>JAHMRZ010000003.1:3868020-4512691 GCA_021020635.1 Fusarium sp. PT | reverse complement strand
CCTAGATATCTTTATAATATATTATTTAGATAATATCTTAATCTTTTTAAATAGTAAAGAAGAATATAAGGAATATATCTATAAGATTCTATAAATACTATAAGATATTAATTTATTAATTAAACTAAAGAAAGTTATTTCTATATAAAAGAAATTAACTTCTTTAATATATTATTATATCTAAAGAAATTAAAATAAAGAAAAAAAGATCTTAATAATAATAGATTAACTAAAACTAATAATAGTTAAAGAAATATAAAGCTTCTTAGGTTTATTAATTATTACTAAATTTATATAATATTTTAATAGAATTATTAACCTCCTTATAGAATTAATAAAGAAAGATTAGAAGTTTATATAGTTACTAAAAGTATAAAAAGTATTTAAAGAACTATAATAAGTTATTCTTAATAAACTAGTTTTAATTATATTTAATCCTAATAAGGAGATAAAACTAAAAATAAATTTATTAGATTTTACTTTAGGAAGATAAATAGATTAATATAATAACTAAGGAAAACTTTACCTAATTATATTCTATTTATATAAACTTTATAATATAGAACTTAATTACCCTATCTATAATAAAGAATTTCTAGCTATTATTAACTACTTTAAGGAATTTTAATACTACCTTATAGGAAGTATATATTAGATTAAGGTCTATATTAACTACTAGAATATTATATACTTTATAACTATATAAAAACTAAATAGAAGATAACTATAATATACCGAATATCTATATAAATTTAACTTTATAATTATCTATTATAAAGGATTAGAAAATAGATATATAGATATAATTAATAGAAGACTAAATTATAATATTAATATAATAAGGATAAATAGATAAGTCTTAGAAATTAATAAAAAGAGAGAATATAGATTTACCTAATAAATAAAAATATTAGGATAGATATAAAAAGTAAAGATAATTACTATTTTAAATAATAAAGTATATAACTTTCTTTATAATTTTTATTTATATCTACTATATAGATACTAAGGGGTTATAAAGATAATAAAAAGACTCTTAGAATAAAAATACTATATTTTAAATCTATAATAAGAAATAAAAAAAATAATTAAAATATATAACCTATATATAAAGATAAAGTTATAATAATATAAGCCTTATAATATACTATAAGCTTTACCTATAGTATAATAACCCTAGGACTTTATTATAATAGACCTTATAATTAAATTACCCCTATTAGAAGAACCCTTAATTAATATCTTTTATAATAATATTATAGTTATTATAAATTGACTTATAAAGTTCTTATATTACCTACCCTATAGAGAAGTAATAGATATAGAATAACCTTTATATATCTTTTATAAAAATATTATAGCTATATATAGCCTATCCTATAAAATTATCTTTAATAGAGGATTAACCTTTATAGTTAAGTTTTAATAAGTATTTATAATATACCTTAGACTAAATTATAAGTTATTAATAGCCTTTAAATTATAGATAGATAGATAAATAAAAAGAATAAACTAAATAATAAAATAGTATTTATAATATTATATTAACTATAAGTAAGATAATTAGATTAAAAAGTTATTAATTACTTAATTTACCTATAATACTATCTATAATAAAAGTATATAGCTAATATCTATATTTATAAACTTTAGATTTATACTAATAGTATATTATAATATAAAGGAACCTAATATAGTTAATCTAATAGCTATTATTAAAAGTAAAGACCTTAAAGTATTATATAAGGAAATAAAAATAGAATTAAAATTTATTAAGAATAGAATAAATAACTATTATAAGCCTAAAAAAATAAAGAAACTATTATTCTTAAAAAGAGATATAGTATATCTTATTATAAAAAATTTTTCTATAAAATAATTATTAAAGAAACTTAATTATAAGTATATTAGGCTATATAAAATTATATAGAAAATTTTAGAAAATAACTATAAACTAGACTTACTATTAAAAGTTAAACTTTACTTAATTATATATATTATACTATTAGAATTAATAGTAAATATAATCTAGATTAAGTATAATAATAAGTTAAAAGAAATTAAAAGACTAAAAGTCTATAAAGTAAAAGAAATAAGAGATATATATAAAAATAAAGAAAGAATTAAATATTTAATTAAGTAGAAAAACTACCTAGAAAATAAAAATATATAAAAACTAATAAAATACCTTAAGAATACTTAATAACTTCTAAAAGACTTCTATTAATATCCCTAAAAGAAGATAAAGGACTAAAGTTAAAGTCCCCTAGACCTAGAGAATTCTAATTAATATTCTTAGGATTTAAAGAATAAAGCTCTTTTATAATAACTTTCTTATAATAATTTAACTCCTTAGCTAACCTATCTTTACTATTTAGACCTTAAATATCCTAATAGAATTTAATAATATAATATTCCTTTACCTTATTTTTAGTTTTATAAATTTAAGATAAATAACTTATAATAATAGCTATTTATACCTAAAGAGCAATAAGCTTATTATAAAGCTTTAATAAATCTTTATTAGTCTTTTCTTTATCTTTATTAAGTTTTTTCTCTTAAGAAATTAGTTTTTAAACTATAATAATTAAAAAAGCCTAGAAATTAAAAAAGAAAGGAATATATAAAAAGAAGTAATATAAGTATTATTATAAAAGTAACTATAATAGATATACTTATTATAATAAGATAAGCCTATAGTTATTAGATACTTCTTTTAGTATTTAAAATAGTAAGAATATAATATATTAATAAATTTATATAATAACTCTATAGCCTTAGTAAGAAATTTTTATTCTTTAACTTTATAATTAATACTCTTAGAAATATAATTAGATATCTTATTAGTAAGATATTATAGGAAAATAATATTTATAAGTTTAAGTTAAGACTTATTAATTTAAAATAAAACCAATAGGTATAATATAGGCCTTAAGGATAAAACCTAATAGAGAGGAGAGATTATATTATAACTTAGCCTTATATATTATATACCTATTATATACCCTATAAATTTTAATTAACTAATAAGAAATTACTTCTTTTATTAAATTACTATAATCTAAGAACTATTATAATCTAGGATTATTATAATCTTTAGATATTATAATCTACCTAAATATATATATATAATTATTTAATATCTAGATAGAACTTTAGCTTATTAGCTATTAATATAACTTCTTTACCTTAATATATCTAATTTACTTCTATTAACTATTAAGAGATATAACTTTATATTACTATTTAGATTATATTTTATAATCCTATTAATATAAACCTAGAATAGCCTAGTTTATCCCTTAGAAAACCTAACTATTATACTTTCTATATTCTCAATAAACACTATAGTAATCTCACCGGGTCCTAGGAACTAGCTGTACTTAACACGGCACCGTTAAGGCGTATATACAAGCAATTGGCACCATAACACATACCTACAGGTTTCTACTACAGGTGGTTCCATGGCCCGAATCTCACTGCGTCTGAATGTGTGCAAGCTATAGTGCGTATATGTTCAGGGCCCATTCCCCAGGTTTTCAACAACTTATATTCCATATTGCGTTAGGCAAAGAGGGCGACCGTGAGAAAGTCTACTTCTAACAGACGCAAAAGTCACCCAGCGCGAGCAAGGTATATCAACCGTCAAGTATGTCGAAACTAAGCAATTGACATCAAGATATAACAAAATAGAGATCAACAGACGAAGTTAATTTGAAAGCTTTACTTTACTATATAACTAAATTTTGAGATTTAGGTAACTTATCATAGCCATGGCCTAAAGATTTGCCCGTATTGTCTCCATGTTATCCTATCAATCCTATCCTTAACATCCACTCCTCGCTTAGGCTAAAGACTAATTAATAGATAAGATAAACTACACTGACCTGGCATTATCCCACGGCATGGCTGAGAGACCCCTGGCTTGTACTCCTAGTCTACTAATATCCCCGACGCCCAGTCCCTCATCCTCTGAGTCGCATCTTGTGCTGCCTCGGCTTGGTTCTCGATGAGGATAAAGTCATGGACCTCATGCTCGCCGACTTCAACCAAAACAGGGATCGAAAGGCACTTTTCTTGAGCAGCTTTCCCAAATTCGACGATTGCATCACAAAGGACCTCGCGCTTACCAGCCGTGACGTAAAGCGCACTTGTAATGTCAGTGACATCACTCAACCATGACAAATCTCCATCTAGAGGGAAGAAGGGGTGAGCTTCATTGATTCTTCGCTTCAAGTCCTCACTTCGGAATGGGTGCTCTGAGGTACGCCGGACCAAGTCCACAGAGAGCATGTCGACGGTATCGTATTTTTGGAACGAGGTTGTGTCTCTTCGATCGCTGAGCCAAGGAGATACCATGAACATGCCTGCGATTGGGCTCTGAAGCTTTACTTTTGGAGCCGCCGGATGAGGATGGAGGAGGTGGTAAGCAAGCTGAGCTGTCAAGTTTCCTCCGGCCGAGTCACCACCGACTATAAGGTCACCTGGATTCACGCCGCTCTGGAGCAAATGGTTGAGAGCGGTAGAAGCTTGGCGTAGCTGATCAGGATACTTCCCACCTGGCGCCAGCGTGTACTGCAGTACCGCAACAGCGACCTCTTTGTCCTTACCAGGTCCATCATTAACGTATGCCTCCCAGCACCAAGTGAAATGGCCCGGAAGCGGGGGAGCGACGTATCCGCCGCCATGAAAGAAGAGGACGAATTTAGATGCTTTCTTGCGATTCCCGATCCACATTATAGATGCATCAGTGTCAGTGAGCGGCTCGATGTCGATATCTACTCGACTGAGTTGGCCTTGTTGACTCAGTTGATCTCGCTGCTTTTTAACCCAGGCGGTATAAGCATCTATCGTCGGTGTTGAGAGGAACTGGACTTGTCGTGGATTGAAGTCGCCCAAAAGGATGCGTCCACCCATAGCCGTAAACCAGAGTCTTAATGGGATTTTGTATTTGATAGCACGGGGCATGCCTCGGACGATAATGAGCACGATGGTTCCGGGTACTATGAAACAGTAAGCCTAAGAGATCAAGGTCACTGTGGGCATCTCACGTAGAAGTAACCTGAACCCAAGGTGCAGTTTCTCTATTAGAGACAATGGCGAGATGGCGGCTGACTTCATTGTTGTTTGATTGCTTCTAGAGTCGTGTTACTTGGTTGTTGTGTAGATGTGTTGCAAACTTGACAGTGTACGCATAGAAAAAGCGAATTTTCAGAGTTTGGGTTACACATATCCGATCAAAATATTATAACCTGGAGAATTTAAAAGATCGATTAACGATAAACAGAATAACCTCCTCGGCTTTCGATGGCGGCAATTGTATGCGGCAAGCAATAGAGTTTGTACTAGTCTGAATCCCGGTAGGCGGTGTTTTTAGATACCACCACTTCGGTAGATTACCCCACAAACTAACCCCAGGTTTTGTTCTAGCAAGGTTCCACGGTATAATTCAGTTACTATGCGTCATACCTTGGCTATCTTGATGTGCTCAGGCAACTCGGGCAAGTAATAACCGTTGCAAGAGACCAGTGTCAAAAAAGCAAAAACACGTACAGGGAGTTCTCTTTCACAAAAGTTTGGGGGTCAGATTTATTTGCAATTCTTTACTTGAAAGACAAACTTACACGTGGTACTTATCGGCGTAGAGTCTTCAAGCTATTGTCCTGATGGAGTGGTTACTGAGTCTAAGATTCGCCTCCGTCACATGGATCGAAGAGGCGACAAAAGATTATGGACGATGGATCGGATCACTTTGACGACATGGCCGAAAGCACTAAATTCCAGTTCATCACTATCTCTGAGGCCAAGAACTTTATAAAGGACGAATTTCCAGATTGGTCGTATTATATCCGGAAGGAGCGAGAAAAAACGGCTTGCTGAACTTTTCCCCAGAGAGGGGTTTCACCAACCGGTTGCTCTTGGGAAGGTATTAAAAACTGCGTTTGATAAACTGGATGATGGGTGGCAGGAGGTTATTCTCTGTTGACTTGGCGAGATTGCTCAGTCTTGTAGTGGAATTAAACTTAGGTTTTCAATCAAAGATATTATCGAGACGGTATTGGCTACACTTAGAATAATCGCCATCTTGGAATATATATATATATATGTCGGGCGTGACCGTTATGTCTTAATCGAGAAATGAATTTGATCGTGTGCATGGTATACTATGCCCTATTGTGTGGAAGGAAACTGTGTTTTATTCATCTTGCTCGTGGAGATATTAAATAAGACCGATTTAATTCATTCATGTCTTGTGTGACTTCTGAGAGTCTCACGGAGAAGACTCTTATGTCACAATAGCATACTTAACCTAAAGCTCAAATCCAGGCTCCAGTTCCCAGTCATACAAGAACCTGACATCAACGTGATCAAGTGTCGTGCCCCTGACCCCAACTTTTATTTCCTCATCTGGCACCAAATCGATAAAATTATCATCGAAAATCACAGCCTCACCTTTGCCATCCGTGCCACTCAGAACAACTCCTTTAGCCGGCGCATTGGCCTTGACGACAACCGCACGCCCGTCTTCCACCACCTCTGCAGATACCTTTAACTCGGCCGACATATGTAGGAACTTGAGCGGCTCTGGCCAGCTGACCCATCTTGCGAGCCTTTCGTCTGACGCGTTGTCATGCAGATATGCCACAACCACAGTTCCGTCGGGGTTGGGAATATCCATGTTCGCCACAAGCTCAGTAGTTTGATTTGCTTTGAGGACATATTCCTTCTTTTCGAGAGGCGTGACCCACTCAATCCTCTTTCCACTTTCTATATCAAATACCTTCAAGTCAAGGACCACCAACCGCTCTTGAAGCTCGCCGTTCACAGCCCACACATCGAGCTTCGACTTCTCATCGGGATAGCCTGTAGTGATGTAATGTGGCTTTGCGGTAACAATACGCTCTGCCCCCACAACTGTCTTGGCCAACGCTCTCTTCGTGATGTAGTAAGCTGGCTTTGGGTTCATGTCCACATCGATGAGTGCCCAACTCACTCCTGGCCAGATATCATTGAGCTGCCAGACCAATACTCCAGCACAGTTTTCTTGGCCGGGACCTCTGAATTCACGTCTCCAACAGTTGTAAGCGTATGCCATCGCCTCGGCTTGGAGAAACTGCGTGCAGTAAACAAAGTCTTTGAGCGGGTTCATCCGGAAGCGGTAGTTCTCGCCCATGTACATAGGGTAGCGTCTCTGATGACCTGGACCTTTGTCATGTACGTCAAAAGTGCGAGATTGAGCATGGCGTTCCTTTGGGGAAGTGATAGCACGATGCAAGGTGCCGAGGCTAGGAGCTGATTCGAAACCGAACTCTGAGATGAAACGGGATGTGTACGCCTTGTAGTCTTGATATGGTGACAATTTGCCATGCCAGATGTCCCAGCAATGTGTGTCGCCAACAGTCGTGTCGTTAGAGAAACTACCGCCATACGGCGAACTTATCCAGTAGGGAACATCCGTTTCAGAAGCACTAATAATAGAGGGCAGAGTTCGCTCATAAATCTCACGTGCTGGGAATGTCGACTTGTCCCACGGGCCGGTTGTGTCGCTGTAATCAACCTCCCAGCACCGATCGCCATCCGCGCACATATAGTCCTCATTATTGCCGCACCAGAGAGCAAGTGAAGCATGGTGTCCAACACGCTTCACTTGTTGCTCTGCTTCAGCTTTGACGTTTGCAACGAAGTCGGGTGATGCAGGATAGTTTCCGCAGGCGTATAAAAAGTCCTGCCAAACCAAGATTCCTTCGCGGTCGCAGATATCATAGAACGCATCGTCCTCGACGATTCCGCCGCCCCAAACGCGGATCATAGATTGATTTCCTGCTTTTGCAAAACCAATCCACTTCTCATATGTGTCTCTTGTGACACGTGGGAGCATAAAGTCTGCAGGGATCCAGCACGAGCCACCGCAGAAAAGACGGATGCTGTTAAGCTCAAAGACAAATGATTCTCCTGGTTGGTCTTGTAGAGGGTGCTGCAATAGGCGTAGCCTTCTTACTCCAAGTCTTTGGCTCCGTGTGTGGCCGGGAATCGATAATTCAACAAGGTATAAATGCTGCTCGCCGTATAAGAACGGATACCACAACTTTGGTTTATCGAGCTTGATCTTGCCATAGAAACTGCTTTCGGGTAATATCTCGATTGTTGTGTCGGCCACAGTATTACCTTTGTCGTCGGATAATTGAACTCGAACATTATCAATGCCGTCACCATTCTCAATGTTTCCTTTCAGTGTAACAACCACAGAGGAGAGATCATCTTCGACATCCTGAGTCACCCAAAGATCATCAATCCTCGACTGATATACCTCCAGATAAACAGGTTTCCAGGGCCCGCAAGTATTCACCGCTGGTCCCCAATCCCAACCCCAATGGTACTGTGCCTTTCTAAGGAATAAGCGCTCAGAACCACCAAAGTTGACCCCTCTTCCTGTCTTTGTCGTCTTATACCCAATGCGCTCGCGCTCTGAGCGAGCATATTCTGGAGCAGCCTTGAATCTTAGCTCAAGGACGGAAGAGTCGCTTTTCCCACGAAGGGCCTTGGTAACGTCAACTCGGTGAATAATGTGCATATTGTTACTGAACAGGATGTGTTCATCGTTGAGGTACACATCAACCACGGTATCAAGGCCTTCGAACACTAGGATTGCTCGTTCCGATGGACTGATGTTAATTGCGTCGATCTTTTGGGTGCGGTAGGTCCAGTTCGCATCATTGACCCAGAGACATTTCAGCTCGTTAATATCGATGTATGGATCTGGGATGAGTTTGTGGTGAAGCAGGTCTATGTGAGCTACAGTGGGAAACTGCCCGACAGGCAAATAAGTTGAGGCGGTACCGTTATTCAAGGAGCTCGCCTGCTTGAAGTCCCAGCCCTGGTCAACATCAATTCTGCGTACCATGATCAACAGAGATTCGATCAGAAAATAGGTATTAAACCGTGTTTTGAAAGAATGTTCGTGTCGTCGAACTCATTCACAAATATCACACGGCATCATTATTCTGTTTCCCCTCCTTGGATCAGCAAATTAAATACCTTGGAAGAACCAAGCTTCCGGATCCTACGGCTTTTAGCCCGACTTTACCCCACGGGGTTTTGTATTCCCACGGAATTATGAAACTCCTTTTGACTAACCAATCAAGGATGGTCAGGACCGTCCCTGGCTGATTTTCCAACTGAGTTACAACACATGATCATACCGATATCGGTCTCAATACAAGTAAAGGATATCCTAGTTCATATCACTACCAGGACCTGAGTGAAGAGGAAGAGCAAGTGGAGAAATCCTCGGTGCGGGGGCTAACGGGAACTAAATGGACGGATATAAATCGAGGCCGTTCATTCCCGGTTAATTGAGTCGCCAATCTCTTACTTCCAACGGCCTCATCGATCATTGGTAGGGTAACTCATGTGCGATGATGATGCGTTGTGTCTTCTGAAGTTCAGTGTATTCTACTAACGTAGCATGTGTGAGTTCGAAAGATGGTGATACAAATTAAAAGTGTTAATGTAAGCCAGTACAGGATACTACGGATGGCTTTGTGCTATATACAACCGGTGCACAGCTTTTACACCTTTTGATAATCTCCAATCATTGAACTCTATTTCTTCATCTCGACAATCTCGCTGGAACTCTGGTGCTTGGGGGGACGGTCTACAAGTGGCTTCAACCCAGGTAGCGACACGACAATGATAGCAAGCGCCATTTCGAGCATACTAAGAGGGTCTGCAAAGCATCAAATTAGATTCTGGGTTGTCATGAAAGAAGGGATGATCGTACAAACAAGGTTCTCCTGGCCGGTGCCGACCTTGAGGCAGATGAATCTCACCATAGTGGTGCAGATGGTCATGGCACCAAGAACAAAGGTGAGAGTGACACCCTTGGAGTGGTGTAGAACGCCCTGGAGGAGCAGGATAAGAGGAAGTGCGTAGACTGAAAACTCGATCATTAGCAACTATCAAGGTCACAAAAAAATGGCTGAAACACATACCAGCAAGATAGCAAGCCAAGTTAAGGGTGAAGTTGAGAATGAATGGCTCAGGCGCATAAAAGACACTGCAGGCGCCTTCCTCCAGGGACCACTGGACAGAAACGTCCTTGCCGCAGAAGAAAGTATCGTCCCAAAGAATGACTGTGTATGAGATGCAGACAAAGGCGGTGATACCGTACAGCGACTTGCGCATGACGGAGCTCATGCCCGTGGAGGGGAGGAAGTAGGCCCAGTAGAAAGCCAACATGCTCATCTTGGGGAAGCCCATGCCTACATCGTAAAAGTAGTTGGAGGCAAAGGAGATCTAGTTACAGATATTAGCGGCAATGAACATGAGAGTTGTCATATACTGATTGGCCTTACCTTGGAAAGCTTGACCGAGACCTCGTAGTTGTCCAAGACACCCATCTGGTACGTCAACGTATCACAGGTGATCAGGGCCAAGGCATTGAATGCCGAGACGATCAGAAGAATGTCGGACCATGCTAGCTTCTCACGAGCACGGAACAGACGAGCGTAAACACGAAGTCCGACAAAAACATAAGCAAGAGCCAGCAGAATCCATTCCGAGATCTGAAGAGGGTTGTAAGTGAATGTCCGCAGTGGTTGAAGAAGCGAGGAGATGTTCGTACCATACAATCCTTTCCGTCAATGAAGTACGCCATTTTCACGTTTCGCAGTCTCTAGAAGGAGACAATGAGAAACCAAGTGTCGATGAAAGAGGTCAAGAGGAAAACCGATCAGTGTGAAAGGATCGGAGGCTTACTTTAAGGTTAGAGTGACACATGGGAGACGCCACTTACCAACAGCAGTCGGTTGGAGATGAAGGAAAATATCTGCAACGCATGGATGTGACACTCAAGGTGGTCCCTGGAGGATTAATGGCATGATTTATCCGCTGCAGGAGTACGGCGCAAAAGTCTCGTAAGCAACCAACAACCAATTGCTCACGTATTAGCAAGTACAGAAAAGAAAAAGCAAATTTGTGTTGCAGTCGCCATTGATTCACGGATTTGAAGGGTGGGAAAACTGGGGATATGCCTGACATGCCTCGAGCCGAGGATGGACCCCTGGAAACCGTTGGTATTGGGACATGGTGATTGGCCGGGTATCAAGAGGATGCATTCCCGTAGCAAATTTGCGGACCGGAAATAAACCCAGCACCAACAATTTTAGCAGGGGGTGTTGTGTGCATGTTTGGCAGGGGAAACCGTTGAGACGTTGCAGTTGTTAGCACCGGCATCCTCTACACGTCTTTTACGGTAGGAGGTTAGTCTTCATCAAGTGAGGGCAAGGTTCTAATTTGTCGTTAAATGGAACCAGGTCATGGTTTTCCTAGAAGAAGAAGCATCAGCGGAATTGCATCTGCATATCCAGTATCAAATAGGAAAGTTTGAAATTTATCTTAATTTAATTGTACATCAGTCGCCCTGGTTCTAATCCCACGCTCTATTCCCGGCCAGTCTGATCTAGATCATGGTTCGCGGATCATGTTTACATCTTTTACCCTTTGAGACTCACACCCACCCACACTATTCCTACTTTACATTGCCTTTCCCGTTTTGGTCCGTCCCCCGTTCAAAGTCTTCACGACGTTGGTAGGTCACGCTCACACGGGCCGATTTGTAAATGCCCTGCATATTCGTCAACTCCACCTCACTGCCTGAATCTTCTTCGGTAAGCGCTGCCACTCGCGCGGTTGTTGAGTAAAGCTCTCCGCGATCGCGTCCACTTGACAGCTTGTTGAAGTGGTTGGAAGAGCTTGCTGTGGACGGGTGCTTGTGGTAGCCTGACCCAGTCCCCGTGGTGTTTTGTTTCGTGGAGCGTAGTCCCAGGCCGTGAAGGAGTGATTTCAGCGCTGGTAAAGAAACCACGACAATAGCGGCTGCGATTTCCGTCATGGAGAGCACATCTAATTGTGGTCGAATGTGTTAATATGTGCAACACTTCACGTGCATCAGTTGGAAAAGGCAACTTACAGACGTTGGTCCATGCTTGGATTGTATCGATGGTGATAAATCGACCGATACTCGCTCCCAGTGTAATCAGGCCTGAAGCAAAGATTGCAACAAGACCTACTTTGTAGCGTCTGCTGAGTTGGAGGCCGACGAGGAGAGGAAAAGGGAGCGCAAACACTGTCATCGTCGTATTAGTTTCATCCGTAGAAAAGGATAGAATCTATGTAGAAAGGTCTCACCAAGAAGATCTGACACAAGGTTTAGTCCCCAATCAATACGGAACACAGCCTTGGAGTTAAACGTGCTGCAGGTTCCATCAATATCCCAATTGACCGACACGTTGGCGCCGCACCAAAAAGTATCCAAGAAGCAAGTCGTGATCATGAAAATCCCCGTCATTGCCGTCGTTCCATAAAGAAACTTCCTCAACATCGGTAACGTCTGTGGAATGAGCTTGAAGTAAAGTGCCAGCAGAGCCAACTTCGGAAGGTAGATGCCAGTATCATAGAAGTAGTTCCCCGCAAACGAAACCTTCATGAGAGTGATTTGGTCTGCGATGCTTCGTTCTGGCGTATTGGGGTCGTATTCGTCCATTCCTCCAAGATTATACGCCGCCGTGTCGGTTCCAAAAAGAGCGGCTGCATCGAGTAAAGATACGATGAGAAACCAGTCGCTGATGGTAAGGCTCTGACGTTGTCGGATCGTGCGAAGGGTTAGACGAGCAAGGACCAGGAGCGCTGATACCCCAAGGAGCACGGCCTCTATGGGCTATGAGATGCATGATGATTAGCGAGTTATTAATAAGGCAATTGGCATGCAAATCATTGCTGCCCTGTGTCGATGAGGATTGTTGAGCTTACCACGACAGCTTCTTTGGCGACACCAGGCATTGGGGAATAAGTGAAGATTAAGACTTTTCGGAGTTTAAGGAAAGTAGTTGACGTTTAACTAAAATAATCCAGGTCTAACGAAGCTGGGGTTGGTGTCATTAAATCTCAAAGTCTCCTGTGGGTGCCTGGCACATACCTAGTGTGGCACATCGAGCAGCAGGATAATTAATTGGAAGCAAGCCATCCGTTTTGGCAGATGGACTGGACCACCCGCTCGACTGCTAAAATGCTGTGATGTAGGGATAGGTCGTGTTAGTGATGTCAGGGATCACACACCACGCGGGCACACACTCACGGACTCCGTAGACGCAGTTGGGATCTTTTGTGATACCAGCCATGCATATCATCCGAAACCGTCAGCATCAGGGGTAAAGTGCATCGGAATTATGTTGGGAGTTCTCGTTACCGGATCGATTCTCGACGCCACCACTTGACAGCAGTCAATACGGTGATGATCTTCCAAAGAGGGTGCCATAAGCTCATTGGTTTCCATGTAGCTACTGTCTTTGAATCACTTTGTCATAACGTCTCGGCAAGAAGAAAAACTAGGATGTCGAAACAGATTTGGAGGTGCCCGGTAGAAGCCGGCAGAGGCCAAACAAGCTCATTGGGCGGGATAAAGAAAAAGCAAATTGGCCCATCGTATGCTGCGTACATTTTTTCCCCTCGGCCCTTTGCCATGCGTTGGCTGTTGGTTCTAACAAAGTTCATGCGTCTGCGGCACAGTACGGAAAATTATCACCGCTGCCGTTGTTGGTGTGGGAGGGTACGGAGGAGGGTTTTGGCTGATATGAGCCCGCTGGATCTTTATTGGGGGAGCTCGGAGCGAGTTTCCGAACAGATCGACACGCCGAGAATACGGCAGAAGACGACCCCTGCAGGCGCTATAACGGTCGCTTGTACGCCGGGAGAAGATCATTCTGGGGCGAACCAGCGAAGGTTACTGAACAAGGTGGGTGGTAACCTTGGAGAACAAGATTTCCTTGTCGAGCTTTTTTTTACCGAGCATCCTAAATACGATGTATTATAAAAAGAACAAGAGACCTCGTCTGTCATAGATCTCGCGTATCAGCAAAGCAATTATTGACGTGTGTAGGCGAGTAATCATGTCATGATTCAAACTTAAAATAATAAAAGCAAAGACTCTTTACGATAACTGGATGCTTGATCGTAGATAGTGGACGCGCTGTTAACCACAGTTTTGATTACAGTTTAAACCCAATGTTTATTCAATACATCGGACCATCAACTTTAGCCTGTTTCAAAATATGTGGATGAAATCATCCTGGCTAGAGCTTACCGCAAGCCATACTGCATTAGGAAATCTCGCAGTCATCGTTGAAAGACCAAATTGGAAACGGTTTGCTCAGATTGCAAACATTAGTGAACTATATAAAGCCCTTCTATCGTTCAGGCATTGAACGGATCTCAAAGTTTCTCTCGCTGATCCGGACCGTTCGGTACGCAGGATGGTAAAGTAACATCCCATGGGTGAACTTCTCCAACGATTAGGTCTTTACACTACTCCGCGATGCTCAGAGGCTAGTTACTAACCCAAAATCGAATTTTTGCTTGCGAAGAACTTATCGTATTATTATACCTAAATGCGACTCTATAGCATTTCTCTTATTATAAAAGGGACTCTTTCATATGTAGCGCAAGATTTCAACTTTGCCGAGAAGCTGTATCAGTTGAAAACAACGATAGATCGGAAGGGGTCTTTCGAAATCCAGACCACTATCTGGTTCTATTGCTACTACCCTTCTGGTCATGATATATTAGTATTGGATATATAACGGTGAACTTATTTGTAGTCTCCAAGTTTTGTTGCGGATCACGGGTGGTCATATTTTCCCCCAACCACTTCACAGAAGATGTTGATCCTGTTACCGGCAGCGAGGGCCGACACGAAATGACATGTTCCATTGCAGGGCAATCCATGATTATAACAGAGGCTTCATAGAAATGGAAATACATAAGCCCGAGGGGACAGTCACAGCTGGGACAAACTTGGATGCTCTCAACGAGTTTGTTTGTGGGTGGTATAGGGTAAGCAACGTTCTTTGGTGATAACCACAATTTCACGACTCTCAGAGATATCATTCGAAGGAACAAGGCATTATTATTTTAGTTCTTTAATGAGCATGCGTTGATTTATGCTGTAGACTCAGAGGCTGTTCAAATATGTGACATGGGGGAGTAAAGTCAATGGTGTGTATTTACATTCCAGATTGTGAACCAAGGATGCAGCGACAAATTCAGAACCATTCAACAAAATTTTGTTAATCGTGTTTCTGTCCAAAACAGATGTAAGAAATGTTCGTGGCTTATTATCTCAGTCTATCCCGTATATGAAGCTTCTGAATCACACTTCGCTTTGGAATGACTCGTGTCAGTGTAATCTACTGCGAGCCCAAACCCTTTCCCAATGCAACCCATCAAGGTATATTCGGTATGTTCGATCCGGGCCCTTCCGTTGTAGAGATCTCTCAAACACCCAACCCTCTTTGCTCAGCGTACCGGGCAAACTCCTCATCCTTCTCCAACTCAGCAAAGCAACTCTCTTCTAAGCCGAAGCAGACCTCGATGCCCTCATCCTCACTATCCTTTCGTAGTCCAGCTCTTGTCGGAAGCACGAAGAAGAAACCCTCGAAGCCAGGGTTTGGCCATCTGAGTGCAGCAGGTCTACCAAACCCAAAGTCGTGGTTTTGGTAAGACTTCATGGTGTGCCAGTCAAAAGCCATGCAATCGAGACCCAGCACCCAGTTCATATCTAACTCAGACCATTGGAGATTGGGCGATGTAGCTGCGAACTTGATGAGACCTGCCATATACTCGTGATTGACAGAGTTGATGCTTTCGCGTACAGCATGCGCCAAGATTGGTAAGGTTGTTTCCAAATCACCGAGAACCTCGGCAACAGTCAAAGGTTTGGATTGCGGAAGCGTGATGGCGGTTCCGATGTATTGATCTGAGATTGGCTTGTCGATGCGCCCACGACCGTTGACAGCGTGAACGGCCTTCGATGGCGCATGAGGGTCCGGCTTAAGCAGTGATGATTTCGCTCGCACTGTCGCCCGCCACATGATGGAAAGAAGAGCATCGTAAGTCGAGATCCAGGACCCAGGCTCGAGTCCAGCGCTGCACTGGGATTTAAGAAGTTGCAGTTTGCTCTTTGGGAAATGCCAGATTCGCGTCTTCACAGTTGGCATCTTGAAGTCGGCAGGTGGCGGAGCAGGGGGACCATCCCGTAGTTTCATCGTGGGAAACTTGTCACCCAGTCTTTGCAATTCCTCCGAGCTGACCTTGGGTTTATCCTGCAATGACAGAATACTGCGAGGTGGAATCGCGGATGCTGATTCGGTCAGCCCGTTGAGTGACGCTCCCTTCATAGCATTGAATGAGTATCGTGCCCAAGCTGTGAGGAAATTCTCAAATCCTGGTCCATCGCAGACCTGATGTGTGATGGCAAGGCCTAGGATGAGCCCGTCCTCGATGAAGGTTATTTGTGCACCTCCGACTGCTGGACCGACAGAAGAGATGTCGCTTGCGGGAACAGGGAATTGGGCACCAACGAAAGAAGGAGGAAGAACCTTTGATGAGTCAAGAAGATGAACGGGGAAGTCATGCTTGTCTAGAAAAGCAAAGGACGGTATGTCCTCAGGACTGGCTTCTTTGATATGGAGAGTCAGTGCGGAATCAACTTGCTTCTTCACAACAATGCGGCCAGATTCATTGTCAAAGTGTAGGCTTCCTGTCAATCTAAATTAGTATTGCACAACTATCGCAGTTTGTGATTTATAGCTGACCTGTCAAGATGGGATAGTCGGCAAGCGCACGTTCCAATCCACTGATGAGGCTATTGACGATGGAGTCCTTTATGCTATTCTCTGGTAATTTGAAGATCTCGATCATGTGCACGTAGAGCTTGGGCATGAGATGATCCAGATCCGAAAGTTGGATGACCTCGTCAGAGGTTCCTGGATCTACCCGGGTAGGCTGAACGCCTAGTTCTCTTTGATTGGCCATTGCTTGGATATCTGTAGTACTGAGATCGAGGTTGTAGGGAATTGGAATCGCTTAAAGGGGCTGGCAATCACGACAGTCAAAGAGCAAGTTTTGCGAAACGCGGCCACAAAGACTTGTGGGAACATTTTTCACAAGGAACTCGAATTAGATATAGCAAATATGATTAGCTAGAGCATGGGAGCAAGCAGTAGACTGTAAGGATGGTTATCCTTGGATTGGTTGATATGGTAACATGGTCTGATTCTTCAACAAACGCACCAAAGCCAGGAAACCCCTGTCGTTGGTGATCATGTGCTTCGTACCGGCTGCACTGAACCCTGAGTGACCGGTTGAGTTTTTTCTTTTAAATGCACAGGGCTGGATTGCATAACAGTATCTAGATCTGAAAGCTTGGCCGAATATCTGTAGATCCTTTTGACGACGCAAGCACAGGACCCGGGGGTCCTCTGAATACAGTTCTCCGGGTCATGAGTGTATCTTCGAGGAAAGGAAAAGCACAAAAACAATTACGCGTACAACTTGTGGAGCCGCTCAGTCGCAAATTTTACCTCTGTGGAGCTGTTGAACGGGAGGTTACTTCGACCCACTCGAGACGCTGATCTTGATAAGTTGCCGGCGCCGTTCACGGGTCCGTCGCTCATTAACAATAACCGATTGCATTAAGTCGAGTTTATATACTCCGTACTTGACTTTGTTTGGACAACGACCAAGATATGTGCATCTCATTTCACAATGCAAGATCTACTATCGCTTGCAGTTCTTTATCAGGAAGTTTATTGACATGTTCGCCTAAGGTAGCCCTCATTTGTCTCAAGGCAACGTAAACCCCCGCTGCGCGTAGGAACGGAATGCGACCATACAAGCTAAAAGTATCATGGCCAAAACACTCGCCTGTAGCTCAACGCACCAGCCGTTTGGCCATGCAAGGTTTCACCGACTCCATTTTCTAGGATCCGTGACCCGCTATGGATATTACAAAGACCCGCTGTGATACTTCCCCGACACAAGCGCCAACGGTTTGGACAGGGCTGCGGCTCGGTAGTTATGTAAGAAGGGTAACTCAAATATTGAGAAGCTTCTTCGATTGGTTGCATGTGCAAAGAGTGGATGAGGCTCACTCGTGTTCGCCTCGTCTCCGTAACAGGACCTTACAGGGCCGACCAGTTGTAGGAAGGGATTGCTCATGGGCGGCAGCACTGGTAATGGCTCGTATCACTGTTTGCTTGTTTCAAGGTGGATTGTGTCCACCGCCTAGATACCTGATCCAAGAAACATTCCCAAGAGCTGGCCCCTAATGCGAAAATACACTCGCTTAGCAGGTAATACTTGAACAGGATCTGCCCTAATTCGGGGACAATCCTGCAACTTGTCTTCGCCCTCTAACCAGAGGCTCTTTTTGTTCAGATAAGCCAAATAAGAAGCTGTGTAATCGGAAAGACTCAAGCTTTTAGGCTGGAATTCGAGCACGCTACACAATGGTTGACGAGAATTTACGGGCGGTGACGCTGCAAGGCTTCCCATTGGCCACGACCGTGGTCATTCTGGTTTGTGTATGTTTGGCTGCCATTGCTGTTGGGATCCGCAGTATGGTTCGACTCAGTGACAAGACTTTCGGATTGGACGATTGGCTTATTGTAGCTGGCATGGTGAGAATGCGCCTTGCTATTCGTGCATGTTCTTAACTAATTACCGATGCGTCGATACAGATTGTCTACATCGCAGATACAGGCATTGCTGTTCATGCTGTCTCTGTAGGACTCGGTTCGAAGGACAACCACCTCAACGCATGGATGCAATCGGAAAGTCAAAAGTTCTTCATCATATGGATCACAGTCTATGTCAGCGCCGTGGCGTTGATCAAATCGTCAGTATGCGTCACCCTCCGAAGAATCGCAGCAAAGGCAATCCCCGTTATTCGATATTCCATCTGGGCGCTGTTCGCTCTTACTTGGGCATCTTTCTGCGTCACCTTTTTTGGAATACTCCTATTCTGCCGACCGATTGAGGGAAACTGGAATACGGCTCTTGTGTTGGAAGGAAAAGCTACATGTGCCAGTATGGACACTCTCATCGGCATTAGCCACACCAACACAGCGACGAGTATTGTTACCGATGTTGGCTGCTTTGTACTACCTGGAATCCTGCTTTGGAAAACGCAGATGTCAATCAAGGCCAAGATGCAGGTGCTTTGTCTCCTCTCTATGGCTTCGGTGTAAGTGATTGCAAACTGCGGATGTGTTGATAACAGCTAACCCAGCTGTAGAGCTTCTATCGCCACCGTTGCTCGAGCCCCGTTCATATCCCATTACAAAACACCTGAAGACAACCTCAAATGTAAGTTCCCATAAGGGGTCTGGTGCTTGAGACCCACATTGACGAATATCCAGATTACGTCGGCCACATCGTTCTGTTCTCCTGCATCGAAGTTGGCGTAGGCTGTATCGCAGCATCACTTCCCTCGATGCGTATCCTGTACAAACGTGTACGCGGACAAGAATCGCAAGCCTCGACAGCAACTCCGCACGCAAATACTCTTGTGACGATCGGTGGTGGAAAGATTGGAAATAACAGTTCCAAAGGAACAAAGCGAACTTACACCAATCCCACCGACCGCGGTGTTACTTCAACCCACATCAACCGCGGGGACAATGATTGGGAACGACTGAGTGATGGGGGCTCGGATAGGGGAATATTGGCTGATGGGCAGAAGGGGGGTATTCGAGCGGATTATACTTTTGCTGTTGAGCTTGACTCTTATAGCACGGGAGACTTGCGGCCTGAACCAAAGCACATCCCCTAACCAGTTCCAAGGTGCGCCATGTTTGGTGTCCTTTATGGGTAGGAGCAAGACAACGCAAGAGATATTGAGTAACTGTCATAGTAGATTCGATCTCCGCTTCCGTCTCAATCTCAGGCTGACTGTGATTGTTCAAGTGATAGTCGTCTCTCTTCCCATTTCGCAAGAACAAATTCCGCTCTCTTAGTGAGGTCTAGCATCGTACGAGGTACTACACAATACCTGAACCCAGTCTTATCCAGCAGCTCACAAAAGTGTCGCGATAGCTTCATCCAATCCTCCTCACTATTAGGCATCAAACGCACACCGTCATCCATCAGCCACGGCGTACCTGCTTCACACACCACAATCAATGAGTTCTCCATTCTGGTCCTTACTTCGATCCACGCGGGCAGCTGTTTCATCTCCACCACTGCTTCGGGAGAGACATGTTCTCGTGCGTAAACCAGCGGGTCAAAACCTGAGCGATCTGATATGAACCGGCTCGAGTGCTGCAGAGCTTCCTTCTCGGCGCATGCTTGGGCGTCGAGGTGAATTGTAGTCCAATGACATAGATGTTTGGGATAATCCTCTGTGTTTAATCATACTGTGGAAGTAAGCTTTTGAATTGACCGAAAGCTAAATCTCTAGAACCTTAACCCCGTTAAATAACCTCTAGCTACCTCAACAAAAACCCCTCTAATACGTCATATACCTCTATGACTTATTCTATAGGTTTCTATCGCCATGTCTTCTCGTAGTTCCCCTTCTTTGACTTTCTACTAGACTTATCTACCTTCTCCTATAAGTCTACTATGGCATTTAACTAATCTAGATCTAATAGCTTCTCTAAGGCAAGGAGAGTTTCTTTATTAGAGGCCTTTCCTATAGCTAAAGCTCTAAAATAGTTCTTTATTTTATAGATATTAGTTTTAGTCTAGTTACTCTTATTATAGTAATATAGGCTAGCCTTATATCTAAACTATATTATTATAGTAAGGGTCTTATTATCTAATTTATTAATATCGAGGAGTAATTTAAAGCTATTTAGCTTATAGAGCTCTTCTAGGTCATTAAGGGTAAAATTACTAATCTCAATAAAGGTCCTATAGACCTTAAAGCTAATTAATTATCTAATAAGGTAGCCAATAAAGAGATAAATTTCTAAAGTTATAATTTTAATAGTATTATATTTTTCTAGGTTAGATTACTTAGAGGGGTCTCTTCTTCTTATACTTCTCTAGAGAGGGTATTTTCGGCGATTTAAAAGTATAAGCTTTAGTGGTTATTGAGGCCAAAAAGCTTAAAAATAGGTATCTATAAGGGCATTAGAATATAATACTTAAATCTATAGAAAAGGGTATTATTTAAAGGTTAGTTATAACCTTATTTAAAAAGGCCATATCATCGATATTGCCATATTTGGGATAATCGCGTTTGAAGATATTGCTGTTGTATACGAGGATGATTAATATGAGTTGTGATTCATAGAAAAAAGAAGTGAGGGGTTGCAGGTGTCAGCGCGTTTGTATAACTACAGTGGGCGTGTATCGTTCCGACAGTGACCTCTTTTCTGTATGTATTTTGTATAATTCTATACAAATTATAATAAACTTCTCCTATTTCATATGAGCTTATATAAATCGTAATAAATCTTCTATATTTTACGTAACTCTACATAAAGTATAATAAACTTAGACGAAGTAGTCTAAATATTGCATATATTTATACTTGGCTTGTGTTAGAGTCCCTGCGCGTTTGTGTGACACCTGCATCCAATGATTATCAACCGCGTGACTGGTACTGGGACTCAAGAGTCAGTGGTGACAGTAAGCGGTTGGTGAAAAAGTCCACTCAAACTTCAAAGCCCTGGAGAAGGCGACGCAGATGATCAAACGCAGTGACACCATTTTCACCACCTGCAGCGGATCAGGCATCGGGTTGCTTCGCTCGGAACAATTCGACATTATCATTGTAGACGAAGCGTCTCAGCAAACAGAGCCGAGCTCGTTGACCCCTCTTGTCAAGAGTTGTTCGCAAGCCATCTTGGTTGGTGATCATGTCCAACTCCGACCTACAGTCAATCAGACGGCACTTGCCTTGGACTTTGACGTGTCTCTCTTCGACAGGCTGTACACTAAAGCCCACGGCTCGCATAATGACAGTGGTCACAGGACGATGATACTCGATACTCTGTACCGCATGCATCCCAATCTGTGCGAGTTCAGCTCGGAACAGTTTTTAGCGGCAAACTCAAGTCAGGAATCAGCATTCAAGATAGACCACTCGCTGACTCCTATTCCACCTCCCACAGGTGCCATTAATACAAAAACAAAGGAATCCCCCTGTCAAGGATTATGAGCGAGCAAGCTTCATCGACTATGCCTCGGAGGAAATGCCAGGAAAGCCCAAGGAGAATCCAGGTTGGTAGAAGTGAAGTTCGACATTCCTGGCTCAAAGCCGGTAACGAACACGGTGAGGGCTATGCCTTGGAACACTTAGCCTCAATATACTACAGTGGGCGTGCAAGACTTCCGATAATTTCCTATCTTCTATAGGTTTTTTATTTATCTTGACGTTAAACCTCAACTACTTTGTATAACTATTACAAATAATAGCAAGCCCTATTTTTTCAATATAATCTTATATAAATTATAATAATTCTTACTTAGTTTATCTTATATTATCTAAATTAGTATAAACTCTACTTTATATATTGAATAGTATATCAATTAACATAACTCTATTTAATTTCTGTAATTCTGTTGTAAATCTTAGTAATATTAATTAAAGTAATTAACTCCTTCTCGGAACTTTTACACGAAAATATAATACCCTTTCATCATAATGCGTTCTATGGCTTGGCGTAAAGGTCCTGGCAATTAACTCAACCACACGGCACAAGGCCCTGTCTTTAGCCTTTACGTCTGAAGCATGATAGCCTTAAGGTCCATCTTGTGACTCACTCCGAGGTTTTCGACACCCACACAGATATCAAATCGTCAACAAACCTTGCGTTCAAAATGAACACCTGACCTACAGCCAAAGTTTAAAAAGAACTCAAATCTGATCACATTCATTTTAAGTTCAAGCTCCATATATAAGCACAGCTTCCCCCTCGGCCATTTTCGTATTGCTCTCCCCTTTACTTCACCACCTCTCAAGCCAGCACCTCCAAAGCCAACACCACCATGGCGGCACTATGTAGGCTTCCGGCCGAACTAATGCTGCAAATCATCGAGATGATGTCCATATTCGACGTTCGATCAGTCATCGTAGCATCTCCTGGCTTTTTCCGCTATTTCCTTTCCGCACGCCACCACATCCATCGGTTCTTTTTAACCAGACTCAAAACGAAAATGTTCCAGAATGAACATTTGCTCCCACGCGCTATACTTGCTAGCCGTCTTCGACTACTGCCGCAAACAGATCCGTTTCCCGGTCCCCTGGTAAGGTCCAAGATCGAAACAATTTTAAAATCCCCGCCTCTTCCTACCTCCAGATGGGAGGGCAGTTTGCCAATCCTTTGCGACCTCTATCACCAGAGGCAGGAAGCCAACCAGCTTATCAGGGAGTATACGACTGAAGCATGGGATAAGTTGGACTATGACTTTCGAAAGCCTAGCCGGATGCGGTTCCGACTTATCGGGTATTTTTTCTCTGAGCCTGTGAAGCTCTCACCTTCAGAGGTGTATCGTCTCGAAAAGGGATTTCTGCAGTTTGAGATCCATCGTCACTCTCTACACTATAATCACGCTAAACTTCTGCGGACTAAATTGAGCCCAGACATGATCATGTCCGGCTGGAACCAATACACAGAATCAAGAACGGACAAGCTAAGAGACTGGAAACTGAGAGCTTTCCAGTCAAGCTTCCGATTTGTTTTTGATGGATATCGTCGCCTGATTCATGAGGTGGAAGACCAGCTCTGTCATTCGACCGAACAGCTTACTCAGTGGGAAATCAATCACTTGGAGCGGTTTCGCCAGAGAACACTCCACCAAGAGCTACTATATGCTGTACATCTCTCTTCCCGTGGTTATGGTCTGCTACAGAATCTCCAGAAGGCCCACAAGGCGAAACTCCAGCAGTTTATATTGGTGAGCTTCTCTACTATCTGCTTAAACGAGGGAAGCTTGGGTTCCCACACCTTTGCACCAGAAGAAAATGACAGACTTTGTCGATCCCTTGAACTACTCAGTGGAGAAGCGGATTCTCGTGAAGAGCCATGGACACGAGCCAGGTATTTCTGGGACATGGAACGGGTTGATGCACTGATGGATTGTGATTTATAGCTGTCGTATACACAAGAGGTAGCCGAGAGAAACAGATTGGTTGTTATTCCATTACCCGATAGTCAGGTAATGGAGTTCACTGAGGCGGATCTTCCATTCACCACCGTAAGTCATATACTTCAAGTCTATGGATAAGTGTTTTCATAATTTGACTTTATCTTATCCTGTAGTCTGAAAAGTTTCAAATGGTTCTTTGAGACTCCCTGCAGTAGAAGCTCGTTGGTTTTATACTAGATATTGGGTTTCAGTTCATTACATTTCGCAGAAATAGAAGAGTGGTTCGGCTACTGAGGCTTTTTCAACCAGCGAATACAGATGAGTAATTCATCTTTAAAAGGGAGTGGATGTTGTTTCGCCTTTGTAAGCTACTTTCCTTAAGTGTACCACGGTCAGGCCTCAGGCGAACACAGTGATCTATAATTAAGCCAGGGCGTACCTGCTTCTGTATCGCTCCTTCTTATCAATAGGATGGATAATAAGGTAATTAAACCCGCAGATAAACATCGAAAACAGAGTAGCGTATGTTAAAGATAGTAGTTCGCAATACTAAACTAAATCCAAGATAATCATTGAGCAAACAGCTCCAGTTGCAGCCACAGCACTCTAGTTGAAGGGCCAGCACCAGTAGATAACATTAGCAGTCCAGCCATCCACAGTGTATAGAACCCATGGTTTAGCATTCGGCCCAGTACCCTTATAACAGTTATAGGTATGGAACCCGTTCGTACCCGTGCCAGACCAAGAATTTCCCTGCTTGCCACCTGCGTCGGCAAAAATGTTTGACGTAAAGGATACACCACTGCCGAAAGTACCTTGTCACAGTTAAATCCTTAGCCCAAATAAGGAAGGAAGGAAAGCAAACTTACCCTTCACAGACTGGCCCTCCCAGCGTACATTGCTTCCATGAACAACATCGACGTAGTCATCGGGACGGGATCCGCCGGTTGATTCGTGGCCGTCGCCATAGTATGCCATTCCGCTGGAGATTTCGCTCCCTTTGGAAGAGTTTACAAGGTAGATTGTGTCGCGGGCGGTGGAGGCCCCAACAAGGGCAGAGGTGAGGAACGAGGTGAGCTTCATGGTGACTATTGAGGCTGGATGGTAGAACTGGATACTGTACTTTTGTCGATCATGAAACTGTATATTTATATGGTTTGAGAGTCTGTCTTCCCACAAAACGGAAAACTACTAAGCAATCACCTCTAGCCCGACAGCTTAGATCGCGACATACATTTTTCTCGCAACAATATCCCATTCAATTGAGATACCCGCTTACCAGGCTGACATCAGCGGGTTTTACTGTACACGATGCTACCTTTTAATGCGCCTTTTGGGTCAGCGGCCTTCGCTGAATCGAACAGCTGCTTTACTAACCTGCTGAGAAGAAGAATTGATCTTTAGTCATTTGGCCGACCCTGGCATTACTGCCTCTTTTGCACGGCGGGTAATACGAGATTTGACATAATGCGGTAAGGTCTCACAAGGCTCGGGCCGCCTGTTCGGGACAACCAGTCCTCAACTTGTCTGATTGGGAAGGACATTCCTTATTGTTAGTGCACTTTTGCTGCATCTCTAGTCTTTGGCCATTGCCTGTAGGACTTGTAATGCGGGCAGCACCTGGTTGACTACGTCAAATTGATAGTAATGCCCCCGACCTAGTACTAAGACACCATCCGCAACTTCTTACCCGCACACTAACACTAGGCAACCCATCACCATCTTATCTCTTCCGCTATCATCCCTACTTTCACAACATTCTCCTTCTATCATTTATTAATCTGCCATCCCTGCTCAAGAGACTTCCCATGGTAGAAACCTCGCCGAATCTGTCAAAGGTATGCCAGCTCACTTCCCGCTCCCTCGTCGTGGCGCCAATAATGCGCCTGATGTAACCGAAAAGGAAATGCGATCCGAGCAGCCTTAAAGAATTTATTAAATCCCCTAAATTGCAACTTTTTATAGAATAAATTATAAAGATAATTTTGTTTGTTTTCTAAATAAGAGAATACTTTTGTGTGGCTAGAAAAGAGAGAACGGAAAAATAATAAAATATATAATGAAGATTTTAAGTAATTCAATATATATATATATATTTTAATAAATTAAAGCTAGTAAGACATATTTTAGATTTATATTAATTTAGTCTATAAAGAATGTATAGATATAGACTAAGATAGGGTGTCTAGATTACATTATTTATACGTATGTATATAATATAGCCTATAGATAGAGGACTAAGATGATTTAATGATTTAAGTGTATAAATAAATCCTAATTTAATGAATAATACTGTAGGAGGCCTAGTATTTGTTATTTTGTATACGAGAGAGATAGAAAAGAAATATACGGACTGCCTCTAGTCGCCAGTTGATAACCGTAGGTATAAGGATAAGCGCTCGGTTTACATTGTGGCTTACGCTAAAGAGTCTGGGTCAAGCTAATGAGCAATCCTTTGTATGCTGTCGGCTGTTTAAATGCTATCCGAAATTTAAGTTTTATTAGCTCGGTATTTTCCTTGTAAGTACATATGGTGATCATTTAATTGTTGCGCTATCCAAATTACACCTTGTAAGCACACAGTGCTTATCATGTCATTGTTGCACTGACATAGATAAGATACGCTCCAGTCGAGTCGGGTGCTTTCCACCGTCTAGTCTGTGGCCAGAGGCTGAGGTACTTGCGGCCTGAATGAAGGAGATTGACGAGCAAGTTCCATTTGAGTTAGCTGCCGTTGTCTTAGTTCAACGCCAGGCTCACGCTATCATCCGAAACTGGGTGACGGGCATTCTCGGGTCGGCCATATTCGATGTTTGGACCCGTGGCCGAATTGCAATTGGGAAACATGAATGGATCTTGCAGATTACTGGGGACGAGAGAGTTCAACCCTTGCATAAACCGTACACCATCCTTGTTGACATGTTTCTTGTTTGCTTCCCTTCACACCCTCGTCCTAGCTTCCGAGAGCGGGCGCTGGTTTTTGACAACAGGTCATTTGCCACAAAAGAATCACGGCAACATTATCCGTATGGATCAAAATACTTCGAAAGAGAGAAGCATTACGCTTCAAAAATTGTACGAAATAGAATGTGCCAAATACTGTCACATAACACTTTTCCCAAGCGTGGTGATATAAAGCCAGTCATAGATTGCCGGTGCCGAAGCTGGTGTTAATCCACACCCACGTTAGATGACAATTCGAGCAAGGAACAAAGCCATAAGTGGCTGAGTATGCTTGAGACCTGGACTCTCGCAACACCCTACCGGCTCTAACCCTGGTACATCAACCTCGAGATGCTTCAGCCAACTTGCAAATACAACAACAAGCCTAAGCCCTGAAGCTGCAACGATCAGCCTCATCTAGACTTATTAGAAAGGCCTTATTGTTATGGAAGAGTGTTGGAGACTTCGAAGAATCCACGTGGATCAATCCTTTGAATGGAGAGAAGCCATGGATAGTCTTGGCGCGAGGATGATTTTAACCTAGTAACGACAAAGCTAGAAGATGGTTCAGTAACAAACAACTATTTGCGATATGTGAAACGCTGCGAGTAATATCCTCTATCAGCCACCATCTGGGACCTCTGTTGCTATTGAAGATCCCTGCAATAACTAAAGCTGGTTATAAATACACACGTTTAAGTTACATATATTTTATCAATTCCCTATATTGTTGATATTTTATATATAGACAATAGTTGACTGCAATATTCAAATCGGACTTTTCACTTGGTCTACGTCCGGAAGCTTTAGATATTATAGAGAGTCAAAGATAAAGCAGTAACCTAGGCTAGCTAATTTTTCTCCGCAGTAATAAGCAATGTTTATCCCTGTTAGAGTAGTGGTCGAATACCATGTGGGGCACAGATGATGCTGGCACTTCGGCACTTCGGCACTGCGGCAGTCGTCAATACAGACAGTTAGTTAGCTATTAGTGCTGACAGTCTTTAGTGCTGACAGTCTTTAGTGCTGACAGTCTTTAGTGCTGACAGCCACCTGCGCGGACAGTCACGGCTGCTAGCTACTAACTAGAGAGCTACAGCCGGCGTAGCTTCTTTCTATACACCTGGTAGATCTGTGCTGTACGTCATACGCTTAGCTCTGGGTCTTTTGGAAGGGCTTGAAGTGCTAGATTCATACTAGCCTCATTATTTGGAACTGCCATACTTAGTTGTTGTAGATTAATTGATCAAATAATGATAATATGGAAGAGTCGATTCGTGGGACATTGGCTTGTCTGGGATATTCGCTTATCAATCACGTTACGCCATCTGTGGTATAATCAAAACATACCGCTAGAAAAGGACCGTCCGCTCCACAATAATTTCTGACGCATCTCTTTTTGCTGCAGCGGCTACTCTACTTTAGGAAGATCGAGTCATCGCAATGTGGTCACGCGTACTCACCCCTGCAGGAGTCCGCGAGCATCTGAAGCTTGTATATAAGAGCCTCAATTTTCTAATAATACCGCGACCAAGAAGTGTTCCAAGAGACATAGACTACCAACACCCTGAAGCCGAGTCCTCTAAGCTTTTCAGACTCGAGTATATCAGCATGTACGACCTTGTCGTAGTTGGTCATGGCATTGCCGGCCTCGCCGCTGCAGTATCAGCTGCAGAATTCTCGCCCTCGGCGCAGATAGCCGTGCTAGAGCATGCACCAGAGCATGCGAGCGGTGGAAACTCACGCTGGAGCCCTGCCAACATGCGAATGCCATCTGTCAATGAGGTATTACCAGGCTTCGTGGACGACATGGTGGCTGCAAGCGGAAGTGGTGGCGACCGCGCGTATTTCGAAAGGCTGGCTAGCCAGGCCCCTGAAGCCCTCCAATGGCTCGAAAAGCAGGGGGTGCAGTTTCACGCCATGGACTATTTCTTGAAATCTTGGCCTAACAGGATCCAACCTATTGGCAAAGGTGCTGCCATTGTCGAAGCCCTCAAGCAATCAGCCAAATCGAAGGGTGTCCAACTGGTGTATAATTGCCGTGCCCAGCGACTTCATCTTGGCCGAGGACAGGCCATGATTGAGGCAGCTGATGGGCGACGAATCATTGCCCGGTCTGTTGTGCTCGCCAGTGGTGGGTTTCAAGGCAGTCCAGACATGCTGCGTACTCATCTTGGTCCTGGTGCGGAGACGTTGAGACCGATATCACCTGGGACGGCCTGGAACGCCGGCGACGGCATCCAAATGGCGCTGGCCAACGGAGCCAAGGCCTCTGGCGATTGGAACGGAATGCACAGCGAAATAATCGACCCACGGAGCAGTCAGCCATCGCCACTGGTCCTCAATTACCCGTACGGGGTTGTGGTGAATCAGGACGGAAAGCGGTTCGTAGATGAAGGTGCTGGACTCGTGCATGACACGTGGGAGCATCTTTCCAGAACCATACATTTTGACACACCGGGCCGCTTAGCCTGGGCAATTTGTGATTCCAGATTTTTTCAATTGGAGGACCATGAGGCAGCTATCCGCTCCGATATGCCGCCGGTGACAGCGGACACGATTTCTGGTCTGGCGGCACAGATGGGGATGCCGGAACAAGCGCTTCTGAACACAGTCTTAAACTACAATGCAGCCTGTAACTCAAACATGTCTGGCTTTACGGCGGGCCGGCTTGATAATCTCGCCACTACCTCAGGCTTGCAACCATCGAAATCGAACTGGGCTAGGCCGCTCGACGCTCCGCCGTATACCGCATTCCCCTTAGCCGCGGCCATTGTCTACACTTTCGGCGGCATTGCGACTGATGTGGAAGCGCGCGTTCTTGGCCAGAGAGGCATCATTCCTAATCTATATGCTGCAGGTGAGATTACTGGCCATTTCTACGAGAAGGCTCCAAATGCAGTGGCCGTTATGCGGGCACTCGTCTTTGGACGTATTGCTGGCCTCCATGCCATAAGCTCCCATTAGACAGAGAGAAGTGTACCGTTGGGTTAGTAGTGTTAGTAGGGTTGAAGGGTTAGGTATTGGCTATCTAAGTTATTCTGCTCATGTTATTTTACAGTGGTAGTTTTTAAGTTATGAGAAATAAGAGATAATACTTTGATAGCAATACACACTGGTCTGTGCCCGTGGAGAGGCGTCAAAGACCTAGCCGCTAGGCGCCGGGCCTTTTTGCAGGAAAAGAGACACCCCAGCTCTAGTCTGCCAGTACCATTTAGCAGAGTCGTCGCGAGCGCCGTGACATAGCTAAGGTTGAACAACAACATACTCTACTACAAGATGCCTGAGAGTTACAAAATGCTTTATGAACTATTTAAGATAAGCTATAGGCTAGGTCTTACTATTGTTAGAAGGAATTATCTGCATTTAACTGCTATGTAGGATCACACCTAGTAGGACGACTGAAGAATATAACCTTGATAGTTTAGGACTAGTTAAGGGACTTCTGTCCTGTAATTATTGTTATGCCAGCGTTCCTTCGAATCTTCGTCAACTTCAGCTCTTCAGCTCAAGAAGCCTAGATGCTCTCGATCATCATCCACCACCCTCCCCCATTCTAATAATAATCGAAACATATAAATCTGCATATCTTCAGGCCGTAACGCCTTCTGAGCCCAATCACGTCCCTGCTCCGCGATCTTTTGTGCATACTCCTGCCCATCTTCTTTACCCGACAAATAGTTAAATAGTGCCCAAACGCCAGAACCCAAACGTATATCAAGAGGGATATAGTGCTGCCACGCAGTAAGTCGCTCATCGAACCATGCTTGAAAAATACCCGCTCGATAAACGAGGCTCCGGCTTTTCAAAAAGGGCAAGAATCGGCCACTAAACCCTGCCCCGTCCATGTCGATGAGATGCCGATACTTCCAATTATCTTCGAACGGCGTGATTGGGGCTGAGAGCCTCCATTCACCCTCGGAATCGCTGATTTTGTCCTCAGACGAAACGATGTGCATATCATTAGCCCACTTGTTGAATGTATGCTGTTCGGCAACGCAATCGGCTTGGTGGCATTTGTGAATGGTTCCCGAAAACGAAACATTAATGGCTAGAGTCTCTTCTTCGCCAGTCGCCTCTTGATAGGCTTCATGTACAAACCTGGCTCGTAGGAAACCCATCCACGAAGTGAAGGCTGCATATCCGTCTGAACTCGACCCCCTCCAAAACAGCGCCTCAGACTTGTCGTTCCAAGCTGGATCAAGAGTCTCGTTATAGAGACTTTTCTTCTCGAGGTTCCAGGGAGATGGGATCATAATATCAGAGAACCCTCCCACACGAGCTTGGCTGAATATGGGAAACAGTTTGTTCGTTCCCACCATAGCTGCTGGTGTATTGATGAAACCATTGAGATACGCTATGTCGGGTTGATGGCACAGATCGTTTGCAAGATCGATATCGCTTACTAATGCTCCTTCATCGGTAAATATTGTATGTGGAAGCATGCAATCCACACAGAAAGTGCTCCAGTCCCACCAACGCTTTCTGCGAGCTAGAGATGATGGAGGACATGAAGGACTGACCAGGTCATGGTAGATCTGCCAGCGGATATTATCCGAAAAGAAGGGCGACATGACCTCCGTTGGAAGCGACTTGCTGAAATATGATGGCCATTGTGATCCATTCAAATTTTTCGTCGTGCTATTCTGTAATCTCTGACCCGGACGCATCATGTTAGCGATTGCTTCCTGCGCTATAGCTTTGTGCGTGTGCATTTCCTCGAAAGGTATAGCCATTTGACATTCGTCCCCGAGATTCATGGCAATATCCATATCTGGTAGCCACTTGACAAAAGGCTTCATCATTCGCTGCATCGAATCCATCATCCAGCGGTGAGATCCCGGTATATGTGGCGAGTAGTCAACCGTACCATTTCTTATGCGAAGCACACCGACACCCACTGATGAATATTCGGCCAAATGAGCCGTTCTGTCCCGTATGGTTGCCGGTTTAAGACTCCAAAATGGCAGTAAGTCATTGTGGATCTGGGTGAAATCGTCAATAACAGGCGACGCGTTGTCTATAGCAAATTTATGCCATTTATCAAAATTAGGTGGAGGCAACATCCGATATCTTCTCTTGTATTCTTCGATGGCTTCTTCCGGCGTCTGACTCTTTGCAGCTTGCTCTTCCCATTGCATGAATCTCGCATTTGCGGCCATTGCTAAATCCTCAACAGCCCTACTCAGGGATATGGACGATGAATCTGATAGTAAGCTTGCAATAAGGAATGGCAGCACATATATACCAAGAAGCATGACTGCAATATATCGATGTTTGGGTGAAGCAGTTGAAGATGGAAGTGCTCGTGTTTGGTGAAGCTCAAAGCAACACAAAGCCCAGAATAGTATGGCCACCACTAACTCGATACTCAACAGATCAGACGACCCAAGCGGTAAAAGGACTTTAAGCCCTATCATTGGAATGTGATACCCAAAAAGGCAAATGGGGCTGATGAGCAACGCTAGAGTTGCTGGACGGACTGAGCGCGACAATGAAAATGCGCACAGCACAGCCACTGTTGTGAGTAGAGACTCGACAACTAGATCCATGAAGTCTTTCAGAGGCGGACAAAAGGTCCAAAAAAGATATGAATCCTCTAGCAGAAAGGGAAATGCTAGTATAAACGTGACAACTGCCGAGGAGAAGAGCCCGAGAGCTACAAAAGTAGACATATTTGTTCCTTCCTTAATGCTTTCGTCGTGGAGGCGACGTAGGTTTACAAGAAGAAGAGCATCAATGACGCAAGAAAGGACCTGGGCACCCAAGATCAGGGCCCTCCATTGCCATATTGGAGGACATATAGCTCCTGTCCTCGTAGTGAATTGATCCAGAGCCGATAAGGCAGCGAATCCCCAGAGAAAAGCTAAAAGGTTACGTAGAAACGTGAATCCATATTGTCCAGGGCTGTTAGTGACGGTTGGCCTTGAAGACGTGTCTAAACGGAAGATGCCATCAAAGACAAATACTAGAAATGGCAGGAACGCCTACATCGCTGTCAGTTTATTAATTCCAATAACCCTTGACTAGCATCTCTAGAACTACTCGCCTCAATCCCTAAGACACTGCATTGCGTCGTGCGAACAACAACCCAAAATAGTAGTATTCGTACTACAATACACCCAACCATGAAGAAGAACAGCGCAGGCAGAGAGCGTATAGTCGATACACATATCGTTATTAATTGTGAAAATCTCTTACGCAGACTGGTTGTTTTTGGTGAAAGGTAGAGAGAACCTATTGGCGGTCTTTCAGCATAGCGATCTGGATCTGAGTGTCGCGAGAAGCCTATTGAAAAGAATGCGGTTATGATAAGGACGAAAATACTCAGATGGATAGGGCGTTCTGCAGAGTCTTAGTGAAAGTTTTGAAGCGAAATGATTTGTCATCGTACCGTACGCCGCGGAGGTGTGATATCTCGTCGACAATACGAGTAAACTCGAGATGAAACTTCTGCATAGCTGATGAACATTAAGCTGCAACACTGCAATTCAGGGATGGAGCGGAACATACCCGAACGAGATTGCCTGCAACACTGAAACAGAACCACGTACTGCACGTGTGTTCATTCTTGATATTATACGATGCATTGCGGAGGGAGCTTCGTGAGAGTCGGAAAAAAAAAGATAAAAGACGTTTCGTAAGGATACGTTGCGTTTCTGCGGAGCTCTTCTCTTTGGTCGGAGATAACATATGGTGATCGAACTCTAATTCTGATGCCTGAGGACGCTCGGAGCCTTCCTAAAATAGAATACTGCAAATCTGTCACGTCACTAGAGATTAAAAGGAGAGAATGAAGGTCTTTGTAAGCCCTTAGTTGGGACCAATAAATTCCTCGCGCTACGGAATCCCCGAACGTGATCGTCCTATCAGTTACGCGTCCAGCGTACGTAATCAGAAGGCCCGTGTTGGTAACATATTGATCTGAAGACCACGTAAGCATGACCGACTAAAAATCCTCAGTATCCTCTATGACAGCGGACAGGTCTGATGTAATATTCATAGGTTTTGATCAGCCCTGTGTAAAATCGGTTTATTTCCGTAAACAGAACACGGATCTCGGCAGCCCCGCAGCAAGGCTAAGCCTAATGGATTATTGTGGACCTTAATATCCTTTTCAATACCCAGATCTGCAGAATATGACTTTTTAGTAAGGAGAAAAGTCACGATTTGCGACATCTAGTATCCAAGTGACTTATATCTCTGCCGATCCAGCATCAGAGAGTAGGTTCTGACAGTATTAAAGCGTTAATAAGATAATGCCATTCTTAGAAACACAAGACCAGCCATACTGGGATCCAAAAGGCAACACACAGTACAATTTGAATTTTTATACTTGTTCGCTATGCAGACCGTATTAACGCAAATAAATAAAAAGATTTAAGCTTAATATACCGGCCATTCTTGAGGCTCTTTTCAAATATAGTATTACAATTTTCTTGAAGCATTTCGCGTTCGCTGTCACTACCATAAAGATATTCTGGGGAATAGCCGCGAAGATCCTTTCGAGCATGTCTGTCTACTCTATGTCAATTTAACTTCTTTCTGATAGAACGTTTCTCGTGTACCAACCTTCTTTAACTTGTTTCACATCCTTTTCCTCTAATTGCAGCTGTGGGGATTCTGTACAGGCATAAGAAGGGTCCCCCGATATGCGGGGCGGCTTTGTCCGGGATCCGAAGTCTCAAGGTGCCGACAAGCTGGCTTACTTCACATAACCAAGCGTCGCCTTGTAGCTTCGTGTCGACAACGAAGAGAGCCCAATCGTCTCCCCAAACATTTTGCGCGGTTTCATACCAAGGCTGTTTTATGGCCCAGCTCTTGGCATGTTCTTGATAGGAGAACAAGCTAATAAAAGGTGAGGACTCTCTAGAACTCCAAGTGAACTGCTTGACTATTGCATGCCTCAAGTGAACCTCGTCATCGTAAAATTTGGCCGTGTCGGCAGTAACGTGGCCCTCATTGGAGGAAAAGGTGGTTCGTCTTCCTGGATACTAGATACGATAGAGCTTCTAGGGTAAGAGATGCTTATCGACACGACAGGCATCCGTTATCGTCGATAATTAAATAAGGCAGCGTCAGATATGGACAAAGGAATGACAGAATAGAAGATGTCTAAGCGAGAATCTAATGTGGCGCTCGCTACAGGGGAACAAAAAGGGCCAGTTTCAACAGGCTTATTAGTAATCGATACCTCAGCATTACTGGCTTGCCATGATGCCCCTACTACTTGGGTATGAGTTTTGAGGCCCTTTTTAGCCACGTTGCCCAAATCTGAGCGAATCAGTACCTTGCACAAGGAAGCAATCGAGGATGTGGTCCAATTGATACGTTATTGCTACGAGAACACTCCCGAATCTGATGAACTGAGAGATTTATTGAGCATGTACGCAGCCTGCAGAGCCACTGAACTGTGGCAGAGTCAAGATTTTCAACTTTTGGTCATGGAAACTGGCGACTATGCTTGGGGTTTGGTAGCACAGATGTTGAGGCGTGTAGGCTGAATTTTGAAGGAATCGGTTGGACATTTGAGGGCGATCTCTTTCATTTGGTGTCTTGGGTATTTTAAATATCGCTCGCTACGTCAAGACGGCTAGGCAGATTAAGAAATCGAATATGTAATCGGTTATTCCAAATATCGGTGGACTTGGAACGGCTAAAGCTATACTGACACAGTCACTTTGGGACGGCGTCAAAAACAGATAAGGGGGTTGCACAGATATACATAGAGTCATCACGTCAAGAAATTGATGGAGAGAATTCAAACCCCAAAGATTTCTCCTCTGATCTCTCATTATATCGCCGAAGATGCTGACTTGGCTGGGGTAGAGTTTCTGGCCATGGCACAGGAAATCAATGGATTGACCGGTAAACTAAGGAGCGGAATAAAGAACTGTAATGACGTGACGCTACTTTATTTCTAGTCGAGGAATGCCACTAGATTGGCTAACCTGGCTTCTGAAGAAAGATCTTGAAGTAGATATAATGGTTATAATGATAATGATATTGTCTTTTTAAATAAGATTATAACTAAAATTCAAAAAATGCCATTTTTTATAGATTTAAGTATCTAATTAGATATATTTAGATATAATTAGTAGCTATATAATAATTCAATAAGTATTTAATAGAGATCATTGAAAGGGTCTTAAATCTATACAATTAGGATGTAGTAATAGGCTTTTTAAACACAGATAGAAGTTCTACTTTATAGAAAGTTACTTAACTAATTCTGCTATACCCCTCTATAGCTCGGATGGCTATCGAGGTATTATATCATTATGGAAGGCAGTCTAACTGACGGTTAGCACTGGTTGACCTTTAGGTCTCTCGGGTCTATAGGCGTCTTCCATCATTGTGTTATAAGTTCTAGATGTACATAAAGATACCAGTAAGCGCCCGTGCTTTATAGAGCTGGTGTCCACTTATGTCACTATAGAATTGGATGCAAATATACTTTTACCGATTCATCAGTATTACTGATTGTTTATGGAGCCGGGGGTATATAAATCTAACCCCTAGGGCAATAAACCTTTTCGCTGTTACAGTCCAAAGCAATCTAAAATCGTTCCTCGAGATCATGAGCAAGGATCAGGAAACAGTGGACACGTTTTGAAGCTCAGTATTCTATTTTATTGTACTCTTTAAGCTGTCCATTATAGAAACCTTATAGAATTCAACACCTTTATTACATTTTGTATTTTTCTCTGCTGCCAACAGCAGCATAAACAGATGGCCATGACGAAATTGCTTTGTGGTCAGATCTGTTCCACAAGCTTCAATGGCATGTCTTGCCCGAAATCATTTCTGTAAACCTGCTGTACCTCCGAAGCAGTTAATCCAGCTGTTCGAAGAATCTTTGCTGTGGAAAGAACTTCCTCGTAATTGAAAGTTGAAATCTGCGCCAAGGCTTCATCTGCAGAGTCCGACGGCACGGGTGAGATAGGCGACGAGACATATTGCTTAATTTCCTTTGCAAACCATGCCGGAAGTCGAGCACGCATGGTGTCCTCGGCGTTTCTAGAAGACGGTCCTGGTGAAGCTATGGTCTCATGTTCCGCCTCAATGTAGGAAGCCGATTCAAAGGCTGGTTCGGGTTCGGTGGAAAATACACCGAAGCCGATGTCGTCTGGTATCTTGAAGGGGTCTACCGGTTTGGTCTTGGGTGGAGAATCTGGTTTCTTGGCATGCTTTTCCGCACCGGGGAAACCATCCAAGATATCATCGCGATCCAGGATCGGATCCAGGACGTCATTGCGGTTAGGCTTCTTGGGGAGTTTGAGAACATCATCAGGCACATCAGGTTCCCAGCCTGGTCTGCGATCTGGTGGTGGATCCTTGCCATAGAGGGGAGACAGAAGCTTGACCCCCAGAAACTTGCCAATACCGAGGTCGTCAAACAGATTCAAGGCCTCTTTGTAAATCAGGTCCAACTCTTTCACAACGGGAACTATGATATCCGTGATTGGTATATCTTTGATATCAGAGACCAAACGAACCAACTCCTGGCTGGCCACCTTCCAATTCTCCTCGAGGAACTTAATGGCAGTTGTAATCCCGGTTTGGATATCTTGAATCCACGTCATGACGAGTTTGGTGAATGAGTCCTTGATATACGCCCACAGCTGACTGGCAAATGCCTCCAGGCTGCGGAGGTCACTCTCGGTTATCTTGATGCCAATCTCGCCAATGTCCCATTTTTTGCCAAAAGCTTGAGCGTGGCCCGAAAGGCTGATGGACAAAGGGTCACGCCCGGAAGTCCATGCCACACCCACCTTTAACCCACCGGAGAAGCCAACCAATGTGGTCTTGTCCGAAGGCCTCTCGAACATCTTCTTGTCCAGCGCACCATCCAACGCATTGAGGGTTGTTACCAGCATCAGGGTGTGTTCACCTAGATCTAGGCTAGCTGCAGCTGCAATTGCAATTGCAGAGTTGAAGATGCAACTGACGCTAAAGTCGAGGCTTCCAATACTGGACTTGCTGTGAAACTCGGCAACAAAACTATCCCCATTCACCACGGCGTACATATCATGCTGCGTGCCGAGGAATCTAAGGTCCGCGGAGACAAAGACAGGATCCGGACCTTCAGTGGCAATCTTCAATACCGGTCCCTCATTGAGCATGCTTGGAGTTAGATATTCTGGCTTCACTTGGGGCAGCTGCAAATTGTAAGCGGCTGCGCTGACACCCCTGCTACTTCGCTGAATGCTGAAGACGTTTGGGTCGATGACCCGTACAGGATCCATCAAGGCGATGGCGGCGAAACCGGAGTCTTTGATGTCGAGGAGCACGAAGCCAGCCCATATTGGTTTGTCATTGATCACTGTATGGTCAGTAAGTTGAAATGAGAAAGGGAATTCTCTACATCTTACCGATTGACAGCGCTCCTTCGAAATAAATCCTCCTCTTAAGCTGTTGGTTCGTCATGCCAACCATGTCCTTAGGTATGACCTGAATAGCAAGGAACCGAAGGTTGACTCCATTCTTTTGCAAGAAGTTGTGCACTTCTAGAGGCAGGTCGATTGCTGCTGCAAACTTGGCGAGCAGCCCAGTCAAATTGAGGTTCTCAATTTTGCCCTCGACGTAACAATTCATAGGGCTCTTTGCGACAAACTTAACTGCAAGGCTTAACAAGGTAAGTAAATGAAGCCACATTTCAACAGGTTGACTTACCGCCCGGACACGTTGTCGAGACCTTCAACTCTTACTCCCCCCTCGACACCAAGCGTCGTAGGGATAAGCTCCGCTTCAGGCGCTAGCTCTATCTCGAACGCAACCGCATCGAGGTCAAAGCCCTTGATGCCGCCGACATCTTTGAGGGCCTCATTGGTATTGGCTTTCAAGCCCAGCCCGCCGGTCGACAGATTCACACCGGCGGCAATTGTACCAGTAATGGTGGACTTGGTGATTGCAGGGATATTGAACGCAAAGTCACCCTCCACACCAATCCACAGCTCGTTGTCGATGTAGGAGAGCAAGAAGCCTCCGCTCAGTTTGAATGCATCATCCATCAAGGTCAGCATGCCAATCTTTACCCCCAGTACGAAGAACCCAGCTCCAGCAGCGCCAAAAACCTGAAGCCCCTCGAGCTTGAGCCATTCTCGCAAAATCTCAAGATCAGAGCCAAAGTTCAGGTTCGTGCTGATGGCGACCCCGCCTTTATCGCCGAGCAACCTTTGTGACTTGTCACTCAGCGTCAACTGCTGACCACGCAGGGTGTTACTGATAGGTCCATAGAAGAGGTAGATAGACGTGTCGCCAAAGTTAATAAACCTAGCCACGCTCGCAGCCCATGAGTCAGGGAGAATCTTCAGCGGCCCATCCTTGCATTGTAACTGAAGGTTGAATGCCCAGGACGTCTCATGAGATGCAGTCAGATCCATGTTGGTAAAGGCAAGCCAGTCAAGGTTAGCGACAACACTAAATGTCCATGATGATGGCGCATTGGCCAAGGCGAGTGCAATAGTGTGAATCTTGATATCCGTGTACTTGCTGAAGGCTTCGAGGCCGGTCCTCCGCAGCATGTCCGCAAAATTTGTCCCGGTAAGTGTTGATAAGATATCATGCAGTCCGACCTCGCCTTGAAACTCCAGCTGTACCGTGTATGATGTACCCTTGTCTTTACCCAACGAGACAACACCACCATCTTTTACTGGGATGCCTTTCTCATCTTTTGGCTTCTCGTCTTTTGGGCTATCATGTACAAGGCCCGCATCAGTGGAGGCATGGTCATAGAAAAGCGCGCCAGAGAAGTCATAGTTCCCAACAGCAAGCGATACTCCAAAGCCAACATGTACCCCAGAGTTCCGGATGTAGTTGGTCAAAAACTTGACATCCGAAAGTACTACTCTTGGGGAGTCCCAAAGCTCAAAGTCGCGATTCGCTTCTACATGAACAAAAACAGAGTCAAGCTTGTACCCAGCCGTAGGTGTCTTGCGAAACGAAACATGCATTGGACCCGAATTGACATCTTGCATGAAGGAGAAATCAGATGGTAAATCGAATTTGAACGATTCTGATCGAATTGTCAGTACAGAGATACCCCCTTGAACTGACGTGAATCGCATACCTGACATCTTCTTTGAGAAGAAGGCAATAACCTCACCCAACGCGATGGACTCGTTCACAGGCATAATGCTCATGCCAATGATTGTGTCCTCTTTCGCATCTACCCAGATAGTTGCATTAAATTCCTCATCCCGTATGTCGGTGAGAACGCTTATAGAAGCACTGATAGTTCTTGCATCCTGCATGTCGTTAATCCCGTTATTTGTTAACTCTTCATGGATATCTTACCTCGTCGTTGGGATAGTTAATCCGTAAGGTCAATTTCGGGCTACTGATGCTCAACCCCTCTATGACACGGTCAGTATTGTAAGTAATTTCAAAGAACTGATCTGGCAGCATACCAAATATTTCCATGTCATCCTCTTCCAGCATCACCTCCAGATGAATCATGGCGATTTCATTCTTGTCAGCTTCATCTTTTCCGATGCCCAACCTAAACTTTGAAATTCCAGTCCTTAGCAAGACATTATGTAAAGCTGGTGGAAGGCATTGAACATTGGGCATAAAATGGCCCAGAATGTTGGAAAGTGACAGTACGCCCGTGTCTCCAGTGCTCAATGCAAGTCTGAAGTGGCCCGGGATGCCATCGTAGGCATATACGCTCTCCCATTCTGGTCGGTCGCCATACGAGATGAGAAACTGCACATCACAATTTCCAATCCTAAGTCTTGCATAGCTGGTGAGCGACGTCTTGAAGCCAGAGCCCTGCTGATCCAGCCTAAGCTCAAGAAAAGCATCTCCAACAGCAAGGTACTCAGGAACCAAGTCAAGCTGGTCAAGTCGGATGGCGAGCTCCATAAAGTCCGGCTTAGCTGAGAAAGTCTTTGTGCGAGACTTCTCGGGAGTGCCTTCAAGCCAACCGAGTCCAAAGGATAGAACATGGAGGGAGTCAAGGAGCTTCTGCAGGCCAGGTATGTCGGAAAGGTTTGTGCTGGGAATGCCAAGCCAATTCAACAGTCGAGCTGGCGTCAACCCTTGCTTCAGAGAGGATGCGATGTAGGAGAGCTGGTAGATAGTCTTGTCCCCACCACGAGATCGTCGAGTCTCGAATATAATCGGCACTATAAAGCCTTGGATGTCGAGTTGTTCCTCGATCCGGACGAAGAGCTTGGCAAAGTCAGCATTTATCACGTTGGCTGGATTTGGAACAAATTACCTTCATCGGAACGGTCGAAAATAGGTTTTCCATATGTAGTCCAATCTTGGGTAGTCTGATTTTAATCATGTCGCCAAACGGTTTGAACTCCTGCTTGGGGTCGAACATTATCGTCCCAAAGATGCGTCGCAAGGTAACATCAGCAACCACAGGGGAATTCTTACGCACCACGAAGCCGCAATCCTGGATGCGCATCAAGTCTCCAAACTCAAGGGCAGTATCTGGGAGTAGTTAGTTAGCAACTGCACTAAACTACGAGAAGCAACTAACCCTTCCCAGGTAGAAAAATGGCGGCAGCCAGGGTATTGATGGTGCTGAAGGACGGTGGAATGGCACTCCATAGGTCTCCAACCTTCATCACGTAGCCATCTGCCACGAAATCATCATCTGCAAATCGCAGATAGTAGTCCAGACCACTGTCCTTGTCGGGAAACCACAGGAAGTCAACAATGACCTGTGACAAGTTAGCAATGCCACACAAGACTGTGCTACACGACCTGTCATACATTACTGCCCTGCCCGTTTGACAGCTTTCCCAGAAACGACCCATAGACGTATCGAAAGTCACGCTCGAATGGGCGGTAGATGAAGAATCTTAGCTCACTGAGCACCTTTACCTGCCAGGTTGCCGTTTGGTTACCAGCTACTTCATACTGGATGTCCCATTTCTGATGTGCCGCAGGTGGCTTGACGCTGAAGCTGAGTGATTTGACATCACTAAAGTCATTGGCGAGGTCCCTGCATGCCAATTAGCATGCACGTGTGTTTCGATGGGATCGTATAGGAAGACTTACCGCGGCCTGGGCGAGTCAACGACTGTTGCCTTTAGGTCTTCTGAAAGGGGCCAAAACGCAGGTGTGCTCGAGAACAAGGCTTTCTTGTCTAGCTTTATAGGCAGCAAGCTGAAGAATGAGGTCTTAAGGAAGTCTTCGAACACAAGAGAGATGATGCCACCAAGGTTGATCTGGCTTTCAATCATGTAAGCCATTTTCAAGGCGGTAATTTGATCTGGCTGTAGCCATCCGCGCAAAGACAAATGACTCAGGAATGCATCAGCTCCGGTGAGGATCTTCATCTCCACGTCCTGTATAGTAGATGATATACTCAGTCACTATTCTCGAGATGGGGCTTTTGGATCCAACTGACCTCCTGCACTACAACTGTGTCGTAGATCAATTTCGATACTCTTATGTCAAACCTCTCCAACGCATTCGGCGATAGACCACGGGGTCCGACAGCAAGGTCCCACACAACCTCCATTCGTAAGTCTGCCTTATCTTTGGCCATCGCGGTCACTCCCATAGTCTCCGGACTATTAGACATAATCGCGCTTCCAAGGCTTGTACCCAAGTCCTGTGGCATCAGACTGTCAATCGTATCTGCGAAGTCGGGGTCGACTCCCATACTGAAGATGCCACTTTCATTGTCAGGTTGACCAACCAGACCATTCGATGAAGCCATCAAAATCTCGCTTTTCTTGGCTTTATTGGGTTTTCCTTCACCTTTTCCGGTCTGGCGTCTTTTGGTCGGTCGTTTCAAATCTTCTTCCAAAAAGGGCACCTTTCTACCTATAGTCACTTGAACATCGGTAGTGAAATAGGTCAGGTGGTATGCAATCCAGAACGGCATGGAAAGGGCCACACGTTGCCATGCGGGATTCATCATTGGGTGTCCCTCAGTTGGTTCGATCATGATACTCCCGTACTTTGGTTCAATCTCGGTCCGCAGTTGCCAGACGCGATAACAATCACCATTAGCATCCCAATATAATTGAGGTGCTTCACCCTGACCTGGAGGCTTGAGAAGAAGTGCTTTCAGCAGCTCCTCCGTCATGATTGTATTTTCGTCGATGGCTGTTTTCGACAAGTCGGGTCCATAATTCATGAGGAAACCCTGTACTTGCGCTTGTAACGACTGAGTCGTCAAGTAGATGTCGACAGGTTTGTCATCCTGTCGCACAATAGCGCGTGTAATGATCCCTGCGAGGGTACTTAAATGCCTATGTCATGATTAGAGGCGATCAAAAGCGCAATCTGTGATACACATACGGGTTGCGGTGGCCCTCGGTTGTGGATGAAGAAATCTAATTGTGGTTGTTCAACAATCATGTCATGCTAACCCTGTTTGACTACTTACGATATACTTGCGTGCGGGCACACTTTGGTGTTGTCAGTAGATTTCTACCAAGTCTATTCCTTCTGGCTACTTACTTGAGAAAGAACCTGCTTGGCTAATCGTAAGGTATCCAGTTAGATTAATATCCTGAAAGTAGTAGCACAATTTCCACTCTTACCTCATCCTGGCTCTTTGCTCTGCAGTTCTCGGGCACAAGTGTATTCCATGCCGGGCTATCATCAACAATCGCATTGGTGCTTTTATAGTTGCCTCCAAGAGCTGTAATTCTGTCTTTGACTGCCTTTTTCGACCAGCCTGACAGATACGTGTTGGTTAGTTCATCTCGTCTAGCACATATAGATGTTCAACATACAGTTGTTATGCTTACTCCCGTGGTGCATAACTATATGCCCATGTTAGCCACTAAAGTTCCATGTCGCTTAGTCTTAGATGTCTATTACCCTTCATGACATCGTACTGCAGAGGCTCGCCGTCCCAGTTTGGCAAGAAAGACGAAACTGCATTCCCGTCACCAGTGAAGGCGGCACTGAAGGACTGAGCATCATCCTTGACAGTAAATACCAGGGAGGATTGGTTCTTTGCACTTGCATCGTCCAATGTTCCATGGGCGCCAGTTGCGACACGCTCCAGGAAATCTTTAGTAACCCTCATCCTTTTAGCGATCAAGTCGCTAGATCTCATTGTCAGATATATGCCAGTGCGGAAAGGCGTGTGGGAAGAGAAATGGGTCCATGGGGGCGAACTGACTTGGAATATGAAGGGATAGACCCTTTCGCGTTGGGTAATCCTTTATACTCGATACCCATGTCCTTCTCCCACTTGGCTTCGAATTGCTTCTGCTTTCTCGCGACCTTTTCCTGTGTTTTGCTGAGCTTCTTGTCTTGTTGCTTCTTGGACTCCGGCTTCCCTCTTTCATACTTGTCTTTCAAATTGTCAATTTGTTTAATGTTTGGAGACAAGAACTCAAACCTGAGGTGGGCCCGTCTAGTGACCCCGGCTGGCAACCCATTATCCTTGCCGGTGAGAATCTTGTTGCCAAAGTCGCTGTTGATCATTGGAATTCCGCCAGCCAAAGGCCAATTTGCTCTCAGTTGGTCCAAATCACGATCGAACCAGCCTTTCGCCTTCGGGTTCTATGGACTTCTGATCAGCATCCTAACAAAGTAACGATTTTACAGAAATTTGAAAGTGGACTCTTACATTGAACATGATGGTGGGCGAGTTGTACCAGATTTTGTCGAAAGGGGACTGGTTGAGATTGAGGGCTTCGATTCCTCGATTGAATCTGAACTCCTTGTTGCCCCGTCCTGATTTATCGGCCCTATGTCAAGCCATTAGTGGATGCGATCTGACCATGCCATAGGATAACTCACATGCTCATCATCAACTGGTGAATCCCGCTGCATTACTGTCGTCAGCAGTCTAAACAGATCAAACACTGGGGATTTAAATGATGAGACTCACTTGATATGGTCTTCGTCGTCATGAGTGATCTACAATCATGGTTAGTATCAGGAGATAGGAATTAACCTGGTTTGACATACCACGACAGTATCCAGCGAATTGGGGCACCCGGGCGGCAGAAGCGAGTTGAGCATAGCATACATGTTCTGCAGTCATCGTCTCAGTTCGAGTCTGAAGCTAATGTTTTACACACAAACTCACAGCTAAAGGCGTGGTCGGGTCCATGACAGTTCCTTGGATCGTGTAATTAGCTGGGCCTCCATCAATCAGAATGACCTTTCGCGAGGCGTCCTGTAAGTAATCAGTCAGATGTACTATGTGTTCTAGAACTCTCCTATCACAGTACATTCTGGCGTTGTTCCGTTATGTTGTTCTTTGGCAGCAATTTGTATGTTTCCTTTTTTTTGTTTTTATCTCGTATAATGCTTGTAGTGCTGTTGGTGTTGTCCTCCATCTCTACATCGCCATTGATTGGGATCTCTTGAGCCTCTAGTCCTAGCGATCCGCTTGTCGTTGCTTGATCGTCAAACTCGATGGCAAGACAATCTCCGTAAGAAGCTTGGCAGACGTGAATTTTCACGTATTTGTGTCTTTCCACGTTCATAATGTCGTCGCTGTTTTTTGTTTGTGTTTTTTGTTTTTGTTTTTTTGCTATGGAAAAAGAAGAAGAGCTTTCTCTTTGGATGATTAGCTGTGAGACCTACAACTTTTGCGAGGACTTGAAGGATCTGATTTGTGCTCAGACTTACGTTACGTGAAGTTGGTGAATTCGATCAAGGTCTTCCAGCTTCAACTTGTCAATGGTATCAAGGCTACCACAGTGATATGTTTGAGAAATGAGTGGGTGTTGCCAACTACCCAACTCACATACCGCCATACCAGGTCAACCGGATCGAGATCGCCGACATCATCCATGATTAGCCTCGGCCTATCGCAGATAATGGATACTTGATAAGATACTTACTGCAGGTGATAATTCATATTGACGTTCAGCTTTGGTGATCACAACTTACTACGTACATTACGCTTGAGAATTTCTGACAGTTATGCATTGAGACGTGTCATTCGTTAGCTTCGACAAGACCCAGATTTCTAGGCCGCGGGGCGTGTGCATAGATTTAGTGTCCAAGACAACGCTATTCTTGATCGTGCTAAACATGCATGGATAATCTAGTCTAGCTTTATTTTCAGCTTGCAAAATGAGGCCCACCAACGTGAACAGACTTTCATCATGCAATTTAGTCTACTACGCGGCGGGAGAATGTTTTGGCCACAGCTAGAGGCGGTAGGTCTAATCTGTATTCAATACTAGAACGCAAGTATAAGAAAAGAACATTCCAGACAAAGTAGTGAATGCTCACAATTACTGACCGACTACCTTGGTGGCAAAATTCATGTACCAAGCATCACATCTCCCCAATTGTTCCAGCGAAGATGGCAAGCCTCCCTGATGAACCGCACCCTGACGATATCATAACTCTTGGCGCCCTTTCCCAGGCTCCTGAAGATGATGAGGCTTCGATTGCATCTTTTGACTTCGCTACAAGCCTTCCTGATATCCTTGGCTCAGCCACTGCTTCTGTCATCAACGCCTCAGCGAGTGTTTATGCTTTCCAGGGCCTGGCAGCGGTCCGTTCCGAGACCACACTGATCGCGCAGGTGGCTGGAAGAGCAATTGAAATCGATGATTTCAATCCTCCTGTCTGGTATCTCAATTTCCCTCTGAAGATGAATGACGCCGCACTCCAGAACCTTCGTGATCATGCTCAAACTATGCACGACTTTAAATGTTGGCTTAGCATGAAATGGTGGTCGAACGTATTTCAGATGTTCCCCACCGACCTTGGCATTCTCAACAAGATGATCCAAAGTGCCGCTTTTGTCCAGGTCGCTATGAAAGAATTGCCACAGTCGCCCATGTATGTTATACTACTTACCTTTGGATCCTTTGACTGACCATCAAGGCTGCATTCTGTGCGAGGTCCACAGTCTACCTCTGAGGAAATCACTTGTCCCTTTTCTGAACTTCACAATAGAATCATTGATTTGGCAATGCGAAACTTCCAATCACTTGATGAGCAGGCGAGAAATGCCATTGAACCTGTTTTACAAGGCATTGTCCAATCAGCTAGCACATCCACCACTGATTATACCGTTCAAAAGATGGTCCTGGCGGAGAAGCACGAATACTTGGATGACCAGAGGATACTATCTAGTGAGTTTCCCAATCACGACCAATAGGCTTCATAGCTCACCATCCCCTTCACCCCAGCCCTCCGTCAAATCTGTTTCAGTATTGGCGAGTCATTCTATGATGTACAAGAGGGCAAAAACTCTTCACGTCGTTGGGTAAAATGCCAAGTGGGTTTTGTCCAATATGAGGGGATTTTTGATATCTTCCAGTGGAGGCAAGTCTCTGGGCAGATCAACAAGGCATTTAAGGACTCTTGTGAGGATTTTATAAGTCGCAGAACTATTGATGTTCCTGTGTCGGACGATGACACTCATGAGGCTTTCCAGCCTTCTGCTCCGTTTTCTAATGAGGATGAGCGACTAGCGCGGATGATACGGGAAGAGGAATCGAGATTTGTGAGATCTACAATAGATGTTCCAGTTGATTAGTCTACTCTATATGCCAGGGTTCTGGACGGCTGGCAGGAGATTGAATGCGTAATGCTTTGGCAAGTCTGTTCGGGAACCTCATAGGCTCATAGCCTATGATGTTGTATTTTATGAGGTATTTGCATGCTATCATCAAAGTGAATTGTGCTTCAAAATCACAGTGAACAGCCAGCAGCATAAACAATAAAACTCACATTATTATCCTGTATATAAAAGATGTACTACAAACACAGAAATAAATAGTCTGCAGGTCCTGACATCTCAATAAACCAAAGGGCTAGATAAAGCTCCAAGCATAAGCAAAAGGTACACGTGGTCCCATAAACCGGAAGGGCTTAATGGTTATACGCGCTGATCCGGTTGGGATGTTTCTCCAGATAACTTGCTCAACGTTGTTAAAACGGTCGAAACCGTCCATTGCACCAAGTGAGTATGCCCTGTCACATCCATTTCCATGACGCTCAGTACCACCAACATCGACAACCAAGTTCAAATCATTCTGAAGCTGACCACCAGGTAGGTCCGCATATACCATGGTAACCTTGAGTGTCAACGGCCCTTTTCCTCCTTCCAGTGGCTTTGGAACATTAATGTCACTGGTGAAAGGGGACTCATCATCTTCATCAGCAACGCCAATGCCATAGCCCGAGTATAGATGGTTAACTTTGGGCATTGATGCACCCAGATCAACTCGTCCAAAACCTGAGTGTGGGTTAAAGCATTCATTTACCTTATCGGGCATATACTGTCCACGCATCGGGATAGCCCCATTGATCAAAAGAGCCTTGATTAAGGATCCCGTCGGATTTTTGGTACCATTCTGCTCATCCTGATAACCATTGGCAGCTAATGCCTGGCGGATAACAGCACAACAGCCGGCCACTAGAGGCGTAGCCATGCTTGTTCCTGCCAAGTACATATACTTGTCGTCACCAGACTTTCCAGTAACGTCGACATTCCATAAATATCGTTTGTTCTGAGAACGTGCAGATAGAAGGGCTGTTCCCGGAGCAACGATGTCTGGCTTCAGCCTATTCTCAGCTGTTGGGCCACGGCTACTAAATGCTGCTAGACCACAAGGATTGTCGGCCATGTGGTCATCACGAAGAGGATTGACAGCAAACCTCTTGGCCCAGAAACCACCATAAGTGTAGGGACGGTTTGCGTCACTGGAAACCAATTCTGGCCTATTGTTCTCTGTGGCTCCAACCGTAATGCAGTTCTTAGCAGATGCTTCTGCACCTAACGATCGCTCTTTGATGGACCCATCAAGCTTGCCAGTCAGGTCGGCATCTTGGCCATCATTGCCAGCTGCGAAAAGAATTGTCATGTCTTGATGGTCCCAGACAAACTGATCTATGCTTTCCGATCGTCCGTCATAGGGTCTCTGGATTCTTGTCAGAGGAAGGGCAGTACCCCATGAGTTGGTGTGGATTCGAGCACCGGCATCGTAGGCCTGCTGAAAGAGGGGACTTAAATTCGTCTTGGGAAGCCCTTCTAATTTGGGTGTTCTGTCCGACAGGTTGAACTTGCTGAACAGAGATTGCACAAGCAATTCCGCTCCTGGGGCTGCGCCCTGGATCAATCCCTGGGTTTGATGCTGGCCTTGACCAAGCACCAATCCACACACATGAGTGCCATGTCCATCCGGGTCGTCTGTAGCGTCTGTCTCGGAGCGACCCCAAGCAAAGAGCGCTTTTACGCGACCAGTGAAAGCCTCGTGAATGTTGACCTTACAACCGCGGTCAAGTCCAGTATCTGCTACACAAACAATCTGACCTTCGCCTCCAGAGACAACCCTCTCTGTGTCTGTCTCTGTTTGTCTCTTGTTTGATAAGGCCTGGTCAACACGGAGGATTTGACGAGCCATGTTACCGAACAGTGTGGCCTCATTCGCTGTATGTAGCACACGCACTTCGTCCAAGGCAGCTATATCATTAAGCTTGTCTGCATCGACCGTAATACGCAGGCCTCCATCCTCTACAACAATAGCTGACAGGTCGATATTGGCCGCCTCGGCGACTTTGCGAGTCAGCTCCTCAGTAACCTCCTCGACGTCTTGATGAAGCATAATGGCCACATCACAAGTTTCGCCTTTCGAATCCTGCTGGATTTTCTTGGTGACGCAAAACTCGTTGACGTATTCGCCCGCATACTCAACGTAGTCGAGGGCTCGAACCTTATCCAAGTCATCGTTGTGAAAGCCACAAAGATAGATCTGTTGTTTCTCATTACCAACGAATTCGTTGATAGAGACTCCTAGTTTGGAGAGCTCTGCCTTTTGCTTCTTGTTCAGGGGCACGCCTGTGGTGCGAATGATGATGTGATGGGTATCTTCTTGTAGCTCCTGGCTGAGCTTCACATTGACGCCGTTGATGCTAATTGAGGAGGTCATGGCTATAGACGATCAGGTTCGGGTGAGAGAGTAGTAGCTGATGTTTCCGAAATTCACGTTGGACGCTTGCATGAACCTGAAGAGAAAACTCAGAATCTAGATAACTCGGGGGGTAAGCAGATACCTGTTGCCAGACGATCTCCGTCACCATGTGAGATCTGGTTCAATCTAGACCTTCCTATACCCCGCATCAAGGAATGAGATTAGACATCTGATTGCCTCAAGGTTATTGTTTGTGACCTAAGATGCATGTGCATTTACCTTATGCAATAGTGCTGCCGTCGTGAGAAGAGAGGCTATTGATACGCGTCTGTCTCAGCCAAAACCTAAAGCTATAACTGAGGGTGCATTGTCGTGATATTACGTACACGCCGTGGTAATCAAGATGCCGTCTGTTACAGAATTGACCTTGTTGATCTCCTTGAGTGCGGCGGGGCTCCGAGACATTGCATTGGCTTCTTATTGCCAATCCTTCATCAGATGCAGTCTTCCTGGTTGGCTTATGCATGTTTGAGTGTGCCCCACCAGTAGTACGACACTCAAAGAGGTATAACCCTAAGCCGACGTCTTAAAGTTTCAGCTGTCTACTTGCTTGGTCTCTTCCAAATTCAGAGATAAATGGCAGATCACAACCCCACTTACATATGCGCAGTACCAAAGAGGTTAAATTCCACCCCTTTAGTAGGACAATTAGGGCGGGAAACAGCCACATGCCGACCGCGGAAGTGCATGACTGCTCCGGGTCTGCAGTATTTACTGAAGAGAGGGGCTCATCAAAGCTATGTGTACACTAACTTAGTCAATTGCAGTAAACACTACGTGGGGGGTAGTGTGAGGAATCATCTATCGAAACCATGATTGATCAGTGAAGCCGTAGATTCAAACTTGGCATGGTTTGTTTTTTTTGGTAACTTCAATGCTAAATGGTATGTGACAGATGTTCTGTTTCTAATGGTCACTAAAACAGCCACATTAACTGCGTCTTTGTGGTAATCCAGTACATTCTCTGTATTATCATCTGTATGTCGACATCATCTCACTGCAACTACGGAACAGCGGTCAGTGTGTGTACCATGCCGACCATTTGAAGTTAACCAGGCACAGTCGCCACTTCATCACCCAAAAGTCAAGGAAACCAGTGAATAAAATTTGTCAATCTCATAAGCAAATCCAAATTCAGTTAAATGTCTGTCTCTACAAGTGTAACCTGCCTTTGAAGCAGTGCCTTCTTTCCAGCAAGGTAATCCTCTCCATCCAAGGCCTTGCTACGATTCCAGAGATCCATATTGATGTTGGCGGTACTCAAGGTGTAGCTGATGACTGCCTCAAAACTCTGTTTCTCTGGTTCTTTGACGTCCTTATGCTTGGGATCTGGCAACGGAGCCTGAGCTTTAGTCACCGTAACGTTGAAGGTGAAAGTCTTGATGACTGAACCACAGATATTAGATGAATTCACAATTGAATTATATGGGAAATTTAATTACCTGGTCCGCTAGTCTGTTGAACTTGGTCAATCGGGTGATCGATAAGGTAAAATGCGTGAGGTTGAACGAGACCTGAATTTTCGTGAAATCCATAGCCCAACGCTTTGATGACATTCAAGGCCGGTTCACTCTTGGTGAACTGGCCGATTCCAAGAATGGTATGAAGAATAGCCATGCCGAGCTTGTCCTCGGTATTGGTGAGTTTGATAGTCTTACTATCTATACCACTGACTGCTAGCCTGATCAATATATGTTAGCAAGCCTTTCATGTATCTCTATCGGCTACTTACCACGCAGTATCCTTTCTAAGGACATCGACCACTTTGATTCGGAATGAAGTTCTTTTGAACTTGGAGGCAAGCGAGTCATCCTTAGGAAGTGCGCCTGTCTTGAGCTTCGAATTGACAGTGGTCTCAACCCTCGACAATTCCCAGGCCAGCCATTGATTGACACTCTTTGCATTAGCTTGAACAGCTTCCTGATACTTTGCAGGCACATTAGGAATGTTTTGCAAGTAGAGGAGGTTAGCAAGATCAAAGTCATTAGTGTTGTTGTAGACTTCATCAATCTCTGGATCAACTGTCAAGGCGGAAGAGGACATAGTGTCGATGTGTTAATGTGTAGATGGCTTGATGGTAGTTGTGTATAGGTTTGAGTCCAATCGAGTTTGAAAAGGTTTAAGAATTCTGCCCAGCCAAAATGGTGCGTGATATATACCACATTACGTGAAACCACATCGCAGGTAGCCAACACTCTTCACCTTGGCTTCTACCATCATGTTGTGTACTTGCCCGGGCAACTCGTATTTGTCAAGTTCGGCTTGCAATATCTAGCGACGGCGAGTTCGGATTGTGGATTGCAGCTGTGCAGCCAAAATGCACCTAATGTGTCACCACTATTGAACAATAGTTCGATCACATTCTCAAGACACTCCTGCTGTCTTAGTGGTGACCGTCAATATACATGTTACTGCAGCCGGCCTCAATGCATCGGCATTTCCAATTTGAGGTTTGAGTGCATCACGACCACGCACGCACCTCTGTCGGTCGATCATACTCGTCCTGGAGTGGCTTCACTCAACCGGGCTAGGAGCTCATCATCCCAATATCCGATGGCGAAATGGTGAAAGATCAGCGATACTAACGTTTTTTCTCTGAAGAGGCGCAGCTGAAAGCCGTTTTAAGAACAGCCACTTGGGCTCCTGTTAGTTTGCACCAGTCCAGACTGCGAGTATGTCTCGCGGAAGACGGCATTTGCGGCTGATCTGCTAGAGCCACGGTACGGACCGATCCACACCGTACAAACAAATGGGGCTAGTTGCAGTCTAAAATGCAGCCACAGCAGGGGATAGACGTCTGTGTCTCAAAGCTCATCACATCTGTGGAAACTCAACATTCTTCTCTTACACTACAAATGTGATACCTTGGCCAAGTGAGGAGTCGTAAGACATCCGACGTACTAGAGGTTTCTATTCGTGCAACCATTGACCCCATCATCATCCGATCAATCTCACACTGGTTGTTCTCAGCACTTGTTTGATGAGCTGTCTATTCATTCGTCGTGTGTGACATTACACCTTCACTCTTTTACCCACCCAAGTCACACTATATCAACACAATGCATAAATAGGTCCTGCTACTCAGCCTTTTCATTGAATCTCTCCATCATCATCCTTGACTCGATAACTCCCTCAACTACCTTCCCAACACCTCATCTTCTCAGAACCCTTTCATCATTTACATCATGGCCCCTAACAACGAGCATAACATCAAGGCCGGTCTTGACACTGTCACTCAGGACGAACACGATGAAGTTACAGCCGTGTTGGCGTCTTTGGCCGATCCCCAAGCTGCCTCTGGTAGTGCTGGTATCATGTCCGATACAGGAGACTCTGGCGATGTTGTGTCCCCCGACAATGTCTTCTACATCAACGTCGGTCCCAATAAGGATAATCTTCCAGAGAAGTGGTTGAACAAGCTCAAAAGTATGACCTACAACACAAATTTGAACAATGGCTTTTTCAGCTACAGAGCAAACCAAACTCTCAAAGACGCTATTGCCAGGCAAGCTATCTCCTCAAAGGATGATGTCAAGCAGAAGAACTATCTTGCCAAGGTGATCAACCACCTGTACCAAAACGCTCCCTGGTATGTCGTATTCAACATATAATCAAGGCTTATGTCAAATCTATTACTAAGATGAATACTCTCCAGGATCAGTACTACTGCCATCAACACGCAAGATAAACAGTTTACGGTGGAAAAGAATGCTTTTCACAAGGCTCTTATCTCCCACTTCACAGAGGGCCTCAAACTTCCTGCGAGTATTTTGGACAAGCTGGAGGGGTTCCTGACAAACGTGAAAAACACCATCAATAACAGTTCGACGACCAGCGACATCACTGCATTCTATATCTTCATCACCATCTTTGTCAAGGACGATGTTCTTCAGGATTGGCGTCCCTGTGAGTCCCTGCCGTAGTGGTATTGTGTAAATGAAGGAAACTAACAGTTGATTGTAGATGTTCGAACTATCTCTTTCAAGCCCAGTCAGAAGCTTAGCACCTACACGAAGAAAAAGGGCGATGACAGCTCCGGGGTCAATGTTGACATCGACTTCAAATACATACTGATGGACGGCTCTTTTAATAACTCGCTTTTCGAGTCTTCCGCCAAGGACTCCATTGAGGTGAGCCAGAACAAGGCTGGTAGAGACTTTGCAAAGGACACAAAGCCTCTGGACGTTGAGGTGGACTAGATGGTTAGTCTGAAGCTGGCTCTACTGGTGGACTCTGTTTCCAGAAGAGAATCCAAACGGCCACAACTCCCATCTCTGGGACACTACTTAGGATGAACTAGCCACTTTATAACGATTGGATTACCACCATTGCACTTGCCTGTTATTTCCCTCGAAATCTTCATAAGTAGCTATGATGTTTACATATAAACCCGCTCGTATTATTACTGAAACATCTAAAGACTGTCTGCCCTTTTGTTTTCCTTACCATTAGTCTTATTCTAACTGTCTCTTATATTAAGAACTTAAACCTCACACGGCCTGCTGCGGCCATCATAAGGATTACATCACCCTGCACTAATATCAGCCCAAATAGTCCCACACGTCTCGCAACTAACCAGGTCATGGTGGCACTTAGATATATGCTTTATAACTATAAACGTTATATATATCCGCCTGACAATGTAATAACTATTATTACACCATATTATGTATGTAATTCCAATGGTAAGTATAGTATTACTGCTGATTGTGGAGGCGAGGATAGAATATTACATAAAGGATTTTTTTACTCCATATAAGAATATAGAACACAAAGGATAATCTCAGGTCGATAAGTGCTTACAGTCCCACACAACACTTAGGCAGTATATTCCACCGATGCCGACGAAATCGTATGGAGACCTTAAAGGAGCTCATAAGCAATGAAGGATTGCTTTTAAAGTCTTATTGACACCCGGTAGTAGGGTTACATTTCTTCCTAAATATATGACGGGCTGACCGCCTAATTGATTCTATAACTCATGCTAAGGTCTTGGTCTAGCTCAAAAGCCATTACCTAATTATTAAGAAGGGTTTACTCATCTAGGCGGCCCGATCAAACTAAAAATGTTATTACTTAATATAATAATTAAGATGAAGAGGCCTATTTACAAACCTGCACAACAGAGGAATTTACAATTAGCAACCAAGAATAAACACCAGACTGTTCGATAAGCCTATCTCTGGGGCCTCCCTAGAATGGGCTAGATATATTACTTAATATCCATGCCCATAAAATCTCTAGTTATATTCTGAATACAAAACATAATGGTAAGATATACTATAAGATATATAAAAGCTAGTAAAAGATTGAGTTGCTTAATGTATGGCTTTAGGTTAAATAAATATCTCTCTTACAGCCTGTAGTCCTAACTTCCCCCTTTCGGTTAAGCACAAACTGTGCCTTTATATTAATTAAGTTAATCCTTTCATAATACATATAGTATCTATTTATTAAAACGTTTGATTAACATTCACCTTATTATACACCTCCCTGTGATAAGATTGAAGTCATGTAGTTAAATAAAATTATTTTTGTTTTAAATGATATTATATTTTTATCTTACTATTTGACCCTAGTAAGCTTTTGCTTTCTAGTTCTGTCGACGATATTCTAAATACAATTCACCTCAGGTAAGTTAACATAGCATGAATTGCATAATTTACTTAGGGTGACTAAACTTTCATCAAGAGAAATATATATTACAGGTATATATATATATATAATATTTACTTTTTCCCCCTTTGTCCTATGAATTCCCCAATATCAACGGAGCCTTGGTTCCTGCTTGGGCTGTGTGCTGACGTGAGATTTTAGGCTCATAGCTTGAACTGTCTTCAAAATCCAATCAGACCGGTTTATAACATCTGATTTAATCTCCGCAACAGTAACAAAAGTCGAAAATCTAGTACACTTTTGTAAAACGCCATGGCATCGTCCAATCCGTCACCAGATGACATCGTCTACCCAACTCATATGATGGACAATGTCTCGGTCGTCAAGTCTCTTGTTATGGCATGGACCATACGCTTCAATGACGTCCTAGACGCCGACAAACTCCACCAAGCACTTTCGGATTTGTTGCAAACTGGCGAGTGGAAGAAACTTGGGGGAAGACTGAGAGTTGGGAATAACCCACGAGGGGCGCTTGAAATCTATGTTCCCTCGACCTTCACTGAGGATAGACCTGCGGTATCTTTCTCACATGTGTCATACGACATCGGGATTGAAGAGCATAATCAGGCGGGACTACTACCAAAAACAGCCCTTCGTCCGTCGATCCACCCGACAATGGCCCATGAGCTGGCCATACCGCCAGGTGCACCTAAGTCACTCAAGGACTTCACTAGTAGGGACGTACCTATGCTTTCGCTTCACATTGTTTCGTTCCAAGACGCGACACTGGTAACAATCTCTTGGCCCCACGTTCTCTTTGACGCGGTTGGGTTCTCTCACCTGGTCGAGGCGTGGTCGTCAGTCCTCGCGGGCCGCAAGGAAAGCGTTCCAGCTCTGATTGGGGCCAGAGACGATGTGCTGTATGACATTGGAGATTTGACCCAAGCCGGCCCTCAGTATGCCTCGAGCGAAGGTCGTATTCTGTCGGGGCTGGCGTTAGTGTGGTTTATCGTTAGGTTCATCTGGACCATTCTCGCCAACCCAACAGTGGAGAGTCGTGTCATCTGCATCCCTAAGGATGCAGTAGAGCGACTACATCGGAGAGCCTTGGACGATATCCAGGGCGATAAGCATGGCACAAAGGATCCATGGGTCAGTCCAAGCGATGCGATTCTAGCGTGGCTAAGCCGGGCGGTGTTCGACTCTACTTCACATTCAATTAGCATGGCCACTCCGATAGACGCACGCACACGACTATCTCATCTTCGGCACACAGAAGGCGTTTACGTCCAGAACATGATACTAGGCTCATTCGTATCACTATCCCCCAAAGTCCTACAAGGACCATTGGGAAATCAATGTCTCTCGAGCCGGCAAGGTATGCTGAATCAGATGGTAGAAACAAACCTTGTAGGAATATTACAATTATTCCGCAAACGCTGGGATAGTGGCAAGTCCCGAGCACCGATATTTGCTGCACCTGGCAGTGTAATCCTCACGACCAACAACAGACTCAAGGTCGATCTTTTCACAAAGGCCGATTTCAGTCCAGCTGTTCTTCAAGCAGATAGCAGCCAGACACGAAACAACCCGCTTGGTACTCCAGTCTACCATTATGCAGCAACCATCAACCCCAGCATAGTATTTAGGAATTTCGTCAACGTTCACACAAGAGACCCGGCGGGCAATTACTGGTTGACGGGGTTCTTCACGCCACGACAATGGTCAAAGATTGAGACTAGCCTTGAGAATCTATCATGACTAGACGCGATAGATAATTAGGACGAATTGATGGAGTCTTCGGCGGTCGACTATCCAACAACCAACGTGATAAGCTATCAATCCTCTCTCTCTTTACCGAATTCGACCCCATACGTTCCCTCACGTCGGTGGGTAACATTACTCTCATAGACTTTCATCACATCATCTCCGGGTCGGGGTAGTGGGGCAGCGCCAGCTGGCAACGGGTTGGGATCGCCGTGTCCGATTGTTGCGGTTGTTGAGATATTGTCGGAGTCAGTCTTTGGGTCTGACTGCGTTTGGCCTTGAGCTGTATTGATGTCAGCTTGAGACTTTCAAAGTGGCAGAATTTCTAGTGATATGCCAAGTAAATAAAATGCCTTACAACTCATTTTCAATGCTTTCGATCGTGTCTTGAGCTTTTATTAAGGTCAGTTTGTCTAGTGGGTTGTGGGATCAATTTAGGAAAACATAACACAGAAATTAGAATAAAGCGTCTTCTTATAGTTGGGGGATAGAGATAGGCCAGTAGGCTGAACTTTAAATGATGACGAGTTAATCTCACCAAAGTGCCATGCCCCATCGACATGTGTGGGTTGGTCAACCAATGAACAACAAACCATCTTATGATGGATGTCTAATGTGCAAGAGCTGTTTGCCCCGCACGCGTGTATGACTTGCTAGATGCAACTACGAGGGATGAAAAGCCAGAGTGTGCAACCAATAGTGCAATGACACGAAGTTTCTTCTATTGAGGTCAACCTGTTTGGTGCTTAGTCGGGCGAGAGAAAGCAACGTTGGACGAAGCCACGATATGCACATAAAGCTCGACATTGGTCTACAAATAACAGTGCATCATTTGGCAATGCACTCTATGCCATTTTTAAGAAAGTTGAAGCCCTTTGATGATGCTTTTCCCTTTTCTCATGCCGTTGTCGCTTCCTTCGGTTTTATTTGTCTTTGAGAGCTGTAGGGATCTCGCTTTGCGCATATGAAATGGGGTGTTGAGAAAGCTCCATATGGACAAAGTCGAGAGGAAGAATGTATATATGAAAACTTCATTGCCCAGTTTCTGAGTAATGCATGTGAAGCAGGACCTGCCGCAAAGCATAGACAAGATCTGTCACAATCCATACACTGCACGACAGGGCGGTCCAAGTTAGCGCGACTTGGGTAACTATTTACTATAGATAAGTAGTTAAAACATGATAGAAACATTACAAAGACGAAGTTTGTGTTTCTTCGTGCCAAACATGGTCGGCTGCGAAAAGATGACAAAAGATGAGAAAATATGCAAGTTTCTTATCCTGAAAGTTGCAGTGAACTTTTGTAAGCAGTCCTTCTTAGCCAATACCGTGGCTTCAGAGCGCGCAGAACTGACAATTCCACGTTCGTGTCTGCAGCATATTAATCAGCCATGAAGATCATTCCCATATTTGGGCTTGAGATGCGAGACCCTCCGGTCCTGTCAGCACTGGGAGTACGCCTTGCGGATCAGTATTTGCACGCTCGCTTGAACCAAAACTTTTCCAGGTAAGGTTAAGACGAATTGAGTTCCTATTTCCCATGATACAAGTCAAATTAATGCCTATGGGGATTGAAGTCGCAGGGCATATTACATTCCATCAGTTGATAGGATAGATGGGACTATCCGTAGGGATTAATCAATTAAAGTGTAACTTTAATATGGGATTAGGGATGTAAGACAAGGACCCACTTGACTATACTCAAAGGAGAATCCGGAGCTTAAACATCGTAGGACTGTGATGCTACTGATTAAGCAGGCTATCTGCGTAAGACAACCTGCAGGTCTTGCAGACCATGTACCTGTGGTATTTCAGGTATAAAAAGAGAAAATAATGGTCCTCCATTGTGGTTCATCACCAGTTTCTTGATACACCTCTTTGACAAATAAGATGCGATACCTTCAATTTGCCCTCGCCTCGTTGGCTTCAATCGTGGCTGCCACCTCATCTTTTGATACTTGGGCTCACGGTCGAGTTGCCTTGAACGACGTCAGCATACACTTTCGCTATGCTGGCTCCGGACCCCCTCTTCTTCTTGTCCACGGAAACCCTCAACACAGTCTGACATGGCAGTTCATCGGTCCCATCCTCGCCCAGAACTACACCGTTATCGCTCCAGATAACCGCGGGGCTGGCGACTCCAGCATCCCTCCAGATGGAAATTACACTGCAGCTGCTTCAGCCGATGATCTCAAAGGCGTGCTTGACTTCTTGAACATCACATCGACATATGTCTTTGCCCACGATAAGGGCGTCGGTATGGCAACCGCGCTCGCCATAAAGCACCCTGACCTCGTAAAGAGACTGGCCTTGGCAGAGTACGCTCTTCCTGGGTTCTCGTATGAGCAGATTGCAACTCCAGCGCCTTACTGGGACCTTTACCAGAACTGGCAATTGGCATTCTTCCAGGTCCCCGACTTGGCTGAGTTTCTCATGTCGGGTAAAGAGAAGCAGTTCCTTCAATGGTACTTCTATCATGGAAGTTACTCTGGTGTCGAGAGTTTCAGTGAGGAGACAGTGAACAGATACACTAGCAGCATATCAAAGCCAGGATTTCTCCGGGCGATGCTTGGACCCTTCTCTAGCTCAACTGTCTACCACGACGCGAATTTCTTCAAGGCTTCTCTCAACGAAACCCCACTGAGTGTACCACTACTTGGTATGGGTGGTGAAGCAAGTTTGGGGCTGAAATCAGACCTGCTCAACACTTTCAACCCAATTTCTTCAAACCTTGAGACAGATACCATCCCTAAGGCAGGACACTGGATTGGTGGGTTATCCTTTACGATTGAGGATCATATTGCTAATTGTTTCATAGCCGATGAAAATCCCAGATGGACTGCGAAACGTGTGGCAAAATTCTTTGGTCAAGATGACAGACAGTTGTCAGGAATTGACCTGCGATACTTGGATGATTTGGTCACTCTTGGCGTTGGCTCTTTTGGGACAAGAAGGAACTTCGCACTGGGGACTCAGTGAAGACATTCACGTAGGAGCTCAACCAACTACAAACCGTTCCCTTGTTCTGGCAATCCGTGTCGACCTTACTTTGGCAGATATCGGAAGATTCCTCGGGCGTTCGAAAAGTGATGATCAAAGCATGCAAACAGGATGGACACAGATTTGGTATCATGGGACAAAAACGCCCCGTGGCGAATTCGAGGATAAGTACTCTCATAAAATAGTTACAATGAAATGTTGCACCTGGCAACTTTAACCCTAAACTTATATACGTCCTCCTTCGCAACTATCGCAAGCTTATTTCTTGACCGCACATCCAATGCGCTTAGAGCTAACAGCAATATCATCGAACCAGAAAGTGTTGGCAGCTCCGCTGTAAGACTCCCAGCCGAAGTAGACACCCTGGATCTTGGGCTTGGGGTTGCTGTTCTTCCAGCCGTTGCTGTATGAGGCGGGATCGTTGGGCTTGTAGACAAGACCCTTGACGGGGCTGTCGTTGAGCCAAGTGGCGATGGTACCATCGGGGTAGAGATGGTACTCAAGGCACTGCCACTCGTTGGCGGGGATGTTCTTGGAGGCGGCAATGCCGTCGGGGGAGAGATCGGGGAGAGTGGCGTCGTCGGACTCGTGGTTGTACATGAGGATCTTGCTCTGGCCGCCGATGCGGAGGTGCTTGCCCTTGCCTTGAGCGGCATCAGGCATGGTGATGAAGGTGACGTGAGAGTCATCGAGAGCCTTGGCAGACTTCCTATAGTTGAAGTAGTCAGCAGCATGTTCCCAACAGTGCTATCTCAATTATGCCAACTTACATCCATGTCCTGACATAGACATCACCGGAAGGAATGGCATCAGTGCCAAAGAACTTGTGTCCACAAAAACCATTCGTGCCACCAGTGACCTTGATAGAGTTCTTTCCACTGTGAGCAGTAGTCTTGTCAAGAACAACACTTCCACCCTGGTCACAGTCAGGCGCGTACTCGGGCCAAGCGACCTTGTCCCAACCGCTCTCAAAGTCCTCGGCGACCTGGCCGAGGGTGAGAGGAAGCACAGAGAGTGCAGCAAGAGCAACTTGGCGAAGCATGATGAAAAGGGATATGGAAATATACAAGAAAGAATAGGGTAAAAAAGAAGAGAAGTGTGTGTGTTTGAGAATGAGAATGAGAGTCGAAGCCAAGCGCCAAGAAAGATGGTGACGATGCGGCGATCTATTTATCTAGATGGCTTCTTTTGATGCGAGAGCCCTGTAATTATTAGGGATTGGCGCCTGAAACAAAGGCGGTTCTTCGTCTGAATTGCTATTGGTGGTGCAGGGATGGTGCGGTAAACTCGGAATCGAGAGCCCGCAATTTCCATCTCGGGCGCGGGCAGTTGAACCTGAGACAGCTTCGGGAAATACGGGAATTCTTCCGTCGAGGGGTGTGAAACAAGCTATTTATCCGTCTCGCTAATATTTAGTCTTTGTCCACTTGTTTAAATTCTCTTCTAGAACAATAATACACTGAAACTTGTTCATCGAGGCAGTTAAGGTCGGAAGTATATAAGATGGGATGTCGGATACATGCAACTTAGTGACTGTTTGTACTGAAATGTTAACCAATCGATAGTTTCCATTGGCATGAGATATAGGCTATAGTACGCAATTGATATGTACTAGACAGCTATAAAATGGTGTGATATTACACCTGGGGTATGTCTTGTTACCCACTTCAACGATTGATTGAGTTGTTAGTCCACATCTTTCATCATAAAACACGACGGTTCGTCTGTGGCGGCTGAATTATGAAGTAGGACATCGGGCCCGTCTAGTCAGCAAACCAAATCCGGGAGACTCGGTAGTTGCGTTGCACTACCGTAAAGAGCGAACAGCTCGTTGCTTGCTTTATATAGTATCGGAGCCATTGAGTCCGAGATATTGCTTTAAGCACACAGGGTAACATGATTACTTTCTTATCCAGATGAGGCGATACCGGAAAACCAACGCCATTATTCGAAGTTTCTAAGTCATTCTGATTTGATGCTTGCTTGATCTTAGCCTGAATATTACACAAAGATACTGAAGACAAGCCAGCAAATATCAACCCTGAAAACATGGTTTTATCAACATCTCTTGAACGCTAATGCCCGTGCAGCTAAGAATCTATCTCACGACGTGCTCCCGTCCCAAATGTTGGCTAGCCCCATCATAGTAGTCCACTGTACAGTGATTCCTCTTGTCACTTCGGCTAGTATGCCAACCGTTGCTGACGTCAATTTTTAGCAAACGCAACAGCAGAACACCTTCGCATGACCTACACAACAGTAGCTCTAGCAGATCCCGGAGGAGCTCTTGCGACAACCAAATTGACTATGTCATTTCTGAGTGTGGGTCTTGAGCCATACATGCCGGAAGGATCAAACATGACATTATTCGGATCCATCTTGGAAAGAACAAAAGTGACCAATAACTTGATGAAGATGATAACAGCTGGAGAGGATGAACGAGGCGATATGGAGGGAATCGTGCTGTAGAGATTATATGCTGAAAGGACGGGTTTTGAGACAATTATATAGCTGTACAAATAGCTGAGATGTGCTCTGTCCTAGTATCAATAAAACGGTTGGTTCTTTACCAAGTGACCAAGAATATCTAATGGCGCGATGTGATATAACATGGTATTTCCCACCTGGAGCCAATCAAAGTGTCTCGCGAAACAACAGCAAAGAGGTGTTGGTGATACGGCCGCATCATGGCTAGCCCGTGGTTGATCGGATTGTTGCATTGCTGCTAGTATTTTTGGAAAGCGCCGATCTATTCTCGTTGGAAAATTATATCACCAACAGCCGGCGCAAGTACACTGCTCTTGATAGGTCAACTGTTGAAAAGCTGTTGGTTTGGGTTTTCCATGTTGGTTACCGATAGTTAAGAAGTGGGTCTGCAGTGCGACCCAGTGTTGGTTGGGCCTGTTGCTGCCTGGAACAAAAAACAAATCCCATACCTTCTACTTCCAACACTCGGCTACCAAAGCGTTGATGTTTCTCAGGAAAGCACTTGCGCACCATTTGGAAAAGGCCAAATCTCCTCCAACTTCTTTCCGCTTATCCGCAGGACACTTCCAGCCAACAAGTCTCGCGCGTCGTATCTCTGGCGCAGTTATGAGCGATTCGCCCCCGCCTACCCCGCCTGCCAGGGCTCCTCGCGACGATGAGTTGAGATTCAAACTCATCACGTCGCCTTGTGAATGGGCTGAAGATTACCATCCTGGTGGCTATCACCCTGTTCACCTGGGTGACACCTTCAGCGATGGCCGGTACAAGGTTATCCGGAAGCTTGGAGAGGGCTCATATTCCACGGTTTGGCTAGCGCGCGACCTAAAGTGAGTGTGCTACTTCATTGTTTGTCGTGAAGGCTCGCTAAAATCTTTTCAGGAACTCTCGATACGTTGCCCTCAAGATACTCATCTCTCAAGGTCTAGAATCAAGTCACGAACTAGAGATTCTCCATCAACTGGCCAAGGTTGCACCAGAAGACGGAGCTCAGCACGTGACGCGACTCCTCGCTGAGTTCGAACATGATGGCCCGAACGGTACACACAAGTGCTTGGTCTTCGAACCTATGGGCCCTTCAGTCAACTCCATGGTCGAGGAACTGCCTCAATTCAAGCCGAAGATGTGGGGAATGAAGATTCGATATCCGCCTCAAATGGCCAAAAGCATACTCAAGCAGTCGCTGCAGGGGTTGGCGTTCCTCCACAGGAATGACATCGCTCATGGAGATTTTCAGCCTGGAAATATGCTTTTCTCTCTTAACAATATCAATGATCACAGCGAAGATGTTCTTCGACAAGAGGAAAACGTCGAATCTCGATCGATATCGCCCCCCGTAGAGCGACTCGACGGCAAGCAAGACAGATGGGCCCCCCGATACCTTTGTATTGCGCAGCCACTGGGTTCATTTGCGAGCCCTACCGGTGATTTCAGAATTAAGCTATCAGACATGGGCGGAGGTAAGTTTTTCACCAAGATCTTTCGGTTTCAAGCCTGACAATTACCAGCATACTTCTTCAACAACCCACCAAAGAAGCCCGTCACTCCAACCGGACTCCGCGCCCCAGAGCTTGTCCTCAAAGCCGAGGTAAACCATTCTCTAGACATCTGGAGTTTCGGATGTCTCGTATTCGAGTTGACCACCGGACAACCTCTCTTCTGTGTACCTTGGTCGGACTCTGAGACTGAGCTAAACGATGACCACCTTCTTATGTTTGAAGAGCGTTTAGGTCCCCTGCCTGGCGATCTTTACCGTTTATGGAAAACATCTTCGCAATACTATACACCCGACAGAAAACTTTACAATTGTCAGATTGGAGGCGTCCCTGAGGGCGAAGAGCCCCTCATGCTGGATCGGCTGTCAATGGAGGAAGCGTTCGATCAGACTGAGCCAGAGCTTGTCGAGGGAGAAGCAGGAAAGGTGAAGAATCTCATTCGACGGATTTTGCAGTATGATCCCTCCAAGAGACCTTCTGCTGTTGAGATCCTGCAGGATCCTTGGTTTGCTGAAGGTTAAGGTGGAACTAGCTCCCCAGAATCTAGATGTTGCTAGACCGGATAGCTTCACGATCTTTTAATTTGTTCTATTTGGCGTAAGCCGCATGATAGAGGCTCAATCAACGTGTACAATTGTTTGTTCCTTATTTTTCGACAACCCTCGTCAAATTCCCTCTTACGTTACAATGTGGTGGTCATTTTGGCTGAAAGGCTTTGGAACAAGCGTTTGTGAGGACAGTAGAATATAATATTCAAAGTCTGTAGAATGGCGTTTTTTGAATGTCGGCCATAACCTTGTTCCAAGGGAACACATTATCATCAACACGTATGCATGACTTACCTAAACTGCCTTCACACCTTTTTCTCCAGCGCGAAATGTTCACTTTATCTCGCTCTTACAAATAATTCTTACCCGAAGGGCCAAGTTCCTACGAACTATTTTATCACCAGTACTACCCCTGTCATCGAAGAAAATGGCTTCATCGTGAGCAACGGCGCTTGTGGTATTGTACGCAATGGCGAGGTTTCGGGAGAGTAATACGCTGGATGTTGATATCATTGACTTCCTTTTACAAGAGTTGGAGGAGACTGTGAGAGACTAATCAATTCTCTTTGGAACTAAATATTTACGAATAATGAAGATCTCAATCAATATTCACCCCGACTGACTTCTAGTTCTTGGGCTTCTCAAAGGCTCCCTTCGTCAGCTTGACAACGAAAGCACCACGCTCAATGGTGTTGATGAAGATGTAACCCGACTTGAAGAAGGCGTAAGAAGACCAAGTTCCAACAAAGGCAACACTACCACCGCCAGAAAGGGCGTCATCCTCAGGGTAAATGTCAAACCAAGCAGCCTCGTAGACACCAGCTCCAGTGGGGTCTGAGGGGATAGAGCGGCCGTCGAGGACACGGAGACCAGCGCCGTAGTGAGACTGGTAGATGTAGCTGTCCTTGACGTACTGGTTGTGGTCGATGGACTTTGTGGGGTGCTTGAAGAGACCAGTCTGCTTGGGCTTCTCGAGGTCGCGGATGTCCCAGATGAAAGTGACGGGGTAGCCATCGGCGCCAGGGCCAGCACCGTCTCGCTCGTCGAGCTCATCGTCGAGGACAAGGAACTCCTGGTTCTGGGTGTCAAGAACCCAACCTTGATGAGTGTAGGAAGCGCCCTCGTAAGAAATACGAGAGATGATGTTAGTGACGTTGGCCTTGTCAGTCACATCGTAGATGGTGAGGGTATCCTCGTTGTATCCGTAGCAGATATCGCGACCCTGGTAACGCTTGTCGGGTCCACGGTAGACAATGCACTGAGCATCGTGCACGTAGCCATCACCCTTGGCACATCCAAGAGACTTGGGGTTGGAAGGGTCAGTGAGATCGAAGAAGTTCAGGCCAGACAAGCAGTTGGGGTCTGTGCGTGGCTGGGCGCCGACGGCAGCGGCGTACTTCAGCTCCTCATTGACAACAACATTGTGAGCTCGACCGACAGGCAGGAGTTCCTTGAAGTGACTAGTAAGGTCCGCCTTTGCGTCAAAGACAACGGGCTTCTTGGGGTTGATCTTGAGAAGCTTGGTGAGATCGAAGATCTGGATACCGTGATCAACAGCCTCGGATCCGATGATGACATAGTTCTTGTATGTGCGGATCTCTCGCCACTGAGACGGCACGGAGTACTGGGGTAGACGACCGAGGTAGACAAGTTGTCCCTTCTTGGTGATTTCGGCAAAGGCTGTGCCGTCGTACTGGCCGATGGCGACGAACTCGCGACCGTTGTCGGAGGTCCATCCCCAGGAAGAAGAACCCCTGCCTCCGGTGCTGCCAAGAGCACTGTGGCTCAAGAAAGAGTACAGATCGGCCTAGATAAGAGTCAGCACTGTTACTAGCTGTATTAGACAGTTGACTTACGTTGTGGCAGGCGAAGGTGTTGTTTGCGTCACCCTTGATAGCCTCTGCGAAACCCTTGACACACTTGGTGTAACCCAGCTTGGGGTACTGCTCACTGGCGAAAGCACCAGCTTCCTCCTGCTTAGCCCAAACAGCCTATCTAGACGTTAGTTGGTGTAACTGAACAGTTGTTGATGAACTTACCATCTTGCTCTCCATGAGCTGGTTGTGCACCTTTCCGGAGTCATACAGCCTGGCTGCCTTCTTTTCATCGACCTTGATCTCCTTGCCTTGGACATAGGAGCCAACAGCGGCCAAAGCGCCGAGGAAGAAGGTTGACTTGACCATGACGAAAAGTAGAGGGATGGTAGTCGAGAGAGTTGGGGATGAGGAGAAGGAAGTGAAGGATTTGTGGAGGAGGATGGGCCTTTTTATCTATCAGAATCAACAGTAGCTAGAACCTGGATAGTCTATATCGCGTGGATCTACAACGCTCCAGACGCCATGTAACCATCGCTAGGCCTGCCATACGAACGAAAGAAAAGTCCCGTGCATCTTCGCGCCCGGATATCTGTATACACCAATGAAACCACGAACAGAGTAGTATTACGGGCATTATCTAGTCTTGGCAATGGTGACGGCATCGTCTTGTCTGCCGGATATACCCCAGATATGGAAGGTGTTTGGACTGGCCAGGGGGGGACGAAAATACGCCGATGGTTTGGTGATAGATCGACGGTTTTTAGTGTAAGCAACGGCGTGTATTTTTCCCGCCGAGGACTGGGTCTCTTGGGCTCGCTTGTTATCTGACAGAACCTTTGATCGACCGTCTAGGCAATAGGCAGCAAAGAAAGATCCCGAGGCCGACTTCAGTGCAACCCAAGCGACGGGCTATCTATAATAGGCATGTTCTCTGAGTGTGATATAGGTGAAGGCTTGGCCACTATGTCTTACAAAAGTTCTAATAGCGGACGTCTTATTGGACGAGAACGCTATACTTTTGTAATGTCGCAATCGCAGCACGGGCTTGGCCTTTGCACAATGGAGATACCAGTCCCAGTCGGGCAGGTAAGTTAAGCTTATTGGCTAGCCGTCTCTTCTCGGGTATAAGACCGAGGCTTTTTTTAATCTTATCTTAAAGGTTAAAGCTGCAGTGCAACCCCGAGGGCTTGGCGTGGAAAAGGGCCCTCTGATGGAACAATTGATTGGAGGATTTGGGATACAATTCGATGTGGATGCTGATCATGGATTGTTTTGCACTTTTTTACTCCTCGACTATCTCTGCTTAGAAACTATTTCTGTTATCTTATTGGATTCTCATTCTCTCATTATCTACTAGAGCACGCAAACCACCCCTGACGATCCACCACTTGGGAGTAGGTAGCGCCGGCTAATAGATGTACCTAAACCCTGTTCCTCGTGTAGCCGTCGCCACATCCATCTTCCCGTCCTGATGATCCACACCATTTGCCGCCTCTCGCTCTGCTTTGTCAAGTTTCTTATTCTCCCATTTGTGGACGTATCGCAGCATGAGAGCCAGCAAAGCCACAATTACACATATCGCCGCATTGGCGCTGCCACCAGGCGTGTACTGAGGGCCGTCACTGGCGGGGTACATGTACGACCCGTATATACTTGCTGTGTTTCCGATCATGTTGCAGATAGCGATGGTCGCTGACCGTTTGACGAGTGGACGGGGGAATGAGTTTGCAACCCACGATACAATGATTTGGTCTGAGATATATCTGTCAGTACTGTAGAAAGCCAAGGCTGCACTGACTCGACTTACAAGAAGACACGGCACCCATGGGCATGAGAAACATGGCGAAGAATCGTGCTCCGACCACGGTGGTACCCGCGGCAATTGCGTTTCCAACAGCTGCCACAAGCATGAGACATATAATATGTATCGATCTATCGTTTGTTTTGGCCGAGCTCAGCGTGACGCATACAGATAGGAGGAAAGTAGCAAACTGTCAAGAACAGTAAAATTAGCAAATCATTCATATTTCAGGAGGAAGGGACGTGATTGCTTACCCAGGCTGGAGCGGTAAGCCACAAGGTGGTAATCTTGCCATAGCCAAGAGTCCCCACGATGGTAGGGAAGAAGTATTGAAACGTCTGGGAAACCAAACTGACGTGCTGCAGGAGGACGAAAAGGTAAAGTCGGTAGTCGCGCACAGCCATTTTTACGCCGTCCCAGACTGTGCTCTCTCCGTAGGCGTCTACTTCGCTGATATCCTGTGCCAATCTCCATGCTGCAAAGGCGCGTTCTTCCTCAGATAGCCATTTTGTGGTATGGGGGTAGTTCGGAAGAGCAAAGGCAGCGACGAAAGAGAAGCCTATGGCAGCTACACCTTCCTATAAGTAACATTTGTCAGTAGGGCGTCGAGCTATGGCACCTGGTTAAGTTGGCGATAAAAAACTCACAATAATGAACAGCCATCTCCAGCCTGAAATACCATGAGCTCCATCAAGGTCCCCAAGAATAGCCGCGCCAAGAACTCCACCAAACATATTTGCCAGTGCATTTCCAGAATAGAGCCAGGCAATTCGGCGAGTAAGCTCAGGTCTAGTATACCAGGAACTCATCAAGAACACAGCACCCGGGAAGAATGGAGCTTCAACAAAGCCGAGGAAGAATCGGATAACAATCAGATGCTTGAATGTCTGAGACGCAGAATTGCAGGTCGAGACAACGCCCCAAAGACAACATGAAGCACTAAGGTATAGAGATGGGCGCAAGCGCGTCAAGATGAGATTAGACGGGAGTTGCATGAGAAGATATCCGACGAAGAAAATTGATGTGGCCAGGTTGAAGTCTGTGCCCTTCATTCCCAGGTCTTCTTCTAGGGATCCTTGGCGTGCCTGTGCGAGATTGGAGCGATCGAGGAAGTTGAGAAGGTACATAATGACGAGAGTGGGCATTAGTCGTATATCGACTTTTCGGAGTAGCCTCTTGTTGAGATCCGCCCGCCATTCTTCACTTTGGTTGTTGAAATTCCAAGAATCAATGTTTTGCTCGCGACCGGCCGTGGGGGTATCTCCCTCGTCCATTTGGACGGATGGTTTTCCTGCGTCCATGATGCAATCGGCGTGCGGGGGTCGCGTTCACAGCGAGACTGTGCTTTCGACAAGGAGCTGTGTACTAAAGTTTCAACAGCAAATTGACTTGTTGTCTAACAGAGCCTTTCGAGAATACACGGGATTAACTAAAATTGAGGTGTTGGATATTCGCCAAGCCCTCAGGTGAGGCGATGGAAGTCTATATAAAGCAAAATGAATTGAAACAACAAACGAAAATCACGGCAGTCGCTTCGGCAGAGAAATAGACCGATGCCTGCATAGCGCAAACGACATGATTTGTCGGTGGCACAAAGATCAGCAAGAAATGTAACATCATCATGCTTAACGGGCCAAAGGGAGACAAGATGGGATGTTAGTGAAGTTTCCCCGTGGGCAGATCTCCCCCCACGATGGCGCTACCCCGCACTCTGATTCTCTACTTTCTGGGGTAATGACTCAAGGAGTAGTACTCTTGGATTTAGCCACTCTGCGAAATACTACGTAGTAAATAACCGGTAGGTTGAGAGTGGATTGTACGTAGGGGTCGGCGATTAGAAATACAGGCCGATGTTAGTATTGTAGTTGAGTTTGATTGAACAACTTGGTTGACGTGGGGAAGCGAGAACCATTTCTCACCATGGAATCCTCAAACACATTTACACGTGTCACTGAGCTTCGATCTCAGCTATCAGGACTAATCTGACGTCAAAATGCTTAAATCCGAGCATCCTCGACAAAGTCTTTGCGGAGATGACGTGCGATCGTTACTTATATATTGAATTCTGCCTACCGCTAAAGGTAATATGTGTCTGCCTTCCTACTCAGGATACCGCAGCCCTGCCGGTCATACATGCCCCGACATGACATGTGTCTCTCGCGTCCAAAACCAACCCGATGAACCTGATAAACAACATGTTGTTTCGATTGAACGCTACTACAAACATTACTGTGCACAGACGAAAAGGAGGCAACCTGGCAGGATTATAATGGCTCCTTATACAGTAAGTAGGAATTCGTCAAGGTTCTGACCACGGGAGATGAATGTAACTAGCCTGATTATTCAGCTTTCTCATATCACACTCCTTTTGTTTTGCTTTATGATTTCTTTTGTCGTATGACGAAAGAAGATACAAATCGATATGAGCTGAAAATCCTTAGATGTGATTACGTATTAGTCAGACGGATTCAGATGCAATTGTTGGTCAATCCAAGGCGGCCTGTACCACCAACCATGCGGGAGGCCGACCACGCAACCAACGGTATATAAAACACAGAGCGGGGTAATGTTATATCTCTATTCATATAACAACACCTTGAGTCAAATTCCGGCCACTGAGCTCTCCGGCATTTGTCGGTGCCATCTCGATCATCATCTTGAGCTGACACTACCAGTCCTTTAGCATCAATGTCAAGCACTACATCGAGCCTTGGGGTCATGACACCTCGCACCCTTTCCGAAGCCGATCCCGTTGAGCACTGGTCTGATTCTTCATCAGACGGAATAGACACTCCTATAACAACACCTGCTTCATCAGAGATTGGTAGCACTTCAAATGATTCTCTTGGTCTCACTCGCAAATCCAATCCTCACCACGACGGCAAATATCTCATCTACGACATTTCCCGCAGCCGCGTCCTTACATGCCACGATGGCCATTTACGCCTCGAACCGATAGACCTTGAGAAACCCCAAAAACACATTTCAGAACAGGCACAGTGGGAATGCAACGAGAGGGACGGCTTTAGAGGTTTCAAAAATATTGCCCAGGGGACCTTTCTGGGGCATGACATTTGGTGGGATTTTTATGCGAAGGTCTATCATCACAAGGGCTGGGAGGATTTTACTCTGTGTCATAAGGAGGGTGGCGTGTACCTGATCCAGACCTTGGACTGGTGGACGCAGAGACAGGTTTCTGCGAAGGAGGATGGAAACGGCTTGTTTCGACAGGATAATGGGGGCACTTTATGGGAGTTTATCAAGGTTACAGATTGAATATCAGCGACCCAGATGCACAACCAACATCGTTCAGTTCAAGAAGCCTAACTTGCGTAATCAACTAAGCGCAGCTATACATCCCATTTTTCAGCTTAACATTGAGGTAGATCAAGAAGCTACGCCTAGCCGCAGTGTAATGTTTGTGTCAACCTGCGAGACATAAGCATTAAATAGTGGGACGGCACTAAACGCTAAACTACACAGATACAACTGAGCTGACTTTTAACAACATTGCCCGCCGCACGTTGAGCGGGGTACTTGATCCTTATCTGCCGTTGTGAAATGGTATACCCAGTGTGACGGCTACCAGAAGCGAAGTTTTACGAAGGCAAGGAGGAAACCATTGATGGAGTCTCTGGGCAACCTCGAAACAGGGTATTTAAGGCTCAAGCAAAATCGATTTATATATCACTCTTGTTTAGGTAACGAACACGTACATGCTTGAATGGTTTGACAATCAATAAAATCGCATCTTAACATTAGCCAGTTTTGCTTTAGGTCTCACCGCTACTGTTTGTCAGTATTACTTTTGGCGAGAGAAGAGACTATATCTGTTTCTTTGATGCGGGAATGCGAGTGCATTTCACTGCAGTTTTAGACACATACCAAGTCTACGAGAAATCATCCGCAAACCGATAGCTGATAGGCGGCAACCGCATCACCTCCTGCACCAATGCAACTTCTCATCCAATGGTTGCCAAGCAAACTTTACACTCACCAATAAAGCCAGGAAAGCCGTCGCGCGGGGTAAATAACCCTGGAATCGAGTCAGGCAGCAATGATGGCTACGTTGCTGCTTGCCACGGCTTAAATACTTCTGCTGAGGCAGACAAATGAGCGACAAAACTGAGTCAACCATCTAGTATCGACCTTTCTCATAACACATCCGAAGACTCACTTTCTAAAACAATGAAAGACGATTCCAACGTTCCTTTACGCAACATTGTTGAGGACCATGGCAAGTCAATTGCCTCGCTTCTCCAAGACATTGGGGAATACCAACTGGGCCAGCGGAAATGTTTGAGATTTATTCAAAGATTAGAATGTCTCACATTTGAAAAGAACTCCAGCGATGGACCCAAATTGATGCGACACAATATTGATGCATTCGAGGAGCGAGACTACGTCGCTCTGTCTTATACTTGGGACACTTCTGATCAGGAGGACCCGACGACCGCCAAATATAAGGTTCAAAATAGAGATCAACTCCAATTTCTCCCATCACCGGTCCGAGACTGCGTTTTTGATCGTGTGAATTCGTTCATGCATGCAAAGGGTCTTCGCCGTCTTTGGATTGACAGGCATTGTGTCAAGCAGAAGACCTGCCGTAAAAAGGATGCATGTCCCCATAGGAGATGCAACGAGAAGAAGCGCGCTGTTGAGACCATGGACTTGGTATACAGTCTGAGCGAACACCCTGTGGCCTTGCTCGGGAAGCCAATCGAGTGGGCGTATGAACTTGATCTATTGGCGAAGGTCCTTGAAGAGACATTCGTGAAGGAGCCAAATCAAGTCGATCATGAAGAGATCTTGCAAGCATTGAGTTTGTTGGCTCGGATTACGAAAGATCGTTGGTGGACGAGAGCCTGGACGTTTCAGGAAAACTATCGCGGACTAAGAAATATGACACTCCTCATCCGACACCCTGACTTCTTAGAGACAAGGAAACAAGCTCATAAATGTTTCTCAGATGTTCCAAATGAACTCTGCATCAGATCTGAGCAGTTCTGCAAAGCCACCACCGAGCTTTGCTATTGGGCTGCCAAAGAACTTCAACGAGATGACATTCTTCATCATACGAATGAGATTCTGCGAGTTGCAGGGAAATATACTGTCTTACTGAACAGATCGATGTCAATGACCCCAAGGATTATTGCCGACATTCAAACACGAGGACTGAAAGATGCTTGGGATAGACTGGCAATCATCGCCAATTGCTGCCAATATGCCATTAGAATGGATCAGACACAGATGCAAGAGCCGAAGAGCCTCACCATATCGATATTAGCGATGTGCCTTCTCAATGGAGAAATTCTCTTGAGTCAATCCCGAGAGCAATCTTTTTCTATGCTCGAAAAGCCCCTGTCTCAATTTTTGGAGGACCAAGCATTCAAAGGCTTTTATGCTCCCGATGGTGAGCGATGGTTCACTTTCAATAAAAGATGCCGGTTCGTTGACGTTGAATTGAAGTCAAATGGTGTCAAAACGAAAGGACATCTTTGGAAACTTGGTCGGATCATTAATCCCGCAAGATTTCGTCTTTTGTTGCCCGAGTCAATAGAAAAGTCTTCCTCTATTACCAAGGACGAGAAAGGGCTCGTCTCTCAGCTTGCTGCTGAGTTGAGGCGCTTGCATGAGACAACTCTTGCCATGCATCTTGAAAGATTCCTAAGCTATGATCACACCAGTCAGGGAGAAGCCTTCCAGAGCGAGACTTTTCCTGAACGGTATATGAGACTTATGGCAAAAGAGCTAGTTGTGGCGATTAATGAAGGCAAGTTGCTCCGACTTGGCCGTGTTTGGAACTCTCAGAAAAGGAAAAACGAATGCTCCGCTATATTTATCTGGGACGTGGATGGTACTGAAAAGCCCAATAACAGAGGCCAATCTGACAGGAGCAAGATTAATCACAAGCGAGGAGTGCGGCCTGACTGGGATTTCGCTTTTACCGCCTCGAGGCCTCTACAACACGGTTTTCAAAACCACGGTACCAACGACCTAGATCATCACGTGTCACTGGAAGTCAGTTGGCCATCCGTTTGGGACCAATCTCTCGATGACTATCCGCAACTTTTCCTCAAACGCTGGCTTGTAGGATTGTGTTTCTTTTACGATTTCCCCAGAACGGAAGTTGTTTTTCCGTGGCCTTCCTGTTTTCATAAAACCTTTTCTTGATTCATTCATACATTCAACTGATTAGAGTAAGCAGTGGAAATACTAGAAACAAATACTTCTGCTAGACAAGTTCGGTTTCGAGATTATCTGTTACAATCTAGAATTAGAACATACATATAGCTATCGACATTAGAACACATAGGTCGTCAGAAGTTGGGCGATGGACGAGAAAAATATTGTTATGTGTATGCAGATGACCACGTGTGCAGACCTTTCAACTTCGAGTTGACCTACTACCCTATTCTACCGGCTTCTGGAAAATACAACGAAAGACAGATCGAGGGAATAGAATAGTTGGAGCCGCTTATTATATGCAGCTTCGCAAACTTCGCGGAGATGCATATTAATCAAGAACAAGTTGTCTTTTTGGTCTTGACATAGCTCCCTGAGCTGTAGAACAAACATCGGGCAGCCATTATTGGTAAGCTCACACACTTGCTGCAGAGTAAACTCCTGCCAGGGCTGTGATACAGTTCCTGTTTCTTCGTTTCTTCTGTAGCCTGCCTGGCCAATTACAGGGACATTGCAACAGAGTCGACAATAATGAGGCTGAATACCTCCTGGCAGTTGCATCATTTGCTGCCGGTAATCTTCCATTATAGTGAGCTCTTGGTCAATCTCAATACTAATTCAAAGGTTGTATACAATGTTTGTTGTTGATATTGAGTTCATAGTTATAGGCAGCAATGCAGATGACGTGGCCGCCCTTTGCAAGTACGTACAATGTGAACTCTACATCATTGTTCGAGTGGTGATATCGATGATGTGGCCTCTTTGAATAAGGTTATAACCGAATTTCAAATAACGCCTTTTTCCACAGATTTAAGCATTATATTCCAATGCCCTCACAGATGCCTATTTCATTGTTCGAGTTCCTCTTCAAATGGAAAGTAAGATGCGGGGTGGGTACAGGGATACTCAGCCAATAACAATTGAAAACGTCCACTTTCGGCGAGAGTGAAATGATCAATAGAGATGTAGAAGGTGAAGACAGAAAAGTCGGTACATAGCAGAAAGGTTTGCCACGGCTGCCAATCTGTGACGGCGTCTGAAGATGGTGGCGTGTGGCTTATGTCGAACAAGGGTTGTCTGGCTAACGTGGTAACGTCTCTGTATTGGATTCGCAGCTTTGCCTAATGTGGATTCTGAGGCCTTCCACCAGTTTTCCTGTTGGAAGTTAGGTATGATGTTTTGAACTTTTGATGCTGTAGCACCAAGGCTGGAGAGGACACCACCACGAGTGTCAACCCCCTCTTCCAAACCCGCGCTTTCAGCTTTCAACTCGACCTTGTCCGGACTCAGTAATATCTTTGCACTCTTGCAATTACCGAGCTGAGCAGGGTATGCTTAAATATTTATTTCATTTAACTATTGAAATCGGAATGGGAGTGCTCCGGTGCTATTCAAGCTCTCTATTTCTAGCTGACCCTATTGTTATCACTAACTAACAAACAATACACAGTGGAACGCGGAAAAGAAGTTGGGGAGAAAAGGCATCTGTAAGGGCATTAGAATATAATGCCAAAAGTGTGTAAAACTAGCGTTTTTTTAATATCGGTTATAACCTTGTTCGAAAAGAACACATCAGCACGTAACGCGGAGAAGGATGTCATTGATTTGCGTCATAAGAGAAGGGAAGTGGTCGGCCTCCTGCAGGCAAGCCATAATGTCACCTAACATCAATCACAACCGGCAGCTCCTCATAGCAGACACAACACTTAAATCCGCATTCTACTTACAATCCTTCAACTAATATATTTTTAAACTATACTGACCAGAACTCAGCTTCCATCTAGGTTAGTATTTCTTCTGCCCTTTCCATAAACGATAGGCTAATGAGTAAAAACAGACAAGATGGCTCACAACAATTCAAGTTCTGAGCCTGTTTCGGTTCAAGGAGGCTCACAGAACAAACTAGCCAGCAAAAAGCCTTCAGCCTACATATTTGATTCGAATGGGGATACACAACTTATTCTCAATACAAACAACCATCAGTCCTTGATCTGGGAGGCAGAGACAATCCAGATAAGACAAGAAAGATCCACGACAAAATCCTCCAGGAAAGAAAAGAAGAAGAACAAAAAGAAAAGTCTCTTCTTTCCGCCACCCCCAGAATCTCCTCCCCTGGCGCTACCGGAATCTCATGTTTCAATTCCAACGACGTTTAGCCAGACTACAGACTCATTCTCTGCATTCTCTAATGTGGCTTTTTCTCTTCCCGTGTTATCTGACGACGAAACAATAGGACCAGCGTCGGCTGACGCTGAAAAGAATGCTGACAGCGCAAGCCTACGAATGCAGGATTGGGTTTATGGAAAAAAGTCTGGAAATCTACCTAATCAGGTAGAGATTCGAATGTTAGTCTCAGGAAAGCACCTGATACTAGCTTCATCCTACTTTGAGAAAATGCTTTCGGGTCCTTTCACGGAGGGACAGAGTGATCGCTCCGGGCTTCGCCAAGTAACAGCGAGCGACTGGGATCCGGAAGCTTTTGAAACCGTGTTAACGATCATGCATGGTTACCATCGAGATGTACCAAGGTCACTTAGCCTTGAGACGCTTGCAAAGTTGGCCATAATCGTGGACTACTATGAGTGCCATGAAATTGTTGAGTTATACGCTGGTATCTGGCTAGAGAAATTGGAGTCGCAAGTACCCACGGTTTATGGACGAGACTGTGTTCTCTTAATATTCATCTCCTGGGTTTTTTCACAACCAGAAATATTTCAAAAGATGACCCGGGTTGCATTAAAGCATAGCGGGAAATTAATTGAAGCCCAAGACTTCCCAATTCCAGCAGATATTCTTGGTATGTTAAGTCAAAAACCGCAAGATAACCACATTTTCTAACCCAAGATGCAGAACAGATTGATATAGCACGTCTGGACTATCTTGACAAAATATTCTCAGCAACCTATGAACTTCTTGACCGCCTGCAGGATGAGCAGGAGTGTTCCTATGAGTGCTCATCTATGCTCCTGGGTGTTTTGACAAAGGAGCTAAAAAGACATGGGATGCTGAGCCCGCGGGGTGCACGACCATTTTATGGGTTTAGCATTGAAGGTTCTAAGGGCATAATAGAAGGCTACAAACAGCCCTACTGGTTTGACAGGGGCCGCTATGCCCCTGTACATTCCTGTACCATCCAGCAGAAGTTGTCTCTAGCTCAAGAGAAAGCGGAAAACGAGCTGCGTGTCTTCAATCTTCAGGATTTCCAGCCTGTAAAGAGTCACATGCATCCTCCTAAGAATGTGGGAGCATTTGAATTTGAGTGCAAGCGAAAAGCAACATAGCTTCGTCAATATCACGATGGAAAGGTATTATTTTAGAATTAGTCAATGTAGTTTTCATATGATATCGTATATTTTCAGATAAAATTCATCATGTTAAATGATTTCATCTATGAGGCTTAGATGGCCTCAAGGTGATATTGAAGTTTAATGGTGTACTTGGGTTTCCTCTATTCGGACTATCCCCATAGCTGGCCGCGCTTTAAACCCAGGTATTATCTTCAAAAGAAGAAAAGATATAGAAATGATTATTCTATTATGTGTTTAAATCAATAGCGTACTAAAGCTATATCACTACTACTCATAGCAACACACCATACACAATATTAGCGCGAGTTTTACCATTGGTAATCGTAATTATACCCTCTGATTGCATGTTTATAAGCAAAAAGAATATGTCGCGTTAAGATCACCCTGCAGTTACACCATTCGTTTATACTGACTGCTAAGGTAGGTAGAATATGTCTTTCTTCTCCTGTACATGCTCTTCCCTCGGCTCTTCTGTCATGTAGGGGCCAGTGAGTGCACTACTGCCTCAGTAATCACAAATCTAAGCCACGTACTATCTGAGGGTGTTACATTCTTTACCCGACCCTATTATACTTCCGCCCGGGTTTGCCTTTGTCTGAGGGGATTGATTTTTGGGGTCTATGGGCTTATCGCTAGCCGGATTGTCTCTATAATGGTCATCGCGTTCATATCATCGCAAGGTTTCTCCTTTGCATCACGGACATCCATGTATTTCTTTTCTATTGCCTCGGTCCTTGTATTCTTTATCAACTGCTTGTCTTCTGCTAGGACCTTATGCTCGTAAATAAGGTCAAATGAGGATGCCTAACTGAGAGTCGGGTTAATTCTTAAGTTAAATGGCCTCCTAGTCGGTAACCTTCTTAACCTCCGTAGCAAATATAGAGTCTTCGAAACAAGAGAATGATGGGGATTGCACACCGGACAAATTGTTTGCCAAATGGGCCGTGACAACTGTTTTTTAACAACACCTATTCCGAATAATTACTCATTAAATTGGTCAACAGATAAAGAGAGCGAGGTTAAAGCACATATTCTCTGAATCTAGTAATTTGCCTTTCGATGTAAAAAGGATTTAAACTATGAATTCTTGGAGGTCACGAGATAGGTACAGGTAGATATTCAAGACTTGAGATTGAACAACTGGTAGCGATGTAGGGTAAGTTGAGTCCTGTCGCCCCAGCCACCCGGGTAAGACATTATCCAGAGCATCCGTGCCATCAGCCAAGACTGCTGATTGGCTGACACCCGACTGTTGAATCTTGAATTTGTTCTGTTTCTCGCTGCCTGGAATGAGTCGGTCTGGTGTTTGCTTACGAATCGAAAACCACGTATTGCAAGAGAACCACAAGTTACGGTGCAACTTCGTATCAATCCTTTGGCTTTTTCGCCGAGTATTCTTTCTAACATGAGATGTGATGCACGGAAGTAATATACCATCCAGCCACCTCGTTCGAGAATGATAGCATAATCGGCGAGATATGTTCTTCAAATCTACAAGATCTCGGCCGTGATGTGGGGTGTTTCGGGTTCAGACCACGGCATTTTATTGCCGCGGACCCGTTATTATATGAATCTGTCGGTGACATATTCGCGTCACAGCAATGGTCAAAGCTTTATCACAAAAATTACACGAGAGCGGCGACCTTTTTTTTATGAGTCGATTATGCATGATTTCAAGCTACGCGAACTTTTTCCAGCGACTGTGTAACGTTGTGTCTTGTCCGCGGCACGTGGGGGCGCACGACAGCCGGGCTCCAGTTTAAGAGTGTTTATGGGCTGAGGCTCAAGAATGTCGAGTTAACTCCGAAAGCATTCTTGACATGGATCTTCCCTTGAGACGTTATCATGGTGGACCCTTGCAAGGCAAAGAGAATTTTGTTGAGCGAAAAATATATGGGGTAATTAACTAATATCATTCATTGGAGGGCAGGAATTTGAGCTTAATGTTCCCCAGAATGGGGAATGAGATTGGGAAAGGGTCTGGGATTGACTGTCCACATTTTTAATAATTAGATCCTCTTGTTTGGTTCATCTGATTGCTTCCCCGACGAGTTCCCCGTTGTAGTAGGATTCTGTTACCTACAATGTTCTACGTGTTGTTATCATCTTCTCTGGGTCGATTGCAGCGGCAATGACAACGGGAAATAACTGATAAATATCATGATATTTCTACTACGTCATAGTTTATCTTACATAAGTCCTTAGTGGTCACTTGGCTGATAACTGCCGTGTCCAAAACGCATGGCACGGCTAAGCGGCATCTGGAGATCTGCGGTACCTACATGAGGCTTTGAAGCTAGAAAATTTCCAGAACCGCCCAAGCCTGCGAATCCCATAAGGTTATTTTTCGCCGATGCAGTTCAAGAATTCTCACGCGGTCGACCAATCTCGTGTTTTGCCTCGCGTGATTTCTAATAAACAAGGGTCTTCACCGTCTGCCGGTCGTTTAATGCCTTGCATGCAGAAAAACCACAAAAATCCTCCGGAGCCTCAAACAGGGCGGTTGCGGCTCTTTGATGAGGATAATTGCCTTTTTTGGATACTCCGATAATTATCTTGTTTTTTTGGTAGTCATGAGCGTTATTTTCCCTGGTCTCTGACTCGTGAGAATGACGATAAAGAAGCGGGTAGATCCATACGAAGAGCCCCAGTTAGTTCCACAAATTAGTTGAAGCCACCGAAAAACCACCGTGCCGTATTATCCGATATACTTGAGCGCGACCTCCGAAGCCGCGAGCAAAACACAATTCTGCCTGTGAGAGAAAAACGACCATATCCAGGAAATAACTCGACTTCAAACCTTACCCTTGCTTTTACGGCCATGGCGAATTCATTAGTGAGAAACTTAACCCCCACACCAACGGGGCATTTGCCTCTCTGTGAGCTTCCCGTTCCCATGGGGCTCCGCAAGAACTGGAGTTCTTAGTGTCAGATTGGATTGGTAGGGGGGGCCACCAGATTGTGGTATAAAGCTTTCCTCGAGGAACACCAGAAAGTTTGAAAGGTTGTGCTCGTTCATGTCCCCAACCTCGATTCGCTCTTCAAACCGAACAAGATGAGCGCATCACCGACTTACATGGGAGTCAGCGGCAAGTCGCTGGCTGTGCTCCAGATTGCCGCCATTGTTGCCCCGTCCTTTGTCCTCTTTGGCTACAACCAGGCTGGAATCGGTGGTCTGTTGACCGAGGAGGATTGGGTCAAGACGTTCCCCGAGATCGACACCGTCAATGCTGAGGGTTCTGAGAAGAGCAGAAAGTCTACTCTCCAGGGCTTCGTTGTTGCGACCTTTGTTATCGGTGCTCTCATCGGTTCTCTTTCCTGCTCGTACACGGGTGACAAGTTTGGTCGTCGCAACATTATCTTCTTCGCCGCCATCTGCACCCTCATCGGTGAGATCCTCGAGGCTTCTTCCTTCGGTCTTGCTCAGTTCATCGTCGGCAGAGTCATCATCGGTCTCGGCATTGGTCAACTCAGCTCCATCGTCCCTGTCTGGCAGAGTGAGACATCGGCTGCCAGTAACCGTGGTCGTCAGGTCGTCTTGACCGGTCTCTTCATCTGCCTTGGATATGTCCTCGAGTCCTGGATCAACCTTGGCTTCTTCGAGTTCGAGCATGGTCCTGTCACCTGGAGACCCCCGATTGCCATCGCCATTGCCTTCTCCCTCATTCTCATGGCCTCCATCTACTTCTTCCCCGAGAGCCCTCGATGGCTTGTCATGAAGAACCGATCCGAAGAGGCCCGACATGCTGTCGCCGCCCTTCGAGGTCTTCCCATCGACTCCACCGAGGTCCTTGCTGAGGTCGCTGGTATCGAGCACTCACTCGAGGAGACCTCCGACAAGGCTGCTCGTCTTGGCGACATGCTCAAGATGGGCGATGACAAGCTCCTCTACCGATTCATCCTCTGCCTCCTGCTCCAGTTCTACCAGCAGATGAGCGGCTCCAACCTCGTCAGTGTATACGCCAACGTTCTCTTCCAGAAGAACCTCGGTATGGATGCCGAGACCGCCAAGGCTCTTACTGGTGGTGCCCTCACCTGGAAGTTCCTGGCTTCTTTCCTCGCCTTCTTCACCATTGATCGTTTCGGTCGTCGGGCCGTCTTTATCATCAGCGGCGTTGGTATGTCGGCCTGTATGATCGCCCTCGCCATCACTACTTCGTTCGGTAACGAGAACAAGCCTGCCATGATTGCTGCTGGATGCTTCATTTACCTGTACAACACCTTCGTCCCTATCGGTTTCCTGGGCGCCAACTTCCTGTACTGTACTGAGGTTGCGCCACTTCGCCTGCGAATGGCCATGTCTTCCATCTCGACCGCCAACCATTGGCTATGGTATGCTATCCCACTCGCTTCTGCTTTGACAATTATTAACATACTATCCAGGAACTTCATCGTGGTCATGGTCACCCCTGTTGCTCTTGACACCATCGGCTGGCAATACTACATTGTGTACGCCGTCATTGCCGCATGCGTGCCCATCTCAGTCTGGTTCTTCTTCCCTGAAACCATGGGCAGAAGCCTCGAAGAGATCGAGCTCGTCTTCAGGGAGTCGCCATCTGTCTTATCGACAGTCAAATTCGCAAAGACTCGCCCCACCAACACTCCTCAGCAATTCCTGGCTGGCAAGGAGAAGGCCGACCACTTGGAGGAGGGAGAAGAATAAATGATGCGCAAAGGAAATGATTGTGATTGAAGCGACAACTGATAGAACTAGATTAGACAATACTAGTATGATTATGACATGACATTGAAGTCTAACACGTGCCGTGACTATTCTTCACCCAAGTGTTATTTACCCGGTGTTCATCAGGCAAAGAAAACCTTTGTCGCGTACTGTTTTGTTGCGTTTATTCGTGGAGGAATTAACAAAAACTTTAGACATAAAAGCTAATCTCTTTTCAGGGACCATTACCGAGTCAGTTATGGAGATCCGTGCAAGAATACGACTCTAACCCACACAAGCTTCCCGATGCGCACGAATCCCCTTTCGCCGTTCGCGCCATTGCATCTTTTACTCAGGCATTTTCCCCCTCCGAGGCTAAACCCCCTGCTCATTAAAGTCTTACCCCAACTCCAAAACAAGCCATGATCGACAGACTCTTCACGTCATGGGCCGAGCACCCCCAGGATTTTAACTTAACCGTTGCAATCTCCCCGCATTGACGGAGAATATGGGGTTGCCCGTCGCCGGTTAAAACTTGCTCGTCTTGTCTCGGCACTGGCAATGATACGATCGACAGAGTGCGGAGAAGCTTGTGTGAGGTCGCCATTGGACCGCTTCATTTTATGTATGATGCCGGACGACAACTTCCCTTTGAGAGTCAGCTACAGGTACCAGGTCTGGCTGGTTACTGGGGCGGATGAATGGGAGGCGAGAACGGAGAGAGCTTGTGCCTAATTTCATCGTGTATATAAGTCATTGATAGCTGCTGTAGAGTTGCATTCTAGCTTTTCGACATCTCCATCTGCAAGGTGTAGAATCTCACAATGGTTCGCTTCAGTTCAATCCTTGCGGCTGCGGCATGCTTTGTAGCTGCCGAGTCTGTCACTATCAAGGTTGATAGCAAGGGTGGCAATGCTACAAGCGGTCACCAATATGGCTTCCTCCACGAGGTGAGTTCCATTGAATTGCACAATGAATCAATGCACTAACATGATATGCTAGGACATCAACAACTCTGGAGATGGTGGCATCTACGCCGAGCTCATCCGCAACAGAGCTTTCCAGTACAGCAAGAAGTACCCCGTCTCGCTGTCAGGCTGGAGGCCAGTCAACGATGCCAAACTGGCCCTCAACCGCCTCGACGACCCTCTCTCCAAGGCTCTCCCAGTCTCCATGAACGTGACGGCTGGAAAGAGCAAGTCAAAGGAGATTGGCTTTCAAAACGAGGGCTACTGGGGAATGGACGTGAAGAAGCACAAGTACACCGGATCTTTCTGGGTAAAGGGTTCCTACAAGGGCCACTTCACTGCCTCTCTGAGGTCCAACCTCACCGATGATGTATTTGGCAGCGTCAAGGTCAAGTCCAAGTCTAACAAGAAGGAGTGGGTTGAGCACGAGTTTGTGCTCACCCCCAAGATGAACGCCCCCAACAGCAACAATACTTTTGCTATTACTTACGACCCCAAGGTAAGCAAGCACTCTAAGCAGCTGAGACATGTGAGTGCAGCTAACAGGTTACAGGGCGTCGATGGAGCTCTTGACTTCAACCTCATCAGCTTGTTCCCTCCCACCTACAAGGGACGCAAGAACGGCCTTCGACTTGACCTTGCTGAGGCTCTCGAGGGTTTACACCCTAGCCTGATGCGCTTCCCCGGCGGTAACATGCTCGAGGGAAACACCAACAAGACCTGGTGGGACTGGAAGGATACTCTTGGTCCCCTCCGAAACCGTCCTGGCTTTGAGGGTGTCTGGAACTACCAGCAGACCCACGGTCTTGGCATTATGGAGTACCTTCAATGGGCTGAGGATATGAACCTCGAAATCGGTGAGCTGGATGTAACTCTCTCTTTGGGGATTGTTGGCTAACGAATATTTCTAGTTGTTGGTGTTTACGCTGGTCTTTCGCTCAACGGCGATCTCACCTCCAAGGATGATCTCCAACCTCTCATCGACGACGCCCTCGACGAGATCGAGTTCATCCGCGGTCCTGTCACCTCCAAGTGGGGTAAGCGACGTGCTGAGCTTGGCCACCCCAAGCCCTTCCGCCTTACCTACGTTGAAGTCGGAAACGAGGATTGGCTTGCTGGATTCCCCGGCGGCTGGAACTCTTACAAGGAGTACCGTTTCCCCATGTTCCTCGAGGCCATCAACAAGGCTCACCCTGATCTTACTGTTATCTCCTCCGGTGCTTCTATCGACCCAGTCGCTGACAAGAATCCTGGCTTTGATATTCCTGCTCCTGGTATCGGTGACTACCACCCTTACAGAGAGCCCAATGCGCTGGTCGAGGAGTTCAACCTGTTTGACAACAACAAGTACGGCCACATCATCGGAGAGGTTGCCTCTACTCACCCCAACGGTGGAACCAAGTGGGAGGGTAACCTGATGCCTTACCCTTGGTGGATCTCTGGTGTTGGTGAGGCCGTCGCTCTCGTCGGTTACGAGCGCAACGCCGATCGCATTCCAGGAACTTTCTACGCCCCCATCTTCAAGAACGAGAACCGGTGGCAGTGGTCCATCACCATGATCCAGTACGCCGCCGACACAGCCATGACCACCCGCTCCACCAGCTGGTACGTGTGGTCTCTCTTCGCCGCCCACCCCATGTCACACACCCTCCCTGCCTCGGCCGACTTCGACCCTCTATTCTACGTCGCTGGCAAGAACGAGGATAAGGGTACGCTCATCTGGAAGGGTGCTGCGTACAACACCACCAAGGGTGCTGATGTGCCTGTCTCGCTGTCCTTCGAGGGTATCAAGGCTGGAGCGCAGGCTGAGCTTACTCTCCTGACCAACAAGGAGAAGGATCCTTTTGCGTTCAACGATCCTCATAAGGGTAACAATGTTGTTGACAGCAAGAAGACTGTTCTCAAGGCTGATAAGAAGGGTGCTTTCAACTTCAAGCTTCCTGAACTCAGTGTTGCTGTTTTTGAGACTATCAAGAAGAGCAAGTCTTACTCTGGTTAATAGTTGAGTTATCTAGGATGCTGGAACCCGCCAATTGAAGGGCGTCGGAAAGTATTTGGATATGCATAGTTCAGCATTTCATAGAAGAAAATGAGTTAAATGATAAAACCCTTCCAAAACACATATCTAATTGTGCAAGTGATGAGATTGACTTCTATATACAATGGTAAACTATTGTACGATAACTTCTCTGGTCATTCCTTCCATACTCCATTTCTTCAGAAACTATAAAACGAGAGCAGCACTGTAAGCATTCCCCTCTGCGCATTATGATCTTGTGACAACGATATCTTGCCATTAGATGATACTCAGGTTGGTGTTGCGCTGCGAACGCAGCTAGACGACCAAGCTCGGAATTCTCAAGATGCTTCCACTGAAGACATATCGCCGGAGGAAGGTCTAGTTCATTAGCCTGCCCCTTGGTCATGAACCAGCCATTTTCCACAGTAAACAGTGGGGGAGGCTCGGAACAACCTCGACAGTCTCCAGACCTTTTGCACGAGACCATGCCGGTACTCTCTAGAATCCCACTGGTGACCTCTCCAGGTGGGACGAGAATATCACCACTGGATGTAGAGATCCGGTAGAAGAAAGTGATTTCTCCAGCATCATCAGACTCCACCACTTCAGGGGTTAACTTGAGTTTTTCCAACACCGAACCAGGCTTTAATTGGTGTAAAGCCTCTCCTGTCGGCGGTCTTGAGCTTGTTGAATGACTTGCATTGCTGGATTGCTGACTTGAAGCTGTTGGTGTAGATGGATTACCATTAAAATCGCATACAAATCGTAAACGATCAACAGTAGGCTTGAGCCAGTTTGAAATATCCAGAATTGAGTCATAATCACGGCAAACGGCATCCGGATTCCTTGAACTCTTTCGTCCTATACGGCCTGGAATAACGTGTATACGACGAAGTAAATCAGCCCTGGTAGAAATCGAGACCATTCCATGTATAAAGACACATATTCCACTCCCACAAGCAGCTATGCGAGACTTCGAGTGTACACCGGTGGGGATGTGATATCCACCACCTTCGAAGCTGGCGCCCGTGAAGAGGAAAAGAACTTCTTCCACGAGCTCCCTCAGCGGATTGTCAGTAGCGTAATCGGGGTCATTGTGCAGTCGGTTTCCGCGATTGAAAAGACAAAGTCGCTGCTGAGGTGGAATTTCTCGGTTTTTGCGATAACGAAGGACGTTTCGTTCATAGAAAAACCTAATGCCATAAGGCGTTGGATCTAGTTGGGATTCGACCTCAAATTGTAGTGTCGAAACAGTTACTACCAAGTCTACTAGAGTACCAGCTAAAGCCACAAAACAGATGGAAAGAGTCTCGGTCTTTTCATTGCATAGATTGCACAAACAGAAACGCTGGAATGTCAGGATAGATTCTTCGAGGTAGTTTTGCGCTTTGGAAAGTGAAAGTGAAAGGACAGACTGTATCTTGTCACGCAGTCTTGAACTAGCCAGCTCAGGGAAGAGAGTCTGGCTGGAGTCAATAAAGCCTTGGCCATAGCTTGCTTCAGCAAAGTCGATGAAACTCTCTCGGGAATGGTCGCCAACATCGGCTTCTCCTTCAGCAAGTGCCATAGATATTCTTGCAAAACTTCCCAAAAATTTCCAGACGGCTGTGGGTTGCTTCATGAAGTCATCGAATTTACTTCCAAACGTATCCTTCAGACAGCGGTCCCAAGGTACACGGCGACGGAGGTGTAAGAACTGCCTGTCTGGCGTGTAATCGATGAGTTCTCTTGCGTTGTTAAGAAGGTAGGTTGATTCTGAAATGGCTATCCCATGGCTTCGACTGAGATCAGCAAACCTGATGCAGACCTGGGCCGAGTCGGACTGAGCGGGTCGATTGGTGACTGACGATGAGAAGATCGGATTGCGATGGCAACCCTCGACGTAAATGGACATGTTGAAGATCCAATAAGCGACTGCTGCAATGAAAGCACCGTCGCTACCGCCAACAATAGCAATACTCTTCTTCCTTTCCATCGAGATGTCAAAAAGCCCAGTTAGTGCTCTAGCAACATCCTTCGGTTCAGAGCATCCACCACCGTTTCTTAAGTCTCTCGCAGATGGGAACATTCTGTTTGCGATTTCGGGAAACGGGGACGAAGCGAGCGCACCTCCACAAGCCTTGATGAGAGCTCGAAATTGCGGAATCGAAGGTTCAAAGTCCTCAGGGTAACCTAGCTCATGACAGAGGGCTGAGAGGATCCTCGCTGCAAAGGGTTCTGGGTGCATCTCCCCCAAACAGGAGCACAAAGCAATGCATTTCAGGCCTGATACAGTTTCGGTCAAGATGCGGAAGAAGCTGCGGTGTCCAAAACCAAAATAAAGCAGGTTGGAGGCGCTGTTATAACATTTAAGACGATTGATGACGTCCCAAAGCCTCTGCTGGCCAAGTTCGGGGAGACTGAAAGATGATGTGAGCTGCAGCGCTCCGGCATATGTGATCGGCTGGACGCCAGCTCCCTGCAGCCTAGCCAGGACATCGATGCTCAACGGTACGATTGATTTCCCGAAGGCTACCCAGTCAACTTGACCTTGCTGCACGAATCCCACATCTGACGTAGGAGGGGAAGACATTGATAGAGATAGTAAGATTCGATAACTAGATAGTGCTGGAACTCCGAAAGGCGAGATGGAGAATGAGGAGTCTCAAAATTTGGGCGTAAGATGACGTGGCATTATATACTTGGAGAAAACCAGTTTATGCAACAAGCGGGATCAATTGGGAATTACATTCTGTTACCTATTGTTGTGGCTATGTGAAAGTGCAATATAGAACCAATCACGAATGCAGATGTTTCCTTCCAGCCGCAAAGAACCCTGCAGCAATGGTGTACGTACACAAGGCTTCTTTACTGTATGATTGGGGGTCACGGCTTGTAACTCTTCTGAAAAAAGATAATGCTCTGTGATTTTGTAGCGCTAGAATGGCAACGCAGGAAAACCGAACTGTTCAGATGTAGAGATGTTGACAGGAGATGACTCTTGAAGAATCTTACTTTTAGTGCCACTTTCCATGGAATTAATCTTTGTTATATGCCTAATTACAAGTAGTGCTAAGAAGGACTCTCACCGAGTGCTGAGTCCTGTTTGGGTGAGTTTTGAAGCATGCGCGGGATATGGAGAAAATCATAAATGAAGCCGGAACGGCCGGTCATGGTCATGTCAAGGCCGCACCTTTTGTTGGTTAGATGGAGTCCATTGGCCTTGAGCATGACTACAAGAAATAGATTCAAGCATCTTGAATTGACCGACAGGTTCTTTTTTTCTGAACTATTAGTGTACATTACAAACAGTTTGAAAACTCGTCTGCCTTTCCCTGTCCCCTCATCTCTTGCATCCAAACCATCCTGATATCCTCAAACCCTAGTCAACTTTGTTCTATTCTGTAGTCTATATTGAACCTGTGGCTGCGTGAACCCCGGCGCTGAAATATCTGCAACAGCCACGAGACTCAGCAGTGCGGATGACTCGAGACGCATGTTAAACAAACCAAGCCCTTGGACATGCAGTACAAGTTGAAGCTAGGCAGTACGTGATCTACGACTTCTGCCTTACTGGAGGAGAGAGTGGCCTACCACGTGCCCATGTTGATAAGGTTAACCACTTGTCTTCAGGTGGCAATTGTTTGTGATACAAGTCCAAGCTATGTACTTGCGCCCCCGCCCGGTGAGGTTGGTGGCTATGTGTTGTTGATCCGTTTACATAATGCCGTTCTCATCTTTTAGTATGCCGCTCTGATGGAGCAGATGTCTGGATTCTTGATTAGTATCGCGATCAGAAAGCGAGATTAATTCAAGGTGAAGAATCATGAGACTGGTTTCTACTGGAAAGGGACAAAGACTAATTTGGCGACCGTGATTAGACATTGACGTGAAGAGAAAACTGAAGTTTGATCCTTGTTTGCCTATAGACCGCAAAACTTAGCATTGATTAATCATGGTTTATTTTGAGAACTTCTGTTTACCCCTTGCTCGGCAAGAACTCATACAAGAGCTTTCCTGAGATAAGTTGCAGTACGATATCTCTGGCCCATTCAGTACTCTCGATGAATTCCCATTTCTTTACGGTTTTAATGGCCTCTTCCAGTTCTAAAGCATCCTTTTCTTCATCTTCCTCGTAATCATCATCCCCTGGAATAGGCATGTAGCTTCCTTCATAGCTCGTGTCAAACATACTGTAGCCAATCACACTTGAAAGGTCGGCAGCTGCGATGATCCGTATTATGCTTCCAGGGCCTTCTTGCATAATCATTCGCAAGTATGCAGCGCAAAAGGCAGGCATTGGTATCGTCCAGATTGCGCAGGGTAGGTTTGTATCTTCGACGGCTGATAGCTCCTCATTCTTGATGCCAGTCCAGGATAAGGGAAGCAATATCAATCTGTAACGATCTGTGCCGAAGGCGAAGCGGAAACACTTGTTGGTGTGCTCAGAGATGTAACTCGCTGGTCGGTCGCTGGCGACTAAGCCATTTGCTACCGCGATATTGCGAGCGTCTTGAATCTGGTCATCGGGCACCAAGAAAATGAAATCCTGTCATGCCATATTAGTAAACCATGACTTGTTTATCGCGCCTCATTAACTTACTGGCTTTGGTGCAAGAGGATAGCCTAGCCGTTGTAGTAGTGGTGTCTCCCATTCCACCAGAGTGATGCTAGAGTCGCGAAAATCCTCTAAAGTCTTGAGCATATGCTCGTCGGATGGAAGTTCCTCCATGTTGTGTGTGAAATGTTGTTTGAGGGAAGAGAAATGAGGTTTACGGAGGTGAGTGGCGCGAGTGAAGTATGCGGGTGGAGAGGCATGTCACGTGCCCCATCAGGCGGAGGTCGCACAGACCCATAGAGCATGGTTGGTACAGTAACTTTTGTGATGTTTTTGGATTCTGAATCCGCCCCTTCCCCTTGGATTTCTCTACTTTGAGTTTTTTTTTTAAGTGGGAATACAGTTCGAGATTTAAATTGATGATGATTCACTATTTCTCAATCGGTTCTCCATGACAGGACTCAACATGCCATGTTTCCTTATTATTGGATATGGCTTCATAAACTTATAAGTTCTATCCCCTTTATCACGAGTTATATTGGATCAGAGTAATTCAAGAATGAGGGATTATTGGTTCTCTCACTACCACTACAGTAATGATAGGTTTAGCAGACTCTTATTTAAATCTAGACTACCTTAGTGGCTAGTAATTGTGCTAAGAAAACCTGCGACAGTGTTGCACTGACTTCTTACTCATTCATGATAATAGCTTTGTCTGTCTTTCGAAGAGCTTTTTCAAGCATCTGGACATCGCCATTTAGACCCATAGCTATCAAATGAGTCCGCAATTTCCGAACCCCGTCATAGAGTCTCTCAGGAGCGCTCGCGTCATACTTGTCGAAGTCGAGTTTTTGGTTGTGAGCTTGGAGCCAGCGCAGAAGGTGAAGGATGTCTCGAAGATCGCTGTTGAACTTCATCATAGACTTAGGTCGTGTGCTTCCAATGAACTGGGAGGCGCGCTTGATCTTTGTGAGAATAAGAACACCAGGTTCAAGGATAGGGACTGAGCCTGGAAAGGTAGCAGGTTAGCTGGAGGATGTTCATTGAGCAACAAGATATAAGTATTTCTTACCGTCTCCTGGACGCATGATCGAAAGATTGCGTGGCAGATTGAGCGAGCCACGTGCGAGTGTCTCAATGGGAATGCGTGGTTCCCCCAGGGCATGCGGAACGAAGTAGAGTCTGTGGTTTTCCACGACGAAACGAGAGTCGGCATTGCGAAGGATCTGGACGATGTGGCCTCGGAGCTCATCCGAATGGTTCACGGCAACCTCGACGTCGATGTCAGCAGTTTCACGGTCGTGATCCAACATCTGCAGGGCAAAGCCGCCAATGAACGCATGCTGAATATTGTTCCGAGTCAGAATGCGCGAGAAGATCTCTGCGGCTTCCTTCATCCTGGCTCGTCGAGACATGTTGACGGTGTTGTGACAGTGTTTGATGTGAAATGAAAGGGGGTATGTTGACGAGGAGGTGAAGAGATGGAGAGGTGAAGAGGTGGAGAGATGAAGAGATGAAGAGATGAAGAGATGAAGAGATGAAGAGGTGAAGAGATGAAGAGATGAAGAGATGAAGAGATAAAGAGAAGGAGGGATGAAGAGAAGGAGGGATGAAGAGAAGGAGGGATGGAGAAGAGCTGTTTGGGTTCTCAGCTCATTTATTATGTCCATCACATGACATACACTTCTTTCTTTCCTTCTCCTGCTTTGATCTTCACTCGCAGTGTGAAAATCTTCTGTGTTTAAGGGCCGAACTTAAGACCGATCTTTCTTGTTTCCGTCTATCGAGACCCAACGAGTTTCATCTCCACGCGGAGCCATGAGAAGATAAGAGCCGACCGAGCTTACGAAAGAGACACCGAGACCATGTTACCTCGCGAACGCGCAAACGTGGCGATATTAGATGATGTGGTCTTTTCGAATAAGGTTATAACCAAAATTCAGAAAATGCCATTTTTCACAGATTTGAGCATTGTATGCCAATGCCCTCAAAGACGAACCTGCCAACTGAAGCAAGTTGAAGAACATAGTTGGCCCAATTCCTAGCATGCATCAGGGTTCAGCCACATCCAAGAACGAGAAAACACGTCAGCAAAGCCAAATATCATTGCCTGACTGGTTTTCCACATTTCGAATTAACTTCTTGACGAAAGTATGACTCTTTCACCTCCGCTTCATGACGAAAAGAAACTCCGCCACGCCAATATTCCTCACTCTCCCACAATCTAGTCTCCACGATAAAAGAGCGAACCGGATGCCCCCCCTTCCCCACGCGAGACTGCGATACTTGTTCATCGAAAGCGAGCTGACGAGTACTTCACGGTAACAGAAACAAAAGGATGACGCCTGAAAAGTCCGTCGCTCTTATCAAGGCCAACCTGGCTGAGATCTTGCACCCAGAAATTATTGACAATGTTGTGCTCAAGGAGAAGCGACCACTACGAGTATACTGGGGTACTGCTACTACTGGAAAACCGTATGTCAGCCTGGTATCTGATGACATGGATAGTCTTTGCTGACATTACAATTATTATAGGCACTGCGGCTACTTTGTTCCCATAGCTAAAATTGGGGACCTCCTCCAGGCAGGATGTCACGTCAAGGTCCTGATTGCCGACGTCCATGCCTACATGGACAACATGAAGGCCCCTTTCGAGCTGATTGCGCACCGATCCGAATACTACAAGTTTTTGATCAAGAGCATGCTTCGCGCCATTGAGGTAGACCTCGACACCGCCAAGCTCGAGTTCGTTACAGGCAGCTCGTACCAATGGGACAAGGACTACTTCATGGACAGCCGGAAACTGGAGGGCATGACTAGGTTTTCCGCAGCTCGAAAGGCAGGCTCTCAAGTTATAAAGCAGTCGGATGATCCATTCCTGGGAGCCTTGGTCTACCCCATCATGCAGGCTCTAGATGAGCAGTACCTCGATGTGGACGCACAACTCGGTGGGATTGACCAGCGTAAGATCTTCACTTTCGCTTTGGACAACCTCCCCAAGCTTGGGTACAAGAAGCGGGCACACTTGATGAACCCCATGGTACCGGGACTCGGAGAGGCACAAAAGATGAGCTCCAGCGAGCCAAATTCCAAGATTGGTCTTCTGGATACGCCAGAGGAGGTGGCCAAGAAGCTCAAGAAGGCGGCAATCGTCCCGAAAAAGGTGGAAGGCAACGGCGTTATTGCCTTCATTGAGCACATCATCTTTCGAGTCTCCGCTGTTAAGTCCGGAACACCGAGATTCACTGTTGAGCGACCGGATGGCGAGCCTCTGATTTACGAAGATATGTCGAGGCTCAAGGAAGACTACGAGCAGGACATATTGACCCCGCAGATGATCAAGGCGGCGTTGGTCAAGGCGTTGAATGAGCTTTTGGAGCCAATTAGGAGAGATTTTCAAGCGTCGGCGGAGTGGCAACGGGTTGCTGCACTGGGATACCCATCTGAAGAAGCCGCAAAGCCCAAAAATGGGAAGAGTAAGACCGAGTGGGCCCCGAAACTAACAATCACGCCGTGTGATGGGGAGTGAAGACTGGAGGGGGGCATAGTACAGAAGAATATCTTGGAATAGCAAAGACAGTCAATGGTATTCCAAATCACTTCTTACAACAACAACAACCGGATCTGAAGTGCCATGAATGACTTCCTTGAGAGCTGCTCTAGCATAGCTTCTTCCAATATATAGCGTCAACCTTGACAATAGCAAATCGCAGAAAAGGCCAAGACTGCATTCTGGTCCGCAGAGTCTTCCTCCATGTCGCAAGAAGATTCTGATCGTACGATGACATCTCCAGCTGTCTCTTTTGTAAACACAGCATATAGCAGAATAGACCTGGATATGCTAGACAGTTGCGCGTATATGCCGGCCAAAAGGCTGACTGGTGTCTTGCATCTAACCCGCGGATGAACTTGATCACAGTTTGAATGAGCCCGCGACATGCTTGTAGAACTGTTTCCACTGACGGCTGTACATGATCTAATTCGGTGTTTGTATCGATTATTGGACGTAAGAGTGCTCGTAGAATGAGGATATGTGTAGTGTAGTAGGCGACGTAAAGGGACCTGTGGCTCTTGACGGAGTCGTCTGTATCACCATTAATTGACTCCAGTCTCAGGGATAAGGACTCTGGTAACTGCTCGAGCCATTGTAATAGCTGCTGACGAGGGCCACGGGCTTGGTCCAGGAGCGAATCTAAGATTTGCGGACGAGACACAGCACGAAGCGAACTATGAGTGAGCGAGACTGTCAGTACCAAGTAGTCGTCGTAAAAAGAGAGAAGCTGAACGGGGGCTTTACAAGAACTTTCGACAAACCTGACTCGCAATCTCTGTTAGGGAGCAGAAGTGGATAAAGTAGTCAAAAGATTGGTCTTGTACGTGCTCCGGCACATCAATTGACAAGTCAACCACAAAGTCTTCCGGTTTCAGAGGTGTCACGTCCCAATCGTCATCGGATATCATTGAAGCGCGGCCGTGAGTCACCGACCTCCAGGTATACTCTACGTACACAGCCCACCATAGTCTCCGTCGGAGACGGACTTCCCATACTGGCAGCTTCCATCCTGTGGGGTCAATGTTTAAACCTAAAGACTGTGCCATAGCTAACATGGAAGCAGCCAAAGACCACACAAAAGGATTCTCTACACAGACGGCGTCGAAGGGGGTGTGGTTGAGGAGCAGAAGATATATCTGGATGGTTGAGAGGCGAGGAAAGTGTAGCTCTTTTTGTAAGCACGTATAGGATTCTTGCCAGAGATCGTTGATGTCGGGTTTGGAGTAGGCGCTGTCGAGACAGAGCTTTTCATCCCAGGGTGTGAATGGTAAAGCAAGAGCGTAAATACCTGCAAGGAGGCCGGTGGATGCTTCAGCTACAAAGGCGTCCAGGTCTTGAAACACTAATGAACGAGATATGATAGGCAAAGACTCGAACACAAATCTAAAGTATCTGATCCACCGTATTGTCAGGATAAAAGAGGTCTGGTGAAGGGAAATGGCAGTGACTTACAGTCTTACAAGAGCAACGCCCGTGTCTCTATCCACTAATTTCTCAAGGCTTTCCCTGTCATCGATCGAGGACATGCACTTTTCGGCGATGTTCTGCGCTTTGGAGGCGGTGTCTGTATGACTTTGTAGAAAGTGAACAGGGAAATTAACCCGGCCATGACTTTGGTCTTGTTGCTTGCGATAAGTGACACGGAAAAAGTCTACCTCGTCAGTGCTAGTGTAGGGGAAATGATTGAGAGAGAATGGGTCAGACTCGTTGGAGAAGCCAATGAACGATGTCGAGTAATTGGGTTTCTGATCAAAAGAGAGCTTCTCAAAGGTATTTGTCAGGTCGCCTGGGGGATTGGTCGACGTTGCGTTCATTCCATTATCATGATGACCAATTGGAGGTGATCGATCATCCATAGACTCTAAGTTGGGTAATTCCCCATCAGCGAAGAAGTCAAATGGTTGGCCATGATCATCGATTCCATTTTGGTCTAGGGATAAGTTCCAGTTGATATCTGTTCCAGCTGAGAAAAGATCTTGAGACATAAGAGGGGTCAGCCCTACTTCAACAGATTCTCGACCATGTTCTGTACGAGAGTTAGCTAAGCTGTCGCAGGTTGATAAACATCAGACATTACCAGGTACATGCGGGCGATGATCGGTGTACTGGCTGTTCTGTTCTAATGGATGGCGCTCAAATGGTAGATGCGATGACCTGACAGCATCGGGAATAAGTGGCGAGTTTTGAGGGTCTAGCGTCTGCACCGTGACACAATTCTCCTTTTGTTTCTTAGTCGGATTCCCCAAGAACGTACACTGACGATCTGTACGTTCACATAGCTGACATGGTCGCGTCGGATCAGGGATATTGCAGAGCACCTTGCGAGCACGACACAGATCACACGGCCTTTGTGACTTGGACCGGTAACGTCGAACGCCCGCAACTTGACGTGTGTTATGCTGTGACTGAACAGCTGAATTGTTTTGCTCTTGGAAGTGATTCATTTCGACGTCGATAAGTACAAAGCGTAGCCGTAGAATCGGGACGGGATTGCATCGGGTGGATAAGCTTAGCCAGTGGGGTCTTGTAGATAACAAACCAAAGCAGAGGACACGTGATCTGCAAAGACTAAACCACCCTAGGTTTGACGAATTGGCACTAATGTCGTGTTCGTGATAGCTTCGATAGTGAAACTGGATACAGGGTGTAATTGACAAGACTCGAGCGACAACACAAGACAAATTGGTTTAACTCAAATGATGTGTCTTTATTTATTATACAGTTCTGATCTATCTATGACAGAAACAAATCTCACTTTTTACGTATTTGCATGTCTACTCTTCATCACACTAACCCCGCTTCGCCCGAATCCTGTCATACCGCAACACAGCCCCAAGCAAAACGCTTGCACCTAGCGCACTACTGATGTTAGCAATTCGACATTACTAGATGATTAACTTCATGAAAACATACCAATCTTCGGGTGAGCAGTACTCGGTGGGGTTATGGCTGATTCCCGAGCGCGTCGGTGTAAATATCATACTCGTAGGACACACTCGGTTTGTGTAGCAGCTATCATGGCCCGCTCCACTAATCATTGGTCTGTAAAGCTTACCCGCAGAGTTCTGAGGAAGAGCGGCGCATACATCTGCAGCACTGGCTTCAACCACTGAGATACACTCTTCGCTGAATTGAACAGCGGGACTATCAACGAGGAGTTCCCAATCCACTTCACAACCTTTCTCGCTGTCATCGCGAGATATGCGTAGGAACTCTTCTTCGCACTCTTGCACCATCTTTGTCAAGATCTCATCCTTGACATGGCGTACATCGAGAGTGAACTTGACTGTGTGAGCCATGGTGTTGACAGTCCCGGGGTCGGTGGTGAAGATGCCGGTTGTCGTCAACCCCTCGAACTTTTTGGCGATTACGTTTGCAGCGACGATCATCTTGGTCGCGCACAACACAGGGTCTTTTCGTGCGTATAGAGGTGTTGTGCCGGCGTGGCTATCTCGACCTTTGACAGTGATGCTGAACCACTTGAAAGCCTGCACGCCTATGGTAGCATGGTCAGTTAAGGAACAGAGGGTGAATATGCTGATTTACTAACCATGGACTACACCAATCTTCAATCCCTCGTCCTCCAATATGGGACCTTGCTCAATATGCAGCTCGAAGTGCGCGGCAAACGGATTTGATAGGTACGAAGCTGGATGCTCTCCGCAGTAACCTATACGATCAAGTTCTTCCTTCATTGACTTTGGGTTGGCAGCCAGAACCTCTTTGAGATCCCAGGCTGTTTGTAGTGGAATTGCATCGGCCCATACGCCCGAGGAGACAGCCATCTTGGGGAAACGAGCGCCCTCCTCGCTAGTGCCATGTCAGCAAGCAGGCAACAGAGTGTGTCTCGGGACATTCACTTAGTCCAGTTGACCACTCCAATAGGGCCTTCCGTTTCGAAATTGTTGTCATTCAGCGTTCGAAGAACCTCAAGACCAGAGATGACACCAAGAATGCCATCATATCGACCACCAGTAGGTTGTGTATCCAGGTGAGAGCCCATCATGACTGGAGGCAGGGCATTGTTTTTTCCAGATCGAATGGCGAATAGGTTTCCCATCTGGTCGACGAAAGTCTTGCATTTGAGTGACTTGGCATAGGCCATGAACCAGTCCCTTACTTGTTTGTCAGAATCATCAAGGCTCAGACGGGCCATGCCAGTTTCTGTGGGAGCCCTGGATACTGAGATCAGTAATGGGGTCAAATTATTGTAAGATTCTCGAATTCATACTTTCCATATTGATGTGCAGCACCAAACTGGCAGCTATCGTGCAATGACTCTGCGAGACGAGCTTCACTGATTCTGAAGGGTGGGAGGTGGTCGATGGAGCCCATAGTGTCGAGTTTGCGTATTTCGTGAAAGAAGTGAGTCACTCTACAGGTGACTATCAGATAATTATCGTGGGTAATTCATTGATAATTTAAATCTATGTACTGTGAGACTTCGTCTAAATATGTCCTGAATTCATACATTCTGCCTGCCCTCTCATACCGACGGCCGTGATTCGCCAGCGGGGTTGACGGGCGATTGATAAGAGTGGAGTCGGTCTTTATCGCCCGTCGGCCGTCGGCGGATACTATACCCTTTTCAGAAATTCATCAACATGTTGAAGAAGTGTCTCAGTCTGGGGTAATTGTCATGCGATATTACGTCGTGATTTCTTAAATACGATGGATATAAAACGTTTGATAATGCAGGGTAAAGCTTCAATTCCGCGAGAGTATTCGTAAATATCGACGGTCAAATATTCTTGTCAGAAGCTGGGAAGGTGTGGTGTTGAAGAATGATGTCCTGTGCTGAGTGTTTCTAACCGACAATGAATATCCTTCAAATACTCACAAAATACCTTATCATTTACTATCGCCTTTATCTCAAGAATCTCTCACTCAACTGATAACCAAGGAACCATCCCCGAACATGCGGTTCCACTTGTGGGCCGCTGTAGCACCGCCGACGGGTAACTGTAGATAGGAATGCGGGGGTGGATAAGTCCAACGAGAAGCGAGTCAAGTGCTGATAACCCCGTCTGTGTTCCCGGACGTTAAAAGAGGTCATCTGAACCTGTAATAATTCATGACTATCATCCTCAAGAAAGCTACATATTGATTCCATAATCTTTTCACAATCACTAAACTAAGCAATAATGGAGACTTCAGAGAAGAAGCCAGGGTTACATGTCCCGCCAGACCAGGAGTCTCACCACCATGCTGGCGAAACCACCATGGTCAGCAATGACGCCGAACGCAGGGTTTTGTCCAAGTTCGACAAGTTCGTCATGCCGCAAATGGCCCTTCTCGTTCTATTCGCATACCTCGACAGGACAAACATAGGTAAGCAATCCTCCCAGCCCCGGCAGCCACCTACAGGAACTAATCGGGTACCCACAGGAAATGCACGAGTATTCGGCTTTGAAGAAGATACAGGTATGGCAGGAACTCAATTCAACGATGTTTCCATGTACTTCTACATCTCCTACGTCATATTCGAGACACCTTGGGTTCTCGCAGTCAAGAAGTTCGGCCCTGGTCGAGTCCTCGCCATTGCCATCGTAAGCTGGAGCTTCATCACCATCGGGACCGGCTTCGTCCACAGCTACGGCCAAGTCATCGCCTGCCGAGTTCTCCTTGGATTCTTCGAAGCCGGCCTGTTCCCTTCTCTCACGTTCGTCATTTCTCAGATCTACCCGCCTGCGTCGCAGGGAAAACGAGTCGCAGTGTTGTATGTTTCAATTGCGCTTTCGGGAGCTCTCGGTGGACTCATAGCGTATGGCATTCAGTCTATGGGTGCGCGACACGGTTTGTCAGCTTGGAGATGGCTTTTCATCATCGAGGGTGCTATCTCACTTGTTGTTGGCGCTGCGTGCTGGTTGAGCCTTCCTACCTCTCCTGAAACAGCGTGGTTTCTCAGCTCTGAGGAAAAGACTACCATGCTCTCGATCAAAGAGAGCAATCATCCGTTCAAGGAAACTGAGAAGTTTTCATGGAAGCAAGTCGCTATGGCTGTTACGGATCCTCTTGTTTGGCTTGCGTCTATTTCATTGTTCTGCTCCTCTATTGCGCTTTTCGGATTCGGGACGTTTCTTCCCACTCTTCTGAGGGGTCTTGAGTGAGTACTATGATAGCTATTTGATACCATTTACTGACGAGGAATTTAGCTTCACCTCCCTCCAGGCCAACTACCTGAGTATTCCCGTGTATGTTCTGGCATCCATCCTCACAGGTGTCACAACCTATGTGTCAGATCGCCTGAATCGACGAGCTGTTTGCCTTATTCATTCTCCGCTATTGGTCATCACTGGCTATGCAATTGTGGTTGGTACTGGCCACAAAGCCCTCGGGTTCTTTGCTATGTTCCTCGTTGGTGGTGGTGTATACTCTTACAATACCGTTCTGGTCACGTACGTTGAACGCAAAGCTCTTGCTGAGATATTTACTGATATTCAACAGATGGGTATCCAATAATGTGCAACCCGATTACAAGCGCTCTGTTGCAATCTCGATGGTTATATCGCTTGCTAACGCTTCTGGAATGGCTTCTTCACAAATCTACCCAATCAAGGACGCTCCTCGATATATCAAGGGAAATGCAATTTCACTCGGGGGAGAGGTTATCGCACTCTTCTGCATCGGACTCATTTATGCGTTACTCAAGTATCGCATGCGGCAGAAAGAGAAGCTATTGGCATCGGGTCACGATAGCAACGGGAAGGAAGGGGATCAAAGCCTGGATTTTAAGTATGTTTTCTAGATGTCGCTCACGATATGAAACACTGAGCTTCAAGCTGGGTGTCTATTATTAAGAACATGATATTTTCAGAGTGCGTCAGCTTGACAATGGCCGTAGAGCAAGATTCATGGGGCTTGTGACGAAAGCAGTAATAGCTATGGATGTCCCGGAATTCCGCGTCTTATCTGATGTTGCGATGTGCGCCTCTTTATTGGCGCTTTGTAGTCCATATTCCAGTGTCCCAAGTCTACAGAGTAGAACCGCCGCAAATCTCACAGGACCAAGGACTGTGACCCCATGCACCAACCTTCCACTTTCAACTGGTGTATTAGAAAAGTGGGACAGTCATCATTTCAGACAGAACTTTAGTGCTTACGCGATACTTGGGTGATGAAATAAAATAAGAATCAGCCGATGGGCTACATACATTGAGACCAGACTCTTTTCCTTTCAAAGTCTTTGAACTTTTATTTTTCATAGCCGTCATGTCACAAGCCAAGCCAGTCATTGCTATTGTCCCTGGGGGTTTTTGCGGCCCTCAAGTCTACCAAGATGTAGCCAACGCGCTGCGCTGCCAAGGCTTCACGGTCATCATTCCAGCATTGACTACCACCAAAGACTTGTCCAAGAAAGACTCCACGAGCGCAGAATACAAAGATTTTGCCAGCAAGGGGGTGCCTGATGACGTCAAGGAGATTCAGGCCAGTCTCGCTTCCGAACTCGATAAGGGCTCTGAGATAGTCATCTTTGGCCACAGCTACGGCAGCCTCCCCGCACTGATTGCGCTGGACGGCCAGACCGTGGAAGAGCGAAAAGCAAAGGGCCTTTCTGGCGGAATCAAGGCGTATGCGGCAGTCTCTGGATTTGCTTACACGATGCGGGGAAAGAATATCATGGGCACCACAGATGACCTGCCCGTAATGCCCTACCACACTCTCGAAGTAAGCCTATTCTACTACTTTCACAGTATTTACTCACATTGAAAACCAGGAGGGCGTTTTGCACATGCAAGACACAGCCAAACCACTCTTTTTCAGCGATCTCTCCACCGAGGAGCAAGACAAGGCCTGGGAGCAGGTTTTCAAAAATCACAGTCAAGAAAGCTTCCGCTACTTGCCCGATTTCATCATCTCAGACGTCAAGATTCCAAAAATCTATGTCATGTGCGAAGAGGATCAGGTCGTCGCTCCGGCCTGGCAGGAGATGGTCATCCAAATGGGGGGTTTTGACAAGGTGGAGAAATTGCCCTCGGGTCATTTCCCGTTTGTCAGCATGCCTGAGGAGACTGCCAAGCTTTTTGCACAGATTGCTGCAGGGTAGGGGCAGTCGCGAGGGTTATGTGATTTGCATCAGATTAAAACGGCGGTTTGCAGCAGGATGATGGATAGGATCATCTTAATGCTAATTGCACTGAATTACTAAATGTGACTTTTAACTTGTAACCTGCGCACTCCATTGCTGTGATCGGCTCTTGTGATAAGCTTGACTATATATCGACAACAACCAATCCTCCACCAACAGCGCTGGATAACACCATCACTGACTTTCTCATTCGATGGAGATTCGAATTGTTTTGGTACGTTTTTCGAAGTCAACCTAACATCTCATTTATTTACCAACTAAACATCAAGTGATCTGCCCAAGCCGACAATGACCAACGACAAATTTGCATTCAAAATCAATCGAAGCACAAAGTTCGGTATAATTTGCACCAAATCCGATCAAGTCACAGTCTCTTTCGCTTGTAACGGACGCGAACAAGCTAGCCAAGACCCAATCTCAAGTCCGGACTCCAAATGATTTGACCTAGAAATGTAGAAATGATAGTCAGCCGCGAAGTGTAACTCTGATCTATCTCGGCGAGATATTGAGTAAAGTTGACTCTAATTAATAGTCCGCCGCGAAGAAGTTCAAAAGGTCCACATTCGCTCACTCGACCCGAGTATTCGGCTGACCCCTGCGTAAAGCCACAAAATAACAGACTAGTCTGATGGGAAAAAGACGGAAATGGAATGACCTTAACGGCTTGGCAGGGGCTAGTTACTTACTCCGATGGGCCGAGACGTGATCCTTGGTATGCAGGGTCGCGGGTAGCGCGTCTGCCACCTTTGGCTTGGCTTTTCCTCAGTATTTAGGGGCAAGATGAAGAGAATGGCCATGACAAATACAGCACAAAAAGGATCTAGACCCTGGTTCCTATTATCGGTCATACCCTTGATCCAGTCCAAAAGGGGGTAGTTTGGAAATTGACTCAATCATCAAAGTTATGTCTGTTATGAACTTAGCGGCGACAAATGGACACAGCATGATCGCAATGTTTGGCAGTAGAAAGGCTTGGGAAATCTCGTCGTTAAATATTATGTATAGCAAATAGTCTAAAGCGCTATATGATAAGATATCGTGGGTATCGTATTGACTACCTAAAGTAGTCTCATGGCAAAAATGCTAATAAGAGTCGTCATAATGCATGCAAGAATATTAATCCCGGCAGTATTTGCACTGCTTATAGTGACTGGAACATCAGATGTGTTACTGCCGTTATCCGCACTAGAGTCCTTGGACCCTGGGTTTCCTTGTGAAGGAATGTTGCTCTGAGGAGAGGATGATCCGCTGCCAGAAGAGCCGGGGGTGATGTCACCCGAAGACTGTGGTATGTTTCCACCTTGGGACCCAGCTGTGTCGTTGGAGCCTTCGGCAGAGTCACCAGAGGGGGAAGTATCGGTCTTTTGGTTGAAAGAGGGCTCTCCCGAAGAGGCGCCATCTGGTGGGGAGTTGGGAGAGTTTGGAGAGTCTGGAGATGAACCAGAGGAAGGAGCCCAATTGCCACCAGGAGCAGGTCTGTTGGATGCGGACCAAGGCCTTCTAGCAGGATCTCCTGACTGTGCTTCTGTGCTTCCTGGTGTGACGCCTTGGTTACTGGTGTCTTGTGCCTGGGATGACCCGTGGTCTGGGGTGTATGCATCGTTGCTTGATCCAGGCTGTTGAGCATGGCTTCTGTCGAAGTCATCATTGCTCTGTTCGCCTTCTTGGTTCTCAGCACCCTGAGCACCCTGGGCACCTTGAGCACCTTGAGCACCTTGAGCACCTTGAGTGTCTCGGAACGCGGAATCAGAGCTTGTTCCGTCTAAAGAGTTTGGCGAGGGCGAGACGTGACCATTATCCCCTTCAGTGTCCCCTTCAGCATGGTAACTGGCACCAGGAGAGGCACCATTATAATATTCGCGATCTGACGAACTCTGACCAGTCTGACCAAGACCCTGGCCTTGATAAGCACCCTGTGTAGGAAGGGCAGAGCTGACAGGTACAACGACGTAGCCAGAAGAGGAATATGCCGAAAGAGACTCAGTAGGGAATGTTAATGTGGCAACTTGAGTGTCAGGGCTACCGCAGTTGCTGCACTTCACAACAGCTTGTGTAAAGCCGGGTGGAGGAGCGGTCTCAATTGGTGGAGGTTGACAGTCGATGCTTGAACAGGTTTGTGTGAGAGTGTATGTCCTTGTTCTTAATCCTTGTGAGAAGAACTCTTTATAGCAGCGTGTGTATGTGTTTTCGTAGCCACTGGGGCCGGGGCGAACTGTGATGGTAGGGAGAGTAATGCCTGCAGTGCAAGACTGAGATGGGATTTGAGCATAAATGGGTAATGCCAGGCTCAGGCCGGTGGCAGTAGATGATAATCTCATCTTGAAGGAGTGGAGAGTAAGAGAATAAGGATTGTGAGAATAGAGTAAAGGAGTGTTTCGAACAGTAATCTACCTCTGAGAGACGTTAAATGAGATCATTGGTTAGAAATCAACAGGAATGTATGGACATCGACATAAAGACGGCAGTGGAGAGCGATGCCTGTTGTACTTATGGCTTCACGATGGGGAAATCATTACCGCCAAGGGTTTTGCATTTTCTTCGGTCTTTTGCGCGTTCCCGAGGATTCTATACTAACCCACACGTAGAAGACCGTTATCCATTTTGTGGCGAAAGACTTCAGCTAGAGCTTTGGGATTCCAGACCTTCATCTAGAAGCCTTGGCTTTCCAGGGCTCTGGGTTTTGCATCTTTGACTAGAGGTTTAGCTAGTGCAGATCATGTAGGGGATCGCCGAAGTTAATGTTATGGAACTGATGCGGGGCGGGGATGCCTAGTCTGGAAGCCACTGCCAGTCGGGAGATTTCTATCCGATGGAGAGTTATGCGGAATGTTATATATGGGTTAGGCTAGCCAGGTTGGTTGTAGAGCAGAAGATCCGGGCGAACGGTTCAACTGCCAAGTCTTTAAGCCTGGCATGCCTGTATGAACACATTAAAAATCGTGGTGTCTCGGTGTGTTTCCTACTTGATCGTAAACAGACCTGTGAAAACTGCTTTAGGAATTTTCTCAGCCTTAGAGGGACGTGCCCAGCCACTCTGCCCTGCAGCTTCAACGCTGTACGCACATGGCAGAGTGATCGGTCAAGCGATCGGCGAACTACAGATCTAAATAGCTATTTTTATTCCCCAGTAAAATATCGAGATAGCATTTTATGGCGTCGTATGTTGGCGGCTAAGCAGTAAGGAATCTCCTCGTACAAGGCAATTCTTTCCATGATCATTCCAAGTCTTTTATGCGGTTGGTTGTCCAATAATTATAACATCTGGTCGAGCCATTCCAAAGTCGTCTTGCAATGCATCTTATGGAACTATTGATATGGCTAACAGCTTATTGTCACGCGACTCATTTATGCGCTACTGACAGCTGTCTCGCGTACCTGCAGTGGCTGTCTTGTCAGCCCAACTATTGTCTGCGTGAAGCGAAACCTTGATGCCAATTCCGAACTTTACTTGGAACCTTAAATCGGAACTTTGACGGCTGTCCCTGCACTAGCCGAAGCCCGCATTCTTTCGATCTCAGATCCAGTCTACAAGCACTACAATACCAAATCTAGAACGCACAAGATTCTACAAGCTCGGTCAAACCCATAAAGCACGCTTCTTACAGCTTTTGGACCAACTCCGTGGTGTTAGTAGCAGTAAGCATTGTGGAATAAATGGATAGCCAAGACCTGACCACTCTACGCGTTGTTGAACTGGCCGCAACAGGCTAGACTTTCAATAATTCCGATATCTCCCAATTCCAGTACCGGATAACGTATTCCATGTTCCGCAGTTAAGCGATTGGTCAGAAAATAAGGTGTGTAGATCCATAAGCGTGGTTGATCTTAAAGAGAGACATCTCACAACAGTCTAGACCAGACTCGTCAAGCAAACCTCCGCGACAGGAATGCCGAGCTTCCAATGTCGATCATTGAAGCAAACTGCTTCTTGTAAGCTCTGCTTGCGGCTGTAGTATTCGCCCGTAAATAATGTCGATCTCTTCGTAGCAGCTATGACTTCCACTTAACACCCTCCTTCTTCCACGGTCCTATGCGCGTGGACTTTTGCACGTGATTGCTCTTTCGTTCATTACTGTTCAAGTCTGGCAATTTTGCAGGCTTCGGATCAGGTATTGTTTGTTGATGATGTGGTTTCGCGCTATCACGCAATATGGAGTCCTTTTTGCAGTCCTGGCTGAGGTCTCAGCTGGACAAGAAGATATGACTTGTCCCGATGGACTGCAAGTCGTTCAAACCCAGCCAATCCAGCTTGTCAATGGAACAAATACCTTCTATTCAACAATAACCAAGTATGTAGAATGGTGCAACTGTACGGAGTATCGCTAATAGATTAAGCACCTTTGTCATTCCTTTCAATGCGTCTTATATCACAACAACCATATTCGGCGACGGCCCCGCGACGACATATACGGTTCCACCGCAGGGAACTTCGCCAATTGTTACGGTGATCGTGAGGACACCCGAAACGACACTCACCTCGATCATTCCCTCGTTGACAGCGGTTCGAACCCGAACCTTAACACCAGATCAACCGGGAGATTTTACCACTGTCATTGTTGAACAGCCCGAGTACACAGCAGTGGATCGGACAGTGGATCGGACAGTGGAACGAACAGTAGACCGTGAAGTAGACCGTACAGTAGACCGTACGGTGGATTGGACACAGAGTGTTGGATATCCCGTCACGAGAACCCTGTCAAACGGACAGAAGACAGTGATCCAGGATACTCCGGGATATATAACGTTAACCCGTTTGACAAACGCGAGATATCCGATTACAAGAACATTGCAACCAGAGAGACCAGGCGATCCAACAACCATTCTCGTTGAACAGCCAAGTGATTCGGCATTCGTGTCTGTACCAGGACTCACGACCGTCACATGGACCAAAGACGTGAAAGTCCCTTTCACCTGGACTCGCGAGCCAAATAAGCCAGGCGACCCAACAACGGTTGTTATCGAGCAGCCTGAACAATCTGAACAGCCGGAGGAGTCAACTTTTGTTTCCTCACCAGGCCGTGTCACTATCACCCAGACGAAAGATGTTCAAGTTCCTGTTACGCGTACCTTACAGCCAGACCGTCCCGGCGAGGTAAGTACAGTGGTTGTTGAAGTTCCTGCGTCATATACGCCATACACGACACTTATCCGCTTCGGTACCGTTACTGCCCCAGTGACATCTACTCTGCCTCCCAGTGGCCCGGATGGAACTGGTATTGTGATTGTCGTGGTGCCTTCGAACTCGCCCTTGTACACAACTGTCACCCGTGTTGGCACAGGCACAGCAACTGCCACCTCGACCCAGCCGCCTAGTGACCCGGATGGAACTGGCACAGTGATTGTAGTGGTGCCTTCAGATCCACCATTATACGCAACCGTCACCCGTGTTGGCACAGGCACAGCTACTGTTACTTCGACACAGCCGCCTGGAGGATCGGGTGAGCCTGGTATTGTCTTCATTGACGTGCCCGCCAAGGGCGGACGCTTCAACACCGTCACACGCTATGGCACAGGAACAGAGCGGACGACATATACCCAACCGTCGAACAACCCTGAAGGAACAGGCACAGTAGTCGTGGAAATACCGCAGTCTGGCGCACCTTACGAGACCATCACAAGAACCGGAACCGGTAGTGAAACCGTTACGCGTACGATCCCTCCCGGAGGACCAGGACAGACTGGTATTGTGATCATCGAACAGCCTCCCACTGACGCATATGTGATCATGACAAAGACTGGCACTGTTACTGCGCCTGTGACACGCACGATACTTCCTGATCATCCTGGCGCGACTGGTACTGTTATTGTTGAGCTACCTCCACTCAATACCCGCTTTGTGTACAGCACTCACTACGGTGACGTGACTAAGGCAACAACTAGTACAGTCTTTCCCAATGGCGGTGGAGAGACGGGTATGGTTATCATTAACCTTCCCAACCCTTTGACAACCGTCATCAGTGGAGGCGATGTCGACACTCCAACGACGATAACTGGAACTCCAGATAACCCCGGAGAGACGGGAACTGTCATCATCGTGACTCCGATCAAATACAGGACCACAACCGTCACTGGAACTGGGTCAGAAACGAAGACTACCACTCAAAGGCCCTCTGACCCCAATGAGACAGGGGTAGTAATCGTCGAGATCCCGCCTGGTATAACGCCTTGGAGTACCCACTCGGCTTACTGGACTGGCTTAACGACCCGGACTGTCACTATTCCACCCAATAGCTCTGGCGAGACTGGTACTGTTCGCATTGACTATCCTACCGATGACATTCATTACGTCGCCACCAGTAAGTACTGGTCGGGATCAACCATACGTACCATCACTGTGCCTCCTACTCGCCCCGGCGATACAGGCACTGTCCGGGTTGAATATCCCAGTAATGGAATACGCTACGTCAAAGCTAGTGAGGAGTGGACCGGAACAACGGTCCGAACCGTCACTATCACTCCTGCTGGTCCAGGGCAGACTGGAACGATTCGTGTTGATGTCCCTGCGATACGCCTTGTCACCGTCACCAATATGGGGACGGGAACGGAACCGCGGACTTTTACCCAGACGCATTCTGGGTCGGGACTCACTGATACAGTTGTTGTAGAGATGCCTCAGATTACGTCTTATGTGACGAGTACCGTCACTGGGCCAGACTCTACCACTCGAACATATACTCAGATGCCATCTGGTACAGGCAGGGTTGGCACAGTCATCGTTGAGATTCCTCATGGTGCGACTCCCTATACAACAATCACGACAACTGGCACGGGAAGTGTGACTCAGACATTTACCCAAGCGCCGCAGGGTTCAGATGAAACCGGCACAGTAGTCATTGAAGTTCCCCCTCGGTCGACCCAGTACGTAACGACTACCATCACTGGCACTGGAAGCACTACTAGAACCTTCACCCAACCACCTGCTGGTTCGGATGTAACTGGTACAGTAGTGATTGAGGTTCCACCTGGTTCTGCCAAGTATATCACAACTACCATGACAGGAACCGGTAGCATGACCAGAACTATGACACAGATACCTGATAGCCCTGGTGGAACTGGAACCGTTATGGTGGAAGTCCCAGCTGCTCGGTATGTCACTATGACGAGCACGGGCTCTGGTAGCATCACCAGGACCTTTACCCAGACGGCCGGTAACCCGGGTGAGACCAACACTATTGTGGTTGAGGTTCCACCGGCGAGATATGTCACTGTGACGAGCACGGGTACCGGTACTGCCACTAGGACTTTTACCCAGATTCCTAGCCAGCCTGATCAGACTGGAACTGTTATAGTCGAGCTGCCTCCTGGTGCTACCCCCTATACCACAATAACCAGCACAGGGACAGGCAGTACTACTAGCACCGTTACCCAAGGCCCAGGTCTACCAGGTCAGACAGGTACAGTTATTGTCATTGTCCCTCCTGCTTATGTCACTACTACGAGAACTGGCACGGGAACAGAGACTGGCACCAAGACCATTACCCAGACTCCCAGTTTCCCTGGCCAGACTGGAACCGTCATCATTGAGGTCCCTGCTAGTGCTACACCATATGTTACCATCACAAGAACAGCCACTGGCACCGCGACTGGGGTTGGAACCAAGACCATTACCCAAACTCCAACCTTCCCTGACCAAACAGGAACGGTTATCATCGAGGTGCCTCCCAGTGCTACCCCGTATAACACGATCACACGCACAGCTACGGGAACAGAGACGGGAACCAGAACTATCACGCAAACTCCGAACCTGCCTGGACAAACTGGAACTGTTATCATTGAGGTGGCTCAGAGTGTCACACCTTACATCACGACTACTATCACAGGCACAAACACGGGAACTCTCATCAAGACAGTCACTCAGACCCCAACTCTGCCGGGCCAGACTGGCACCGTTATTATCGAGGTGCCACCAAGTGTCACGCCGTATATCACTGTTACAAGAACGGCCACCGGCACTGAGACTGGAACAAGGACTATCACTCAAGTTCCAAACATCCCTGGCCAAACTGGTACCGTAATTGTCGAGGTCCCTCAGAGTGCCACTCCTTACGTGACAGTCACAAGAACAGCTACGGGTACTGAAACCGGCACAAAGACTACTACCCAGGTTCCAACCCTTGCAGGCCAAACTGGAACTGTTATTATCGAAGTACCTGCTAGTATCACGCCTTACGTCACAGTCACCAGAACTGCTACAGGTTCAGGCACTTTGACCAAGACCTTTACTCAAGCACCAGGTCTTCCGGGTCAGACAGGGACTGTCTTCATCGAGCTACCAATCAGTGCCACGCCCTACATTACTCTCACCGTCACAGGCACTGGAACAGCCACTGCAGCTCAGACTACCACACAGACTCCTAGCTTCCCCGGTCAAACCGGCACTGTCATCATTGAGCTTCCTCCAGGAGTAATACCCTATGTTACCACGACCTCTTATGCAACGGTTACGATGGCTTACACCACCACACTAACACCCACCCTCGCAGGACAAACAGGTACAGTAGTAATCTTCAGACCTCAGCAGTATGTGACAACAACCCGGTTTGGAAGCGTCTCAGTGTCTACAATGACAACCAAGAGCCCACTCAACCCTGGTGAGACTGCCACCGTTATTGTTGATCTTCCTCAGCCGTTCACCACGGTTATTCGCTACGGAAGTGTTACGATGGCCGCTACATCAACAGATAACCCTCGCAACCCCGGAGAAACAGGCACAGTGGTTATCAACCGCCCTCAACTCTTCGTCACGACAACTCGTTATGGTACTGTTCTGACCTCTTCCGTGACAACGCAAAGCCCTCAGAATCCTGGGGAAACAGCTACTGTTATCGTTGACCTACCACAACCCTACACTACGATTACACGTTATGGGACTGTTTCAGTTGCATCTACAACAACACAGAGTATTTCGCGCCCGGGAGAGACGTATACCGTTCTTGTCAACCTCCCTCAACCCCTCACCACAGTCACACGCTATGGAACCGTCTCGGTCGCTTCTACAACGACCCAAAGCATTCAGAACCCAGGATCCACTTATACTGTCTTTGTTGATCTTCCGCAGCCTTTCACCACAATCACACGCTATGGAAGTGTAACGGCAGCTTCTACAGTAACACAGAGCATCCAGAACCCTGGCGAGACGTATACTGTGGTTGTAAATCTTCCTCAGCCTTTTACTACTATTACACGCTATGGAACTGTGTCCGGCGCTTCTACAACGACCCAAAGTGTCGTGAACCCGGGGTCGACCTACACTGTCTTCGTCGATCTCCCACAGCCGTTTAACACCGAGACGCACTTTGGAAGTGTCACTGTGGCTACGACAAGGACTTTGACGCCCCCTGTTCCTGGGCAGACTGGCACTATTGTCGTCGATCTTCCTCAGCCCTACTCCACAATATTCCGCTACGGAAGTGTCTCAGCGGCAGCTACAACAACGATGAGCATCCAGCGTCCAGGGGATATCATCACTGTTTACATCGACCTTCCCCAGCCTTATAACACGAGGACTCAATATGGCAGCGTCACTGTAGCTACGACCAGGGTCTTGATGCCCACGGTGGCAGGACAGACTGGTACTATTGTTGTTGATCTTCCTCAACCTTATACCACGGTCACTCACTTTGGGACGTTCACCGCGGCTGCCACTGAGACACTTACGTTGGTTGTTCCAGGGCAGACTGGTACTGTGGTTGTGAACCTGCCTCAACCCTACACCACCACTACGCGATTCGGCAGTGTCACTTTGGCTACGACGAGAACGGTGGCACCGGTTAGTGAAGGGGCGGCAGGAACGGTTATTATTGATAGGCCACAGCCTTTTACAACTACCACACGATACGGTAGCGTTACGATCATTACTACTATCATATTATCCCCATCTGTTCCAGGGCAAACTGGCACAATCATCATTGACTCACCCCAGCCTTACACTACGATCACTCGTTACGGAGTTGCTTCTGCAAGTGGCATTACAACACAGACGCCGGCTGTTCCTGGTCAGACTGGTACTGTTATCGTCGATCTGCCTCAACCTTACGTGACTACGACCCGATACGGCATCGTGACAGTTAGCAGTATCACGACACAGATACCTGTTACTGCAGGAGATACAGCTACGGTGCTAGTGGATCTTCCGCAGCCTTACATAACTACCACTCGTTACGGTTTTGCCACCGCCTCCAGCATCACAACACAAGTACCTGTATCTGCAGGGGACACTGCCACGGTCATCATAGATCTACCCCAGCCATATATAACGAGCACTCGATATGGCAGTGTGATGGTTAGCAGTGCGACGACTCAGTTACCTGCTTCCGTCGGAGGCACAGCTACCGTTCTGATTGATTTGCCCCAGCCTTACACAACTACCACCCGTTACGGTACCGTCACAGCTCTGAGCATTACCACAGAGATGCCCGCAAACGCCGGAGACACTGCAACAGTCGTCGTAGATCTACCTCAGGCTTATGTAACGACCACTCGTTACGGCAGCGTTACACTCAGCAGCATCACAACCCAAATACCTGCTTCTGCTGGAGACACGGCTACAGTCCTCATTGATCTTCCTGAGGACTACGTCACTATCACGAGATACGGCAGTGTAACAGTCAGTGAAATGACCACTTTAACGCCAGACACTCCAGGACAAACTGGCACAGTGATTATTGATCTGCCTCAACCTTATGTAACCACAACTCGCTACGGTCTTGTTACAGCCAGTAGAGTCACTACCCAACTACCTGGTACTTTTGGTCAGACAGCCACTGTCCTTGTTGATCTTCCCCAGCCTTATACAACAGTTACGAGATACGGCAGCGTTGCAGCAGCCGAAACAACCACTCAAGAGCCAGCTGTTCCAGGTCAGAGTGGCACAGTTATTGTAGACCTTCCCCAGCCTTATGTGACCACTACGCGCTACGGCAGCGTTACAGTCAGCAGTGCTACAACTCAGCTACCTGGAACAGTCGGACAAGCAGCTACTGTCATTATCGATCTTCCACAGCCGTACACCACCATTACAAGATACGGTTACAACGGCGTGACGGCGATTGAAACGACCACTCAAGAGCCTACTGTTCCCGGTCAAACTGGTACGGTCATTGTAGACCTTCTCCAACCTTACACTACCATAACCAGATATGGAAGTGTAACAACCAGTGAGGTTACTACCGAAACACCGACTGCACCTGGAGAGACGGGCACAGTTATCGTTGACCTCCCTCAACCGTACACGACTGTCACCCACTATGGGAGTGTCTCGGTCAGTGGTATCACGACCCAAACACCTGCCGTGCCTGGTGAGACAGGAACAGTCATTGTCAACTTTCCTCAACCTTTTGTCACCCAGGCGAGGTATGGAAGAGTGTCAACTAGGAGTATTACAACACTCGACCCAGCCAGCGAAGGCGAGACTGCAACTGTCGTCATTGACCTCCCTCAACCCTACGAGACCACAACAAGATACGGCAATGTGGCTGTTAGTAGCATGACTACTCTGTCACCAATCAGTGATGGCGGTACTGCAACTGTTCTTGTCGACCTTCCCCAGCCGTATGATACCATAACGAGATATGGTAACGTAGCAGTCAGCAGCATGACTACACTGTCGCCTGTTAGTGATGGAGGTACTGCAACTGTTCTGGTTGATCTTCCTCAGCCATATGAGACGACGACAAGATATGGAAATGTGGCTGTTAGCAGTATGACAACCCTTTCGCCAGTCAGTGACGGCGGTATTGCAACCGTTTTGATCGATCTTCCTCAACCTTATGAGACTACGACGCGGTACGGACTTGTAGCTGCCAGCACTGAGACGACCCTGTCTCCCACGAGCAATGGCCGGGTAGCTACTGTTATCGTTGATCTTCCACAGCCATACGAAACAACAACGAGATACGGAAGTGTCGCCGTAAGTAGTATTACTACAATCTCACCAACTAGTGACGGGCAGACCGCAACCGTCATCGTTGATCTTCCTCAGCCTTATGAGACGATTACACGCTACGGTAACGTGGCTGTCAGTAGCATGACGACCATTTCGCCTACCAGCGATGGCCAGACTGCAACTGTACTTGTCGATCTACCGCAACCTTACGAAACGACTACACGATATGGACTCGTCACAGCTAGCAGTATCACGACTGAGATACCCTCGGGTTCTGGGGAAACAGCCACTGTTATCATCGATCTTCCGCAGCCTTACGAAACGACTACACGATATGGACTCGTCACAGCTAGCAGTATCACGACTGAGATGCCCTCGGGTCCTGGGGAAACAGCGACAGTCATTATCGATCTTCCTCAGTCTATGGTTACTGTTACCGAGCTTTGGACCGGCACCGATATACTGACGGAGCCGACGACCATCCAGACCATCCCTGCATCTGGAGCAGTTGCTGGTACGTTCTTCGTCGCAACGCCGCCTCTGCAACCTGTCACTATTACCCGTCCGTACACCGGCACGGATATTCTCACAGGCCCTACAACTGTCACCACGGTTCCCTTTTCAGGAACCGTACCTGGAATAGTCATTGTCGAAACTCCTCCTGTGACTATCACTCGATTTTACACGGGCACGGACGTATTGACTGGACCGACTGCCGTTACAACAATTGCTCCATCAGGAACCGAGCCTGGTACTGTCATCATCGAGACACCGCCAGTTACAGTTACACGGTTCTATACCGGCACAGAAGATCTCACCGGCCCTACAACAGTAACTACAGTGACACCTACCGGGACAGAAGCCGGCACTGTCATCATTGAGACGCCGCCAGTTACGGTCCTTCGCTTCTACACAGGCACGGAGGTTCTCACTGGACCAATTACAGTGACGACGATCACCCCCACAGGGACAGAAGCCGGCACGGTTATTATCGAGACGCCGCCAGTAACTATCACTCGATTCTACACAGGCACCGACATCCTCACTGGGCCGACCACAGTGACAACTGTCACGCCTACGGGCACCGAAGCTGGTACAGTGATAATCGAGACGCCGCCTGTTACGGTCCTTCGCTTCTATACAGGCACGGGAGTTCTCGCTGGACCACTCACAGTTACAACGATTACACCAACCGGGACAGAGGCTGGTACAGTCATCATCGAGACGCCGGCTGTAGTAATTACTCGTTTCTACACGGGCACTAATATTCTCACCGGACCAACCACGGTAACGACAATAACGCCTACAGGAACTGAGCCACGCACAATCATCATTGAAACTCCGCCGATTACCAGCACAAGGTTTTACACTGGAACAGACATCCTAACTGGCCCGATCACGATTACGACTATAACCCCCACAGGAACTGAAGACGGTACAGTGATTGTGGAAACCCCTCCGATTACAAGCACGAGATTCTACACTGGTACAGGTATCTTGACAGGTCCTGTTACAGTCAGTACTATCACACCTACCGGCACAGAGGCTGGAGTCGTGATCATTGAAACACCGCCAATTACCAGTACGCGCTTCTACACAGGAACAGACGTCTTGACAGGCCCAATTACTGTAACCACGATCACGCCGACTGGCACAGAAGCAGGGGTGGTCATTGTGGAAACACCACCGATAACTAGCACAAGGTTCTATACCGGTACGGATATCTTGACTGGCCCTAAGACGGCCACCACAATTACACCCACAGGCACGGAGCCGGGTGTTGTTATCATCGAAACGCCCCCAGTCACCAGTACAAGACAGTACACTGGTACCTCTATCCTGAATGGGCCAATTACTGTTACAACGATCACGCCGACAGGAACGGAAGCAGGAACAGTTATCGTCGAAACACCTCCTCCAGTGACTGTTACAAGTACTCGGCGGTACACAGGCACTTCCATACTCACTGGGCCAGTCACAGTCTCAACAGTAACCCCCACGGGTACCGAGCCTGCAACCGTCATCGTTGAAACGCCGCCTCCGGTTGCCGTTACTACAACAAGGCGGTATAGTGGTACCTCAGTTCTCAATGGTCCAATCACTACTACCGTCACACCCACTGGCACTGAGGCAGCCACGGTTATTGTCGAAACACCACCTCCTGCCCCAGTCACTACAACGAGACGATATAGCGGCACCTCAGTCCTGACTGGCCCAATTACCACTACAATCACACCTACTGGTACGGAGGCAGCCACAGTTATTATCGATACACCACCTCCAAATGCCATCACCACAACGAGGCGGTACAGTGGAACCTCGGTCCTAACTGGTCCGGTTACCACTACGGTCACGCCTACAGGCACTGAAGCAGCAACAGTCATCATCGAAACACCACCTCCTGCCACAGTCACTACAACAAGAAGATATAGTGGCACCTCAATCCTAACTGGACCGCATACAACTACGGTCACACCTACAGGCACTGAAGCAGCTACTGTCATCATTGAAACACCACCTCCAGATGCTGTAACTACTACCAGGCGGTATAGTGGAACATCAGTCCTCACCGGTCCGATTACAGCCACCACAATCACACCAACTGGTACCGAGGCGGCCACGGTTATCATTGAAACACCACCTCCTGCTACAGTCACTACAACAAGACGATATAGCGGCACTTCAGTCCTGAATGGCCCGCATACAACTACGGTCACACCTACAGGTACTGAAGCAGCGACTGTCATCATCGAAACACCGCCCCCAGAGCCTGTAACAAGCACAAGGCAGTACACGGGTACCTCCTCCTTGACTGGTCCTATCACAGCTACAACAATTGTACCCACGGGAACCGAGGCAGCAACAGTTGTCATCGAGACACCAGCCCCAGTGACCGTCACCAGCTACAGGCAGTATTCCGGCACATCCAGTATAAACGCCCCTACCACAGTGACAACCGTTCCCCCATCGGGAACTACACCTGCAACTGTCATCGTCGAGACTCCTGCACCTCCTCCGGCCTTTGCCTGTGATGAAGGAGGTTACTTGATCCAAGTGAGAACGCTTTACAGACTGAACCTCGTGACTGGTCAAAACGTGCAAGTCGGTACCAACATTGGCCCTGGTGGTATCATCAACCCAATCGGTTACAACATCAAGGACGATTTGATCTACGGTATCGTTCAGATCGAAAATGGCGCTAGGAGCCAAGTCATTCGCCTGGGTCAAGGTGGTGCCTACACTTTGATGAACACATTCCTCAACGGAACCTGGAACAGTGGCGATATCGACACTGACGGTAACTTCTGGGTTGCGCAGTCTGGTAAAGGCTGGGCTAGAATCGACGTCAATCCATCTTCGGCGACCTACGGCGCAATCCTACAGAAGGGGACAGCGACGCCAGCGAACAACATCGCCGATTGGTGCTCCGTCAAAGGCGGTGGTCGGTATCTATACGCACTCCAGTCAGGCTCAAACACGGTCCTGGCGAGATTCAGTATGGATACCTTCACTTGGGAGACTCTTCGGAATCTTGGCAACATCGCTGGCAGTAATCTGTGGGGTGCTGCTTATGCCGTGGGCACAAATCTCATGTATGCATCGGAAAATACTTCGGGTGTCATTTACCGGTTTAACATCGCGACGGGCGCCAACTCGTTGGTTATCCAGGGTCCGACGACATCTCAGAATGACGGTGCTCGTTGTATCAATGCTCCGCCGCCAGGATCTGGGACTTAGAAGAATGTCTAGGGTTCTGCTCAAAGCCAAAGGGTGAAGCTGCATAGATAGGTTGAAATAGGCTGTGTTGAATAGCGTTCAGGTTTTCTTGAAGCTGGTCTTCGAAATCCTGAGCGGGAATGTGCTAATTGGGCAGGACTTTGTGCAAGATGGTGTTTTAGAGGAAGTGGAAGGGTATAAAGATCGGCGCTCCCTAGAGGATGACGAGAAGCACAAATACATAGTTATATAGGCTATAGTACGCAAGTCATGGACGACAATGAGAAGTTTCTTTGTATTACAATACCATATAGTAATCAATGCTCATGAGAAACGTGATAGATCGGTACATCGAGGTTGTCACTCGAGGATAGCTCTTTGAAGTTGAAAACTGACTTAACTAGACGCGAACTGGATGATGTGTGTTCTCTGCAGCAGGGTATCTGGTAAAAGGTAGTTTTACTATTGTGAAATGATTCTCGAATAGTTGCACAGCTCTCATACTAGTATAACAGTTGTCCCTTCTGCCTTGTCCCCTCCGAAACTCTGCTTTAGTACCCAACGTGAAAGTCTGATTATACCAACTCTCTCATATTCCTCACCCCCCTGTACCTTTACAACTATCAACCCCTTGAGTGGTTGATCGTCGTCTGCGATATCTAGCCTGTCCAATAGGATTAGAGCAAAGATATCCTTTCCTTGTATACACTCCAAATTAATGGCTTCTGTTCCCTGTAATGATTCTTCGTCAAAAGAGGGGTATATATCCTCCTCTTCGACGTTTTCCATACGCAGCTCAAGTTCGGTTTGGTCTCCTGATTCATCTCCGCCCAGCATACTACCACTTCCGACGAAATAGAGACGTCTCATCGGCGCGCAAATCCTGATCCTACCCTTTAGAACCTCGCCGTATGGGTTTGCGCCTTTCAGATCAACTTCCACGTCAATTATGGTCGCCAATGGCTTCCACAGAAAATCCAGTATGTAACTAACAATTCCATCTATAGACGCCCATGACCAGGAAGGCGCCCTGTATTCTCTCACACGTTTGCAATTCAGGGTCTCCCAGCTCAGCCCCGCAATAAGATCAGATCTCCAAAGACCAGCTACGTACTGGTCGTTCAGGCGTTTTGCAAAGATACTGGCAAGGCCTGATATAGCGGGAAGCTTGTCTGACGATCTTGAGAGACTTCGTCTTCCGTATACATAAAGGAGTCTGCACCAAAGGTTCAGTGACTCGTCTCTGTCTCTGCGAATCGGGGGTTGATCTTCACTATGAATGGCTTTGAGATCGATATCTTGCAGATCCTTGTCTCTGGCATCGATTTTCTGGTGTATAGTGTCGAACCGAGCATGTAGTAATAAACCATCTTCACCATGGTATGCCTCGTTGCATTCAAAAAACATTTGCTGGTCACTATAGTGTAGCGTTCTATGAGATAGAACACGCTCCTGCAAAGCCCAGCCCCGCCCTGAGAGAGGTTCTTCAGGTAAGGTTATGTAGTCTAGGAAAATTGGAAAGCGAAAGTTTTTCTTTTCTCTGTCGGTCTCGACACAGAATGTCTCTCCGTTGAGTGGACAATGGAAGGCTAAGACCTGGCCTTGTATGCCCCCAAACTCGCAGTCAACCTGAACATATTTTCGTGGTGGGATCTCGGTGAAGAGCCCTTTGTGGCTATCCTTGCCGTTAGATGCTGCGATAGTTAGTGATGCATTAGCATAGACCGAAAGCATTTTGGCCGATTCATGTTCCCAGTCGTCTTTATCGTCTTGAATGATACAGATGCTGTCTATCCATATATATCTCATTCCGAGCTCTTGGGTGAGCCGAATGGCATCTTGCTGTGTCTTCGGTAGATGAGATACCACAATGCAATGCTTTCGGTCCTGAAGCGTAGACCTAGTAGTTGTGAATTGTGGCGTTTGTCCCCAGCAGTAGCTTAACAGCATAGATCAGTATCAAACTGCCTATTGCCACGATCCTCAAGACACGCGTACCTTAACGCAACATACTGTTCAACTGTGCGATCTCGCGCTTCATGCAGACTGACGTAAGGACTCCCAACTTCGTTGCCTACGTCTATGACTCGAGACGGTAAGACAGGTTCCGTGGGACGGCAGCCAGGGTGTTTATCGCAGTCTATCAGCCAGCTGCGCACCCTTCTGATTGCTGTTGGTGTTCCTCTCTGTTGCTCAACTGGACGGCCGCGAATAACCGCCTCCAACGGGTCACCTACTAACATTAACTCTGTTCATCTGTGCATAAATCTGATAGTCTTACCATCTTCAACACACAGACCAATCGCTGCTACCAGTCTTGCCTCACCTCTGTTTCTTTTGTTCGTAAAGGTCATGACCCAAAACCCGTGTCCTCCAGCAGGGCGTTTGACAAGCCAGAACTCCCAGAGAGGCCACGTTAGTCGACCGGGCGACTTTGCTTCCCAAATTTCTTTGAGTTCTTCATGTTCTGCCTGACCCCGAAGAACCTGGTCCAGAACTAGATTGCAAAGCCCACAGTTCAAATCTGTTGCGGCTTGTTGCAATGCTTCGAAACTTTGGTGATACAAGAGTCCTTTATCATCCTCTCTCCAGCCGTAGGATCTCTGAATATGGGCAAACCCGCTCCTGAATCCATATTGGACATGTAAGGGAAGTGAAGGAAGTTTATCCAAAGGGATTGCATTGCAAACATCACACAGGGTCATATTGCCGGTTTGATTGTGTAGTGTGGTCAGAATGGCACCTTCTACGGACTTGTTCATCCGTAAAGAAGCTTCCAACAACCTAAGTCCTCGCGCGTATTAAGGAAGGATTAAATTCAGGAAGGAAACCGCAAAATGAAACAACACACTGAGGAGCGTAAGCTGACGATAATGTTACGATATCCGCTAGGATTACATTTAGCCTAGAAGTCTCACCTAGTAATCCTTCCCACGTGATATATAAGATTACACATGGGGTACTCGTGTATTGGTTACTGAATACCCCACTTCTTGAATCTTAGCATGTACGATGTTACGCATAAAGAGGATCTCGAAAGGCTTGGCATCAAAATTACACTATTTCACTACTTGCCTGTTGATAAAAGGTCAGTCGACAGAGGGAATGTTTTCAATGAAACTTCTAGTTTCAAAAAAATTTATGCACATAGACGGATTCAGGGACTTTTACAGCGATAGCTTCGGCCGACTTACTCTCAACAAGCCTAAGAACGTTGAAGGCTGATTGGACCTTAAGCTCCCTTTCCCCGTATCCCAAAAGACAGCAGCCCAGGATGAAAGCAGTAAAGAGAGCTCTGTTTGAGCCATGATGATGAGCGGGTTAAATTCGGATCAGCCTTTTATAAAACCAATTGATATCTAGTCCAAGACCAGAGAGAAACCGCAGAAGTGAACCTATAATTTCCATCACGTGAGCTTCAGAGCTGATCTGGTTGGCAACGCCGGACTCGGTGAGCTCAACGAGTAAATGACAGCTAGCCTAGAAGAAACTCAGACTGAGGAAATGAAGAAGATCACCTCGCAAACGAAGACTATCAGAGAAGCGAATGCAGGGATGGAAAAGATAGATCAAGCTGGAGTTGAGCTGTTTGGTTTGGGATTCCTTCAAATACATTTTTGAGCGAAAATGATCATGTCTGGGGCTTCAAAACTCTCTTGGACAGAGTATTTAGATAGTGATATTTCTTAATCATTTCTCAATTTTGAATCGTGTTTAATGTAACCCTTTGGAATATCTCGACGAGATAAATAGATATTACGGCTCGGCAAAGAGTATGGAGGCTATGGCATCATTCCTGGCAATCCGGGATTTAATGACGGGAATCCGTGGAGCCGCCTGTTCGAGATTCTGGGAAGCCAGACCAATTTTGCTAACCTTGTCGTGGTACACACAGATATTAATGCCGTTAAGGGCAGGGTAAGTATAGCGTTTGTGACAGTTTGAGCAGTTGAAACTAATTCACATTCTTCACCAGCTAATGGGGTTAATTGATATCGCGAGCCTAGATAGGGAGAGACTCGAGGAGCGATTAAGCACGCAAGCGGGTACAGATAGACTCCTGCAGTACTTTCGAGCAACTCTTGCATTACCTGAGTATATGCAAATAGAGGACGAAACCAGTTCCGACATAAAGGAAGGCCCAAACACCAAGACCACGCTGAACAATATTATAAACGGAATAGTTCGACGGCTCATTGATGCCGAAATCCTCTACGAAGCTCACTACCACGAGGGGGTACCATAGCCCAGTTCTTTGTTGAGTGGCTGAAGGACTTTTACGCCCAAGTTGATCAAAATGCGAGTGATTGGCTCACGGACATCCTGGCGGAGATGGCAAAATCGTGTAAGGATGACGTTAGTGAGTATGGTAAAAGGGTGATGGAGAGCATTCATTTTCTTAAAGCACTGTTCAGGAGTTCAGGATTTCGTATTTCTACTGATTGGGACATTCCTCTTCTAAAGGACGATTCGTAGCAAGGGGATGATCCAATGGATGAGGATGAAGGATGAGAGACATCAAGATGAGATTGAGCGTTTTGTATCATAGTATTTCGAAGACTCCAATAGTTTTGTATACATTGAATTCCAATCCAAGACTGCTGTCAGCTAGAAGTCGATACTGGAACGAGTGCCTCTGGGCTCTAGATACTTAACTTCAGAGTAGTTGCCGAAGCCGGGTAGGGAGAAATCCCCAAGCCAAACATGATTTTCAAGCTCCTCTTCCGGGCCATCATAATTCATATCACAGTATTTGCTTATGCCTTGGAAATCTGTAACAAAAAGCATTTCCCAAAGATCAAGTAATTCGCATGTTCGTAACCTGTCCCAGCCCCAGCCGCCATCACTCTCTGTCCAGTCATAACCAACAGCCTTGATAAAGTATTGGTCTTGCGAAATACCTTTCAATATTGCCTCATCGGCAACAAGCGCGAAACAGAACTCCGCTCCTTCCATATTCTTCTTAGCGTCAGGATGCTCCTTTAAGCAAACCTCTCGTATACCGTTGATACTAAGACCGTCGAGTAATACTGGATCTTCTCGCGGAAAAAGGCGGAAAAGTTCTTGAAATAGCTTTATGTGGCTCATATAACGAGCCTCTTTACTGTAAGGACCTCGCTTCCAGTCCTTGTCATCCTCCTTAACCTTTCTGTTGTCGTAAAAGCCAACGGCAAGATGTGTTTGCCGCCTTAGTGCGTCGAGAAGAGTGTGCCAATGCTTATCTGAATCCTCACCGTAGTATGTACGGTAGATATTGAAACCCCAGTTTCTGTAATGCTTGTAATTCTCAGGATCGAACCTGTTAAGTGCGCGACTCTTGGACCCTGGTTCTTTTCGTGGGGGTCGCCAAAGATAGTGAGTGATTTCCGAGAGAGATGCTGCCATTTTAGCGATTGGGTTGGAAAATTTTGTAATGGTGGAGGGGTTTAATAGAAGAGGAATGGGGTTGATGGAAAGATGATAATTTCATTAAGCCGTACTCGCTTAAGACAATATTACGCTTGTAAGAATATACCTCGACGAAATAAATAAATATCAATAGGTGTCTTTCGTTCCAGAAAGGTTTCGTTGACGACACGTGTGTTGAATAAGTCGCTTCAAGTTTTCTACGATAATCGCTGGAGGCGACCTCCAAAGCTTCCTCACCTACCAAATCCACCTTAACCGTCTGTTTACGTGAATATGACCGGATGGTGAGAAAGCGGTATCTGGCGGAAACATTCGGCATGACATCCGTCCTCAAACTAAGCAACAATCGCATACACCATGAATTGATATACTATAGGGTAAAATCCTCAGATTATAGTCACCCTTTATTTCCTATAGTGATGAGCACGATGTGTCTACCCCCGCTGAATGTTCTGATTATTGGTAACCAATATTGATGATCATCTCGGTGAGCAAAATTCAGTATAGTATCAGCAGTAACTATCACGAAATGACAAAAGTCAAGGAAGCCCTGCACAAAAGTGCTCCTGACTCCAAAACCAAACATCGACAATACGCCGAGACATTTTTGGGCTAACCGGGATCTACGCGTGAGTGTTCATGAGTCTGCGCCCAGTGGCTGATTAACCTTATCACGTATGCCTATGGACACGTCAAGGATATGTATATCCGTACCAAATACCTTTTGTTTCGCGGTAGTGGTGACAGGGTTAAACTGGGAGAGCACAGAATATCGAACCTTGTTGGTTTTAGATATGGATACGGCACGACCAATGGGATGTTGTACAACTGAACCTAATTCTTGAACAGAGTAGCATTCGTATATCGGATTATTTGTAGGATTCAGATATAGGACCTTTCATCCCAAGAATCAGTCGCTGTCGAGATCTAGACCTCAAGAGCTCATTCATTTGAGACAAACCATTATTTCGACTAATAAATATCCGTAGTGACGTGTAATTACCTGATGGAAATGTCCCGCAAAGGAACCATGCACTAGGCAGCGGGACTGACTCGCTAGGCCTATTTCGTTTGCAACTGCCGACTGCCGGATCTTGGCGTTCAGCTCCAGGGGTAATAGGTCACCACTAGTTACTTAGAGTCTGGATACGGATAGACCACATCGTATTACCCCGGCCATAGGGTTTATGATTGTTGATACAAGCGAGAGTTTATTCTTATCCCACTCAACTTGACCTGTACCCCAGCCACAGGTCAACCTAGCTGGGCTGCCTCTAAACGTGTTTATATATCAACTGAGAGGTACCCCTATGGCTAACCTAAGGGCTGCTTTACTATATAGAGCTAGAAGTAGCTTAATTTATAGCTTACTTAAGAGGTAATAAGGTATAAATAAAATTTTCTTATTAACTAGAAAAGTAAACTAGCCTTTAGATTAACTTAAAATTAATCTCTTAACTTATAACTCTTTCTTTCCTTTCTTAATATAATATATAAAGATAATATATTTTTAATATATTATCTTAATAACTTTTCTATAAATATTATAATAAATTATTAATCTATTAATATATTTTTTTTATTAATTCTTTTTTAATTAATAATTAATTAATTATTAATTTATTAATTATATCTAAATATCCTAATAATAATAGCCTATTAAATTAATATTTTAACTATATTAAGTATTATAAGGGTAAAGATAGATAATATTAGCCTAATAATATTCTATTTAAGAAAATAAATAATATATTTATAATATATTATTAATATATTTATATTATATTATTAATATATTATTAACCTATTATTAATATATAAAGTAATAATTAATATATTATCTCTTAGGATAAGGTATTATATTATATATCTAACCTCTTTATATATAAAGAGCTTTATATTTCTATAAATATCTTTCTATTTATTATTAATATATTACTAATATATTATAGAATTAATAATAAGATAATTAAAACCTATAAGCCTATATTAAAGATTATTATAAAGTTAAGATTTATAAGTCTATCTATAGTCCTATTAATATTAATAACTTAATAAGAATTAAAAGTAAATATTAATAATATATTAAATAATATATTATTAATATATTAATAGTTTATTACTTTAAGTATTTTATCTAATTAAAGAAATATATTAATAATATCCCTAAGGATATTATCTCTATCTCTATTATACCTATAAAGTATAATTAAAATATAAGTTATTATCTATAATTAAATAATATATTATTAATATATTATAGGCTATTATTATTAATAATAATAAGGAAAATAATAATAATTTTAGCCTAATTTCTTTTATTATAAAGAAATATCTTATTTATTATTTTATCTTTATAAATTATTTAATATATTAATTAATATATTAATTAATAGCTTATTAATATATTAAATATCTAATAAGAAGATATATTACTTCTCTATCTTTACCTTTTTACCTAAGGCTAAAGAAGAGTCTAAATATAAAGAAGAAGATAAAAAAGAGATTAAGATTACTAATAAGCTAATAAGTTATTTAATATATTAATTAATATATTAATTAATATATTAGATAATAGCTAATTAATATATTAGATCTTTAATAAAAAGATATATTATCTCCTTACCCCCTTCCTTACCTCCTTACCTAAGCCTAAAGAATAGACTAAGCCTATTAATAAGAATATTAAGTAAAAATATTACTAAAAGGTTATCCCTAAGAATCCTATAAGTTATATAATATATTAGTTAATATATTAATTAATTATTAATTAATATAATAGCTTCCTAAAGGTATAGATATTACTAATATCTATATTACTAAGTCTTTAGGTCTTCTTATATATAAGAATAAAACTATAAGTCTTTTAATCTATTAACTATATATTAATATTTAATCTTATTAAGATTAACTTTAATAAGGCTAAAAAGCTTATTATTAGTTAAAACTTAAATACTCTTTATAATACTTATTAAATTAATAACTAAAAATATAAGTCTTTATTAATAGATTATTAATATATTATTATTAACTAGCTATTAGCTTATTTTCTTAAGGTAATTTCTATTTATTATAATATTTAATAATTCTAGGTTAATAAAAAGGAAAATAGTCTAACTTAATTAAGGTAATATTATCTATAATATAATATTTATATATTATTAATATATTATTAAGGTATTATTAAGGAATTTAATTAAAAAGCTTTTAAAATTTATTTAATTTATAATTATAAAAAGTAATTTAAATCTTAAGTAATATTATAAATAGATAAGACTTTCCTAAAAGTAAATAAATAAATAGTTTACTTAAGTAATTTACTTATCTATAATTTAAAAATTAAATTAATTAACTATAGGTTATATATTTATTTTAAATATTTTAATAAATAATAAAGTAAATAATATATATAGGGTAGATAATTAAATTAATAATAATTTAATAATAGATTAATAATATATAGATAATAGATTACTAAAGGTTTATCTTTAAATTTAAAATTACTAAGAATTTCTATTTTTTTTCTTTATTTATCTTTATAAATATTTCTATCTATTTAATCTTCTCTTTTATAACCTATAGCTAAACTATCTATTTATTTACTATAGGCTATTATATATTTAAAGGTTAATTATAATCTTAATTTAATAAGGGCTTTAATATATTTAAGGGCTAATCTTAACTTTATAATAATATTTAGGTTAAAAGAATTGATAAGTAATAAAGATAACTATAATAGATTAATAAGGCCTTATTAATATATTATTTATTATATAATTACCTTAATATACTATTAGAAGAAGCTTATAATAGAGATTATTTACTAATATATAGTAAAGAATCTTACTATTAATTAATATAAGATACCCCTTAAGCTACCTAGAGGGATCTTAAATAACTTAACCTCTATATAGCCTTAATTTTATTATACCTTTAATAATAGATTATTAATATATTAATAATAGATAGATAATTAGTAATATCTTATTGGCTTTTTATATTAGATTTTATTAGAAGTATTCTTAGACTTTACTATAATTATAGTTAAGATAGATACCTTATATAATATTTACCTTAATTTATTATAGTTTATTAAGATTAAAAAGATAATTATTAAATATAGATTAATAATATATAGTTAAATAATAAATAAAGGATTATCTATACCTTAATTACCTTTATAAGGCTAGTATAATAACTATTTACTTAATAAGAGGCTTTATATATTAACTTAATATAGTTTATATATAGTATTATAACTAACTATTATATAAGGCTCTTTAGAGATATCTTTTGGTAAAAGCTAGCTAAAATTATTAGCTAATATTTATAATCTACCTAATAAGTAAGATAGAGAAATACTAAACTATTAATAATATATTCTCTATTTATAAATAATTAAATACCTATAATCCTTAATATTTTAATAAAGTATAAGGAATTATATATAGCTTTCTACCTCTAGTAGCTATATTATAAGGTTATATATTAAACTATAGCTAATTAATCTTTAGCTAAATTATATTATAATCTACTCTTTAGTAATATATTAGTAATATATTATTAATATATATAAATAGACCTACTATATCTATACTTAAAATACTCTTTATAAATCTAGATAGTATACTCTTAATACTATATTTTATTATAGCCTAAATTAACCTCTATTAGATATTACCTAAAGCCTAAATAATAGATTAATAAGTATATAATAATATATTAGAAATAGATCTATTTATACTAAAAAGATAGGCTATATCTTAATTAATAGTAATCCCTTAATAGCTAAAGCTATATATATATTACTAATATATAATAATATTTAATTACTTAAAAGAAGATTAAAGGCCTTTAAGAATATATTTTAATAAAAGTCTATATCTTAACTATATAAATATACCCTTAGAAGGGATACCTCTATTAATATATTAGTAATATATTAGGAACTAATTATTAATAGATTATTTACCTATTTTTAATTATTTATTATAGACTATCTAAATAATCTCCTTTTTAGGCCTATTACTAATATATTTAAAGTTTATATTAATTTAAAATAATAGAAACTATTAATTATAAAATAAAAGAGCCTACTTATAAAGTATATAAATAATTAATATATTATTATTAGTTTATTTAAAGTAATAAATATATTATAGATAGTTAATACCTTAGTAATACCTTATTAATAGATTTTAATATATTATATTTATAGTCCCTTAATAATATAAGATATATTTATATTAAATACTAAGATAAGAAATACCTAATAGATAGTATAATATCTAATAGTATTTAAATAGATATCTTAGATATCTATAATTAGCTAGAGCTAGATATATATTATATAATATTTTAATATAATTATTTAATACTATCTACTAAATAGTAATAGATTATAGCTAAATATCTAATCTATTATTAATATATAATCTATACCTTAGTAATAAATTACCTACTTATAGTTAATAGGGTATTATCTAATATATTTAAAATAGCCTTAAGTTATTAAATAATTTACTTTAAAGGGAATATAGATAATAGAGATAGATATATATAAATCCTATATAATATAAAGATTATAAAAGGGGTATTAATATTAATTAGAATAAATACCTTAAATATTACTTTATATTTTATATAGATTATATCTCCTTTACCTATATATTTATATTAAATATCTAATAATATATTAGTAATATATTATTAATATATTAATAATATATTAGTAATTTATATTATATTTTATAGTCTTTTTCTTATTACTATTAACTATAGAGTATATCTTTTTAGTTAATAATAGAATATTATTTAATTTAAAAATAGATTTAATAATCTATATATATAGGTAAAACTCTATAGAAACCAATAAATAAGAATAATCTTAGTTATTTAAGCTATAGTTCTAATATCTAATAAGCTATTAAGAGATACCTTTAGTAAGCTATATTTAAGAGATTAATAATATATAAATAATATATAAATAATATAATATATATATTACTATTAGATATCTAAATATCACTAGGCTATAAATTAAAATAAACTAAAAGTAAGCCTTCTTATTAATATATTACTTCTATAATACCTTAATCTATTTAAGGGTATAAGGTTAATTATTATAATTAAATATATAATTAAGATATAAGTAATAGATTAGTAATTACTTATATTATAGTTTAATTCTTAATTATAATTTTATTAATTAATCTATTAATTTTATTTTATTATTTAAAATAGTCTTTAGGTATTTAAATATATCTAATTAATAATTTAAATATTAAATATTTAAATATTTTAACCTCTATATAAATATACTTATAAGCTATAATAGGTTTATTAAAAAGAAATATTAAAGAGTTAATCTTTAGGGATTATTAATAGATATAAAAGTATTAAAGTTAAATATTATATTAATAATACCTTAATAAGTCTTTAAGAATAAATTATAAATATATTACCTAAAGGGCTTTCTTTTATATTAGCCTATATTATATTTATTATAATTATATAGGCTATACTATTAATTAATAAATAAAGCTATTCTAGGATATTTAATATATAGAGAAAGATAATAATAAATATAATATTTTATTAGATAATCTAATAGTTTAACTTCTAAGGGTTAATTAAAATTAAAAAAAGGCTTTCTTTATTATAGCTATTAAAAGAGAATTAATCTATTAGTAATATCTTATTAATATATTAATAATAAATTATATATTATAAATAGTATATTATTTTATATAATAGAGGATTTAAGCTATAAGCCTTATAAAGCCTTTATATATTAAGGAACTAATAGTAAAGAAGATTAGATAAATTTATAGTTTATAATATATAAATAATATCTTAATAAGGTATTATTCTATAAAATAAAAAGAGAATTAAAAGAAAGAAAGTTATAAGATTAAAGATAATAAGGATATTACCTAAGGGCTATTTTACTTCTTTTTAATTAGACTAATTAGTAGTTAGGAAAGTAGCCCTTAGGTAAGCTATAAAAATACCTACTATTATATCCACTTTATGGAGCAGCCCTTAGGTCAGCTATAGGGGCACCTCTTAGTTGATGTATAAACACCTCTAAACCTGTGTTTGGAACATTTCTTATCAGAGTGATGAAGAGACCACGGTCAATCACTCTTATGCCGTGTTGGGAAATATGGGTCGCTAGTACCGAAGTGGAGATAAAATATCCCTGCGATCTGCAGAATATCAACGCATGAGAATCCGGTAGTGCTTGTTGACCCTACACTAGCAATTTCACACGCCAAGAGCCTAGGATAGCGAAAATGTCGGATCTTTATTTAGTGCCTAGCTGATTGCCAGCACGCAATGTCGCGAATAATAACCATAGACACTACTCACTGCTACTGTGTTCTTTTGAATTTGTTCCATCAGTTCGAATCGAAGACGTAGCAATCACCGCTCGAGCCAGCGGTTGAAGATCCCATATCGCTTGGTGCATTATGGACCTCCGGCTTGCGTGTTTCTTTCCTTATCGAAGCCGTGGCATGTCGGAGATCCTGTAATCGGCAGTGCACAAAGGCCCTCCTCGGTGAGCGCACGTTCCACCCGGTATATACGGTTTAGCCTCTAACGGAGCCTCATTCTTGATTAGGGCGGATATGCCTGTTCGTGAGCCTCAGTACTCTCAGACACCACGTTGTTCATAAAGCCTTTGGCATCGTAACGTAACACTGCCACTTGACCAAATGTTATCAAGCGTTATCTCGATGGAGTGGGAGAGACATTTACAACTGCCGCTCCTTAGTGATGATATGCAGTTTCATTTATGCCTTGGCCACTGTCAGGTTTTCCTGGGTTCCTGGGGGATACGAGGCTATACGGCGTTGACTTTAAGTACCTGCTCAACTCGGTCTAATGGGTCTAGGGATGCCACTGGATTCTCCTTGACCTATGACAACAGCTTAGCTTGGAAAAATGGACCAGGCCTACCAGCCGAGTTTCTACAGCCCCATGTTATCTTGCAGAGCTTATACTAGATACGGCAGTTAAATGCCCAAGCCGAACGTCATAGCCACTGTAGCTTCATAGCTAGAACAAGGAATTGGGCTTTATCAGATCTAAAGAAGATGCCGCTCTATCATGCCGGAAGTCTTGGAATGTCTTATCGAATCTTCCAAAACGATCTGCCGGTGGATAGGGGAGAGAGAGAGAGAGAGGGATCCGAGTATATAGATCATCAGATTGACTTCCCGCAAGGAAGAAAAGAAATTTGATTCCAATCAGTCAGTCCTACGCTCAGACAATCACTCTCGTCACACGCAGAAATGGACTCGAGTAGTGCGCCAGCTGTTTTACAGCAGCTGATCGATCTGCCCTTGACAGGGATAGCAGAGAGTCAGCAGTTCCAGATGCTTCGTGCAATGAATCTGGATAAGGCGCATCTGCCAGCTTCAATTCCTGTTCAAGAAAGCTCCATCCAACCCCTCAATCTTTTATATGTTTTGTTGCAAGAGATATCCGGACCCTGGCCTGTGTTTGAACTCATCAAGTGCTTTACTCGGGTCTACACACGTCTTCCTGAGAGCACCAAAACAGGCACGGACCATGGTTCGTCTGTTTTACTGCAGCAAACATCAGACTTGGTCAAAAGGTCGTATACCTCCTTTGCGCAGTTCCTCAGCCATGACGATAAGCCAGCCCTACGAGCATCAAGCGGCGGCCATGTCATCACCCACCGAGAACTTCAACAATTCGTCAACGGCTTCCAGCTTCCCGTTGATACACCCAAGCAAAGACAAAAGCCCATCGTCTCCATTGCACTCCCCAATGGCCCTCTCCTCGCAGCAACATGCATCGCTGTTGCAACTTACTACACACTATCTCCTATCAACCCGGCCGCCGGCCCAGATCAATTCCGAACCGATATCCTGCAGGCAGGAGCGGACTTCATCTTGACAACAACAGAAGAATACTCCAAATTACAACTCGATGCCTCATGGGTCGCCGAGAACAACATCCAGGTCTTCATACTGTCTTGGACTGGCGATGAAGGCATTGCGCTCAAAACCCTCGATGGGGGGTCGGTGTCTGGTGGAAAGATCGAACGAGTCCCTAACAATGCCGACGATATAGGCTTGATCTTGTTCACAAGCGGGACTTCAGGTACAAAGAAGGTGGTGCCATTGACCATTCACTCCATCATCACTGGTGTTGTCTTTGTGATGGAGTCATGGGGCCTCACTTCCGAGGACATCTGCCTAAATATGATGCCCTTATACCACGTGTAAGTTGACTCAACACGGGCTGTCTTGCACTAACTAACAGGATGCAGGGGGGGATTAGTGAGAAACATCTTCGCGCCGATATTCTCTGGGGGATCCACGGTCTGCTGTCCCTCATTCGACGCGAACCTCTTCTGGGACGTGACAGAGAGCATTCAACCAACTTGGTACTACGCATCACCAACGATGCACTCCATGATTGTGTCAGAGGCATCCGCACGGCCTGAAGCCCTTACAAAGAGTCGCATACGACTAGCCTGCAACGCAGCTGGTGGCTTGCTGCCTTCGTTGGCGTATCAGCTTCGAGATACATTCAATTGCGTTGTCCTTCCCAGCTATGGAATGACAGAGTAAGTCTTGCAGCAACCCCAGCACAATCAAGCTAACGCAACCAGGTGCATGCCAATCTCTACTCCTCCGCTGGACTATCGTTTAGATCGCGAGGGCACTTCAGGCATCAGCACCGGTCCAGAGTTAACCGTTCTGGACTCCTCCGAGAACAAAGCTGCCAACGGCACCGTCGGACGGATCTGTGTACGAGGTGAACCTGTCTTCCCCGGCTATCTCAGACAAAATGGAACTTACGACAAATCGCCTTTCAATAAAGATGGCTGGTTCGACACCGGCGATCTCGGCTACATGGACGAAGCCGGATACCTTTACATCACCGGCCGAAGCAAAGAGGTCATCAATCGTGGCGGCGAGTTGATCTCTCCGTTCGAAGTCGAGAACGCCATCATGACAGCATCAAGGTGCAGCGACTCACCCATCTACGGCAGAGTATCCCAGACCCTGGTTTTTTCAGCAAGCCATGATGTTCTGCAAGAGATTGTTGCAGTCGCTTTGGTAACGCCCCCCAACGTCCCACGGGTGGATCTTAGGACGCTACAGAGCGCATTGAAGCTTTCCCTGCAGCAGGCTAAATGGCCTGTCTTGATCACGTACATGAACGACCTTCCCAAGAATAACGGCAAGATTTTGCGGATCAAGCTTGGGCAGCGTTTGGGACTTCCATGTCTGAGGGATGATACTCCTTACATGGGAAGACATTGGGACGCGATATGTCCTCCTGCCGATACGCCTCTTTCGGTCGCTATTAAGTGCGCACCATGCTCTGTCAATTATCTAGAGCTATCAACTCGGATTCAAGCCATCATCCCTGATCAGATCGATGTCTTCTGCCTCCAGAGCTCGCATGGTGGCACACCTAATGCTATCCTAGCACCGAACAAGCTTGGAGATTCCGTCAACACAGACTTGAACAACGATATTCGACACCAACTGGGTTCAGTTATCGATAACTACATGGTGCCCAACGAGATCCACATCTTGGACCAGCCTTTTGAAAGGAACGTCTCTGGTGAAGTCGACGTTGACTGGCTTCAAGCAGAGCTTCAACAGCTTCTGAGCTCCTCAATGAAGCAGCTTGCAGCTTCTACAGAAGGACTGGTTACCAAGGCTTTCGCCGAGGTTCTGTCGCTGCCACCTACAGACGTCCCACGCGAGGCCGATTTCTTCACTCTCGGAGGAGACTCGCTCCGGGCTGGACGTCTACTATCCGCGCTGCGTACTGAGTTCAACATTCAGATCCCTATCACAATTGTGTTTAACGGCGGGACAGTTGTTTGTATCGCCACACACATCGACAAAGTGCTGGAAAGTAAGCAATATGGAGGTGAGGAGACGAGCAACGTCGAAGGATGTGCCGAGACCTACAGCTCGACCAATCCTTTTCTCATGCTTCTGCAGCTGGTTCCCATGGTTGTGGTGTACCCTCTTAGACGCGCCTTTCAGTGGACAGTTTTCTTTGTCGCCCTCGCTTACAGTCAGAAGCTACCCACGAACCACTCTGTTCCAGGTAGATTCCTCAATTTGACTGTTTCGCTCCTCATCTCTCGTGTTGTCATTCGCTTCGTCGCTCCCCTCGTCGGTATTCTTGCGAAATGGCTCATCATCGGTCGCTATCGAGAAGGTCTTTATCCCATGTGGGGAGCATACCACACGAGATGGTGGATGGTGCAGAAGATTGTCGCCATCTGCGGCAAAGGAGTCTTCAGCACCAACGAAGCTACCAAGCGTATATACTACAGGCTTATGGGAGCCAAAATCGGGAAGAATGTCAAGCTTGAAGGGACTTCGCTCGGGGAGTGGGATCTTCTCGATATTGGTGACGATTTTAACCTTTCGGGCTGCATCTGCCGACCTTTCGCTGCTGAGGGTAACGCTTCTATGTACCTCGGTCGCATCACGATAGGTAGAAACTGTGCTGTCGGATTCTCCTCCATCATCGCCCCCGGTACCAACATGGCGCCCGATACTTGCCTTGGCTTCAACTCTTCCAGCTGGGAGATGCAAGATGCTAGCGAGGAGTACAGAGACCAGCTCCCAAGCGCGAGGAAGAAGCCCCATTGGCTTCTCAACGGTCTCATCACCATACCTCTCAAGGTGCTTGCCATGTTCGTGGGCGCCCTTCCATGGATGGCTGGTCTCGTGGGAATGGTAATAAAGACGTCGACGAAGGCAGGGTCGCCTTTGAGAAGCAGTGTTCACTGGTTTGCACAACCGCAACGAGTTGGCTGGCATTACCTCGCCCTTGTGCTTGGCTGCCTTTTTGGTCCTTTCTTCCTGTTTGGGTTCGTCATGATCGTCAAGTGCATCTTGGACTGCTTCTTTGGAAAACTCCAGACCGATTTGGGGACAGTGGCTACTTGGTGGGCAAGTCTGATCAAGACTCTCTATCCTGTGGCTAAACTCCATGACCTGACTTCCCTGTTTGGGCAGCACTACGAAGCTACCTCAGTTACGTTGAGAATGCTGGGCGCCAAGGTCGGTCAGCGTGTTTACTGGCCCGGTACTGGACCCAGCATCGGAGACTATCATCTCATAGACGTCGGCAACGATGTTGTGTTTGGATCCCGGTCTCACCTTGTAACCTCTGATGGTCTTGGATCCGAGAAGGTCGCTGTCAAGGACCGTACCATGATCGCTGATCGTGTATGCCTGCTCCCGGGTGTCAATGTCGGAGAGCGAGTCACGATGGGTTCTGGGGCATTGACCAAGAGAGGAGGCGATTACCCCAACGGTGGTACCTATGTAGGCTCAAAGGAAGGTGATGCAGTATGTCTGTTGACAGGTAGTGACGTGGAGAAAGGCGGCATTCGACATCGTGTCCGGGATATGGGCTCTGATTCAGACGATACCCTCAACGACTCTCGACAATCGTCAAGGGGTGGAGAGAAGGGGAAGCAGGATCATACAGAGTCTGGTATGTTTTGTGGAAGCACGACGGACGAAAGCAGCGGCGAGAAAGACTCGTCCCAAGATCTTTCCCCTTTTGGCCGAGCTTTCTACCTCAAGCTGGCGCCTTATCACGTCCTTGGCCCCTTCGTTATCTTTTGCTACTCTGCCTTCCTCACTGTCTTCACCGCTGCGTACTGGGATGCACCCAGTGTCGCTTCCATCCAGATCGTCAACCTGATGCTCAAGCAACCTTTCCTCATTGAGCGCAGCGAAGCGAGCGACGTCGCTGCTCTTTTCTGCATGATGTTCATCTGCATCGCCATAATCACCACGGTTCAGTCCGTGCTCGCGCTGGCGATCATGATAGTGTCCAAGTGGGCGTTGATGGGACGCAGAATGCCTGGAAACTACGACTGGGACAAATCACCTTACTGTCAGCGCTGGCAGATCTTCCTTGCCATCGAGCGTCTCAGACGCAAGTGTTATAACCGCAACGGAGTCCTCAACCTACTCACCGGCACGAGTTGGATCGTGTACTACTTCAAGTTGATGGGTGCCAAGATTGGAAAGGACTGCGCACTCTTCGCTAACGGCCAGCCAAGTCTCATGTTCACTGAGCCAGAGCTGATCACTCTTGGAGATCGAGTCGTTGTCGATGACGCGAGTGTTGTGGCACATATCAACACCCGCGGGAAGTTTGACTTGAACAAGGTCGAGATTGGCGACAGATGCGTGCTTCGTACTGGAAGTAGGCTTTTGAGCGGCGCCCAGATGAAGAACGATAGCTGTCTGCTGGAACATACGCTGATCATGGGCGGAGATGTGGTGGAGGAGAAGTGGACTATGCAGGGATGGCCGGCAGAAAGGTTTACTGCTAGTAGATTATGAAGTGTTTGAGCGGGGGAAAAGAGCCCGATGAATTATACCACATGCATTTTGAGTCAGTTCATTCTTCATTTCGATTCGTGTCACTTAGTCTTTGGCCGATTATGACGTCTTACTGCTCATCATTTAAGTTAGTGAGTGTGAACAGGCAGAGTCAAATGGTCGAGTGGCTTTCGCTCGTTGACCCTAATTGTGGAGCCCATCAATTTACCATCCACTTCTAAGCAATATGGACCATTATTATACATGGATCTCACAACCCAGTAATTACACGCTGATCATCCAGGACTAAAAGCCACCTTCAGCTGTACTTGATACTTATCAGGTCTGGGGATCACTCCTTCACAGATCCGAGTCATCCTCTCCAATGAATTCGTTACTGCCTTGCAATCCAGTCCTCCTAGAAGAAGAAGATTGCTCTCTGTGTTCATGGTCACCAGTTACCGCGTCTGTTCTCACAGGCGGACTGAGGCTCGGAATCGTTGGGCGCTCATCTGGTCTTCGTGACTTAGGGGGGCCATGTTGAAGTGTACTCGTCTCGAGGAAGCATTGCTCGGTGGCGTTGGCGGTGACGGTCGTAGTGGTGTAGATGGTCACGTTAGAGATGGGGATGACCTCCTCGAGAGCAACGACATTAATATCGACTTTGACCGTGACGATATCACCATCAAGTGTGACGGTATCACGACAGTGACCTATGAAGCGATGTAAATTAGTAGCTGTAGGCAGGTCTTTGGTTTCTGGCAGCGTTTTTGGGGTTGAACAAACCTTGAGTTTTGTTGTTGATTGTTTCTACTTTGACTTCAGTGATGTAGTTGATTTGCGGCGGAAGGGTCTGGTTCTTGTCTCAGTAAATCATTCTCAGGTAGGAGACACTTTTGTCAGAACCTACCGTAATTGATGTGGAAACAATCTCATTAGTAACTGTTACAGTACTGATAGGTATGTAGACAATCTTGGCTTTATCGTGAACTCCACATTCACTGATGTGGCCACCGCAGGCGGCCATCACTTTGTCCTCGGGGCGTACCGAGGGCACTTCGGTTGGCCTCCTCGTTGTGATGGAAGTGGACTCAAGTGTCCTGGTAGAGGCTGATGCTACAGTCTTTATGTCAATGAACAGTTCGTAAATAATAGGTCGGTGAAGGGTGAAGGGTGAAGGGTGTGCATACGTTGTGCAGCGATGGCGAAGTTTGCCAGACACACCGCCGCAATGACGACGGCTCGTGGCAGGGACTGAGCTAACATGGTGGGCAGTTGGAGGGAGGATGAAGAGGATGGATGACAGAGGAGACAGGCAAATTGCTGGGAGTGGACAGCGTATAAGAGAGAATGAACGTGGGGGACTAAAATGACAGGAATGGTTCAAAAGGGGAAGACAAACTGGCGGTTTAATAACAGACACGAGGGCTATTTGTGAACCATTCTTAGTGTACTGGAAGCTGTCATGGTTCTCGAGTGGATGGGATTTACGAGGTTAGGACTGTTGGCTCCTAGCTGAGGTTAGATCGATGCTGTTGGTCATCCTAGGTTGATTCAGGAGAGAAGGCTATTGAGGCGCGCCATGACGAGCCCTGGCTATTCCAAATCTGGAGGCATTATCGAAATGTGATGTAACGTAGAGAGGTCAACGGAATACGATGTGATCAAGATCCTCGGATGCATGTAATGTGAAGCAAATCGCAGTGTTTTAGTAGTCAATTGGCAAAAGTCAATTAGTATACTAATGCTATCTTCTTCTTATGGTTAGGGGGATCCGTTCATGGCTGGCTGAGGCTTGCGGTGAAATCACATAGTATGTGGCTGATGGCGGTCTAGACTCAATGAGGCCAAGCCACGCCGGCCGTGGTGAACTGATATACACAACCTCTGCAGAGTTGACTCGAATTTTGAATAAATTAGGCTTAGAAAAGTCAAGATTATCCTTTGTTGCGGCCGAGACACAGCTGAGCACTCAGGGTCCGGGACGAAGTCATCGTGCACTCCCGCATAGGTACATACAGGTGGCGTAGAGAACACTACGTAAGGTCAAGGACTTATCACACAGCGTTCGGTCTCGGCTCGCGGCCCGAGCCCCTCATGCATACTTCAGAGCCTGAATAATCGTCCCAGACGTACACCGTAGGCTGGTAATTTACGTATCACTTGGCGTCGCCGCTGGGTTGTTGGTCCCGGACGTAGTATACCTGCCCTGCTCATCTCCTTGGGCTGTGATACATGTGCCTGCAGGTTTTTCATCTCCATGGCTTCCCTTGCCTGATCAAGATTTTGCCGCGGGCTCGCTTCCATAGTGGCTATCTGGAAAGGCACGTTCAGGAGGTGAAAGACAACAACGTTTGGCTTGGCAGCCAAGGTTGACAGTAGAATCAAGGGCAATACGGAATAGGTGATGTACCGTGTCTACGGCGATACATGTCTGGCTTTTCCATTGACTTGTAGTGGAGCTGCTCGCAAGTACATGTCGTCCACGAACGTCAAAGGCCACAACATAAGGTCAAGTCCTCCGCGTTTAATGATATTATTGAAAGTAAGCTTTTACATTCATCAAAAGCTAATATCTAGATTCCTAACCCTAATAATCTTTCAGGTATCTTGATGAAATCCTTTTTTAATTCATTGTATGCAATTTTGATTTCTTTCTGCCAAAACACAGAATAACCGATCAAAATTTAACTGCCAGGATCGATTAGCTGCCTTTGGCCAGGCGACTTTGCATTGATCGTGCTGTCTTATTTGAAGTCACTCTAGATGATCATCTTTCCAGAGGCCCAAGCCATCCCCAGCCGCAGGCTGTTTCACACCAGCTTGTAGTATCAAGCCACTATTTCGGAGTGTCCCAGTTGCAGAACTAACATGAGGAGTAAGTTACCTTTGTCCTTGTTCACGTCGACTATGTGGCTTGTTCGTCACAAGCAGCGGAACGACATATACACTAGCAACGTGGAGTAGTTGACTAGGGCCCGCAGCCAATCGTGGCTATCACCAGCGGTTCCTTCCCATCAATGACAGATTATTGGTGAAAAAAGATCCGTCGACAGCTCACTCAGTATTGAGAGTGGTTTTCACCGTTTGTGGCTGTTTTGAGGCGGGCTGGCGTGCTGAGAATAGTCAAATCGTGGGGTAGGTCTGGTTCTTTTATGCACAGCCAGAAAGGGGTTAGTCGCGGCCATCGGCTGTTGATCCAGGATCTTATCTGGACTACCTCTGACCAAAGGAGACACATACTTAGTAGAACTAGAAAGTGTAATGGTGGTTAGATCATGGGCTCTATGTTGTCTCACCACTATTGGTGCAACCCTCGTGTGAGATTGTTGTAGGACCTGTGATAGTGGGGACCGGAACATCGACTTTGACAGATCTGTTTAGTAGTCAGCCAGCCTTCTCCACTACATCTCAAGACATGTGTAAACAGTCTGGTCATATTGACTCCAGTTTGGGGCCCTCGAGGACCTTGTTCTATTGGTATGCGTCGCACAGCCTTCCATAGCTCCCTTGGGTACTTGCAACTAATCAAGTTATGATCGCTACAGGTGACTCAACGCAGCCAACTACTTTCACAGCCTAATCAACAGTCACTACGTACACAAGCAGTGTTCTCTGGACTAAATTATACCGGACAAGCAGCCATGGAATCTAGAACCCCGGGATCGTCTACATCACTAATCTTTTTACCTTACTATTATGGCTTTTACTGTATCACTCACTGCTCATATTGTCTGAGGCTGGCTGATATGCAGTGACCACCGCCACACATGCGCTCGATACTTTTAAGAAATAGCTTCTAGAGTTCTAACATCCAGGTCAGTTCTCTAATTAGTTCTTTTGCCCCCTCGTATGTAATCCTTAATGTGATCGGACATAACTCAACATCGCATACCAAGCAGCATTCAGCCTATTAGACCGCAGCCACAGCACTACCTGTGTAACTTACGCTACGTAATACCTTTTTGTGTTGACTATAGGTCTGGCTTGGCCCTGAGTGATTCATATCAGCTAAAGCTTCCCAAGCCATCTAGGCCGTGTTCGCGTACTTTCAAACTTGTGCCGCAGACGAATGAGGATATTCTAGGTCTGTGGCTGGCTACAATCAACTTTCTGATGTGAAACTATAATTGTTGAATGTAGGAATGATCGGTCTCCTCTTTCATGCAAGCATCATAAACCCTTTGTACGCGATTGACTGAAAGACAGACATGCATTGCAGAGGCTGCCTGGTGCTAGATGGGCATCACAAGTGATGTATCTCCAAGGCCCTACTCGTGACAGGTCACTATCAAACTGCCTTCAAGCCTCTCCACCTTCGCTTTGAAGGATTTCCGCCGAAGATATAGCTCATCTTACCTCGTCGATCATTGCACGCACGCCTTGGAACAGATAGAACCCAGTCGGACAGCATTTTGTCGGACTCGAGTGGAAGAGCAAAAGGAGTGGCGATGGCAAGAAACGAGTAAGAGGAAAGCACGCTGAGAATGTTAAGGATTCTGGCGACGGAGACTTGGGACACTACTTGATAAACAAACTTTATTACCAGCTGCCCCTATTCTTCGCCCTCAATGACAAGGAAAAGACGGAGTTGGAGTGCAGGTCGTCAGCGGCAAAGCTGGGATACACCACTCAGCTCTCCTCAATAAGGTGTGGCGGCATCATGGACTATCAAATAGCTGCCTGTCTATCGAGAGTTTCACCGCCAATTCTTAGAACACGTAATGATCCGGGCTTGGGAGGCGGCATGTCGGGGAAAGAAGGGAAAGGGGGAGGGAGATGCACCATAGCACACGAGACTGAGAAGCGCAATTGACCGGTGAAACAGGTTATCGTCTTTGCTGTTGAATTGAGACATACCTGCCAGACACAACTCTCTGGTAGATGATGAACGAGTCTTTTCGAATTACTCTGGGCAACTTCCAGCCAGCCGCTTTCTACCAGAATACGAGGACAACTCAATGTCTCAGAATTCTGCAGGTGTCCAGGGCCCCAGACGTCGTGAGGAATCAGCGACGGTTATAAATTATTGGTTCTATTACGAGATTGGACGGTGAGCGAAATGCATCACTTTGGTTTATAGGTTACTAATCACGCCCACAGATGCGTACGTAGCTAAGCCTCCAGAATGCCAAGGTCTTCCGTCCGGCATGGCTTATGTGACGAGACAAGGTATAGATCCAGGGGTAATCAATGGAATCCATGGTGGAGAAGCCACAAGCTACAGGTTGTTTTTCAATGGGCAGTGGTACTGATGTAGTCGAAGTCGTGTGACTAATTATATGTGTCCGAGCGCCGCGGAAATGGACAATATTCCCCTCCCTGATCCCGAACATGCAGTCGCGTAGCAAATCTGTGCATCATGCAGTATATCTAATATAACCAACGATGTGATTGTGAGTGACTGCCACAGCCATGCTTCTGAAGCGTTACCGCATTGAGCCTTGTCTAAAGGTTGGGTGGCTAGCTGGAGTCTTATGTTGTGTTAGCGCCGGCACTGTGGCTGGCTAGATGCGGGGAAGACCGGGACATGTCGTTGCTATAAAGCACAAAGTCGTAAGTTTAGCTGCAGAGACGAAGCACCAATCAGCAGTTGGCTGGTTCATTTACCCTGGAATGAGACGTTATTTGCCGGTGTGTCAATGTAATCACTGTTTCAAGTAAGCCGTATCATCTTTGGTCCCTGCCACTATATTGGCAACTCAAACTAGCCTCTTGACGCCTCAATACGTACGTGTGAACCCTGATGGGCATTGCTCTATGAGTTATCGAAGTCTAGGTGGTAGCTTGAGATGTAAATAATAAAACTACTACATATTGCTATGTACATACTCCGAGTCCAGATCTTTCCTCCAACCAGCATCATCTCTATTCCACATGTCTCATATCGGCATTTGTCTAGGTATTGAATGAGCGAAGCTAGGCCAGAAAGAACACAGGCTGTAGACCTTTCACTTCTTCAGGTCTCCACATATATCACGACATCGCTCGTATTATGTTTCTATTATTCTAACCCATGCCACATGATGAGTCTCCTGGGTCCCAGGTACTTGCATGCGATCTGGAGATATGAACAATGTCTTGGCATACCTACAATTCCGAGAACTCTGTTGCTAAGCAAGGATCAAGTTAAACTAGTGAGTGTGATAAGCCACCGCAGTGGTGATTGTGGCTACTTCACCACTTCCTTCATACCTCACTCAATTGGACGGTGGAGTAGTTTCGACAACTCATGGTAGATCCATACTGAAGCTTGTCTTGACCCTGATGTATAAGCGTCTGAGCAAGGTAATTCTGGTACTCGTATGACACTACCTGGAGGAACCCCCTTTTGATGAGCTTGTGATGAGCTGAGACGTTGAGTAGAGGACCAAGCATGCCGATGAACAGCCACTGTTGTGTGGTAATGGCTTGGTGCTGCAAGGATTTCGTTGATCAACCTGACTATACGTACATCATTCGTGACAAATGAATAGCCGAGTTACGTGGCTGCACCGTATAGTATCGGTTTCGGTCTCATACGCTCAAGAAGTTCCAAACATATGCACTAATAAGGGATCATTCTTTGACTCCCTCCAATCGACAGTATTTGATACCATCCTTTCTGTGCGGGCATGCATGCAACCAGGCCCCTTTGATCCTCCATGAGAATTGCTATAGACAACCGATAACACCAACAGCAGATTTCTCTCTTACAATCTCCTGATGTTGATCTTGGATGAGTAATCCGTAGATACTACACTGTTCTGCGTGCATTGATTCTGTTCTGTTTACTTACACCTTGGCAGCTGTGGTTCTTCTTAGAAGTTACTCTAGTCCTGCTTGAACGTGTGGCTATGCCGGCTTCAAACGAAGACATTTTAACGCCATGAAGTGGTGTGAGCTTGTAGGGACCCGGTATATCATGTACCTAGATATGAAGCCTAGGTAGTGTAGAAACTCCAATAGCAGACCCTTGTGTGTGACTACTCTGTACATAAAGGTTCAGAATTTCGGTTCTGTTTTACATGTCTGGTGTCTTCTCTACCCTCCAAATTCCACCACCTGCATATGCTAGAATGTGGATAAATGATCATCGCATTATCTAGATTTATATCCACAACGATGATCATCGAAGCCACAACATAGTTTCTTGATAGCTGAAAACCCAAGCCACTTAGCCATCACTTTTGATACAGATCGCCTTCCCAGCATAAGGGAGTGTACTTCTGCTCTGATCACTTTCAACAGATCGCTCCATTGGTCATTCAAGTCTCCGTGCTCCATCAAGCCCCTCTTGTGTAAGACGGAACCATGGCCGACAAGTTGCATCATGGGAACGATAGCATCGAAGCAAGTTCTGGAGGTTCTCTGACTTTGGAAGCTATTCTAGGTGACGGCACAAGTATAAATCTGACCGTATCCCCCGCCTCAAAAGTCTCCTCACCAGTCACTGCATCGACAACTTTCACTCACACTTCTTTCTCATTCGAGATCAACACCTCGCCTCCAACTCAAGTTTTGCCCTTACGCAAAACAAATCCCCTATCGCCTAAAAGCCCACCTTTGGACGAACCTCCAAAACTTACAAGCACCAAGTCGCCTTTAGCTAAAAGCAAAAAGACAAACAAGATGCCTGGTCCCGTCGTGAGTAGACAATCGTGTCCCAAAGATTACTGGACACCTCTACTAACACATCACAGACTCTCCCCGAAGATGTCGTTGCCATTGACACCGGTAGTAGGAGTCTTCTGTTCTACGTCACTCCTGATGCCGAAGGAAGAAACCGCCTGAGCTTCCTCGAGTCTCCCGATGACACTGGCACTGGCGATTACAAGACCCGAAAGATTCTCACCGCTATGGACAAGGATGAGAATGCCGAGAACATCCTCGTCTCCGCCAAGAACAAGCAGGTCGCTGCCATTACCTGGGGCGGTTCCGAGGTGAGCAACTGCAGGCACGGTATAGTTCAACTTGACGATCAACTAACTTGCCATAGGTCCGCGTCTACTACGTCGACAAGGCTGAGCACCTTCGAGAGGTGTGCCGCGGCTCTGATGGCCAGTGGAAGATTGGCGCCCTTGGTTCTGGCAACGGCAACAAGGTCACTATCCGTGCCAACACCTCTATTTCTGCCTCAGTCCACACCTACGGCTCCAACAACTACAATCTCAGGGTCTTCGCCGCCGAAGAGGGCCAGTTCAATGACGATGAACTCCCGCAAATTTCGGTTTACAAGTTCGTCCACGACGAAACCAGCAAGAGCCCCCGATGGGGTGGCCAGTGGATCACCAGCGCTACCAAGAAGTACTAAACTTGATCTCTGTCAAGCTATCAATCATTCAACCTGAACAGGTGTTACGCGCCCTTTGGCAGTTTGATGTACTGAGCAGCGCTTGGTGTTGGAGTGGACATGGGGGAGCTAGAAAATGGCAGGTTCAGTTAATGCCCGTTATTTAGGAGTAGTTGCTTCAGGTTACTGTAGAAGTTACTAAATTGAACTTTATTACCCAAGTTGTTCTGTAGTGCTCTAGTTTCTATCTCTGTGTTTAATCATATTATAGAAAATAAGCTTTTTAATTAACCGAAAGCTATATCTCTAGAATCTTAACCCCATTAAATAACCTTTAGCTACCTCAATAAAACCCCTCTAATATATTATATACCCCTATAACTTATTTTTCCTATTCTTGGGCTTTCTTTTATTCTCTTACTTCCTCCTATAAATCTAATATAATATATAGTAAATCTAGATTATCCCTTAAGGTAATAATAGCCTCTTCTTTAATATATCCTTTCTTAATAAACTTCTTTAGTTTATTAGTATTTTTATAGGCTTTAATTAAAACCTATTTTTTCCTTCTTAATATATAAAGAAAGATAATATAGTTAAACTATATTATTATAATAATAATTTAATTATTAAATTTAATAGTTATAAGCTAATTAAAGCTCTTATAGATATAGAAATAATCTAGCTCTTAATTATTAAAGATAATAAAATTAATATCTTATTTAAGGATTTTAAAGTAGATTAATTATTTAATTTAATAGCTAAAGAAGAAATAGATTTCTAAAGTTATAATTATAATTATATTATATTTTTCTAGGTTAGATTACTTAGTAGGATCTCTTTTTCTTATATCTCTCTAGAGAGGGTATTTTTAGTAATTTAGGTTATAAGCTTTAGTAGTTATTAAGGCCAAAAAGCTTAAAAATAGGTATTTATAAGGGCATTAAAATATAATACTTAAATCTATAGAAAAGGGCATTATTTAAAGGTTAGTCATAACCTTATTCAAAAAGGCCATATCATCGATATCACCACGCTCTAGTTTCTATGGTATGATACGCTAGAAACCAGTGTCTGTCTCCATCCGACAACAACAACTTCTACTGGTTCTAGCCCCTTTACTTTCTATCAAACATGCACAACCAGTTCTTCGGGGGAAATACGGGTACAATATAGTCAATCAAAAGATTCAAGTAACGAAATATATGAGAGACCTAAAAGTCTAGAGTTTACAACTTACGCAGCGCGTCTTGGGGGCACGCAGGATCATTATTTGCCGCTTGAAGGGATAATGGCATGTGAAGTACTTACCTGTAGGTACTATACTAAGTTTGAGCCCGAGTAAGGTACACTAGATCACTTTCCCATTATTATTTATTTGTCTGCAGACCAAAGACAGTCTGATAGAAATCAAATAGCAGTGTTAATTGTAGCCCCTCCGATTCGCTAGTTCTTCAAGAAATCGACTTCCCAAAATGTAGGCTACTAAGGAATAAACTCCAAAAAAGACTCTGCAAAGCAATCATTATCGCCAATGGGACAGATGCGCTCTGCAGGTCAGTGGTCCGTCTCAGAGGAATAATCCATACCATAAAGAAGATACCCATGGGTAGAAGACAAATGAAATTATATAGCAATACCCATTGGAGGCTGATCTTCTCCCGCGCATAAATACCCCAGAACCTTTCCCTACTGTCCCCTCCCTCCTCAAAGTAACTCTTCTTCTTTGGAAGCATGTTTAATATATCATAAGAGTGACCTTTAGCTGCTCTACACCTGTGATACCAGTGTAATAAAGGGCTAGATTGGTAACATGCGTAGAATCGCTTCTCAAACTCATGCTCACAGATTGGTGGAATACTCTCCATTGGTTTTGGCAGGTACTCATAGTCATGGTTAGTCACCTCTGGGAAGGCGTCTTTTCTCCTAGGAGCAAACTCATGATCATCGAACTTTTCACACTATGTTTTCAAAGCGTTAGTAGGCCTTGAATGGGAAGAAGAGTCATATAGCGCTTACCATGTAGAAATCACAGTGAGAATACCTCCAAATGCTAAACCACCTGCCTAAAAAACCTCGGAGACGGAAATAGTCGTTCCTCAATGTACTGAAGAAGCTTTGGCTGTTAAGCCCACCCGTATCTATTTGAGTGAGCCTGTGGCTTCCTCTCTGATTCACAAGGAACAAGACTCGGTTGTTGACTGTATGATGGAACATCTGAGTTTGTGGATAAGAAGATCCAGGCTGAGTGTTCAAAGTCGAGCGTGAGCTGGCTGGATATCCACTTATTTGCCCACTCGCTATAGTCTGTTTGGGAACAGCCTTAGTTTCATCGACAATAGGGACAGTGTAAGCAGGTGAGGGTAAAGAGATTCTTGGCTGTTCTTCGGCAGAGAAAGAGTTGTTTAGGGTTCGGATGATCGACTTGAGATGTCTAGCAAAGGGCAGTGGAACTTCCGTCCACCTATTTTCCCCGCAGGTCTTGAACAATTAGTACAGAGATTCACGGTCTTATATTCAACATTCAGTATTGGGACGGACCTACACATTTCCACTGAACCAATGCCTCGCATCCCTGTAAGCGCCGTGGACACGAGGGCAGAGGCCACCAGTCCCACCTCTCTCCGGACCAACGCTCTACCACATTCTGTAAAATACCAATCCGTTGATATGAGAAAAGATGAGTCTGTTCAGTTCGACTGATGTGAATGGCTCGAGGTTCAACATATCGAAGTTCTGCCGCTAGATTATGGAGCTTGTACTGAGCCACATAGGCGTGATGCTCGTGGCTAGGGTCTGACCATGATGTGAGTAGATCTCGTAGCCTGGACCACAGAGAGGGGTGGACGAAATCATGAAGACGACGGTGAAGGGCCTGATATGCAGCGCTTTCAAGAACAAAATTCTCCATGAGATTCAAGTTCTCTAGGGAGCCATCATACCGAGCATATTCGTCAGCCTCTTCATCCACACAGTCTTCATCACTGCTATCATCAGTGTCTACTTCACGGTCTGTACTCTTATCCTTATCAACGCTGGCAAGATAGTCTTCCACCTTCCTTCGACGGTCTTTGCTCAAGTTTGAACCACTATTAGAATTCGTGAGTTTAGCAAATACCCTGTTTTGATTTACCAATGGAGACATTGAAAAGAGCTCTCGGGTGATATGGGCCGAGTGTGTGCTCACAAAGCCGACAAGATTTTGATGCTGATCCGTGACTACTTCTTCCTTGAGGTCCTTGGCGTAGTGCTTGAGAAGCTTGCGAAAATTGTTTCGCATTCTTTCGTAGCCAATTCTCTCCTCGGATGCTGCTGTGCAAATGAGAGATAGCAAAGCCTCATCTCGATAAAGTAGAGTTGATAGTTGTTGAACAAGCAGCAGGTTGATTTCAACTGCATTAGTCCCCAGTGTTGTGATACTAGAGACTGAGTGCGGGATAGAAAAGACGGAGTCGTTATCTGAAGGTTCAGAATCATACTCATCTGAACTACCTGAGACCTTGGCCGAGCACTTGGATTCTAAGCAGGTATTAGTTTAGCCACACCCTTACTTCTGAAGGATCGTATAGTAGTCTCACCATTTGCGTTATCAACCTGTAGGTTAGCCACCACATTTAGCAACACTTTCATATCATGTTCCCACCCCTTCGCTGTAGCCCATGATAATACAATCTGAACACAGCAGTCTATGAACTCGATATTGACTCCATTATGAAAGAAGATCTTGGTGATTGCATAAGCTTCCTCGTGCTTCTTCTTCTGGCGAAGATCGAGTACAAGATTGTTGAGACTGGCAGTTATGTAAGGGTGGTCATTGTCGAATACCTGAATCTGAGACCGAAGTAGTTGCCAATGGAGAGCCTCAGCCTCTTCCCATTTCCCTTGATCTTGTAAAGCCCACGCAACAGGACTAATACTTTGAGACACACCTGGATTCTCTGGGCCGAACTGCTCCTCTCTTAGCTCAAGAGCTCGTCGGTTATACTCCTCGGCCTGTTGGAGTCTGCCTTGTCTTCGTAAGACAAACGCAAAATTGTCCATGCTTCTGAGAGTCTCTGTATGGTCTGCGCCCAGCTTCCTCACATCAGCACCAACAACTCTCTCGGCTATCCACGATGCTCGGGAGTGGTTTCCGATCAGGACCTGGAATATTGCGAGATTGTTTTGAAGTTTGCTCCAAGTCAAGAAATCACTTGTAATGGGAGGTTCGTCTCCCTCGAGTATTTCAAGCTTTGACGTGATAGCTGATAAATGGTCATGAGATTCTGCAGCTGCTACAAATAATCCTCGAATCCAACACTGCGTTTCGGAAGACGATAACAACCACTTCTGAGCGTAAAACAGCAGATGTGGGTATGCTTTCAACATCTCTGATTCGCTTGTCTTGGACGATGCCAGATATTCACGCAGTATATCAGGACTCAATTGTGTACTTCCCGTCTTCCCAGGTATGTTGAGTATGTCGCTTTGAAAAGTGGACATAGGAATGTCTTCAGGATCGAAGAAACTCATGAAGGGTAGAGCGTCAGTACCAGGGTTTCTTTTGAGACGATTTTGCCTTGATGTAATCTGTGAGGTTATTTTGATTGGGTTCTCAACAGGAATATAAGGACCATTCAATTCGGGATGAAGAGACTCAGTAGTACTCATGAACTCAGACAAATAGGTCGATACAGAGGTTCTGGGGCTTTGGCGTGTCATGTTGGCAGCAGCCTGACAAATTGCAAGTGGTGAATATGCAAGAGCATCTATGAGAGCCAACATCGCCGCCTTATCTTCATTGATGTTGTTTCCAAGTTTTTTCTGAAGCAGTTGAAACGCCTCATCTTTACCCGGTATCGTCATGCTATAAATGGCATTGGTAGGCGCCAGATTTGTTGCCACACACGGATCCCGAGTCGTAAAGATAATGGATCCCTGGCCATGCTCTGGTAGGAAGGATTTCAGCGGCTCGCCGCCTGTTTGATCATTTTCATTGCTTGGGAATAACACGTCCCAGTGAATGTCGTCAACAAACATTAGCCAGGGCCCATTCTTCTCATCACATAACCAGTCGTGAACCAGTTTGCATGCATTGCGATCTATGCTGATATGTCCGAGGATGTGAAGTCTCGCAGCAAAGTCCTGATATGACTGTTCAAATGTGATTTTAGATCTCGCGTCTACCCAAAAAATGCAGGTTTTGGGGAATTCTCGCTGGACATGATGTGCATATTGGAGAGCGATATGTGTTTTTCTTGCCCTGTTAGTAAAACTTCGAAATCGTAGAAGGGTCATTTACCCAACACCGCTGTCCCCCAAGAGCCCGACATAGCGGTCTTCTCGCTCTTTCAACCATGTTAGGACCTCTTTTCGACCGGTGGAGTCCGGATCTTTCTTGAACGGGATGGTAGAAGAATCGCCGATCACTTGGTCGCTTGGCGCCACGTGCCTAGTAACTGGGCGGTCTTGTGATACCTGTCGACTCATTGGCACAGCGCACAGTTCTATTTAAACTTCGGGTTTGAGTTTAAAATAGTGTATAAAGATAAAATGAGTTAAGGATCACCAACTCACAGGATGTAGCTGGAAATGCGGGGAACTACCCAAAATAGTAAGATATTGAGGAACTGGTGAGCATGACGTGTTGATTTATGATGATTAATTAATCTGAGACTTTTGTTTCGCCAAGATGGTTACACATTTTCAACCCCCGCTACGTGGCAGCCTCATAATCCAATATGATTACTGCACTTTCGTGACAGGGCATCATTACCAAGTTCGAGGTTTGTTAAAGTAATATGGTTATATATCGGTATCTGTTGATTTTAATGTAGTTTTAATAGTAGACTTCCAGCATTATAATTTATAGAACATGAACAATAATAATAATGTAAAAGAGAGTCTCTACATCACAGTAGAAGGTCTTGGCGTGCTTGCAGGTGTATTAGTGTGGCAATCTGCCAGGAATGTCGCACACAAAGGTCGTGCCTGGTGTTGAAACAATCATCAGTTGGGATATATCTGTGACAATTCTCACGGTATGTCCATTTGAAGATCTCGGATTCCACCGCGAGGATAGATACCAGCATGTAGTACGAACTTCTTGAATGCAGAGCCGTTTAAAAGAGAGATATAGTAGTTCATACCCGAGTCAGAAGGAATAATATAAAATATGGATAGACACTGGCAAATCGAATATTTCTTGACTTAAACCCGACCCTCTTAATGTTACAATAGTTTCGTTACCAAAAATGCCGGCACCCTCTGGTGCACTCGGACTTTGTGGGTATGTTACATATGGATGTACTACCTAATGCCGGGATTTTTGTTGATCTGATAGCGGCGACGACAAGGGATGCTTTCTATCGAGTCAAAACCGATTGTGAGCCCGGAGCGTATAGACCTGCCCAATTCTGATAATACATAACATTTATATGGCGTGGCCCTGTGGAGTGTTACGTAGTTACTGGTCATACGTTTCACCGATGATAATTGAATCAGCGCTAGTTTTTTATTCTCTACTTGCGGTAAAGCCTATGCTGTTAACACCTTAGCCGAACGGCCTGCCTTGCTATTGGGTCAGAGCCGAGCCCGCCTTAACCGGGATCGTCAATCGAATCTATATTGCCACCTTTTGATTGGCTCTACGTAACAAACCATCTTTCCGATTAACATCATAGAAGAATCACCATCGGGGAGTAGTCTAAATCGGAGTATCTTTGATACCTATAGTGACGTACCAAATATGGTAACATCTGTGACTGGCTCTGGGTATAAATACACTACATTAACCTCCTGACTTCCCATTCCTTTCTATTCATCACTCACCTAGAGCCCCATCTTTTACACTCCTAGTACTTAACAAAAGATGTCTTCCACTGAAGTTAAAGCCAACGGCTGGACTGCTGTTCCCGTAAGCGCCAAGAAAATTGTCGACTCTGTGGAAAAACTCGAAGAAGTTCCTACCTACAAGACAGAGGATATCCCATTTCCATCAGATGATAAGCTCGTTGCTGAAGCTCAGGGTTTTGTCAAGGCGCGTTTGAGTCCAGAAGCGTACAATCACTCCATGCGCGTGTTCTATTGGGGTGTGTTATGAGGTTCCACAACACAGAGTTACCCGCTAATCTGTGAACAAGGAACTATTATTGCAAAGCGTTTGCTGCCCGAACACTCTCAAGCTTTGTCTCAATCTACATGGGCCCTCACCTGTCTCTTGCACGACATCGGGACAGCCAAAGTATTTTTCACATCCACACGCATGTCTTTCGACATCTATGGCGGCATCAAGGCCATGGAAGTGCTCAAGGTGCTCGGCGGTAGCACTGACCAAGCTGAGGCTGTCGCCGAGGCCATCATTCGCCATCAGGATATGGGTGTAGACGGAACCATCACCTTCCTTGGGCAGCTGATTCAACTTGCCACGCTCTACGATAATGTTGGCGATTATGAAGGCATCGAAGACTTTGGTGGCTGGATTGATGAGGCCACACGCGATAACATCAACAAAGCATTCCCTCGACACGAGTGGAGTTCTGCCTTTGCTTGCGTCATCCGCCAGGAGGAGTCTAACAAGCCTTGGTGCCATTCTACGCATATTCCTGACTTTCCGGGGATGATTGAGGGTAACACTCTGATGAAGAAATGGGACTAGCAGAAGGCAATGTGGTGCGAGGGTGCATTACATGACGATAAATGCAGTTTGTATTTAGTGTCAGTCCAAACAATTGGCCGACTGACATTCATTGGCCGAGTTAGCAATGGCCAGATGTTATGATTGGAGCAATCATTTGTAGAGTTCAGTGGTTGCAGCAACGCTAGGTTGAATATAGTAAATAAATGAAATTTAGTGGGTCACTGACGTATAGATGTCTCTGCCCTGTCTTCACATGGAAACATGCATTGCTCATCTTTGAGACTTTGACTCACAAACCAAGCTCACCTACTTCTCTCAACAATCACAGCGTATCTCTCGTTGCAAGAAACCCATGAGTACCTCTAAAGTGGCCAGTCGATGCTGGACTTGTAAGAAGCGCCGCCTCAAGTGCGATGGAGGTATTCCGACCTGTCAAAAGTGCTGGGGCCATGGCGTTGAATGCCTGGGTTATGAAAAGCCCTTGACATGGGTCAAAGGCGTAGCTCGACGTGGACCCATGAAGAATCGTTCATTTGGGGAACCCGAGCTGTCTTCTGTGGAGGCCGGCAAGCCTAAGTCCGCGTACGTTGCTATGCCCGGTAGCATCTCAGTGCCAGCAACTCTCGCGGAGCCCATGTTCGCCAATCTTGATCATAGCTCTCGATTCTTTATCGACTATTGTCAGTTCTGCCATTTGAATGTTGCTTATTCACCCACTTATTTACCTTTAGTCTCGAACAGAATTTGTATAGACTTGGTGTTGCAAGATTCCAGCGAGAATCCCTATCGCAATATCATTACCCGAATCAGATCACCTGCAGTAGCTACTGCCATCGTCACTGTAGCATCGTGTCACTACATTCAAAGTCTTACAGGCTCTCCTTTATTTGAAAAGATTGGCTCATCGAAGGATCAATTGTCCTCAGCCGTTAAGCTTAAGTCTCTTACGGAAACGTTAGTTGGGTATTACTTTCAGACCAAAGAACTGTGCCTCAAGCTTGTGTCATCCGCTCTCACCAGGCACAGTTCCGTTGCAGAATACAATGACGTAGTCGTTGCCGTCGTGCTTCTAGCTGTTCTTGATATTTTTGAGAGCGGATCAGGTGCTTGGGATGTTCATCTCGATGGGGCGAAGAAGATGCTTCAACTCCAATCCGTGACTGAATCCTCAGTAGGGGATAGAGAAGTTCAAGCTCTACTCAATGAAGCCCTCACGTAAGAATAACCTCACAGCAATGCATCAACTTCTTCGACTAATACGAAACTAGTTTTCGGATTCTTGGTTCCTCTCTTGCGAAGCCGGGAGTTTTTAACAGTGAATCCACACTCCCATTGACACAAACGGGCGATTCTCCGATTTCGACGCCCATTGGATGCCCCGTCGCCGTCCTTTCAGCCATTGAAACCTTTGCCCTTGAGCGGCGTTTTAACACTGTGGCAGCTTCGAAACCAGTAGATGCCAAACATCTGATAAACACTTCACAATATCTTCAATCATACAACATCCCAGTATGGGCAATAGAAGTCTCAAAGACGAATCCTATAGTCTCATATTCAGATCTAGTGCAGCTCGGCACCATTTGGAAACTCTCAGCCGAAATCTACGCTTCGCAGGTCCTATTCAATCTTACCAGGAATGTTTCTTTTCTGCAGCCATTACTGATTGACGATCTTATCAAAAGATATGAGTTCTTACACCGGAAGGATGACAATCTTTTGAAGTGTCTAATATGGCCAACCTTTATAGCTGGCTCAGCCAGCATCGATCCTCAAAACCGAGACTGGGCTAGGAATACTTTAGAACGAATCTGGCAAATTGGACACTGCGCAAACACCAGAAATGCGGGAGTAGTTCTGGACACATTATGGAAAAGGTTTGACGATATTCGATCTCAAGGAGAGTCCCTCGCAGTGGCTTCAGGGGCATCGGGGACGTTAACCGGTCACAGAGTGTACAATTGGCTTCAAGAACTTTTCTTCCTTCATGGGTCATGGCCTTTCATTTGAATGAGAATAAACCTGAGGTACGAAGGTCAGGGGGGCTGAGATTAAACCCCCCTTAGTACTATTGGGAGAGTAAGCCTAGATAAGATATATAAGATCACTTTTATTTAATAATATATAACCTTGAGAGCGTCTCTGAGGGCCATCCTATAGGGATAAAATAATAAATCTTAATATAATTAAAGGTATTATATATAATATTAAATAATACAATAAATAATCTATTAAAGTTTATAATAGTATTATATAAGTAGCTTTTTACCTAAGTAATAAATAGCTATAACTCTTAATAAATAATATTAAAATAAATAACTAGCTTTAGTCTATAATATATAAATTTATAGTTCCCTTTTACTTATAATAGACTAGATTCCTCTATATTACTAAATCTAAGAGGTAACTATTATTACTATTACCTATTACCTACTGTGAAAATATATTATTATATAATCTAAGTCACCTATGGCTTTATAATCGAAGATATCGGCAAGTATATAACCTAGTACCTAATTACCAATACCTTCTTAAACTCCCTCGGAGATCACTTTTATAATATTATTTATTTATCTATAGACTAAAGATAGTCTAATATAAATCATACAGTTATATTAATTACATCTCTTTAAATTTACTAGTTTATTGAAAAGTTAATTTCTTAAAATATAAACTATTAAGAAATAAACTCTAAAATAGACTTTATAAAGTAATTATTATTACTAATAGGATAGATACATTCTATAGATTAGTAGTCTATCTTAGAGGAATAATCTATATTAGAAAGAAAATACCTATCGGGAGAAGATAGATAAAATTATAGTGATACCTACAATACGCAATTATTTGCCTCTTGTACATAGAACTTGGCCTAATTTGTCATGATTTACCAAACGCAAGAGGATTTATTTAGTAGAAGACTCCACAATATATTAATTTCCGAGCCTGTAGTAACTATATAATATTACTATGCCATGAAATTTAATATCGAATCACCTGTAAATACGCCGACGAAATGATGCTTTATTTTAGAGAATTGATCCAGGATGCTATTAGAATAAGAAGTAAGATGCCTATAAGGTCTAATATCCCGATATAGATATCGTCATAAACCTAAGAGAAAGTAGATAAGGAGTCTTATATTACAGCCATAACAATATAATTATTCTTCCTCTATATCTCCTCGGTTAGGTATATTATAAGTTCCCTCGACTAATCAGGATATATATTAAATATATTAGTATATTTCTTATACACCTAATTTTTATCTTAATCGCTTATATCCTCTTTAGTAGCTATATAAAACGGAAAAGGTAAAGATAAATCTAATCTATAACCAATAGGGAGATAATCTATAAGATTAAAGAGATATTATCTATATAACTATACTTAAGGTAATATTATAGGATCTAAAAGACTTTTCACACTAGTAATAGATATATAGCCCAGTGAAAGTATTTACTTAATATATTAAGCTACTTATAGAAGCTTTTAGTATCTATATTATCTTCTATTATATTTAAAATATTAAAACTTCTAGATATATAGTCTAAGCTAGGCCTAGGGTATCTTAAAGTAGCCTATAATCTTATCTTAGTCTCGAGTTAATATACCTCTATAAAATATACTAGATTATTAAAACTATTATACCTAGCAAATAGTAAGATCCTTATTAGGAAAGAGAGAACTAGCTAATAGGAGCCAGTTAGTTCATAGAAATAAGGTTCTTACTTATCTACCTTATTAATTAATTGATATAAAGTAAAGTTTTTTGGTGCCAGTGGCCTATGATGTCGTAAGAAGGATAATACTATATCGATTATGGTGAACCTCTAGACGAGAAACTAAGAGTAAAATCCTTATGGCAAGCGATCAATATAGTCGAGCTCTACCACTAGGGAGAAAGCATCTTAAAGAGGGGCGATTTACTAGATCGTCAAGGCAAAATAGAGCATGATAATGCTGATGGAGGTTTAGATATAGAAAGGAATAGTATAAGAACAATGAAATTGGCTCAGATGCATCTTTCAGCACCGTGCTACATATTGATAGCTCGATTGTGCGACTGCAAAACTATTTTTGAGCAATCAGTGTAGTGTCTAAGATGGATCCTAGTCCACATCAATGATAACCTTAAGTGCACCATAGTTTAAGGCTTCACTAAACGTCTCATAAGCTTTTTCAATCTCGCTAAGCTTGAAACCTAACGGAATCCACATTAGTCTGGAATCATGTTCCGGAGGAGTGTCTCATTTACTTACGGTATGTAATAAGTTACACAGGCTACAATTTGCCAGACTAGACCAGCTTCAACAACATTGGGGTTATAACTATATCCACCAGTTTTATAGTAATAGCTAAGTAAGTTTAAGTCAGTAAATATACTCTCTTATAGGGTATTAGGTAAGACTTATAGATGTTTTTACCCTAGAGATTTTAAAGATAGAGATCTACTTTAGTACTATATATACCAATATTGGCCAGCATGCCGCCAATAGCGAGGAGTTCCTAGCAAAGCTTAAAGGTAGCAGGAATACCAACTGCCTTAATAATAGAATCATACCCTTTACTATCCGTTAAAGCCTTAACCTTTTCAACTATGCCGTCTTTATCTTTAGCGCTCATAATCATTTTAGTAGCACTAAGTCTCTTAGTAACCTCCAGTCTTGCAATATCTATATTAATAGTAATAATTTAAGAGGGTAAGTATATCTATGTAGTGATGATAGCGGCCAGGCCAACGGGCCCTGCTCTAACGACTATAATAGTACCTCCAGGCTAAACCTTACCGTTGAGAACCCTACATTCCAGGCCTGTTGGAAAGATATCGCTAACCATTACTAGAGCCTCCTTATCGACCCCCTAAGGAATCGCATAGAGACTAGAATTAGCATGCGGAATGCGAACATACTTAGCCTAAACTCCGTTAATCGTATGCCCAAGAATCTAACCGCCAGACATACAATGGCTGTATATACTCCTGCGGCAATATTCACAAGTTGCACAGCTAGGGATACATAAGATGAGGACTCGGTTACCTTCCTTAAAGCGCGAAACGGACGGGCCAACTAAATGAACGATGCCAACACCTTCGTGGCCCAAGGTAGTACCGGTCTGGCATGTGGCTACATCGCCTTTGCGGATATGCAGATCTGTGCCGCAAATAGTGGTCTTGGTCACTTTAATAATGACATCAGATAGGGACGAAATGACAGGAAGTAGGCGGTCCTAAAGAGAGACGGTGTTATTTCCTACGTAAGTGAGAGCTTTCATATTAGGTAAAATTATCGAGATTAATTGACTCACAGAATTAGAATAAACAAATTCGGTTTACTCGGTTTGGTCAACCTTTTATAGGTAGACACAACCAGCTGACTTTAGTATGCAGACTGAAGAAAACTGACGTCAAGAACATTCGATAGTACTAATACCTAAAGACACAATATCTTGCTTCACATAATAAAAACTCTAATCCTCGCGTTCTATTAGGTTCAGCAATAAACACAGCATAGAAACATGTCAAAAGACCAATAGTCTGCTATCAGTGCAGAGAGGGGGTTGATCCCGTTTGCGGGGTTGACATGGGTGGTCAGATTGCGGACTTCCATCCGCAGTTGGAGGATGCAACACCATGGCGAACGCCAGAGTGGGCACGTGATCTAAGTCATAATGACAAGGAGAGCTTTTTGCCATTCGTCCGATTAAATTGAGACGAGGGACATCAGGTAAAGCTGCCCTTCATCAGGTGATCAAACAGTTCATCTGGGCTCCATTTACTACTTTCTACCACGAATGTGCCAAGTGCGGCAGCGTTCCCGCGTGCTACCCTAGCAGCAACGACAACAACACTGCTAGAATACTAACTCCCGGAATCCCCACTCCTAACTATATCTTTAGGCTGAATTATAACGGTATATATCGAAGGATATATATTTAGAAGTTAATGGCTACTGGCGATATTTTAAGAGTAGGAAAAAATATAATAAGAAGAGAGATAATAAGATATTAAATAATTTATAACTATACTTTATAAATAGATAGGGGTTATATATATTTATTATTATTCCTATTTCTAATTATATTAACTATAGTATATAAATAAAATTCAATAGATTACTAATATAGATATATCTTTATATCTTTTTATTATTATTATTATTTTAACCTTAAACCTTATTAGGCTTAGGCTTTTTAAATCTCTTAGTATAATTATTAATAAAATAGACCTTAATTAAGTTAAAACTTAATAAGTTATTATAATAAAAGTTATATCTAATAATTAAACTCTAATTAAAATAAATATATATTTAACTTATATAGCTATATATATAATAGTTATTTCTTCCTCCTTTATTATTTAATTATTTCTATATAATAAGTATATTAATTAATTAAACTTTATAACTATATAATTAATTAATTAACCCTTAATCCCCTATACTTTAATCTATATAATTAATTACTTTTATAAGAACTAATTATTATAATAAGTCTTAATATAATAGATCTTAATTTAAATAAAAGCCTTAAGTTATATTATAATAATATCTAAAAGGGTATTATTAAATATAATAATAAATAGAAATTTAAGGTATTAAGATATAAAATTAAAGAATTTAAAGAAATTAATCTAGAAAGAGACTTTAAGGATTTAATTTTAGCTCTATATATTATATAGGATAATCCTAATCTAATTAAATTATTAGTCTTTAGCTATAACCTTTTAATACTTTATTATAAAATATTAAATAATAATAATTATATTTAAAAATATATAGATAATAAAGTATTTAAAATTTAACTTAAAAAATTAAAAAGTCTAAAGGGTAAGCTTATAAGAGGGGATTTAATCTTTTTAACTAAAGATTCTTTCCTTAAGATAATTAAATTAAAGCCTTACTATAAGGCCTAATATAATAGCCTAAAAAGATAGATTAATTAAGTAAATAAGGTCTTTAATAGAATAAAGTATACTATATAGAGTAATAATAGCTTAGGCTATATATAATACTAAGAAAGACTAAAATAGATAGAGTTTTAAAGTTTTAAGAGGTTAAGGTTTTATAAGAGGAATATATATTCTATAGGTTAAATATTAAAGTTAAAGTTATAATTAAGATAGCCTAAAGTTAAAGATAGCTAAAGTTAAAGATAACTTTAGGCTATAGGTTTAATTAATTTAAATTATATAATCTTTATTAAAAATCCCTACTTTATAATAACTATAATATAATAGTAATATAATATATAATAATATTAATATTAGTATTAACTAGGGTTATATCTTCTTATAGAAATAATATATTATTTATTATTTAGATTTTAACTTATAAGTTAAGCTTATCTTTTTCTCTTAATAGTTATAATATATCCTTTATTAAAAATAATTAATAAGTATCTTTAAAATAATAAAATAATATTAAATTTATAAGAAATATTATCTTAAGTATAATAAGGGTATTTTAATCTATTAAAAGTATTAAGATTATAATTTTAAAATAGTTTTCCTTACTTTAATTTAATTAGATTAACTAATTATATATTTCCTATTTCCTATAGGGTTAATAAAAAAGGCTAGTATAGACTAAGCTAAAGGAAAGCTATTAGAATATTACTATATTATATTAATTTAGTGGCTTATATTATAACTTAGCCTTATATATTATATATCTATTATATACCCTATAAGTTTTAATTAATTGATAGAAGATTATTTCTTTTATTAAATTACTATAATCTAGGAACTATTATAATCTAGGATTACTATAATCCTTAATTATTATAATCTACTAAATATATATATATATTTATTTAATATTTAAATAGGATTTAGTTTATTAGCTATTAATATAATATTTTTACTTTAATATATTTAATTTACTTTTATTAACTATTAAGAGATATAACTCTATATTATTACTTAGATTATATTTTATAATCCTATTAATATAAACCTAGAATAGCCTAGTTTATTCCTTAGAAAACCTAACTATTATATATTAATAGCTTTTATTTAGTATTATATTATATAATCTAAATAATATATTTATATTATTAAAATATTAAACTTTAATAAACTAATATCTCTTTATAATAAAGTATCTCTTAGTATAGTTAAACTTATAATAAAGCTTTAATAGCTTTAAAATAAAGTTATAATACTAAAAGGATAGATTAAAATTTAAAATATTATATTTACTTTAATTATATAATAAGAAAAAGACCTAAGAGAGATATTAAAACCCCCTAGATTATTATCTTTCTATAGATAGACTATTAATATAGTCCTATTTCTTATAAAAATAAAAAGGTATTTCTATATATTCCCTAATTAGCTTAATATCTCTAAGGCTAAAGTATTCTTTATAATATCTTTAATCTAAAGAACTATAATTAATTAATAGGAATCTATTTATTAAGATTACCTTAGATATAAAACCTATAAAGACCTATAGAACTAAGAAATATAAAATATCTTTATAAATTAAATTAATTTTAAGATAATCTTTAAAGATAATTTTAAAGTTATAAATAAAAAATAATAAGTAGCTATTAAGATTATAATATTATATTAAAATAAATCCTATATAATATATTTAGCTAAGTTTAAATAGTTTACTTTAAAAACTAAATAAGATAATAATATACTTATAGAAATCTACTATAAAGGTCTTAAGGAAGAAGTTAAAGATAAACTATATAAAGCTAATTAATTTAATATCCTTTTAGAATATATTATAATAGTAATTAAGATTAATAAGTAATAATATAAATATAAAAGAGAGAAAGCTATAAAGGTTAAAAAAGTTAACTTTAATTTATATTACTCTAATAGCCCTAGTTAATATCAATATTAATATTATTATATATTATATTACTATTATATAATAGTTATTATAAAGTAGGGATTTTTAATAAAGATTATATAATCTAAATTAATTAAACCTATAGTCTAAAGCTATCTTTAACTTTAGGCTATCTTAACTATAACTTTAACTTTAATATTTAAATATATATTCCTCCTATAAAACCTTAACCTCTTAAAACTCTAAAACTCTATTTATCCTCCTCCCTAGTGCTATATATAGCCTAAGCTACTATTACTCTATATAGTATACTCTATTCTATTAAAGACCTTATTTATTTAATTAATTTATCTTTTTAGGTTATTATATTAGGCCTTATACTTTAATTTAATTATCTTAAGGAAGAAATCTTTAGTTAAAAAGATTAAATCCCCTTTTATAAGCCTACCCTTTAGACTTTTTAATCTCTTAAGTTAGGTCTTAAATACTTTACTATCTATATACTTTTAAATATAATTATTATTATTTATTATTTTATAATAAAATATTAGAAGCTTATAATTAAAGATTAATAATTTAATTAAATTAAGATTATTCTATATAATATATAGAGCTAAAATTAAATCCTTAAAGTCCCTCTTTAGATTAATCTCTTTAAGTTCTCTAGCTTTATATCTTAATATCTTAAATTTCTATTTATTATTATACTTAATAATACCCTTTTAGATATTATTATAATATAACTTAAGGCTTTTATTTAAATTAAGATTTATTATATTAAGACTTATTATAATAATTAATTATTATAAAAGTAATTAGCTATATAGACTAAAGTATAGAGAATTAAAGATTAATTAATTAATTAATAAGTTAATATATTTAATAATAACTAAATATACTATCTATAGTATTTTTTTTATTATAAAGATTAATTAATTAATATACTTATTATATAGAAATAATTAAATAATAAAGAAAAAAGAAATAGCTATTATATATATAGCTATATAAATTAAATATATATTTATCTTAATTAGAGTTTAATTATTAGATATAACTTTTATTATAATAACTTATTAAGTTTTAATCTATTTAAGGTCTATTTTATTAATAATTATACTAAGAGATTTAAAAAGCCTAGGCCTAATAAGGTTTAAGGTTAAAATAATAATAATTACTTTAATAGAAACTATAATAATAATTAAGGTAACTTTAATAACTAAAGGACTTTATAATATTAAGGAAATTAATAAAAATACTAATAAATAAATAATACCTTATATAGAATAAACTCTAGACTAATATCTCTAGGAGTTACCTAAAAAGAAAATAAATTATAATTAATATAAGATATATTTAAGTATAAATATTATAATTATAACAACTTTAGATATATAGTAAAAGTATATTTAGAATTACTAAAGAACCTTAATTATAGTGAGAAAATATTAAAACTTATTAATATATAAGGTAAATCCTAATTAATTATATATAGTAAGATATTAAAAATATATTAAAATAAATATAACTTATCTAATAAATAGGCTCTAGATAAATAAAGTAAAAAGTCTAAATAGAATCCTTATCCTTAAAGTTTAATAATAAAACTATATAATAAATTCCTTATTATAAAAAAAGCTCTAATAATACCTAAAATAATAAACCTAAAATTATTAAAACTTAAAAAATAGGAATAATACTATTACTATATAGAATATAAATGAAAATATAGAGAATAATATAAACTATACTTTATTATAAAGAAGTAAAGAGAGGATAAAAACCCTTAGAAAAAAGAGAAATAATTAATTAAGGCTAGAAAGTATTATTAAGAATAAATAAAGATATTAAAAGTACTTAATAAAGGAAATATAAATACCTCTAAAATAGAAGAATAGCTTAATATAAGCTTAAGAGATAATATATTATACCCTAAGATAATTATAATACCTTTAGGAAAGGAACTTATAGCTATTTAAAATAGAATTTATAACTTTAATAAAGATAAGCTTAATAATAAAAGAAGGGAAATTATTAGCTATTAAATAGTTAATAAGGGGGAAAAACCTAGCTATTTATAACTACCTATTAACTTAAAACTAACTATAAGAGAAAGAGCTATAAAGAATTATAATACTTTTAATAATATCTCTATATACTATATACTCTTTTAATAAAAAGAAAAATTAATATATAAAGAAAGAAATATAAAAGAATAAGTATATAAAAGAAACTATAAAAACCAATAAAATATAAAATATAAAAGAGATATTATAAGATAAGTAGCTAGATATCTCTATTAAAAAGATAAATACCTAAAATAAAAGTAATAATAAGAGTATTAATTACTTTATAATAAACTAGAATTATATTACTATCTATCTCTAGAAGATTAAAGAATCTAAGGAACTAGAAAATATAAAAATATAAATAATATTAATAATATCTTTATATAGGCTTATTATACTAATAATATTATAAACCTTTACTATAAAGAACTAAAGTTTAATATATAAGATAATATAAAGATATTATTAATATATAACTAATATAATAAGATTATATAGGTATTATATAAATACTATTAGTATAGATAATATATATAAGAAAAAATAGATTAAGATTATTTCCCTATAATAATCCCTAAAATATTAAATAATAGACCCTATCTTATAGAAGAAATAAAAGGATATAAGATATATAATTAATATAAAAACCTTAAAGTAATAGAACTAAGATTTAATATCTTATATTACCAATAAATACTTATAGCTAAGGAAATACTAAAAGGAATTAAAGAATTAATAGACTTTATTATATATATTTAATAAGAATTTAATAAAATTATAGATTATAAATACTAAAATAAAGAATTCCTTAACTTAAAGATATCTTATATTAAAGAATAAATATAGGATCTAAGAGAATAATATTTAAAATAGATATATATAGAGGTATATTTAATTAAGTACTTAAATAATAAAAACTACTATAATAATAAATATAGTCTTAATTATTTAAGTATAATAAGAAAAGGTTAAAACTATCTATAATAAAGCTATAGATAAGTAAAGAGTAGGGATTAATAATAAAAATACCTAAGAAAGCTTTAGAGATCTTTAAGAAAAATAACCTATAATATTTAATATTAAGAGTTTAAATTAAGGGTAAATAGTTTAATATATAGATAGATTATAGAATAAAAGATAATTATATTATATTAAAAGTAATAAAAAGTCTTAAGCTACTATAGAAAAGAAAGAGAAATCTATACCCTTTAATAAATATAGAAAAGTAACTTTTTAATTATAATAATAATATTATAGACTAAAAGATTAATTACCTTAAAGTCTTTATTAATAGAAAGAATTAAAAAGTAGATTTTAATATTATATCTCTAGAAAAAGCTAATATATTCTTAGGAATATTATAGTTAAAGTATTATAACTTAAATATTAACTAAAAGATAAGTTAAATTACTATTTAAAGTAATATTAATAATAATAATAATATTAATTAGATAGATAATAAGAGATCTTAAACTTTAATTAAAAAAAAAAATAAAGTCTTATATATAAAAAATATTTTACTATCTTTAAAGGGGATATAATATAAGTATATAAGAGGTAAGAAAAACTAGAATAAATAAATCTTAAGATTCCTTAAATAATAACTATAAAACCTAAATAAATACCTTAAATAAGAGAAGACTAATAAGATAAAGAAATAATAAAATTAACTTAAGAATATCCTAAAAGAATATTAAATCTATAAAAAACTATTTAATAAAAAACTTAAGATAAAGATATTATAATATAACTATTAAGACTATAAGATTATACTTAAATATAATAACTTATTATTCTAAAAGATCTATAATCTTAATAGGAATAAGCTTAAGACCTCAAGAGAATACCTAGAAATAAAACTAAATAAGGGAAATATTAAAATATTTAGCTTAATTATAGGATTTTTAATAATATTTATCCCTAAGAAAAATAGAAAAATATAACTTATTATAAACTATTAATAATTAAATATATTTATTAAAAAGGATTAAACCTTACTTTTACTTATTATAAAACTTAAGGACTATTTATAAGAAAAATAGATCTTTATTATTTTTAATCTTAAGGAAGTCTATAATCTAATATATATTAAGAAAAGAGATAAATAGAAAATAATATTTAAAATTAAGTTTAAACTCTTTAAGTACCTAATTATATTATTTAGATTTATTAATATTTTAATAATATTCTAAAAGATAATTAATTATATTCTATAATAATATCTAGATATCTTTATAATTTATTATTTAAATAATATCTTAATCTTTTTAAATAATAAAGAAGAATATAAGGAATATATCTATAAGATACTATAAGTACTATAGGATATTAATCTATTAATAGAACTAAAGAAAAGTTACTTTTATATAAAAGAAATTAACTTCCTAGGATATATTATTATATCTAGAGAAATTAAGATAAAAAGAAAGAAAATCTTAATAATAATAGATTAATTAAAACTAATAATAGTTAAAAAGATATAGAGTTTTTTAGGATTTATTAACTATTACTAGAGATTTATATAGTATTTTAATAGAATTATTAACTCCCTTATAGAATTAATAAAGAAAGATTAAAAGTTTATATAGTTATTAAATATATAGAAAGTATTTAAAGAGCTATAATAAGCTATTCTTAATAAATTAGTTTTAATTATATTTAATCTTAATAAGGAAATAAAATTAAAAATAGATTTATTAGATTTTACTTTAAGAAGATAAATAGATTAATATAATAACTAAAAAAACTTTATTTAATTATATTTTATTTATATAAACTTTATAGTATAAAACTTAACTATTTTATTTATAATAAGGAATTCTTAGCTATTATTAATTACTTTAAGGAATTTTAATATTACCTTATAGGAAGTATATATTAAATTAAGGTCTATATTAACTACTAGAATATTATATATTTTATAACTATATAAGAACTAAATAGAAAATAACTATAATATATTAAATATCTATATAAATTTAACTTTATAATTATCTATTATAAGAGATCTAAAAATAAATATATAGATATAATTAATAGAAGATTAGATTATAATATTAATATAATAAAAATAAATAGATAAGTCCTAGAAATTAATAGAAAGAGAGAATATAGATTTACCTAATAAATAAAAGTATTAAGATAGATATAAAAAATAGAGATAATTATTATCTTAAATAATAAAGTATATAACTTCCTTTATAATTTCTATTTATATTTACTATATAGATATTAAAGAGTTATAAAGATAATAAAAAGACTTTTAAAATAAGGCTATTATATTTTAAACCTATAATAAGAAATAGAAAAAATAGTTAAAATATATAACCTATATATAAAAATAAAGTTATAATAATATAAGCTATATAGTATACTATAAGTATTATCTATAGTATAATAACCTTAGGACTTAATTATAATAGACTTTATAATTAAATTATCCTTATTAAAAGAACCCTTAATTAATATTTTTTATAATAATATTATAGTTATTATAGACCGATTTATAAAGTTCTTATATTACCTACCCTATAGAGAAGTAATAGATATAGAATAACTTTTATATATCTTTTATAGAAATATTATAACTATATATAGTTTACCTTATGAGATTATCTTAAATAGAAGATTAACCTTTATAGTTAAGTTTTAGTAATTACTTATAGTATACTTTAGATTAAACTATAAACTATTTATTACCTTTAGGCTATAAATAAATAGATAGATAGAAAGAATAAATTAAATAGTAGAATAATATCTATAATACTATATTAACTATAAATAAGATAATTAGATTAAAAAGCTATTAGTTACCTAACTAGCCTATAATATTACCTATAATAAAAGTATATAGCTTATATCTATATTTATAAATTTCGGTTTTACCCTAGAAATATACTATAATATAAGGGAATCTAAATTAATTAATCTAATAGCTATTATTAAAAATAAAGACCTTAAAGTACTATATAAGAAAATAAAAATAAAGCTTAAATTTATTAAAAATAAGATAAATAATTACTATAATTTAAAATAAATAAAGGGATTATTATTCTTAGAAAGAGATATAATATATCTTACTATAAAAAATAGTTTAATAAAATAACTATTAAAGAAACTTAATTATAAGTATATTAGGCTATATAGAATTATATAGAAAATCTTAGAAAATAACTATAGATTAGACTTATTAGTAAAAATTAGATTATACTTAATTATATATATTGCCTTACTTAAATTAATAGTAGATATAATTTAAGTTAAATATAATAATAAACCTAAAGAAATTAAAGGACTAGAAGTCTATAAAGTAAAAGAAATTAAAGATATATATAAAAATAAAGGAAAAATAGAATATCTAATTAAATAGAAAAACTACCTAAAGAATAAAAAGATATAGAAATTAATAAAATACCTTAAGAATACCTAATAACTCTTAAAAGACTTCTATTAATATTACTAAAAGAAAATAAAGAATTAAAGTTAAAGTTATCTAGACCTAAAGAATCCTAGTTAATATTCTTAGGATTTAAAAAGTAAAGTTCTTTTATAGTAGCTTTTTTATAATAACTTAATTTCTTAATTAACCTATCTTTATTATCTAGACCTTAAATATCTTAATAGAATTTAATAATATAATACTCTTTTATCTTATTTTTAGTTTTATAAATCTAAGATAAATAACCTATAATAATAGCTATTTATATCTAAAGGGTAATAAGCTTATTATAAAGCTTTAATAAATCTTTATTAATCTTCTTCTTATCCTTATTAAGCTTCTTTTCTTAAGAGATTAGTTTTTAAATTATAATAATTAAAAGAACTAAGAAGTTAAAAAAAGAGAGAATATATAGAAAGAAGTAATATAAATATTATTATAAGAATAACTATAATAGATATATTTACTTTAATAAGATAAGTCTATAGTTATTAGATATTCCTTTTAATATTTAAAATAATAGAAATATAATATATCGGCAAATTTATATAATAACTCTATAGCCTTAATAAGAAATTTTTATTCTTTAACTTTATAATTAATACTCTTAGAAATATAACTAGATATTTTATTAATAGAATATTATATAAAATAATATTTATAAGTTTAAGTTAAGACTTACCGATTTAAGATAAAACCGATAAATATAATATAGGCCTTAAGAATAAGACTTAATAGAGAGGAGAGATTATATTATAACTTAGCCTTATATATTATATACCTATTATATATCCTATAAGTTTTAACTAATTAATAGAAGATTACTCTCTCTATTAAATTACTATAATCTAGGAATTATTATAATTTAGGATTATTATAATCCTTAATTATTATAATCTATTAAGTATATATATATATTTATTTAGCATTTAGATAAGATTTAGCTTACTAGCTATTAATATAACTTCTTTACCTTAATATATCTAATTTACTTCTATTAACTATTAAAAGATATAACTTTATACTACTACTTAGATTATATCCTATAATTCTATTAATATAAACCTAAAATAGCCTAGTTTATTCCTTAGAAAACCTAACTATTATAGCTTAGGTAGTTATTATTATAATATAAATTATAATTCCTTTTTTTTTTTTATAATTTTAAATATATTAATTATAAAAAGCCCTTAATATAGATTAAAGATATAGCTTAATATAAATCTATAAAGAGTTATTTCTCTATAAAACTATAGTTAATATACTACTAGTTATCTTTATTAATATATTATAAGAGGTCTATCTAGTTATATAATCTTAATTAATTAACTATAGTTAAGTTCTTCTATTAAGGGACTTTTTAATCTTTAGTAAAAACTCTATCTTATAGTATATATAAATTTTCTTCTTATAATTTTAACTTTATTAGTCTCTTTATATAGATTTCTAATTAATCTATAGAGATTATTAAACCGAAAGGTACTCCTTTTGGTAAGTTATTTTATTAATATATATATCTATCTATTATACTAGCTTATCTAGTCTAATTTCCTCTTTTTATCCCCTTTAATCTAGGCTATCCTCTTTAGGTTAGGTCTTTATTATATAACCTAGCCTGACCTATCTAAAGCTTATATTACCGATACCTACCTTATGTATTTATTTTAAGGTTAGGTTTAATATACCCCCCTAGATTTAAAGGTCCTAATAATCTAATTTCTTTAGAGAGGCTTATTTTAGTATTTTATAGTATAATTTCCTCTTTTATAGTATTAATTACTATTTTGCTATATTAATTTTACTATACTAGTTCCTCTTAACCTTTAGCTTTAGATATACCTTAATCTAACTCCTTATAAGGTATATAACCTTAGATCTTAATAGCTTATTTTTCTATAGAGTACTTATTTATTATATCTAATTAGATTACTTCTAAGAATTATTTATTTAATAGGTCCTTTATATATATCTCTTTAAGCTTAAGAGAGAAGTCTATATTACCTTTTTATACCTTAATTAATTAAAATCTATCTCTTTAGCTAAATTAATAGTTTATTCTTTTATAGTGGCTTATTGGTTTTAGATCTCCTATTAAAATCGGCTAAAAAAGGTAAATAAAAGGTAGATTCCTTCTTTAATTTACTTTTTATTTTAGCTTTATTTAATCTTAATAAAGAGCTTAAAGTACTCTTCTAATATACTATATATATTATTAAACTAGATATTTAAGTATTATACTTTAATAATACCTTTAAGCTTTATAATTCTAATTGCTTACTTTTATTTTATAATCTATTTATTCTAATTAATCTTATGGTTTATTATTAATTAAAGTAGCTTAAAATAGTATTTTTAAGCTTATTTTTATTATAGGTTTTTATTAATATTATAGGCAGTTTAAAGGTTTAAGAAGAATAATAATATATTATTATATTTAGTTAATCTATTTATTATAAATATATATATCTTAATATAATATAGGCTAATATTTTTAATTATTTAATTAAGTATATTTAAAATATACTTTTATTACTTATTATAGTCCCTTCTATTAATTTAATAAATAATAATCTCTATTTTATATACTTTTTGATCTTTAAGAAGTAGCTTAGTATATATAATTATATTATAATTACTCTAAATAAAGCTTATTTATTATATATTATTAGCTTCTTTTATAAAGTAATTATTAATCTTAGGTTTATATAGTTCTTAGATTTATTAAGCTATAAATTAGATTAAGTCTCTTAAATAATATAATCTTTCTATAGTTATCTTTATAATATATACTTATTTAAAGAATTCTTATTTATCTAGTCTATTAAGATAATAAGAGCTTTAAGGCATTTTATTGTAGTTTAAAGCTTATCTTTAAGGTTTATTATATTGATTTAAAGCTTATAGTTATAGTTATAGCTATCTTCTAATTAATAGAAGATAGCTCTAAGACTCTTAATTATTAAACCGAAAGGTATTCCTTTTAGTAAGTTATTTTATTAATATATATATCTATCTATTATACTAGCTTGTCTAGCCTAATTTCCTCTTTTTATCCCCTTTAATCTAGGCTATCCTCTTTAGGTTAAGTCCTTATTATATAACCTAGCCTAACCTATCTAAGGCTTATATTGCCAATATCTACCTTATGTGTTTATTCTAAGGTTAGGTTCAATAGAGATTATCTTAGATTAATATAATCTAGTTAATTAGCTATATAATCTATAGTTTATAGCTTAATTTTTAGGTATTAAAGAAGTCCTTTTTATAATAATTAGGTTTTCTAAGGGATAAACTCAGCTATTCTAGGTTTATATTAGTAGGATTATAAGATATAATTTAAGCTATTATATAGAGTTATATTCTTAATAGTTAATAGAAATAGGCTAAATATATTAAGATAAAGAAGTTATATTAATAGCTAATAAATTAAAGTCTATAAAAGGGCTAATAAGTATATTTTATATATTAAGGCTTTATATATAAAGCTAATAATATTTGGGAATAATATTGTTCCTAGACTGATGCGGTCCTAGGCCGCCGTCGATCCTTCCTCTGGTTAAATCTAAGTCTATTCCCCGAAAGAAGTCTGGCTTATCTTGCCAGACCAGAACGGTTGCAAGACAGGACCAGAAAATACCAAATACCTGTTCTATCCTAGAAAAGCCTCAAGACTATCTAAATACCAGGCTTGGGGTCAATGATAGCTGTGATGCAGCTATTCTTGACCCATCCACCTAATTTATCCCCCTTACCACGGCCGGTACAAGTATCGATGGGAACCTGGAAATAATGTATACACTCGTTGTAATCTGCCTTCCATAGACAACCCTTCGCAACAGAGAATTCAATCTTGAAGTGATATCCGGTCGAAGGCAGCTTCTTTCCCTCGAGCTTATCATTGGACCAATAGTAGCTATTGTTCTTGTTCTTGGCAACCACATCGCGGCAGAAAGACTGAGCGGCAAACGAGATAGCATTGGGGTTTGAAACCTGGCCACTCTTGTTGCAGCGGGTGTAGTTTTCAGAGAACTTGGGGCTGTTCATGGTAGCGGTAGGGCTGGGGCTCGGCTTGCTGGTGGTCTTGGTGTTCACCCATGACTCGCATCGTGAGATGGTTACACAGGCCTGTCCGCCTCCGCCACGGCCGCCACCGACTCCCTGGTTGCACATGGACTCAGTTACTGTCTTGGTACAGGAGCTTCCATCAGGGGTTGAGATTGTCAGGGGGATACGGTCGCTCAGAGTGGGAGCATCTGTCAACCAACCGGGCCGTTGACCAATCGTGGGACCTGACTTTGTGGTCGAGGAAGTTGTAACTGCAGATGAAGAACTAGCACTTTCGGTCGAAGGGGTTGCCATCTCAGTCGAAGAAGGTTTCTCTTCTGAAGACGGCTTCTCGGTGTTCGAATCATCCGAGGATGTCCTAAAAGAAGTGGCAAAAGTGGTGGGCTCCTCGGACGAGGTTTCCGAGGTGGTTTCGGTAGGGACAGGACGATTGCAGGAGAGGCCATCGCCATCTCGCTTGGCCACGAAGTCCCACTTCCACTCAGGCACCGTGATCTTGAAGTTTCCGTGATCAACTTTCTGGCTCAGCCTGAACTTCCAGCTATCAATTTTGCCGTTCCATTCCTCTTGGTTTGCCGCTGCAATATTCGAAGCCTCGTTCAAGTCGGATGTCACCTTTTCGATAAGCATTGTCTTTGCATAGTCCACTGCGGAGTTGATGGACCAAGCTGCGTCGCCGTCGAATCTGCTAGCCATGAAATTCTTATACGCATCTGCGAATGACCAGACACCGTTCTTGACTGCATCGTTGTTCATGCAGCCTTTAGCGTTGTTGTCCATATCGACACTATGACGGTATTAGAGGAAAGGTTCAACAGGGGCGAGAAGAGTGACCATATGCTTACAATCTCGCGTAGAGCCGTTGATTTTGTCTCACCATAGCATCTTGTGCTTCGGAAACGCTAAACATCTCGACGCCAATGGCTAGTTGCTCGAGTTTGCCAATCTTATTTTCGATCCGAGTTGTAGCTTCACCTTCTGTTGTGCCAGCAGTGACATCGTTCTCTGTCTTGGCCAATTTGTCAGCCTGACTCCGAACGTCGGCGAAATTGCACGTATGTCCCTAGATCAAAATGTCAGCGTTTGTAAGTTCCAAGATCTGATGTCGTCGCCATGAGATAAGGGTTATAGCTTGAGTCTTACCTTTGCATTACTGTTGGTCCAGTGGTCCATCGCTATGAAGTCATCAAGATACTTTGGCCATTTCACGGCAGTGGGGTTGATCTTGTGGTTGTTGCTCCTCCCGGCTCCGGGGTAAGCATCAAACACCTTCTGGAGAAGGTTGTTGTTACTATCCGCACCCGCGCCACCGTAGGCTTCCATGTCACTGCAGCTGATCTTGTTTCGAGCAGGACCATCACTAAGTCCCCTAATGCTGTCACCGTTGACGTCGATGATCTCGCGGAAGAAATCCAGAAGCATACTCTTCTCATAAACATGATCGATCGTAGGTGTAATTTTCTTGGTGTTGAGCGACACAAACTCGGCTGCTGGAAGATTGCCTTTCAATACGGGGACGCAATTCTCATCTGTAGTGGTAAACCACCATTTCTTGATATTTTTCAAGGGAGAGTCCTGTGAAACAATAACGGCGTCATTGTCCAACACGAGATTTCCTCCAGGATACTCGGGGAAGTAAGGCCTTTTGACGAATGCCGGGCAACCTCCAATATCGGATTTCAGCTCCTTTGGACCTCTTCGCTCAAGACCTCGTCGTTCCAATGGCTCAGAGTCTATCTCAGACGCCAAGTCCCGCTGACAGGTCTTGCATGAACTGTTTCCCGAGGGGCCGCAAGCTGCAGCAGATGATGTACTGGTGGTTCCTACCACGTCGCAACCGGTGTGTGTCTTGGTGCATGTTGTTTGACATTCCGGCGTGATAGTGCTGCCAGCTGGACCGGTATAGGTTGTACAGGCAACCAAGCAATCGGTAACAGTGGCCTTTTCAGTACATGTAGCAGCGGAAGACTTCTTGTCATCGTCATCGTTGTCGCCATCGTCACCATCGTTGCCGGATGTATCAGGAGCAGTCGTGCAAAAAGGAGGTAAGCAAGGAAACTTGAACTTAGGAAGGCCCGGAAGCTTGAACCAAGAACCAGTGACCTTGGGAAAGCCAAATAAGACGATACCCGAGCCTTTCCCGCCGCAACGAGAGCAGCCAACAAGGACAGGAACAACAGTAGGGCCGGAATCGCCTGATGTTGTAATCCAAGTGTTGGATACCCATTCAGGATGGCCGGTGACAGTTGAGGGGGTAAGTCCCTCAGGAACATCTGTAACGGTAGGAGCAGGCAAAGCATCATGGGCACTACTGGTCTCTGGTTTGGGGGTGACCGGCGGTATATCGCCACTCTGCGTTTTGGTAAGACGATCATGATCATCCCCGTCGTTTGTAGCAGTGGGACTGGCTGTAGTGTTTGTGTCGATGTTGGAGGATTTATCAACAGGTTTGGAAGTAGTGTCGTCGACAGGCTTGGAGGTAGTGGGATCAACAACCTTGGAGGTAGTGGGATCAACGACCTTGGAGGTAGTGGGATCAACGACCTTGGAGGTAGTGGGACCAACGATCTTGGAGGTGGTAGGATCGACAGCCTTGGACGTGGCATCGTCTCCATGGGTACTCGGTTCAGCCCCATCCTCTACCTTCGTCTCCTCGGGCTGAGTATCCTCAGACGAAGTGCCGACAGGTACCGTGTTTTCTGGTCCCACGGCTGTAGCCTTATCGATCATCGTATCCTGGCCAGGAGCAGTACCAGTTGGCTGACCATTGGAATCATCCGAGACAGGCATTGTCGCTGACTGGCCTTCATTGAGCACTCCTGAGCTAGTAGCCGCAGGTACGTCCCAATTGTTGTCCGATTGACCATCAATGGGCTGTTCTGGCAAATCAGTGTTGCCGGCGTCAGCCGGGGCAGTTGTCGTTGCAAGTACAGGGTCTTCCTTTGCCAACTCAGTACTCTCAGGTGTAGGAAGACCAGAGTTTCCTACTTCATTGACAGCCTGGCTGACCTCGGTGACATGAACAGACACCGAGAGCTGACCGTTTGCATCACCAGGGGAGTCTGCTGCAATTGAAGTCTCAACAGCAGCATCCTCGTTGGATAGGCTCTCGGCGAGGGGAACAGATGAAGTTTGTACAACCTCGTCCTGACAGTCCTCAGGTACTCCCCCTGAAGTGAGGGTAGATCCTGATGTCCCAGCTGGATTGCAGGGACCACCAAGAGCCCCCATAGCCCAAAGGGCCAAGACTAGAGAGTATCTCATGGAAAAGATTGAAAAGGTAACGAATGAATCACTTTGTTGTATCACAATGGTAAAAGAAAAAGGAGATAAGAAATAGGAAATAGGAAATAGATGTTTGTTCTGAGGAATCGAGGTTGTTGTTGTGTTTTCGGAATAGAAGGCTCGAGGACAAGCACGATATATATAACAACTTGTCAAAGATTGTTTGAAGTGCCATAGAAAAAAGGCACTCAGCCTTGCTACCAGCTACAAAGACTGGGTTTCGACTCCCATTCTGTATAAGCAGTATCTTGGAATAGACATAGCTAGAGTCTGATTGGACAGTTAGCTAGAACCATCCGTAGCAAACTGTGGATATGTCGAGACTATCTCCCTGCAACAGTAAGCAATGGGCGATGATGACTATGTCATGCCTCAACTTTCCGGAAAAGTAGATCCGTATTGCCATTGCCACAAAGAAGAAGCCATCACGAGGATACAGTAAGAAAGAAAGGATGCTGAGCAGTACTCGTAAAACCCCAAATAGTGGGTATTGGATACTCGGCAAGTGGCTTCGCTCAGGCAAGATAGGAAGGAGTCTCATGGACACTAAGCACTAAGGATACTATAGCTGATATTCTCCCTTTGCCCTTCGTCAATTTGGCCAGATTTTTAGTCCATCTACTCAGCCGATATATCAATCCTGGCATCTATGCTCTTCTCATGACCCAGTAGAACAGGCGATTCACACTTCAAAGTCCACTTCACAGTCAGACTAGATCTGACGAGATACATAAGCTCTTTTCATCCAGTCAATTCACAGATCCTCAAAGGCTGCTTTGGAGTTTGCGGCTGATGTGATTTCGCAGGGACCTATAAGTCAAATGGGTAAAGTGCTTATAACCTTTTCAGTGGCACAGCCTTACAAGGCGCTGATGGCAGGGGTAGCGGACCAACAGGAATGGGAGAAACACGATTGCTAGTGTTGCAATGGGAAATTGGTGGCAGCGGTACCAAAGTTGGAGTTCCCAATAGAGACGTTTGGTCCGAAGGATCAATTCGGCCGAGAGACTAATTGGAGGGCTGTGTAGCTCAAGGGAATACGATCGAGACCTTATTTGCATAGCCGGCTATAAGACCTTATTTAAGAGTGGGCTATGCGCCAATAGCCAGCCCCTATAATCCTCTGCTCACGTGAGAACAATAACGTTGATATTCTTCACTTTAGCTTTTCCATCTTAAACTCGCAATAAAATCTCTCCTTGCATGCAGGCTTTTATATACAAACCTCAATAACTCTCCGACTTATTCTTTGCCCCCTTGCAGGTAGTCATGTCTACCAACCCTGATTATGTGTACTGCACCATTTGCGGTATGGCCATTAGAGATGACGCAGTTGCTTTAGCTGGTCCTCATTGGCCAACATACGATGCAATACCTCTAGAGACTCAGATGGCCGACCTTAGAGTCATTCGCTATGCCGCTGAGATAGACTCTTACCCCGGTAAATTATTTCTGCTACCTGATAAAAAGGAGGTGTATCTTCAACACCCATATAATATCGATCGCCAATCCGAAGAACAATAGAATACCGCGATAGGCAAAATGTATATGGGGATTCACGTAGCTTGCGAAGACCTTGCCAATCGCGCTATGAAAGGGCCTTTTAATGCCAATATCAGCTCTACCAGCGACCTATGGTTCACGCTAGAACGATGCTGTGCTAGCTATCTCGAGCAATAACTGCAAGAGCGTCCTCTACCAATAGATATAAATTACGTCCCTCCTATTCTAAATAACTCACCTGGATAGCCGTTATCTATAGGCTTTGGGCATTATTACGTTCCTGTTTACTGTATTGAACAATGGGGAGACAAATGGGAAGGATAGGTAAGCTTATATCTCATTTAAAATCTATCATCTGGCCTTATATGCTGACGAACTTGCCTTATAAAAGTGGGATGATGACCCCATCGAAATCCCTGACTTGACTTCGACGCTTCTTTTAAATCTGGAGCGACTAGATGATAACTCAGCCTAGCCCTCAACGGAAGTATCGCCGGAGCAAATTAAAGACTATATCAAGAGCTTCTCCTGAGACCCTAACTCGTTTCTCAAAGACGACAACAATATCCCGCAGTCTATATATAAAGAGCTATTCTTTCAAATCCCTTTTCTTTGGGATCTCGATATTGAGGCAGTTAATAATAAGACTGGCTCTAAAGCGGGAGATAGCGAGCAGTAGAACTAGAAAAGACTCACTAAGCAGGTTATAAGCTCTCTGCATTCCCTGCCTCTAAATGCAGCCAGTTATCGTGATGAGGGCATATAGAGTTACGACGATATTGGGCTAGATGTTCCGGGTGGACTTAGTAACCGCCGACGAATTTGGCAGATTTTGGAAGACATGAGCCCTAATGATGTGCAGGCTGGAAGACCGGCAGTAGACAAATAGTCAGGAAAGCTCGTGGCTGTCTTTGCCGAGACAGGGAATCGCACTCCTGAGTCTTCCAAGAGAGCCATGATTAACGTGTGAAAACAATAAACGAGCCCGTGGAACACGGGGCAAGCCCTCGGGATGATGAATAGAGACCTCGTAAAATAACGTAAGGGAAGCTACTATGTGCCTAAAAGGCTCAATGGAAGAAAATGACTCCCCTGTCTCCTACACCACGTCAGTCAGACCCCAAAATGAAATGGCATCACAGCCAACAGCAATTTCTTTCTGGCAAGTACTGAAAATAATCGTCTTGTAAGGCAACGACGTCTGTTTCTTGCCCTGCAGCCATCCACGATTAGAGCAACGTAATAATATTAAACCAGGAAAAACAGAACTAAGAGCCAATCAAAGGAAGAAGAGATTTTATGGCAATTGCCCAAAAAGCAAAACATACAACAGCGGGGATTCGCTGGTCGTCACCGACCCAACTACTAATCCGCCGGTTACTAGCTTAACTATGGGAGAGCGGACGGGATCCCGTGTTCTCTAGTACCTATGGTCGTATGTGCTTAGACAGCATAATGATTTGATATATATAGGCAAGGGGTCAAGTCTATTTGAGTTGATCCACGAGCATACCCCTAAGTATATGTTCATTGAATGGACGCCATTCTTTGCGCTCACCTCGTTGATAGTTCTCTCTAGTTCGTTACCGCCACTTTATCTGCGATGAACTAGCATTCCAGAAATCTGACTTGGTCGCATATTATCATCGGATCATCCATCTCAGTACAGACAAACAGGGTTGTCAGTGGAGTCGTCCAATGTCACATCCTTCAGCCGCACTTGTAACCCCAGCCCGAACCAACCAACAGTTATAACAAGCGAGAGAAGTGTGGACACGATGTGGTCTCATTTGTCAAGCTGGAAGATCTTTTGTTTCAAGATGCGAACCGTCAGTGTAAACAGCAGATAGATCCTGGAGTGTTTCCCTCTTGCAGACACATGCATGGATGCTCAGCAAGATATATCAGAATCGCGGAATTGCCGCGCGGGCAACTCCCGTTACCATCATACCATGTACGAAGGTATATAACAGCATGCAGACCTCGTTAATCTTGGTCGAATTACATACAGTTGGAATTTCAATCTATTCCACAGCTCCCATCCCGAGTCTTCCGAGCGCTTGAGTTTGAAAAGAATTCATCACTCCGCCACAACACCAGTGTCGTCACGACTATGCTTTGGCATTCATTGTTCTATTTCCTCGCTAGTACAGCCAGTGCCTGGACCCCACAGTCCAGAGGTAAATGAGATGAACATATTCATGAACGTCCAACATGCTGACGACATACAGTGGCTGCGAGGGCCAATGGCGAGCAGCTCACCGAACGATGGCTATCGGATGATAAAAAGATTCGTGGAGTCAATCTCGGCTCGCAATTCATCATTGAGCGATGGATGGCCGAAGAGTCATGGAAGAACATGGGCTGCAGCGCCTACAATGATGAGTGGCAATGTGTCAAGGGTATCGGCCAGGCCAAAGCCAACGCCGCCTTCAAAAAGCATTGGGAGACTTGGATTACAGAGGATGATATCAAGCAGATCGCAAGTCTTGGTCTCAATGCCGTGCGTATTCCTGTAGGATACTGGATGCACGAAGACATTATCCAAGATGGTGAGTATTGGCCCCGAGGCGGCATTTGGCATCTTGATCGTATTGTAGGCTGGTGCAAGGACCACGGTATTTACGTGCTCATTGGTCTTCACTCTGGCCCCGGCATTAGTTCCCCGAATGAACAGTTTACAGGCCATGCATGTGTCACCCTCCGTATCTTGTCGGGTCTTTCTCACTAACACGCCTCCAGTCTGTGCCTGACCCCGGATTCTACACTCCAGAGAATTACGAGAGAGCATACAAATTCCTTGAGTGGATGACGAAGCGCATTCATACTAATGGTAACTACACCACTGTTGGAATGCTTGAGGTTTTGAACGAGCCTGTGCATGTACCAAAGTGGAAGGACGAGGCAGCAGATATGATCAAGAATTACTATCCAAACGCATACAAACGGATTCAGGCCATGGAGGGCTACTTGAAGGTCCCTGCCGCCGACCGCTTACATATCCAGTTTATGGCAAGTATCCTCCATATCTCCAAAACAATCCGAAAGCATGGTAGCACTAACTTGAACATTTCACAGGGCAAGTCATGGGGATCAGGAGACCCAAGAAGCTCTCTCCCAGATGAAGATACTGTCTTCTTTGACGCACACCGATACCTAAGTTTCGACAACAGAATTGCTGGTAACAAGAAAGCATACATCCAGACCGCATGTAGAGATGATATGGGGAGACATGTTTTCGTCGGTGAATGGTCTCTATCAGTGAACAGTACCCTGAAAAACACAAACGAGTTCAAGGTCGATGGGCAAGAGACATGGTACAAGGCGTATTGGGCTGCGCAAGCAGAGTCCTTTGAGAAGTCTGATGGATGGTTCTTTTGGTCTTGGAAATGTGACGGTAAGCTGGGTAAGGAAGACTGGCGGTGGTGCTACCAGTCTGCTGTTGCAGCCGGGGTCATTCCAAAAGATGCCAGCAGTGCTGCAACCCTGAGTCCTTGCGCCAGATATACCTAGATGTATATATTTGTGCCGGGACGTGATATCTACTTGCCAACGAGGTCCTCGCAAATCCGCGTACTTATAGCATCCTGGCTTTCTCGCCGACAAACCTCAAGGCCAGGCTCAGGAACTTAGATTTTGAATAAGGTGGAGACGGAATAAAAATGACCTCAACGAGTACAAAGCTTGTAGCGTACTTCTGTATTGATTTTATATTACAGGGTGTGAAAAGGGAGAAATTATCAGAACTTTATTTATCGATATTATAAGCAGTTTCGGAATAAGAACTATCTATGCCGAGTGAATAATGCAAACCTTTGTTGTGGACGTAGCTCATTTATAAGGGGAAAGGCGCGACTTTCCATCACCTCCCACTATCAAACATCCCAAAGAGCCTTCGCATTGTCTTGAAACAGCTTTCGTACAAGATCCTGGTCCCCATCGGCCCATTCTATGACTTTATCCATGAATGGCTTCGCATCGTACCCCCGTGATTTCGTATGCGGCCAGTCAGACCCGAACACAACTCCATTTCCATTCCGCATACTGAAAAGAGACTTTGCCAGTGCTTCCAAGTCCTTGAACTCAGGATCATTTGAGAATAAATAGGGAGCAGAGATTTTGACGTAGACTAGTGGATCCCTCATCATGGTCTTCAGAGCATTCCAGCCTGGCTGCTTTGTTGAGTCCAGTGGCAAGCTTGACGGAGACCCAAAGTGCTCGAGGACAATTTTGACTCCAAGCTCAGAGACTAAGGGCTGGATGTGGTCCAGTACGTCCATATCAGCGTATAAGCCAATCGACCATGTCTTCATCGGTCGCAGCTTCTCAGCGTACCTTCGTAGAGCGGTTTGAATCTGCTCTCTACTAAGAGCAGCTTTGGTCGATCTCAAGTTAAGTCGTACACCCCTGACACCTAAGCGGTGCCATTGATGAAGGGTTTGCATGTCGATATTGTTTGGGTCGAAGGCAACCACGCCACGTGCTCTGGTTGGACCTAGTTCTTTCAGACCCTCAAGTATCCAAGTATTATCGTTGCCGTATGTAGATATTTGGACAAGAACCATGTTTGGCAGTCCAAGCCGCTCAGAGTTCAAGAGGGCTTGGTCCGTGGTTGCTTCCTGGGGAGGTTTAGTGCCGGAAGGGAGCGGATATTTGCCAGGCTCTATAATATGAACGTGACTATCCCATAACCCATCAGGAAGTTTGGGACGCGATGAAAAGTATTGATGTCCATATGAGCCATACACAATGTTTGGAACAGCCGAGAAATTGTGTTGAAGAGGGCTTACGATGCTGCGAGAAGTCAAGAGGACTCGAGTACGGAGCCCGCCCAGTTTCGTCAACATAATGAAGCTCGGGTGAAAAGTGGTATGTAGTTGACCTAGTTCTCAGTAGCTCAAATATTCAATTTAATGTTATTATTGCAATATTGAAATAAGCGGAAGCCTTGAAGTAGAGAAAGACAGCTGGGGATCTGACATGAACTTCTCGGCCGAGTCTTGTCGTAATCGGCGAAAGCGGGGCTCGGAAAACCGGGGATCGACCGAAGCTGACGGCGGCTGACGGCCGACGGCCTTGCTCGGGAATAACGACGAAACAAAAGAATCGAGACAGTTCACACTCTCATAATTCAATGAGATTATCGGGAACCTTGGGTTTGATTTAAAGCTGAAACAGATTAGAAAATACCCCGCGTATGAATAACGATCAATACTGAACATCCTCAGCCTCTCCATCATCCTCCATCAACTCCTCCTCACTCCAATTTGCCTCCTGAGTCCAGCCCCAGCGCTCCTCAAGATGAGATAAATGTTCCTCCAATCTCGCAAGCCCATAAAAGTCATTCTCCCGAGACCCTGTCTTGACGCCCTCAATGGACCAGTCCGGAGTTCCAAACTTGAGAAGCTTCTCTCCTTCACGAGTACATGAGTCGAAATCAATGATAACAGGGTTGTCCCCGGCATCCAGCATGATGTTGCTGGAGCTAATGTCGTTGTGGACGAGACCCAGGCTGTGCAAGTGCGCAACGCCAGCTTTGACACCTTGCAGGAGATGCTGTGTATCGAGGGGAACACCTATTTCTCCACGTTCGTACAAGGTCATGGCGTATCGGCCATAACAAAGTCCACGGATCGTCCCTTCAATTACTTCACACCCCCAGTACTTGGCGATGTTTGGGTGAGGATTCTGGCGTAGAATCTCACCGGTGTTTGCTTCTGCCAGGATGAGTTCTTTGAAGTTGTTCTGTGCTTGATCGGCTACATAAGAAGTGAGGCCTGGGTATTTGATGTAGCAATATTCGAAAATCTGCTCGGGGGCGATAGTAAGGCCGGAGGGATAGTCTGGCCAGATGTTCTCGCCCTCAACCCAAATCGTCTCCATCGACTCTATCGGAAAGTTGAACGCGGTAGCAAGAAATGAGGCAAATTCGCGGGGGATGTCGTCCAGGGCCACAGAGGTCAAGTCGATCAGTCCTAAATTAAGATTTTTGACAACACGGATATCGAGTGATTGTTTGGCGAGAGCGAGAAAAAGATCCCCTGTACTGATTGCAACAAGAACCCGAACACCGACAACCTTCCATTCAAAATTGTCGCCTTCTCCTAGAAACTGACACTCCTCATCACCGTCAACAATTTCGAGCGTTAGCGGAGCCGCATCCGGAGGGCAATCTTGGGCATCCATTATTGTAATCGTTGGAGTTAGAGTGCGTTGTGAAAGGTGTTCGCAGAAAGGTGTTTGCAGAAAGAGTGGGCAGAGAGTGTGAGGTAAAGATGGAAAGCACACAGGTGGCGTGCACTACCTGTTCAGATAAGAATACATTCGGGAGAAGACGGCAGAAGGCGAGGAGGTAAACCTCGTAGAACTCGTTCAAACTCTCGCTTCAGATCTTTCATCAGTGATGATTGGACAACCTTATTCAATATCTCGGCGAGACAGGTCAAGGTTACACAAATGAAAGAAGAACACAATTTCATTCGTCAAAGGAGTCAACTAAGCTTCCTTGATTGAACCTTGAATAGATAAGATTTGTGTAAAGACTTGTCTGTGTAACTTTGACCTATCTCGTCAAGACATTAGATAAAAGACTTTCATCAGCATACAATTGAGAATTATCATAAGCAGACTACCATAGGTTTTAGCGCTAACTCCCATTTACTGATCCTGCTTCACCATCGAAGATAGCCCTAGGCATAACCATCGTTGCAGAGGAAGCGAGTGTACAAAATCGTGTAGTTCCGGTTCCACCCCATCGCTTCAAGACTTAGGCGACATGACTCAAGCTTGTGACTAGCAAGTACCTCAAAGAGTAGGAGCTGTTGAGCTTCGGCGAGCACTATTGACGTTGCCACCCTTGAGCTTCCCTGGGCAGGTCTGAGTGCCACGCTACAAAGTATGGACTCGATAAATACCTGGACTACTGCCTGATTAGTATTTAAATGATGGAAAGATCCACGATCATTAGTACTTACTCTCGCCTCCTGCCTAGTCGTAGCAGTAGCTTTACTGTATCCGCCACCGAGGGAACTGTTGCCACGAGTGCAAATATCTGTCCATAGCCCCATTTGTTCCCAGCTGCAGTCAAATTTAGTTTTACGGTCTGCTCTGTACCAAGAATCAAGAGTCCAGTAAGTAGCAACACCGCTATCGCTCTTTGGCATCGTGGGACACGAATGGCAAGTATCGTATCGCCCCATACTCTACGAATCCAGTTGTCTTGCTGCAGGTCTTTGAATTGGGTTTGCCCCCAGCGTCTTTGCTCTATCCCTCTTCGCGCTGTGGCATCGTCGTCATACCATAGCAAGAGCAGATTTAGAGAACGCACTGAACTGTGTCGTACTCTGGACAACTGTCGAATTCTCCACGTTGTTAATTCATCATGGGTTCTGTCAATGTATGCGTTCCAGGCTTGTTTTCGGGTCTCGGAAAACAAAGCAGGGAAGGCTTCGAAGAAGTGCCTTAGGCCATAGAACCAGACTACTGATCGAAGCCAGAAATAGCTCGTTATAAGGATGATGGCTAGTCGTAGTGACCGGTTCGCATCTGTAGTAACATAACCGACGTGCCCGAAAAAGCTCGTTCGGGTACATAGGTTGCATTGAGGCTCGGCACCCATACACGGCATCTGGAGAATCAACCACCATCCATAGGCGCAGTATATAGCGAGTCTAATTTGCTGCGCAACGAATAGCCCTGGTGATCGAACCCTCCATGACTCCAGGATGTGGGTAGGCACAATGGTTATTGTGAGGAGGGAAGATGCGACCACCGAATGGTGAAGACTCAGCTGCGTTCGGAGTGAGAAGATACCCAGAGTCAGTACCGTTGCGAGAGAAGTGAGGATGAGGGCGTGGTAAGTAGAGCCCGTCCTATCCGCATCAGAGGCAAACCCCAAGAGCAAAATATTGCAGACCGTCTGAGTATAAGTCGCGATGCGTACCTAGAAAGACATGAGTGACTGACTGAAGGTAGGATAGCGCAAACTCACTCCGATACCAGCAATGTCAGGATCAGCCTCGACAACACAAGGATCCTTACACTTGATAATATTGGGACAGATTCTTGCGTCGACCTTTTCCCACAGCAAGATGGCAGCAAGGCATACCACGATTATTATTGGAAGTATTGCGAGCGACCAAGTCTGTACGTTGTTCATCTGTCGCTGGCGTTTGGTCGGCTGACCACTGGGCGTTTCCGAAGTTCTATTACGGTGAGCTTCGAGCAACCCATATTTCAACCTAGATATCCTCACAGGGTATTGAGCCAAGGCGGGATCCAAAACGGCGGGACCTCCTCGGGTACAAGAGACATGGACTCTGCATTGTCGTCATCTCGAAGGGGCAGTTCGACATCGCTCATACTTTCGATCACAGAAGTATAGATAACTCTCTCGCACAAGTTCAAACGATGGGCTTACGGTGAAAGCAAAGTTAAAAGGTTCAAGTTCGCGGAACAAGGCTCTGGCGCGGAGTTGGGGGATAGCAAATTTGAGGCTGATCTTGTGTAGCGACAGCTGAATCGATGTGTTTCTATTTTTAGTTCTGGGAAGCCTAGATGGGGATTTCATTGGTGGCCTGTTTGACCGGCTGCAACCACTACAGCTCACGCAGGCGTCAAGGCTGAATTGAAGAAGCAAGGTAGAAGAGAGCACTTTTGGGTACGCTTTATTGGAGGTCTGGTACAGTACTGCTCTTGCAAAGCGCCCCCGGTCGTGCATTCGAGGGGAAATGTGTTGAAATGCCCTCCAAGATAGAAGATGGATTAAACTATGGACAGCCATAGTAGACTTATTTACTACCAGTAAAATATACAGCTTTGAAAATTGTTGACTAGCAGAGTCAAAACAATGCATTTGCTTCTCAAATCTTTCCAAAGCCGGCATTGCCAGGAACCTTGGTCTGTGCAACAGACGCCTGGGTAGACCTAGCAATAGTCAGACCCTTGAACTCAGACATGAAGCCAGTATCCTTGCGGCTGAAAGCTCCAGAAGAAATGAAGATATTTCCCTGGCAGACACGGCCCAGGTATTGCTGAGTGGCACTAGCAGCAGTGGTGTCGGGGCAGCTGTTGAGCTGTCCCTTGAAGTCGGGGACGACAACCTGCTTGACGTTCTGGAAGACGTTTCCTTCGAAAAGACCCTTGCCGGCTGTGTCGCCTTCGATGGCGTGGCCGTTGATGTCGCGCCAGACGTTGTTCACGGCGTGGAGGAAGGTGGTGGCAGAGAGGGCAGGGCCACGACCGGCGGTGTGCTCAATCAGGTTGCCTACTTATGTTAGCGTGACTCGATAGATGATGAACAAGGAGCCTACCTTGGAGAGTGATCTGGTCTCCTTCGCCAACCATCTCAATGGTCCAGTAATGGTAGCCATCACAGCCAGCTGAATATGTGGTGCGGCCGTTGATGTGGTTGTTGGAGAGTGTGATACCAGTGCTCTTATCACGGCCGAAGACGTAATGCTGGCGACCGAGGAGAGAAGTCTGAAGATGTTAGTGATTATTCGGTTACTCAGATACTGGTACTTACTGTGCAGTGATCAACCCAGATCTTGCTGGTTCCGGAGAAAGTGAATGCATCACCACCCCAGACATATTGAGGGTTCAAGTCGGTAACATCTATTTGAGTCAGTTTTTATGAGTTGCGTGAGTGATGAGTGTTGGTGGTTGACTCACGGATATTCTGGACGATGATGTTCTTAACATTCACAAACCGAAGACCCTTGCCCTTGATAATGCCCTTGTTTCCAACACCAATAATGGTCTTATCAGAAGCCACATTGATTCCCGATGTTCCAGCCTTGGAGTAAGTAACGTCAACGGGCGTGTTGCTACCACACCAATTATTGGCAGCGTTGATAGCTAACTGACAACCCGCTCCCGTCTTCCAAGGCGCACATCCCTTCTCTTTAACAGTACCCTCTGAACCAATGAAGTCGTAAGTTCGATCGAGGACAATAACGCGAGGGGTCTTGTCGGTCAGATAAGTCACCAGCTCCTTGATGTTCTTGGGCGTAACGGCAGCAGCAGAGCCACCACCGGTAACACCCTGGGCGAAACCTTGAGCTGAGCCCGAGAGCTTCTGTGCCGTAGCTGAGGCCAGGAGTGCGGTGAAGGCACTGAGACAGAGAGTGAACTTCATCTTGATGGTTGATGGATTGATGGAGAGTGTGCCAAGATGATGAGAATCTGGCAGGGCAGCACTCCTTTATGAGACGTGATAAACTCGGTGTGAGAGCTTAGACCAGCGTTGACACTTTTGTTTATCGGAGAATTGCCCCGAAATGAACTTGGACGTCTCCTTGTTTCAGCTGGGTCCGTAGCGATAGAATAATATTGTGGGGGTGGGATTTATTCCGTCAATTAAAGCTCGGCCGTTGTGAAACGGCGATGCCAATTATGGCCTTCGGATGAAAAGTGACAGGCCGGGAATAACTTCATTGGCTTAGTGTACGGTGGTTTTGGTAGCTCTCTCTAGCCGCGTATTGCTCGCAACTATATAGGGATGCGAGATGGATAATTTCAATTCGAGAAATGGAGTTTACAACGAATGGAATGTTTAATACTCGTAAGGTATCGCACGGAGATAACGGACAATGTTATTCATCTGTTGTTTAATACATTCAACCTAGGGTTCAATTGGTCAACCTCCTAGTCTAGTTTGTATCGGTGCTAAGTTAGACGGTCCTTGAAAATACACTACGAAGACCAAGGCCAGAGCTCAAAGTGGTTTACTAGCAGAGTGCCAAGGTTATCAAACTCAAAGTGAAAACCTTATCACAAGATAACAGAGTCAGGGACCCTCAAAATTGTAGACTCGGATATACAAATCTCTTACCGCTTTGAATCGGGATTACTGAATCCAAAAATACAGGTGCAAGAGTACTGACTACCAATTGATTAACAGATTGAACAACGATAATTCAATGACCTTAACCAATAACTTGATGCAAGCGATTGAGGTTGCGCAGGTAAAAAGTTGAGAAAGAAAAGCATTTCGTCAAAGGCGCAAAAGGTAAAAATGAGGTTCTGCCCGGGCTCGAACCGGGGACCTTCTCGGTGTTAACGAGATGTCATAACCAACTAGACCACAGTACCAACTGTTTTTGTTGCAAAACACAAGTCAAACACAATTCATATGGATGTCACATCACAATCAAGAATCGGAAGCAAAGTTGCGTAAAGAGCGTCAGTATTAGTGAGTACAGATGTATGCTATTCCCATAAAACCCCAGTAGAATCGAAAACTGCATTAAGTCTAACTACAATCCAGTGGCATAAGAACAATGCCACCAATGCATGAAGATCTCTCCTCAAGCAGAGGAGAAGACCAGAAAGGAAACAAAGGTTCGGAAAGGGTCGAAGTCCAGGCTGATCTAAACTAGAATGCTAAAGAAGCATTTAGAGAAGAGCAGCAGCGACAGCAGCGAGAAGGGCAACGGCGGAAACAGCCTGCTTGCCGGCGCTGTTGACGATGGTAGGGACATCACCGGGGTGGGACTCGCCCTTGGAGCCGGAGCCCTCAGAGTCAGAGCCGGAACCACAGTCAGAGCCGGAGCAGCCAGCCTCAGCACCCTTGGAACCAGAGCCCTCAGAGTCAGAGCCGGGGGCGGTGTAGCCACCGTTGTTGTCGCCCTTGGAGCCGGAGCCCTCAGAGTCGGAGCCAGAACCGCAGTCAGCGCCAGTGCATCCAGTCTCGCCTCCCTTGGAACCAGATCCCTCAGAGTCAGAGCCAGAGCCACCGTTGTTGCCACCGTTGTTACCGCCCTTGGAGCCGGAGTCCTCAGATCCGTTGTTGTTGGAACCGTTGTTGTTACCGTTGTTGTTGGAACCGTTGTTGTTACCGTTGTTGTTGTTACCGTTGTTGTTGTTACCGTTGTTGTTGGAACCGTTGTTGTTGGAACCGTTGTCGTGAGAGTCACAGTCAGGGCCAACACAGCCATTGTCGTAAGAGACGCAGTCAGGACCGTTGCATCCAGGCTGGTTGGGGCAGGTAGAAGAGTGGCAAGTAGGGATCTCAGCAACGATGGGGTGGTCAGGAGTACCGTAAGAGTTCTCGAAAGGCTTGTAGACGATCTCGCCGTTCTCGCAGACATCACAGTCAGCAGGGGTGTAGCTGACATCGTAGTTGTACCAGTCGTGGCACTCCTCAGGCTTGTAGACAGTGAGACCGTGGCAGCTGTTGTCGGAGCAGTACTTGGGGACGTATTGAGAGCCACCCTTGCAAGAGCAAGGCTCAGAGATGTAGACAGTCTGGCCATCGCACTCCTCACCGGGGTAAGGCTTGAAGATGTAGACGGGGTGGCCGTTCTTGCCGGTCTCGGGGTAGCACTGGCCGTTGTAGCACTCGTAGATAGCGGTGATGGTCTGGGTCTCGGTGGTGGAGGGGCCGGTGATGGTGGTGGTGAAAACAGTGGTGATGGTGGACTGGTCGGTCTCAGTAGCGGTGATGATATCGGTCAGGGTAACATCGGCGCCGCCAATAGAGACGTAGACAGTGAGGAGGAAGGTGTTGGGGATGGCCTGGCGGCGGCTGAGGCGAGAGAGAAGAAGGTCACCACCACAGAACTCAGAGTCATCACCAGGGCACTCAATGTCACACTCATCAGTGTTAACACGGGTGGTGTCATCGTCGTCAATCTCGTCACCACAGTAGCAGTTGCTGTATATCAGTTAGTGTGTATAAGGATAGAGAAGAGAAGCTTAGACTTACGTGTCGTGGGTACCGAAGTAAGCGCGGCCCTCACACTGGCTGGCGCAAAGCTCAAGGTCCATGGCACCGTCATTGAGAGAGAGTTCGAAGGTAGGGAAACCAGCAGTGGAGCTGACACAGCCGAAGAGAACAAAGTCGCCAACAGTGCCGGGGAAGCCAGCAGCGGAGGTAGCGGTAGCGGTAGCAGCGGTGGTGGTGCCAGTAGCAGTGATGGTCTCACCCTCAGAGTTGGTGGTGGCACCCTCGCTGTTGGTGTTGGTCTCGGTGGCGATGATAGTCGAGCCAGAGGCATCAGTGGTAGCACCCTCAGAGTTGGTGTCGGTCTCAGTGGCGATAACAGTAGAACCAGAAGCATCGGTGGTAGCACCCTCGGAGTTGGTGTTGGTCTCAGTAGGGATGACAGTTGAGCCAGAAACGTCAGTGGTAGCACCATCGCTGTTGGTCTCGGTAGCAGGGTTACCGCCGTTACCACCGTCACCGGAGCCAGCGGCAACAGCAACGTTGGAAACGCGGATCTGGACGGGGTTGTCACCACAAGACTGGACGAACTCGAGACGAGGAGAGTCTGAACCGGCAGGAGTGCCGCGGGTGGAAGGGCTGGACGAGCCACTCTCAAGCTGCGAGCTGTAGACCTCCTCGCCATCAATAGTGACGGCGAGAGAGCAGTCAGTGACCTCACGCTTGCGGTTCTCGGTGAGGAGGACAAGGAGATCAAAGAGGACCTGGATCAAGTCTCCGAGGCTGAGGCCGTCGGGGAGACCTCCACCAACAGCGAACGATGCAATGCCGTTGGGCGAGGCAAACAGAGCACTAGAGAAGAGGCGTTAGAGATGGTGCTGCGGGAGAAGATGTTGAGAGAAAGACTTACATGGAGATGCTGCCGTCAGCGTTGGTGAAGAACGAGGCGCCAGGGCCAAGCTCAGCGTTGCTAAGATCGACAGACTTGGGGGCACCAGCAGAAGCAGTTGGCTCGAGAGAGGTGGAGGTGCCAGTGGCAGTCTCGGTAGCGGGCACACTGGAGTTGGTGAAACGCTGACCCATGACGCTCGTGGCCAAAGCCAGGAGCAGACCCGAAGTGAAACGCATCTTGAAAAATTAGGTTTTTTGGTTGCTGAAAAGCGAATGAATCAAAAGAGTGAATGAATGTGGTTGGTATTGTTTAAACGAGTGGACCTGAGCCTCAATGGGATGGATTGGATGAGGATGAGATGGTAAGACTTGAGGAGAGAACACAGGCCTCTATATATACAGATTTCTCCGCCCTCTCTGTCTTGCCATTTCCTGCGTCCGCTGTCTGTTGCTGGTAATTGCCGCCCCTCAATCTGCGTCTCCTGCATGCAGACATTCCTATCGCGGTGGTGATGGATCCGAAAGCATGCAAGGGCGGGCATTTCCCACCCACTTACATCGAGCCAAGGCTGATGGTAGGGTGGAATGTCTCACCATCTCAGGCACGACAGAACCCCTCGAAAGACAGTCTAGATTTGGTGGGAGGAGGGACAGTTCTCCCTCGGTAGAACTAGTAGCTGTTAACGGAATCTATACTGCTTGCAGTCTGGTCATCGGGAGTGCTCTTCCGCTTCAAGGGACGGTTATGAAAGCGGTACGCTCCTTGGTAGTCCAATTTTACGAAACCAGTCTATGAATTCCAACAGCACATTTCAGGGTGTCTACTCACTAAAATTAGAATCGCAGCGTTGCGGGTGATAAGCTTTCCACCAAGAAGCCTTGTCAACCGCCCAGTAAGTGGATACGAGTAGCTCCCATAACGACAATGGAGATAATTTAAGAACTGCATTCCCGAGACCATAAGCCAGAAATGCACAATCCCTCAGTCAGATTAACTTTCAACGTTGGTCCCATACAACACCAGCAACTTAAAATAATTCCCTGGCGAATGCCTATGACAACGCATGCTCAACCGTAGCAGCCGAATTTCCTCCTACATCAATTAATCTGGTGGCTGTTCTGCGCTTGGATAACAATGGTCGAGAGGTATGTGAAGAATCGGAATGGAAATAACCAAGACATACGGGGAGCAGTATGCGTTCCCTAGAGCCTGCTCAAATGGGCTATGAGACTGGTAACGGAATACCGAAACCGTCAGTCTTGACTCTTGATGAATCCAGCTACACATGTTTTAGTGTCAACCACTGAACTTCCCGTGCCTTGCATGAATGCGGCTGAGGTCGACGCGTAAATCATAATTACACTGTTTCACGGGTGAGGTTTTAGTCTGCGTCTCGAATGGTGGCTGGAAATGCTTGGGAGTAGTGCTTGGCCGCACACTCAAATGTTTGACTTGAATCATCGTGAATTATTGGCACCAAATCGCTGGAACAAGCTGCACATTGTGGGAATGATCGCGTAAGTAGCGAATCATGCCTAATTGCCTATCATCTGAAGGTTGTATGTCACTGTGGTGCAGTGAGGGATGGCAATATCACAGATGTGATATGTGTTGAGAAACTAAACAGGCTGCATTATCCTATGAAGTGCCAAAATGTACAAGGGATATCGAAAATTTTATTTACGGTACAACGCCACAAATCAAAGCAATATCATACATAAAACTAAAATAGCAAACACATCAAGCTCTCTCTAACAGAACAGCCTACCAATAGCATTGCACAAATTCCGCTCTTAGTACCATAGCTAATAGATTTATATGATCCTTGCGACAAGCTGTTGTGTGACATTACCCTACAGGCTGCAGAGATAACCCCAGAAAAGCCAAAGGCTAGTTAGACAGTAGTTATTAATAGAAGGTTTGCAGATCAACGTGACAGCTGACCGGTAGAAAACGTTATTTGTTCTACGTGTGGATTAAAATTACTTTCTTTTTCAATATCAATCATTACATTAGTTATTGCAAAAGTTTCGAACTCTACTCAGCAGAATGTTACTGACTACAGTAACTACAGGACAAAAGTTGCACATGTATAGTGGAATTTTCTCTATATCTCAGAGTAGTCCAGATCTCGTGTTTTAGTTGAGAAAAATACCCCATAGTGACAGCTATATCGAAGTGATCAATCACCAACAATCCCTAGATCCAAGGTATTTGATCGCCCTACCGATTCACATTTCTAACCAGCGACGCGAAAATCCACCACTTGGAATGCACAACCCGTCTCGCAATTTGTCAAACAAGCTTTTTGGCTTCGACCAAGGGGCTGGAAGCACTATTGGCCGGAAGGATGGAAATGTGTGAGACAATGCGAGGGGTTACGCTATGTTGCCCGTGCTACCCCCTTTGTCCAAGCATGAAGAAAAAGGAAAATACACTTCATGTGGAATGCCCTGCGATGAGGGGAAAGACAGGCGCCGAATTACCGGTCTGTGGAATGGGGTGTTGAGGCGGGAGGTGGGAGAGTGACGATGGAATTGCGTGTTGGTGAAGGTGATACTGAGAAATGGATGATTGAGAGGTTATTGGGTTGGATACGCAGTAAGACATAATCTAGCCCTAGAGTATTGTATCCCCCTGATTGATAGCTCGGAGCTGTGTTATGTATTGCTGGGAAATATTAACCTAACCGTTGAACGTTGCCCCTTCAGTATCTCTTCATATTTGCATGCTACTCGAAAGCTCCAACACGGATAACTCCCATACTGCGAACAATCTCATCGCTTCACCTCTTTACAGTATTGTTGTCAGCGTACAGGTAGTAGTCAAGAACATGCATCTTTACCATTGAGAAGCGTCTCAAGCCAAAGCCGCGAAGTCGAGAAAGTTACCCTGGAGAATCTTCGAGTCCCCTTCGTTTTGCATCGTGGAATAACGACTGACTAAAAATCCTGCCTTGTCAATGAGAAGTTGGTCCCCACCGCGGTCATTGGCGAGATGCATGTTGACGAAGCTTTGGGCATGCGACAGACCCGTCGCGCGTCACGATAAGCGACCGTCGCGTGTGAGCTTATTGCGTTTTCAGAGCTGGGACTTGGTGGAGGTCTACTGCACAAGCCATTCGAAGCTGCAGGGCATTGGATGACGTCGCATCGCATTGCATTGCGCCGACTCAATTACAGCAGCGCTTCGAGATCGTCGATGACCACGAATATACAGCGACACGCTTCATCGGCACCTGGGTCACAAGAGAAACAGCAAGATGGGGGCAATTCGTAACATAAACTGCTAATTAACTATACATTGTCATGCCAAACATGTGGCACATTACGATATCCAACTGTATTTTATGCACCGCCCAAAAAAAGATAGATGCACCCAAACGTTATAGACCTTTCCGAATTATTTGACAGGGTAGAAGACGACCAAAAAAAAACAAATGCGCAAGCTAGATTGCGCAGCTTACAGCTGGAAAGCACCAGCAGCGAGGGAGGAGAAGAGCAGAGCTCCGATGGCAAGACCGACAGTGTTGAAGGTGGACTTGGGAGCGAAGCCAGCAGCAGCGTTGCCAGTCTCGCTTGAGGTCTCGGAGGCGGACGAGCCGGAGCTGGTCTCGGTGCTGGTGCCGGTGGCAGAGGCGGTCTTGTCGTCGTCGTCCTTGTCATCATCGTCGTCGTCGCCGTCGATCACGCTGGCCTGGGCAGAGGCGGGAACCTTTGCGTCCTCGGTCTTGGTGGTGGTCTTGTTGCCGCTGCAGAAGACGTTGGCGTCGGGGGCGCCGTTGGAGAAGAGGCAGTCGGAGAGCTCGACGATGGTCTGGTCGATGGCGACACAGTAGACGCCGCAGTCGTTCTGGTAGGCGACGAGCTGGGCGTCACCACAGCACTTGGACATGATGTCCGTGGCGTTGTCCTTGTAGACCATGGCGCAGACATTGTCCTGGTTGGGGGTGTTGAAAACACCGGTGCAGGACGAGCTCAGGGGAGCGAGGGAGGTGGAGGTGGTGGTAGACATTTTGAGCTTTTTTGTTGTTGGAGGGAACTGAATAAACGATTGTATCGAAGATGTAGGATTAACGAGAGTATTGATGGGAGAGATGAGGGAGCACAAAAAGATTGCGCGTCGGGTTGAGGCGAGTGCAGTTTTTGTTCTTTTGAGCTACAGGTACACAAGCCTGGCTAACCCGGCACGGTTTGCGCATTAAGGGGTTAATCCGGGGTGACTGACCTATCAACGTCACTAAAAGAGAAGTCCAAATTTAGCAACCCTGGCTAGTCTCTCGTATCACTCTGGGATGTGGGAACGCGCCAAGGAACAAGGTTGCTAGGCAACTTGGCTAAGGATTAGAAGGATGCGCTTTTGGGGAGTTGGAGAACGGATATAGCGATGGGGAATTATTATTTTACCTGAATTTGGGAATATGCATCACTGCCGTTAGGGAAGAGAAGGGACTTTTACACGACTCTGATGATTTGATATGGGAGATGTGATTTGCAGTAAGCAATCATATCTTATGACATCGGTGGACCCATTATCCCGCTCTTGGCGCATGGAGATCAGACGAGGAGGGAAATTGCCTGCACAGACGTTGAAAAGCTAAAACCTTGACACAAAGTGGGAATAAAATGGATAATGTGACGCCATTCACATGGGAATCTGACAGGATTAAGAACAAAACCCGTATCAAGAACAAGGGGAATTGCGGATATACGATTTGTGGGAAACTGTCGATGCTGGGCAGACCTGTGTAATAAACTGTTACTGAGATTGCGATCGTCAAGTCCAAACATCCTGTAACGGTTGGGCTTCAACAAGCCGTCAAACAATGCCATAAATGAGAATTATAGTACCTCGAAGGAATATTGAAATCCAATAGTTACTAGCTAGATGAAGGTAAGAAGACTCAGGTTTTCCAGACGAACAATCCCATGCAGATCAGATCGACACTTCCCGAACTCAGTTGCTTCTTTTACTATCGGCTCCACCAAGATAAATAGATCCCCAGCACACACTCATCACCTAGACTTGTTGCTCGCACTTCGAATATAAGGCTCCAAGGGCAGGATCTGATTTTCCGGCTTCACTCCTCCAAACAGCTCTGCCCACCGATCACTCAAAGGCGACGGTATCTCCCAAGCATTCTCGGGATCTCTCAACCAAAGACGAACAAGATGGCGCCTACACCGAAAATATAATTAACAAACATCCCTCTACAAGAATCACAGATGAAACTTACTTCTGCGTCGGAGAATCAGTAAAGGCATCCCGCGCGTGGAAAACAGCGAGGTTGTTGATATACTGCATATCGCCCTTTGCGAAATTCGTCGAAACACTCAACTTGTCACCCAGGAAGTGCAGCGCATCGAGGGCCTCGGCTTGGGCTTCTGAGATAGGCGGGATGTCGTGGCTTCGGGGGAGGGCGCCGAAGCCAACAAAGTAACGACGCGCGTATTGGAGAGCTACTCGCTCGGGTTGTGAGTCGGTGGCCTTTTGGTGATACAGCAGTGGTCGAGTGGTATATCTTTTGGTGCTTGAGTTGGCGAAACTAAACGGGTCAGTGGATGTGTCTGTGGAGGCTGTAAGTTTACGTTCTTACTTTTCAACGTCCCAGTTCTGTGATAGAGTATGGATCAAATCAGGTCTGGTCCTCGCAAGTTCATTGTACACACGCCACGTGCTGGCGATCCTACTTGCGCCACCCTCCAACGCCGTCTGCAGACAAAACAGCGACACGATATCGCCCGTGTCTGTATGGAAGACTTGTCTGTCGGTGGTATAAGCCGGACTTCCGATCACACCATCCTGCTGTCCGGAGCTGAGGTCCTTGACGTGGCTGAGGACAACATCGGCGGGGTTTCCGTTGTGTTTACTGTCTTGGCGACCCCTCTCCCCCGCGATGTGTGCGGAGATACCAACGTAGATGGTGATGTTTTCTTCGCGCGTGTGCTTGTCCACGTCTACACCGCGGATGACGAAGAATCCGTGGCCTTTGTGGAGTTCATCGGATAACTTGCGTAGTTCTGGGTGGAGGTTTGGCAGAGGGAATGTTTCTGCGGATATATGTCCAAGTGGAAGGCCAAGACCTGGGATGTTAGTTGAGATATATAGAATTAGTGACAACCAGTACCTTTGAAGTGTTGCAACGCTTGATCGATCTCTTCAAGCTGTTCTGGAGATAGTTTGTACGTCCAGTCGTAAGTTTTGCCAACTGAGTCACCGTCCCAGACCAGATCACCTGTTAATTGCGTTGGAAATCCATCTGGCACAGAAGTAGGCAGGTTCCCCTCTTTGAGTCGTTTGGCTGTCCTTTCTTGGTATTTGTCATAGTTTGGTGCATATACGATATCTGGTTGTCCAGGTGGAGGTGCAGCAGTGAGAGTTGTTGTGAATGACATTGTAGCGATATATTAGAATGAGATGTTTTGTAAGAATGACAGCCCCGCTTTGAGCTGAGTAGTAATGGGAGGCTGATTTGGGGTTCTTTTTGTGAGTATAAATAGCAAGGTGGTGGTGGGATCTGCGAATGAGGTGACAGCTGACTGCGATTGCATCATCATCAAGCAAATCCTACAAAACGATGTTACACTAACTCCATTTTGGGACTGGACGAGAAGTAAATAGAGAAGCACAAAGGACTCAACAGATCAAAACTCACGGGCAATACCACTGGCTTACTCTCTGAAAGCCTCCAACTCCGTCCTTCCATAATGTAAAGTCCAAGCCCAGAGAGAATCAACAACCACAATAGTACCGAAACTAAACACAAGACTTCCTCCAAAAACAAACTTATAGTACCACCATGCACTATCCTCATTCAAATTATTCACCTGACATGCAATAGCCCATGGCAAAACATAAAGAAGATTGCTTGCGAGACTTTGATACAAGTACCATCTCGGTCGCGTTGCAAGAAGAATAGTAGCTAGCTGGGTAGACATGGCGTAGAAGACGTAACACCAGTCGAGGCTTTCCCACATATATGCTGTGACCTCTGCGACTTCATCGGAACCGCTGATATACGACGCAAAGGGCTTTGCTCCAAACAATGTAAGAAATATTGCTATAGGTACTTCAAAGATGATCGCAAGAACAAGTGACCTCAACGCTGGTCGTACAATGTCGTGTAAGTCTTTCAACGATGCTCTTGGTTTTCGTGTGCTAATATCCACTCGTCTTCTCCAATCTCCCCAGTTATGACCGATGAACTGTGATGCGGTAGCTTCCAGTGCTTGAACAGGTACCATGATCAGTCCCCAGCGGATGGTGTTGAAGACTCCCCACGCTGTGGCATAGACTGCACCCAAAGCAACGATCGTGCTGACAAGCCATAGATATAGTGCATTTCTGACCGCTGACTCGATGAAGAAGATTACACCAGGTCGGAGAAGGACCTTGAATGAGGAAAAGCTAGGGCGTAGGCTTTCCTGGGAATCATGCGGCGTGTGTCTCATGAAAGACCAGGTGTTGGACCAGAGGAAGTAGGCAAGCCCTGCAAAGGCAGCCACAAGATTGCACACCAGCTGGATCGTGCCCTGCATGTTGACAGTGGGCGTGAAAGAGCCGACGTGGAATCGAGAGATGATGAGAAAGTCAAGGATGATGTTGACGGCGAACTTGACGCTGCTGATTGCCAGTGGAATATCCGGCTTGTCCAGAGCTCGTGTCGCTGTGGCCACTGCCGTTTCTAGCGCTCCGCTAAAGACAGTGAAGGACGCGATTCGCACATAAGTCAGGCTTACATCGCGCACTTCAGACGGAACAAAGCTTCTAGCAAAAGACGACGCAGCTGCAAGAAACACAATACTCAGAATCAGTCCGATAACAGACTGGAATGCAATCAGGGTATGCGTCAATTGCAGGCGCTTTCCAAGTGATCGCGAAGCTTTGTCCCCGATTATAACCCACGCTGCTCGCGGGAGACCTTCGTTGACTGCCTCGGAAGCTGTGTTCATGTAGGTGTATGCATCGGTCAGCACAACCATGGATGAGTCGATGTTGGCAACCCAGAGCTTGGCTAGAGTTCCGTAAAGGGCGGGGAGGATGAATGATGCGAGGTTGAAGAGGAGTGAACCTGTGTAGTGTGTGCGATGTAAGGCTGATGGGGAACATGCAGACGGTATTCGTCGGATGCGTCGTGTAATGCTATTGATGATCTTCATTGTCTTGGCCTTGGGTTTATGCTGTGGGAGACAAGGGTATGATTCCTTTGAGTTGTTGAATTGGGGAAGATATTCGAGAGGGGAAATCTTGTGCTACTACATGATGAGGCAATCACATGAACTCGGGCCCTCCTCTAACGGTCGGCCTCCCGCATAAGTAGCGACGCCATCAGGGGGATCTAGAGCCGATAGACTTGGAGATGGATGTATTATATACTGAAGTAGTGAGAATGGATTTAGTGAGATGGGATATTAGCGGGCGGCTGAAAGGAAATATTATGACAATTCTAGAAGTACAGTTACTTGCCGGTCTCGAAGCCAATTCCTTTGCTGCAACGTCGACGCTATTCTACTCCTCTTGTGTCCATGACCAACACACCTCAATCCCGATTCACGCTCACTCCGTAAACAGTGACATGATTATATCCTGAAATCCCTTGCGCCCCGGACTTTCCATCGCCTGACGAACGCGATTCCCTTGACGAGTACCCGGTTCCAAAGGATCATTCGCCGCCTCAGTCGTATTGATTTTATACTCAACATGCATTCCCTTCGTCCACTGCCCTACACTCTCAACGCGGAGATCTTTGGGCGACGATATGTTCCAGGACTTCCTATCCAGCGCGTACCAGATCGGTACAGGGTCATGCAGTCTGATGCACTCTTCGCCGGTGTCTTTCAAAGTAATGCAATCGCTGCCACAGTCGTTGTGGATGCCTTTCATGAAGTTGTAGGCCAATGTGGAAAGCGGGCTGCCGGAATCAGCCAGTGGTTTGACTGTGTCGATGAAGCTTTCGTAGGTGATGCAGTGCTGGTTTGTTATATCCATTGGGAAAATAGTCACGTTCAATTGCTTCGAGAGGCGTTCCGGGTATGCGGGAACCGGAATCCTGGCAAAGTCTGTTGTCGGGAATGTGGAAGCCAGATCAGCACTGGTCAGGGCATAGGTTCGCGCTGCGGCGGCGGCGTCGTTGTAGGAGTTGGCTTCTGAGACGGGCGATATGTTACCGGGAACAGCTACGGCACCGCCCATGATCAGAAGCTCTTTAGCACGGAGAAAGGTCTCGGGGTCTTCGGCCGCAGCTAGAGCCATGTTGGTGAGGGGCCCGAGGGCGATTAAAATGATGGTGTTGGCGGGTTCTTCGCGCAGGACGCGGAGGATGTCGAGGTGTGATGGGGTCTTGGAAGTGTTGAAGTACTGGTAATATTCGGGTTGGGTCTTAGGGGGAGGAACACTGCTGTCGAAGAGGGATTTCCACGAGTTATCTGGTGTGAACTCGGGATACTTTGCTTATGTTAGCGAATGAAGAGTGTTAATTGAGTGGTGGGCAGGCTCACCTTTGCATGGAAGTTCCACACGCCATCTTGTCCGTCTGTAAGTTGCGGTTCGAATTAGCATAGCTTTCGTTTACTGCACAAGATCCTCTGGGTAGTAATGAGAGTAAGAACATACATGGTCGTCCATTCGTTACAAGCACAACTGGCTCTCCGAGTGCATGGCCAGATCCAAGAGTAACCATTGGCCGAGAGTTCTTGAAGACTCCATAGCCGAAATCTTTGTCTTTGCTCTTGCGCCAACCCATTTCCTGCCATAGGATGTAGAACATGGCGATTACGTTTCGTAGAGACTTCTCTACGTTTACGTTGCCGAACACAGTCGTGATGGCTACCACTTGTATTACTGCCGGGGCTGCGGCCATTGCCATAAGTAATCCTACCATGTCATCGCCACCTGTGTTTTTTAGTATTCCAGTAGATTGAGAAGTTGTGAGAAAGGGGATCTTACCGACGTCGGTGTCGATGATGACTTTTGTAACCGCTTGGGTGATGTTTGAAGCCATGCTTGTTGTTCTCCTGTAGAGATTGGCTACCTTTGTCTTCTCGTTATATAAGGAATAGATACGGGAAGAACGTTCACTGATCAGACCATAAGTAAGATATAAAGTTAAAACTGGATTTTGAAAAAATTATTAACAAAAACTCAGCTCAGAAAATTATCAAGAGTTAAGGAGGCTGGGACGTTAGGGTTGCGGCGGCTACCGCCCGGGCCGTGCTTGATCTACACATGCAGATCTAAAGCCTCGGACTATGGATACAAGTCCTATTGGATATCTGCTGTCATAACATCCTCTGATTTGTTCGGATGTCGGATGGGGCACTTCTAGAGGATTATGGCGGAGATGAAAAGTCAATTTGAGGTTGATGTGGGGGTCGAGTTTGGAAACCGGTAGATCATCCAACCATGTCTAGCATGTGAAAAAGAGTTTATCCCGAAAAGGAAATGCCATCAACACTTATCTTATTGCCTTCACTGAGGAAAGTGCTTTATAGTGGTTTTGTAATAGATCCAGCGGTAGTTCATCACGTCTCAAGCTTGGTGATGTGAATTCTGATCACCGACATCACCCTCGCCATTTCTTTCGACCTGAAGACAACTAGATCTGGCTAGTGGCTTTGAATTACACCGTTGAACTTTCCGTTATATATCTCTGGGACGCAGATCTATTCTCATAAGTCATATATCAAGACCAGACTCTGCTTGAAAGCAGCACGAGCAGGTATGCTAGATAGCTTGGCTATACATGCCCTGTATATAAGTTTATCATTAATTGAAATAATAGAAAACTTTGGCTTTGCTCACACTGTCATAGAATCTAAGCTTGCCATATAAACTATTCATAATGTGGAGTCTAAAGCAACTGGCTTAGTTGTAAGGACATGGTATAGTATCTCACAGATGTTATTCAATCCACATCCATTGATAGACTGTATCTCGGAATGGAAAGGTTTTACTTATCAGTATTAAGTTCTGTGTGTTTTCATGTGTGTAACTTTGATCTATTTCAGCAAGATGTTGAGTAAAGTTAATAGCTTTAATTAATTCTCTACATTTCCCGTCCGCTCTTAAGCCGACGCAAGACTGAAGCCGCTATGCTGCCTCGATCTAGATGACGATATATAAATTAAGTGAACGTGTGGCAATGGTATAGTTTTCAGATCATTGTGAGCCTAGACTTGAACTGGATTGGATTGTGTAGTTTGTGTAGCAGAGTCGTGGGTTTGAGGGGAGTAGTGTTCCTTTTAAAATCAGGACTACGGGAGATATAAACTTAAGGGGGTTACGTAAACTGTACTTTTATCATGAGATCTGCGCTGCGTTGTAATTGTTTAGCAGTTAGCATGTCTGAGAGATTGTTCTCGCGTGATTTAACTCAGTCACGAAGATTTAGAACTTTATGACATTGTAGTGATGGAATACAAGCTGTAAACCAGACTCTCATACTTTCTTAACAGCTTTATACTATAGGAATAATGATTAATCGCTAGTTATTTCACTATCACCTTGACTTGGAAAACTCTGAATTACGCAAAGCAAACTATCGTTTGCGACATCAATAAAATCTGATCATTTACATAATAGTCACAACCATGGACGTCGGAATAAGCCCGCTACCAAGTTTAGTAGAAGATCGGGATAGATAATATCAATCATAAGTGGTAGAACATTGCATAGCAAGTCCAGGTTGGGCGAAACTTGCCTATTTTGGTGATATGTTGCGCGATTAAGCCGCTCTTGTGTGACCCTGGTAGGTGGTGCAACCAGATCTACATATCCAAGACACCAATAGAATTACTCCGTCTATTTGAGGTTGTGTAGTGATGAGATATTCGTATTTACTAATTACTGCCTGTCTACAACGCTGATCAGATTATACTACTGATAAGCAATCTCACCAGCCATACTTTTATTAAAAGAAGGCGGAATGGCAAAACAATGCAATTGATTATAAATCACGGGCACTTATTAACAATATCAGTCAAGATAGTCATCTATAGTTAAAACTCAAGATCTTGGCGTTGATAACAATATAAGCTTAACCTCCTCGCATCATGCTGGATCGGGCCTTGTCCGACGAATACTACCCACCTGGGTAATATCTCCATGTCGTTCTTTCAGCGGCAAATCACGCGAGAATCGCTGAACATCCCTCATGGGTGAAAATCTGAGAGTCGACCCGCTAAATGCCTATCTGGAGTGCCTGCTTCCATGTCAGTGGGTAACCTGATATTTTAGACGAACGGTACAGGGTCCGGTGCTCGATATGATATATAACTCCTGTTTCATCTTTGATATGGTTTTTTCACTTATCGGATTCAGCTTGATATTGAATTTCGGGACGTTTGATACTGAGAAATGGCTGTGACTATGACGACTGTCACTGCTGAGCCGCAGACTGACACAGCTGCTGAAGCTGTGGCTTCTCATCCTCCGCAGACGGGGGTCTTTAAGCATATCTCGAGAGTGTTTCTTTACTTTCGCAACCCAAGACATGTTTTGATACTCAAGCTTGACTGTCTTCTCCTCACGTGGACATTCATCGCTGGCATCATGAAGGAGATGGATCAGTCTGCAACTACACAAGCTTATGTGTCTGGAATGCGAGAGGCGTTGGGTCTATATGGTAATGAGTTGGTCATGTTCAATACGTATTTCTCTATTGGATATGCCATTGGACTTGTGCCCGGGCAACTGGCTCAAACGAGGGTAAGTACACAGCGATGTCTATCCTTTGTTGGTGAATGCTAATCGAATGATAGGTCCGGCCATCTATATTTCTTCCTACTTGCGAGATCATCTGGGGACTCTTTGTGATAGTGTAAGTCATCACCCACAGTCACCACCTACACCCGGCTTACATCAAATTCCAGCACGTGCAAAGCCCCGAACGCAACAACGATCTACGCTCTCCGATTCTTCCTCGGTCTCTTCTCAGCCGTCTTCTGGCCCAGTGTCGTCTCTCTAATCTTCAATTGGTACATCCCCAAAGAACTCGCCTTCCGAATCGCCTGCTTCAACGTCTCTGACGTCGCCGGAGCCATGTTCCTCGGTGCTCTGCAGGCAGCACTTTACCGCAATCTCAACGGCGCCCATGGAATAGCTGGCTGGCAATGGCTTTTTATCGTCTCGGGAGTCATCACCATCGCGCAAGGAGTTGTGGGCTTCTTTGTCATCCCTGATACTCCGGCGTACACACGCGCTAAGTGGCTGACGGAGGAAGAAAAGGAATTATCACGGGAACGCATGGGAAGCTTTGGCGCTAATACGTCCAAGCTGATTCCTGCTTCTGTCTTGAAACAGAAGCTTCGCAAGTTGATTGTTCATCCGATCACTTACTTCTTCCTGCTTGCTTTCGCCATGGATGCCTGGGCGCACCGGGCCAACTCTTACTTTGTCCTTTACATCGAAAGTCTCAAGGACAGTGCCGGCAACCGTCTGTACAGCACGTACCAAGTCAACATTCTACCACTGGGTGGCTATGCTTTGCAGATCTGTACTAATCTGATCCTCAACGGCCTTTCCGACTGGAAGCACTGGAGATGGCAGATCAGTTCCGGCTGTGCCTTCTTCTTCGGTGTCATGCTGACCGTTCTCTGCGCATGGCCATCAGATCATAAAGTCGTTATGGGCTTCTACTTCATGACCTATGCTGCCAACGCCGGAGGTCCAGCGCTTATGGCGTGGTTCGCCGAACTCATGAGAAAGGAGCCCGAAGCAAGAGCAATTGTCGTTGCGCTTACAGTCATGATTGTTTATATCGGCCATGCAACCATTCCTCTTCGCGCTTTCAGAGTCGCTGATGCGCCACGGTATCCTATCGGATTTCCACTTACCACTGCCTTCTCCTTTGGGTCGGTTTTCGTTCAGCTCGGTATGCTATGGTGGTCTCGTAGGAATCCTCAACTTATCGATAATGGGTACGAGGGTACCAAGGATGAATCAAGGGTTTCTGATGAGGAAAGCTCTGCAAGTGTGGAAGGCGATGGACCAAGTGTTGGCCAAGGGAGAGATTATTCGGAGAGGGAAAAGACTACAAACCCAGTAGTTTCAAAGGTCGATCAATGAGTTGCATTTGTATTTTGCGCCGTTGGGGCCTAATATTTAGAGAACCTAGTTCATGATTACTTCAACTTAGCGGACGATTCAAGAAGCTCGAACTGAGTACCAATCATTATTTTAAAATGTAGCCAAATTGAGTCTGAGGACATAAAGTGAGGTGTAACAGGCTCATATTTGGGAACCTTCCCAAAGAAGCAATCCGCTGCATGCATTTGTTGCCGGATAAGCACGTGGAGGATACCTCGCTAGCAATTAAGCTTAACTTAACCAGCAACAATAACCAGGGTTTGAGTAGAGCACAACCACATTATGCTGCCTTACCGTGGCAAGCAATATCATTGTGAAGGCAAAACCGCTAGTTCATATTCCTTGGGGGCACATATAATTTATAATTCTTTGTATTATTACTAATCATCGAGTCGAACTTTCAGACTGATTGCGTTTGGTGGACTGAGCATTCTGTTACGTTGACTGTCACATGTGGGATAGTGTTATGCAATAGTCGAAGAGGCTCTTCCACTACCATGACAGTCCATTGTTGCTTACTAGGAGACTGCTCCAAAGTTCTGGCTCTAAGGCGCAGTTGCGTCTCGCAGGTGACCTGATGCCTTCGGCCTGCAGATGCCAACCACTAGTTAGGCAAAAGAACAAACAGAACCAACTGCAGATATGACCCAACATCATAAAGTCAAAAGTTCATGTATTTATCCACCTATTAGAAGCCTTTGGATATCATATATCAACATGTACAACCCGTTCTTAAAGGGTCCGTTCTTGGTGCATACTTCAGATCCCCATTAACATCGAATTCCAACTTCATTACTTCCCTCCCTAAAGAATTCAATGCTTTTTCAGGGTTTCTGACGCTCTCACCCAAAGAATATATTCGAACCTGTCGCGGCATATACAGAAAGTTATCACCGTCATGAGCAGTAACAACCGCAATGATGTCCCACCTGGCGTCTCCCCCTCCACCATATCCATATCACAGAATTGGACAGTCGACGGGTATCCTATCGTCGATGGCAAATACCACGACCTCGCCACCGACGAAATCAAAACACACACGGGCGTCTTCGGCGGAGGCCCTCCCTCGCTGTCCACCTATCTACTGGAACAATTGTGCCGCCGTCGCCGGACTGGATCACTTCTTCGCCCTGTGCTGCTACAGTAGACACACTGTTACGGAATACCTGGCGCGGGTGGGAGGGATGCTGAAGAAGGGAAAGTGCACGGTTTCGTCGCTAAATGCGACCAAACACGCGGTTAATGCCATTGTACTGGCTGACCTTTCGTCGGAGGAGTTCAAGGGCCTTCTACATGAGCACGGGCTTATAAACTCGTCCTAAACTATAGTCTCTTCAATCAGATGTATATTGGGGGCCGATCAATCACATCTCAGTGAAACCTTGACTTGGCTCTGGGGGGACTTTCAATAGCAAGAGTGTTACATCAAGAGATGATGAGGTTTTGAGTCACAACGTGAAACAGAACATACCCGCTGCCCTCAACACAAGTGGCGGCCAGAAGTCACACCATATGCAAGGCAAGACACAAAAAGAATGCTGATAAGGTCAGACATGAGGTCGCAGAGCCATTTCGAAATTTTTGAACGATCAAGTGTTATGTCATCTAGCCTCAGCTCAAATCATCGACTTCAGAGACGTCAGAAATAGAAATAGATAGTACACCAGACATATTGAAGTTTAACATATATTGAATTATAGATATTACCTCGCTAATACCAAGAGTATCAAAGATCCTGATCCAAGCCAGGTTGGGGTATCAAGCACAGGCACGACTACTGTCCTCGCACGTATATACTGACTGATATGATATAAAATGTCAAACGGAGTAAACTGCCAAGCATAATGATCCTGCTTGCTTAAACAGCTTAGTCCTCGTGGGTAGGAGGACCAGCATAGTTCTTGTGGCCCCAGGCCCAGTACCAGATACCGGAAACCAAGCAAGCAAACACAAACACAACGGGGGCGTAGTTCACGGTCTCAGGGAGAACGGGAATGGCGGAGGGCATGCAGAAGAGAGGCAGAGCGAGCGCAGACCAAGCTAGAAGTGAAATGTCAGTAAGAGAGATCACGATGGTGATTAGTAGAGCACTTACCGATAGCAATGACGTTGGCAACAGCTCCGAACTTGCCGAGGTAGAACTTTCCGGTCTTGACCTGCTTGCGACCAGTGGCGAGACTGATGGCAATAGGGGTGGCGTAGGAAGCAGTAAGACAGATGACACCGACACCGGAGAAAGCGTTGAAGGCAGCGGAGGAACCGAAGTAGATGACACCGAGGATAATTTCGACTACCATGCTAAGCATCATGGCGTTGAAGGGAACATCGAGCTTGGTGTTGACCTTGGCCCACCACTTGGCACCGGGGACGGCACCGTCACGGGCGAAAGCCCAAACACATCGAGAAGTGGCAGTTGTGCAGCCGATACCACAGATGATGGCCAGGATGATGAGAGGGAAGAGAAGACCGAAGGCACCGCCGGAGCTGCCAACTGCGCTCTTGAGGATCAGAGGCACAGGCTGGGCGGAGAGGATAACCTCCTGGAGATCGGGCAGGACGAACATCAAGGGGATGAGGAAGAGGAGACCGGCGATGGTGTTGATGAAGATGGTGGCGACCATGGCCTTGGGGACCTGAACGGAGGGGTTCTGGACTTCCTCACACATGCTACATCAAGGTTAGTACGGCAGTTCAAATAAGCGAACAGGCACCGCAAGTAGCGGGCTGTGTTGCAACACTCACGAGATGATCATGCCAGTGGAAGAGGTAGCATAGGCAGCGTGGAGAAGACCAACACAGAAAGACCAGCCCTTGGGCCAGCCAGAGTTGGCCTCGAAATGTCCAAAAACCCAGCTAGCATCACGGCGTCCGTTCTTGGCCAGGGCCAAAACAGAGACGATGATAGCAAGAACACCGGCAAAGGTCCAGAAGACAGCAGCGGTCTTTTTTTCGAGCAGAGTATCAGCAACCATTTTACGTTTTACACACAGGGGGGAGAGAGGTCAAGCATACATCAATCCAAGGGAGGTACTTGTTGCCGAGCGCAGAGACGGCATTGCACAGGAAGGTCAGGGCGAGGAAAACCAGGAAGACCTGGTAGGCCTCTCCGGACATGACGCCGACGCCGGGGCTCGACTCAAAGACATTGACGCACGAGACGATGAAGAGGGCGGTTCCGAAGTTCACGGCGAGGGTGATTGTGATGTTTCCAACGAGATAGAGCCAGCCACAGATCCAGCTTGCAATGCGGCGCCATCGAGGGGGGGAGAGCATGAAAGCTTGGTAGTAGACGCCTATCACGGGTGATCAGTCACATGTTATTTTGTTCACTTGGGAGAGAAATGATGACGGAAGCACGCAGTAGAGAGTTCAAGAGAGGGCAATTGGTAAGTACCTCCAGCAGTGGGATAGACACTGGTAATTTCACCAAGAGAAGCAGCAACACAAACGATGATCATGGAAACAGCGAGCCATCCCCAGATGACGTTGACGGGGCCGCCGCCAATCAAAGGGTAGGCCAAGGTCGTAGCGAGACCGTAGGGGATGGAAGCGAGGACGAAGGACATGAAGGCGACCTGGAACGTCGAGCGGTTTCGCGAAAGCTCAGCCTTGTAGCCCATGGTCTCGAGGAGCTGATCGGCCGAGTCTGGCGCGCCATTGCCGGCAGAGATCTTTGAGCCTCGTCGAGGCTTCTGCTCCGACACGGGGTCCATGGCGCCGGTGCTTGTGCTGGCCGAGTCGTGTTTAGACATGGCCGAGTGAAGCCAAAAAGAGGTTATTCGGTTTGGTGTGAGGGGTGAGGGGTGATTCGGAGGTGAGCAGAAAGAAGAAAAAAAGAGAGAGTGAGTGAGTGGGAGTTGACAGTCGCGAAAGGAACCCGATTCGAAGGGGGGGAGGAGTGGGAGGATGAGGGGATTTAAAAAGAAAAGAAATCAGAAAATCAGAAGCTAAGGCAAATGGAACAAATCTGGGGAAGAAGGGAACCTTTCTTGGAAAAAAAAGAGATTTGGAGTAGACAAGACAAGACAAGGGACATGGGACATGGGGACATGGGGACATGGGTACACGGGGGGTCGGGACCAATTATCTTCGGTTGCGTCAATAGTGGCAACGACACGCTAAGATATGGACCTAAAGTGGAAAAGGAAAAGGTGGGATAAAAGGCGATTGATTGATTGCTTGTTAGTGTGTCAAGCCAAGGGTTTTTCCAGGGGGGACAAGGCTCTGCTGAAGATAGAGAGAGGCGAGGGTCCGGGTTGGAAGATAACACAAGCTTAACGCGCTTGTTTCTAAACTCATCACCGAAGAAACGCTTTGTCTACATAGTTTTAATCAGTAATAATAAAATGAAACCCGTCCAAACGTTGTAACTTGGTATCAGCTCCCTCAGCTCTCCAGCTCCCTCCCAACCTCTGATAGGCTCTTTTGTATCTTTCTGGCCTAGCTTCTAGTTTCCTCTGCGTGGAGCACACGATTCAGGACCCATTCGGGGGGATACGATAGGCTGCTTTGTACGTCATTTTGCTGGGCTTGAGTGGAAAGATACGGACCAAAAGAAGTGGGCGACACCCAAAGAACCGGCCAGGCCGACACAAGGTTTTCGGTCGATAGCCTCGAACCGGAAGGAGATGTCGATGTCTTGGCTACTTGGCTTAGCCTTGTCCCACGGCACTCCGTAAATAACGCGCATTACGGAGTTGCTCAATAATACTGAACACGCTCTTTTGCTTCTTTGCTGTTAGTCTCGGCTCTGGTGTTTGGGCCAAGCTTTCAGCCGCGGCAAGGTCGAGACTGACAGAGAAATGTCCTTGTGCGTTGCGGTTTAATTAACCCACGATAGTCTAGGTTTCAGCCGAGGCCAATCGTGAGACTGTCATACATCTTAAAAGCTCAGATGCTTGAAGTGGTTGCTTGTGAAACAAACCTGTCAACAGTGCCGATCATGCACATGCGACACATCACACACACTCGCAAAGCACAAATGCCTGAGTTAGATCCCTCCTTCCAACTTTACCTATTTTGGTGAATATCCAGTATGTGATCGTCAGGGTATCACCACCCGGCATCCCAACATCCTGGGGCCTGCATGGCCAGAATCCTGCTGATATCGAAAAGTAATATCCTGGGCGCTATGCTATAGCCTCGTAGCTGAAAGGCCGGGCTGAGTTTGAGTTGAGTCTATTAGTCCCGCGGTTGCGATTCCGTATCGTCAATCTTGCATGGCATCCTTCATCCTGGCTTTATTCCTATCTAAGAAGTCCGGCGACAACGCCGTGATGATAACGTCTATTTCTCTAAACACGTGACCGGTTTTGCTCTCTTTCCCCTCGTTTTGATAACGCTTGTACAACGGGCCGTTCCTTGCGTTTGCGTGGAGGTAGGTAGGTATCTGTCTGTGTATCTCTATCTATGTGGGTATGTAGTAGGTATCCCAGTATATGCATTCGGTATAATTTGTATAGGCCGTTCGTTATCAGTTTAACCACGTCCTCCGTTGTAGTCGGCGCCGCCAACTTTCCTCAATCTGACCACGATATCCTTCTCCTGCAGCTCGGCCCTGTCTCCCGTGGTGACCGCGATGCTGTGATGCGACAGCTGGCTCTTGACATCACCACTCTCGATGCTGACGCGGGCCTTGCGCATGACCTTTGTGTTCTCGCCGATCCAGACCACCAGGATGAACTTGACCCGCGTGCTCTCCTTATCGTTGGCGTACTCGACGCGCACGTAGCCGTACTGCACCTGCCCGTCGTCGAGCTCGCCCACCATCTCGCCCAGACCGCCCGTGCCCGTCTTGGTGAGCGACAGCTTGTTTCCCACGGCGCTGGCGTAAGAGATGAGAAGCCAGTTGGTCTCATCCTTGTCTGACCGGACGGCATCGTACGCCGCGGCCACCTCTGGTGCGTCGAGACCCGACATATTTTCGCGTATATATAGAAAGAGAAGGCGAGGGTATATTCGTGGCTTTTGTTGCAGATTGATACAACGGCGGCGGAGTATCGGCGGGCGCGGTCTCGAGATCGAATCAGATTGTCTGCCGAGTAGGGAGGAATAAACTGGGCCTGCTTACACAAGGATCGTATCAGCAAGAAAAGAAGATTAAAAAAAAGGGTTCAGGCTTGGTCAAGGCTCACTCAGGGCTGTGCTTTGCTACGCTGAGCTGAAGGAGAACGAGACGTTTCTTTCACACTTGACGAGTTTGACTGACTGACTCCTCACCCAACTCCAATTCAGGGGCCTGTCTCTCTCTCCCCCTCCAATCAGACACTGCCGTCCACTCAATGGCCCCATGCGCCTCTGGGAGAAGCTCGGTTATGTACGGAACGAGCTCTAGAAGCCCGACGATCCATATTTTCGTCCAAGACGCTAGAAGCCAAAACGGAGGGACTCCGTCTTTTGTTGGTTGTCTTTCTCAATGCATGTTCGTACAAAATACCATGTCCCTTGAAAAGTCTTGGCCTGGGTCTGTCCTCACTCACCCCAGCAATTGAGATTCGAGAACAACATCGCGACATGCTTCAGCTCAGGGGAGGGCTGATCCGGCTCCAGTTACCCGAGTCCCGCACGTCCTTTTACCTCCGCGATTCAGGGGAATATGGCTTCATTGTTGGTTTTCCAGTACGTAAAAAACGCGGGTTGCGAGACCGATTAACTATCGTTTTCCCCTCCCCCATGGGACACTAGAAAGTCGGGGGGAGATAAGAACCGTAGGGCTTGGTGTCGCAGGTGAAATGACATATGGGCTGTCGTGACATGTATATCCATGAGGAGATGCGATGCCTCCCTTTCCTGCATATCAACCACGTGTCGCATATCCCTTTTAGGTCTTGCATTCAATTACAGCCCCTGCAAAGAATATTCGATCTGCAGCACTATCCAGCAGCCAATAATCTTGAGCTCAGCCATGTTGTTTTTTGCATTGGAATATGAGACATAATTATAAACTTATGCCGATGCAAAACTCTCCCCCTTGATAACCAAACCAACAATCACTGACCACCCACAAATCGGGCCGAGAACTAAACGGCGCTATAATTCGTTATTACGGACTGTCTTGCCCAGAAATGCCCACCGTCGCCCGCCGTTTCACTCGGAAGCTTCCTGATTAAACCCGGTAACTTTCCTTGCGAGGAGTGGATAGGGCCGCTCAGGGATCCCCCTTGGTCCAGTGACAGACATTTGTAGGGATGGGGGGGAAAAGCAGTGGAAATCTGAGGTCGATCAAATTGGTAATGGTGAAAATTCTTTCATTTCTGAGTGTTTTTATAGGCCTTTGCTGTTATTTCTAAACGTCATATTGAGGTAAATTCTCCGGTGCTATTGGGTACCCGAAATTGAATGTCAAATCAAATAGATATTTCCGTCTGTTGTCACCGCAGTAATTTTAACAGTTCATCACTTTTCTACGATCGGTAAATTCATTTTCAGAGTCGTTGGATTTCGATATTTAATCCTCAGTATTAAGTATTCGCTTGCGAATATTGGGAACACGCCGAGGCATGTTGACTTTCGTAATAATTAAAACATTTACGATAAATCATGCATAAAAGCGACAATAAGTTGTTTCTTATGTTGCCTATACGCCGGGCCAAGAATTATCTCGCTGTCTAACAAATCCCAAGTCTAGGGTGGCATATTATTATAGCAACTATATAACTCTCCGTGGCTGTATTATTCAATATGTCTAGTTTGATGTTTGTAATGGTAGATGTGAGAGAAAGGATAATGCCAATCTATATACGATAATGGAATTGTCTGACATAGGGACAGTAATTACTTTTGATCTATGATGTTACATCCTTTTATCACAAGCTTATTTCTAAGAAGGGATATGGTAAAGGTATCAACTTAAGCTTCAGGTACAGAGCCAAGAGCCCTTCAAAATGGCATGTTGAACGGTATGACTCCAACCTGCTAAGTCTCTATCATCTTATAACAGGAGGCCTCGTTTCTTTGTGGTCCGTCCAACGTATGTTTATCATTCGTTCGGACTAATCATATTGTTCTCTTGCTTGTAGCTGTTAATAATGCAACTCAAGTCATGCCTCTTGTAGCATCTATCACTCTACTGTATATTCCATTTCGTCCCTTCCACCAACCACCAAAATCCAACCCAGCCCGAAACTCTCTGGTTCAAGGGGCTATGGTCCAGGTGAACTTGAAAGACCACTCTCCTAACCACAGGACATCTTCTGCTCTGTGTCAGAATTATCGATCCTCGGCAGGCGCCGGCGATGATTCAAGACCAAAAACAGCCTGAGTCTCTTAATGATCGTGCCCATGAGAGTACTTATTGTAGCCATATGGAAATATTACTTTGCGTGATGTGCCGATTTGGCAACTTTCCCAACTCCGTAACTAGACTGGAGGAGCAGAACTTCCGTCACTGTCAAAGCCTACATTCAACAATCAACACTGATGTACTCACAGGCAGCTGCAATGCACACGTCCTTCTCAGAAAAGTGATGTCGATGTGAGTCATTAATCCCAATACCTGATGTCTAGTGTATATCATAGCCTGATCATGAGGCAGCTCTGATTACTTCCACACTCCTCTTATTCAACATACATAAACTTCCCCTTCTTCCACAACCTAATTTCTGTGTTCTTTTAACAACGCTCTTTGCCCCTTCTCTGATAGCTGCTTGCCTGGCTGTTTTGTCTCTTATTCCGAGACCGTCTCACTAGACCAACCAAGAATGCCTTGATCAGAAAACTCAATATCAAGCCACATCGCTTTGAAGAGTCACAGTAGTCTTGAAGAGAAACCAGAAATACCAGGTCAAGGAATTTGCCTCTAATGTGACCTCTTATGGCACAGGAAAAGAAGAATATGCTCAATCTTCGCAGTTCCAGCTGTGTTTATGATATAAACTATCTTCATCTTTCATTCAGACAGCCAGCCATATCCGGGTGATAACGTCACCGCCGAGGCGGCTCTACACTATCGATTACTATGGGTGGACTGTTGTTGTATAGTCGGATTTATGAGTGCCTCGAGAGTCTATTTGCTTCCATCGACGGAGTCATCTTTGAAGTTTTACAACAGGGGCCCGACTCATTGAACTATATCGCCAGCTTGCTAAGAGACAGTATACATGTGAGGGTTCAACTCTCGCTCATTGCAGAGGAATAAAATAGATTAACCGAACGCATGAAGTGTGTGATACTATATCTAACAGACGTGGGCCGTAACTCGGAAAGGGGACGTGGTGATTTCTACTGACAGTAATGAAGGTATGCTCAGCCAGCATACACGCCACAGACTACATAAACAATCGAGGACACAAGGGTTTAGCCGCAAATTCATGGTCTCGGAGGAGCTTTGCTCTATTTCGTATCCCACCGGTCTGGATATCGACAAAGGTTTCGATTGTTCTTGGCTCTCCGCTCATCTCACGCAAGAATTATACTTTCCGCAGCAGCTTGTGTGGTGGGGAGGTTTCGGTGAGATATACCTATACTTGTTGATATATTCGTGGTGCGGATATGGCATCTTGCCTGTCACATGCACAAATCTATACACATATCAGAAGTTGAACCAGCGTCAATTATGTCATGTTGGAGATGATCAGTTCATAGTAACATATACTCCAAGGCTAGCGATACTCAAAGGAGATGCCTGGTTCTCTTGGACTGCTGTTTCGGATATCATCAGGTCTTGTTACGGGTACTGGAAAGCCACCCGCATGACATCACACCTGTGGGCAATTGCCATAGTTCTTAATAACAGGCACTAACTCATATCATGATTCGAATGTGATGAAGCTAAACGGTACATTAGCTGAGATCGTTTAGTTCATTTCTCTTTTTACGTATGTACGTGTTAGGTTGGGGGAGAGCCTCTCCTCATTATCGCAGGATAAAATATACACGCAAATCACTCTTCCGCTCCAGGATGCACTTTACATGCCACCAAGAATGAATTGGACCACTTGTTTAGCAAACGGATATTCCTTTTACCAGACCTTTGCTTCGTCAAAATGAATGGACAATCCTTAGGAGAAATAGACCTGATACTGCGCATGTCTGCCGTGGTAGTTACGTCAAGTAGACTGACTATATCTTTCTTTCATGAAATTAAGTATATACTATCCCTCTCGGAAACCATGATCACATATACCTTCTCTGGTAGACTTTGTATGGATGTTCAATAACCGGACTCTTTAACGATACAGACGCTACGACTACACTGCGGATATCTTTGATATACAGGAAAGGGATAGACAATAATCAACTCTGATTCCGCAGCATGTCATGATCACAAACAAACCCCAGGTATCTTTATGCTCATTCTTGTTTAATATTCTTATGCTTCTTGATGGAGAGCTAGTCAATCCGCTGTTCTTCAGTTCAATATCAAGCAACAGCAGACGAACATCCATATAACTAACTAAATTATGTTTGAACGAACCGCATGGAAACGGCCTTGTGTTGAAATAGCCACTATAGTTCGAATAGACTCTCTCGGGAGGGGAAAGCCTAACCTAGTGAGCCGGAAGGATCAAGTGTCCCGAGAAGGAGCTAAAGACTCGTTTGCGTATGGCTCGTACTGCGATATGCGTATCATCCTATGTCTATCGTCACTTTGTTACAGTTTTAGCAGCCGATTATCATCACAGCTTCTCTCCTTTCAAATTAACTAAAGCTTGTAACATCAGCCTGCATAAGTATTACCGCAAGGGAACATGTTGATCTACTAAAAATGCCGACCCATTCTTACCACACCAAGGCCGCACATTGTTCTCCTATTCAAGAGCCCCGACTAACATGCGTGCTGCACCAGAAACACATCGGTGCCTCTCATTCATGCTTTCATAGTCTAAGGCTTACAACATGTTGGTAGACTTGTTTGCTACGGTCCATTGTCTTGAGTCTATCGACTCCAATAAGCTCTCTTGCCTTCATTCTTCAGTGTTACTCTCTCCTTGCAGACTGATTCTTGATACCATTCATGACCACGCATGGGAATCACCCCCGTGCACCTGGTAACGTTATCAAACCTTTTGGATTAGTCAAGGTCAGTGAATTGTGGCTACACAACTTTCATCCCTAAAATCCTCTAGTAACCTCTTCCTTACCCCCGTGATGTCTAGCCATATGTACAGCTGAGTGGCAAGATCATGTTACTTGTACGGTATCACATCCAAACTCAAGCGGAGCAAACTCGGTGTCGCGGTCAATACGCATCTCTATCGCGAATCGTCCATGGGTTGGGTAGTTTCGGGTAAAGATCACGACATAGAACATGTGACATTCCTTGAAATCAGCGTCAGCCATTCTTTCAAACCCCTACAGCAAATCACCACGTTGATTACAAAAGCCGTGGAACTCAACCGGTCAAAACCACCATCAGACGAGCGCAACCGGGGTGTTGGTGTGCATATGCTGTGTCACTCCAATTGTATACGTTCCTGACGCTCACTACAGCGAGTTCTACACGAGCTGATAATCTGCTCTGGGGTAGAAAAGCCGCTTCTAGCCCTCGTGTTGGTGCTACCCAAACCATGCTTTCTGCCAATATTGAAACGCTGCACTGGGTTGGAAGATGTATGGTTTCCATCTTGATAGCTCGGAGCAAGTGTGTCCGGTCGAATCAGTCTGTAAGGAAAACCCTCTGCATGCACAGTGATGAGAGTGGTGAGCCGACATGAGCTAAATCCGGGGAACATGAAGGCAGCACAACACAACAATTGATACCATCATGCAATCATGTCATGTTAGGTCTTCACACTCGAGATGCGGACTTTGGCGATGGTTCACACTACAAAAGTTGCGTCTTGGCACAAAGATGACACGAGGAACGGCATCTTCCACGGCAAGTTTCGTGAGCCGCCACCCGAGAGGCATCTAGACCTTTATTAATCTGCCACAAATATCCATCAGAGTGGCACAACGTTCAACCTGAACTGATACTCGTAGATTCCCCGTCGCCTCTGTGAGGAGTCAGATGGCCCGGGCCGTTGACTTTGGGTGTGCACAGCAAGATCCAGAGCTGGTCAGAGATAGACTTTCAACGTTTGCTAGCGTCTCAGTCTACACCGAGCGTCAGTCCGACTGTGCATTGAGGCGCTCAGACGGGGAAAGTTACGGAGTCTGGGGATGTCCAGGACCTGTTCTAGGTGAGTTTGTCATATGTTATGGCACATGATACGAGCCGTTGTTGCAATACAAGTCATGCAATGTACATGTATGCGTATACACAAAATGTCAATGGAGGTTACCCTATGCTTGCGTGAGATGACATCCGGCAACTAGCTTAGAGTTCACTAGGTGGTAGATGAGCTCCGAGAGCGAAACAGCACCTCCGAGGAGGCCTGCTGGCCTGTCATTTGACACTGATGAGATGCACGATACAGCAAGACAAACGCGGGGAACTGTCTCAGCAGAACCCTCCCTGCATGCGTACGGAAACCTGAACTGCGCTCTGCACTCTGCACTGTGTTGTACCTACAGTAAGAGAATGCACCGACTCGTGAAAGAAGCAGAACAGAAATGCATGGCTGAGGCGGTGAAGACGTTGCCGAGTTGGCGTTGCCCAGAGGGAATGGTATGGTTACAGTGAGACAACCGTTGAAAATGGTAGCGTCTCTCTAGGTTAGACATTTCTGCTTCTGTGGGTGTGGCGGGTGGTTGAGTTGAGATTGTGGTGGCTCATACTCAACTCAACACTGACACTGCGTACTACACTACACCACACTACAGTGACTACACTACTACACTCTCTGCACGAACGATGTAATGCTGTATTGGACGCTTTGGTGCCACCGTTAGACTTGGCCCTGCTCCATCGGCGTTGAGTTGGAGGGCTAAAAGTTTCCAACAGAAAATAAGTGGCAAACTGAGAGAGCAAAAAACGGAATCTCCACGTTATGTCTCGGAGTGCGTGAAATATTCACATTTCTCATTCACGAATAGGAACAATTACGTAGCGTCGATGAGCGAAAGGGGATAAGGATGAGGGATATTGCTGTTGATGGGGAACCCTCACCACCATCTGGTTGAGCCGTTTGAAACCTGGCCAAGGGAGATGAGGGAGGCTCCTCTTTTGTGACTGTAGCAGGCGGAGCATGCATGTCATGGGCGGCTAACTAAGTTATTCTCTGCTGTTTGTCTCCTTTTTTCCTTCTTCATACCATTGAGAGAGTCAGAGAACGAGTCGATAGTCCGAAACTGCGGCTCATTCACTAATTAATTATTTCAACAGGGGGCGGAAAGTGGATTCTGGGATCCAGAGATATGTATGGGACATTTATTAGAGGCTCTTGTACGATCGTCACGACCAGGCCCAACAGCTCCGGCACCAAGAGATGAAATGCTACTGTAGACCTGTGGGTGAGTCTGTAACACGACAAGGTCTCCTCATCTAACAAGGCCCCGGCCCTTGAAGGGCAGAGCACTAATAAGTGATTATGGCTCCTGCTGCGACGTTGTACTCTATTGTTTAAAAAGATTTGCTTGGCGTTGAGATTGTAAGAGGAGCAAAGACCTTGACCGTAACCGTGCACCCCAGGCCCAGCAAAAGCTTTGGCCCACTCTGCGAGACTATTTGAACGATTTGCATACTAGACCTCGATGGTGGTGATCATAGTTCCTCCGCAGGATACGTCATTGAGCAGTCATGTTAATAAACGAGACGATATGGGTTCGAAGTGTTTCCCCGTGGGAGCGAAATTCGAGGGGTAAAAAGAGTTTTTCGCAGAGTTGAGAAACCTTCCGTCTGGGGAAGCAAATGTGAGGCGGCAAGACTAACGATGGGCGATATTCGTTGAGGAATGGATATGTTGCCAGGAATAGACAGCCAGGTCCCTGTGCCTGGACAAGAACAGAGATAATCTACCCATATCAGAACAAGTTTTGCTGATCAGAGGCCCGAGCCTCAGGTGGTCGGCAACCTTCACGACGGATGGTGGCTGCTTCGAGCAGGGCTACGGTAACTGCATTCGATGAGATGGGGGTAGCTTCAAAAGTGCCATGTTTGAAAGCTTTGGACCTTGGGAAATTGATCCTTGGAAAGGCAAGCAGGTAACGCCTGGCAATCACATTGTGGATTTCTTTTTTTTTTTTGCCATGGTACAGTAGCGGCGTAGCGCCATCTTCAAATCTCTTTGAAACCCGGCAGTAGCATGCTCAAGGAGAAACCAATCCGGTCAGGTCTTTTGAGGTTCACCGGGTCTTATCAGACCGACTGCACAATGGAAGGTGGGAGGATACGCACGCAGCGACAAGGGTCGATCAGCGGGGATATTAAACCACTTGGAAGCCTTCTCCAGACACACTCACTGGATTTGGGTAGGTGGTTTTTTTTGGCAATCGTGGTGTTGAGGTCCCAGTTTCTCTTCCCCTGCCTGTTCTGCCCTGCCTTGTTCATGGTTGGCAGAAGGGCAGAGCAAGGATTGTTCCAAGGTGGTGTGGAGGAGGGGGTTACCGTTGCTTAGCGAGCCATGATAACGGGCGAGGGGGCGTGCAGGGGTGATGATGAGGAGGAGGAGGCGGAGGAGCAGGGCGAGCAAGCATCTCCTCACTTGCTGTAGGAAGCTCGCAATGGAGTTTCAATTCTTACAGAGACTGCCGAGAGGGAGCAATGGATGGGTTGCAGTCCAGGACAATGAATCAGCAATAATAGATCAATATAGTTCTTCATACAGCATGTCCTTGGCAGCTGAGGGCTTGAAGAGTCTAGATTTTGATTGCCCAGAGAATGCCCAAGCTTCCCCGCACCATGAGTCGATGTTGCTGCTTCTTCAAACTGTCAGGAAGCTGTCATACTCAGATCATATCGCATCAGCATCAGCAGCAGCATCCAAGTGTACATACGAGCCAGCCAAGGATGAACCATGAGCCACCTTCACACACAAGGGGGAGCAAACATTCCCATAAATCATCACATGAGCATCCGCAACGTCCGATAAACAAGGTCTTGGAAATGCCATTCATCTGGAATCGGGTTCTTAATGTCGGCCGAAAGAGTTAAGAGCAAGGATAAGGATAGCAGATGGCAGCATGACCCTGTTTTGGTCTAGGTGTTTTGCTCGTCCCGATGTGGTTACAAGACGTCTCAAGACATTCGTGATCTGGTAAGTTAGTGCGTAACAAACATCCCATCAAAAGGTGGCTTGTGTGTCCATGTTTGGTGTTTGCAAAGAGGGGGTTCGCGCGGGGTTGGAGAAACGAAAGCTGGGTCGGTTTAGGGAAGAAGCTCCAAGTCTCACTTTTGAAGCAGAGTTGGGTGACGTGCAGTGCTCCAGTGGATGGCAAACCGGAGTCTACGATGCAGTTACCTACCATGACTGTTGCTCTTCTGGTGAAACAAAAACGCACAGAGATACCTACCAGTAGCTAACTTGTGTGCAGTGGCAGTGGTATTGTAAGCTGGCCCTCTGCATTCAGATCACCCCACTCCGATTGGTAGCGCACAGCAGCCTCAGTCCGGGGCGGAGGATCCGGCAAAGCTTAAGATACTTGGTGCGTATCCGTAGCGTTGGTCCATGGAGCAGAGGCTGATTTTCATCCAAACGACAGGGCCAGGTTGGACGACTTGTCTCCTCTGCGTGCGTGTGCAACTCCACAGAACCATAGTCGAGGTACCGATAAGATGAGACGAACGACGTCTGGAGATGGGCGCTTAATTACTAAACAGAGACGTCTCCAGTATATAATTGCAGATCACAAACATGAAGAACTCTGTTCCTCAAGGGAAAGATCCCCCCCGGCATTCGCCTTGGACCAATTCCAGTCCGCGGGCGCCTCCCCAGACACAAAGATTGGAATACGGCAGATAAAACATAAACAAGCGAGGCCGCAGGGCGCAAAGGCGGCATGACGATAAGCTACGATATGCTATGCAGTTACAGTAGGAAGGTGTTGACTTGCATCACCCTCCGGGCATAAACGCAATACAACCCGGTTAGCCATGCCCAGGCGTCATCAGCATCATCATGCCTGCAGGCCTCTCGAACGACTGGTCCTGCTGCATCTCATCTTTCTCTGATTGCGGACGTGGCTGCGTATTATGGCGTGGCTATCCCTTCTTTCTTTCCCTTGAGTCCTTTCTGCAAAAGAATAGCCCAACATGTCCGCTCCGTGGTAACGTCGGTGAGCGGGATGGAAAATTGAACTAAGTTTATTAGTTTTTGGGGGGTCCCCCCTCAAATGAAAAGCCACAATATGGAGAGCGAACACAAATCTGGGGTCCAATGCGTCTGTCTTGATCAGGCTTGAACTGCGTAATGTAATGTATGAAGGGTCTTGCTTTTCAGGTTTGACCTTGCCATTGCCACCGAGAGATCACGATGAAGGGTCCTTTTTTTTTTCCCTTCCCGTGTCCGTGTGCGTAAGGAGGGGGAGGGCGTTCGACATGCTAGAGAGGCATACTGCACTGGAGATCGCTGTATATCCACACACACAGCGTAAATAGAAAGACTGGTAGGGGATCTTCAGCGGCGATCAGGGTAGCAGACCATCTTTTTAAAAGGCTGGACCCCTTTGACGATCCTCTCGGGAAAAGAATTCACTGTAGAAACACCAAGACGCACGCAATCATCAGCGAAGGGGTAATGATGAGCACGTTGTGGCCCCACGGGGCTTGGCGATTATGCAAAACACCAAAGAGATGGAAACAAATCATAAATGCGCCTCGTTGGGAAAGTACAATGACATGATTGAGATATTGGTTACTCGGTATACCCTCAACACCCAAGGCTCAGATCATCAAGAGTCATAAACTCTTGGGCGTGGGTCTTGCTAACACCATCTCACAAGCATCAGTGACCCTTGGACCCACAACCGCCGGCGTCTGGAGGATGTTATGGTATCAAGGGGCTGGAGATAGTTGCATATTCAGGTCTAGCTGGAAAGGAAGAAAAAAAGAGATTTATCTCTCAAAAGCTTGTCTCTGTGGTTCCGCTCCCCGTGCCGGGCGTCTAGATTTTGCTGAGTGTAACACAACAATGGGGCCTCTGGTGGCAAATTGGGCTCCGCGGGGAAGTTCATGTTCTTATTAGAAGAGCAATTGGTGTTATTTGGCTTTCGATTGACTCTAACGAACTCAGGACCCTCGAGATCAGCGGCTATTGCTGGTTGTTGACTGTTGATTGCCAAAATAAACAACGCCTCTATCGCCATCATGCCTTAGACATGTAAATCATCGCTATTACTGTCTCGTATACCGTACGCCCATGTCGTGCCATTTGCTGCAAAGCATCTCATCCAAGCCCGTGCGTATAGCGGGCCACAGAATACGATAAATCAGCATTAAACAACCCTTTGGCCTTTCAAACACTCAAACACTACGGAGTACCTGACTCCATTCTCAAATCTCACACACTGCAATCAATAAAAGAAAGACCCACGTAGAACTTTCCCAAAGCTGACTGTCGCCCCTTGTCCATGCTCTCCCCTGTCTAAGCTCATGGGTCGGCATCCTCATCCATGCTTAGCGAGTCCTCTCCGACCCCCCTGTGAATCGGCTTAAGGCCAATCAAGATATCAGATCAGAGCCGTTTTGAAAGGATGCAGAACAAAACCACACACACACTCACACTCACACACTCATCCAGATGCATTGAGGGATTGTTGCTTTTGCAGGCGCTTGTGCGAGCAAGGGACAAGGGAAAAGGAAACCCCCGTGGGTTTGCGAAACTCAAACGCAGGAGATGCTCATTTGCATCGCGGGGGAGCGGCCATTGATAGTGGAGGTTGAGCTGCAAATGTACAGTAAATTGAGTGCAGTGCAGTGCAGCGTGCTGATAAGCAGTTATCTGCTTTTAGTTATCGCCTGTTATCGCTACCTTCACCGGAGAAAGAAGAAGGGGGGCGGCTATCTATCATGCTTTGTGGTTGTGTCAAGATCATGACAGAGTTTCGACGACGTCGAATCAAGGGATTAACAAGGCAGGCTATCAGAAACGAGCGACATCGGAGTCGTTTACGTGATGAATGGAAGGTCTGTCGTGGTTTCTAACAGGTTACACAGGTATTTAGAGCTCTCTACGGATACAGTAGCGATGCTCGAGATCCATTATCGCACCGAGATGATCCATGTTAAAGCTGTTGGGAAATCTGATGTACTGTAGCTCTCCCGTGCTTTATCGTACCACCAGGGGTGTCGTTTGGGGAAGGCAGCAAATGGATGGATGCATGAAGTTGGCCTATTGCATGTTCGTGACGTTCGGCCTTGTTCCCAAACAGCTACTCTGGGAGATATTACCCGGAGGAGGATCATCACATCTCGCAAAAATGAAATAAATAACGGTCTCAGTCCGACATGCTCTGCAGCAGCCAGCGCCGTACGATACGGGGTCCCCAGTTTGACGCTGGGTGCGACGGTACAAACGGGGTCTAACGTTAGGGATGGGGGATGGGGGATAGAGTTAAGTTGGTGTGTGGGATAATGGAGTCGATGAGGCAAGTTGGGGATGCGACAGGACAGAAATGGAGAAGCAATTTTCACGAGTTGGTGGTAGCCGTTGACTAACAGGTGGCGATGCGAAGCCTTGGTGTTGTGTGCTTCAGGCATCGCCCAATTCTGCATCTGTCTGCCTGCCTGCTGAAAACAAGGCAAGGCTTGTTGTTGGGAACCATAGCTTCTCCGGTGGCGATGCGACAGTTAAGAAGAAGGTGGCATCACTTTTAGCAGGGGCAGTTTGTGGTTGGTTGGGGGTGAATTCGACAGGGCCCTTGTACACTTGAATTACTCACTGTAGAATGTAAAGTGACTGATGGGGATAACCTCTTGCTGATTAAACTAGGCGGCTCTCTTTTTTGCCTTGTGGTTGCGTGGGGATTGCGCGAGAAAAAAGGCGACATAACATGGCTGACATGTGAAAGGGCCAAGCTATGGCGAGATGCTAACGCTGTGTCACTGAATGTTCTTACAAAATTGTTAAGGGGATGAGCTCAGAAACTAGCTTTTTTGCTTGGCGTTACGAGGCGTCGATTGTTGGGCCTAGCGCAACCTGTCGGAAAGTCGATCTGGCGCCAAACTCCAAAACTGACGATACTCACTCACCCTGGAGTCATCAATCACATCGGATTCCACTTCTTTCAAAGAACAAGCTCTTTAGGGATACATACGGTTCCTGTGTAGCTGCCGTTAGATTCGGCCTCATTTCGAGGCATATAATTTTTTTTGCGGCTTTTTAAGGGATGTGATGAGCGTTTTAAAAGGACATGGCCCCCACCACACCTGTCATGCTTAGTCTCAGGAATGTTTGTTTTGGCGATGTTGAAGTTGATATTTCGAGATCCAAACCCTTGGGGATGGACGATGGTGCAAATTTTTCTGGGCCTGGGGCCAAACAGCAAGCGAGGAACTGCTTTCCAAAATAGCAATAGCCGCATCCCAGCAGAAGCGAGTGTGAGTGGGCGATCTGGTCTGTGCATGGCCCGTTATCTCTTTGGTCTCGGACGCAATCTGCGAGCTAAACCCAACCCGGCCAAGCCTTATCCTTTGGCCTGGCACTCGAGCCTCGATCGTGTTATTAATCTCGGTCGGCGGGTTATCACTGTTGTTTTTTCGTAACGGCAAGACAAGCTCAAGGCTAACCGTGTGGTAACGTGGGGGATATCCGTTTTAAATGCACTCTTGGGATGTCATTCCTTTCCCGCCTCAAGCGCGAGGCAAATTAAAGAAACACAAAGAGAGACCCTTGGGAGGCAAGTCGCCGTGAGAAGAACAAACCTGACCAATGCCAGTGCAAGGCTGCGTCTCCTCTCCTCCACCTCGCGTCAAATCATGACAGGAAGCTTTGACATGCTAGTCTGCTTTACTAAGCCGTGCATATCGGCATGTCGTCTCGTCTGGGGATGGCGTTGAACCAGTTCTGCTAGGCGACAAGCAGTCAAAAGGTCAACCGCCATCGTCTGGGAGCTATTGAGCAGCAATTGGTTATTGGTCCCCCCCAGTAAAAGGCGGTCTCTGAGCTCTAAGCACTCTGACTCTACCCATGACTGTTCCTGTACCTACCTGAATCATGACTCTTGCTGCCCACAGCTGTCTAGGAAAGATATCGCGCCATTATTACATAGATTTGGTAGTGAACAGTCACTGCATGTGTGTGCAGACCCTTTCATCTTGTCAAGTGCCAGTCAGAGGGCCAGCCGCCAGCCTTGAGACCCACAGACGCGAACAGGCTGACGAGGCTTTCTTCTGTGTCAGATTCGGGCAAGCCACGAAAACGTTGAGATGGCGAGGAGGCTTTTGCTTGCGCTTTGTCTCGAGGGTTTCCCCATGGGCACTCAATAATAAACTTCAACTCCAATTTCTGAACCCAGTGGGTTTGGCCGGTGGACAGGCATCTTGAGACGTGAGACCTGGGGAATCCACAGTCAAAGGTGAGCGGGCATTGCACGGCTTACAACTGTGTCACGGCATGGGCCAAGACCTCAAGGGCAACAACATAATAGACTTCAGCCTCTCGTGTCTTTTGCGTAGATCTTAGTAATGGAGCCATGGAGCCAGTGTTACAGTTTCACCGGGAAAGTCTGGGGTCGAGAACACGATAGAGAGGGCTCAGCTGAGACTCTTCTGTTGGTAGGCCATCTCGAGATTGATATGTTGTATCCGTATTGTGTTTTGTGTTGGTCTCTAGAGAATGCGTTGCGTGGTGAGACAAGCAAAGAATGAGCGCGTGGTTTCTGGGACGACCTACGTCATTGAGGATCACGATGTCACATCCTTGACATGCATTTGGTATTGTTTTGCTAGTGGACGCGATGCCCATGGGCCCCCTTTTTTGGCCCTCAACTGCTCTTTAAGCGAATTTGTTTCTAGCGAAGCATATCGTTACATTTTTGTATGCAGAGAATCGGATGGCAGCGGATACAGCACCCGGATGTAAGCTACTCTCCAATAGAAAACCTTTTGGACACGGTTGACAAACTATCGTGACTCCATCTACCGGAGCTCCTTTGACGTCGGTGTGATGCCCTGTGCGCGCTGTGGTTTCCTTTCTTCTTAGAAGGACAAGGGGCTCTGCCTTGGATATTTCTAGTGAACTTGAGACGGCGCAAGGAGGCTCAGACTCAAGACTGCGCTGCGGGCTGGGGGTGAGGCTCCTACGGTACGGTACATAAAAGATGCACAATAGACTTTTCGAACAATGTCGGTGAGCGTGGGACGCGGAGGTTTAAGCCTTACGAGGTGGTATGCGCATCGAGATTCTATTCATTCTTTCTTTGTAGTCTAGTAGAGCATTTCTCATCTACCGAAAGACCTAATGGCAGTTGGAGTTTCCAGCTTGTTGCGCTACCTAAAGTTACTGCCCTGATTCAGTGGCCTCAATGGCGCGGCCGGAAGACACGGAGCGAAATGATACGGTCGTGACCTTGTCCCAGGACAGGGCTGCGATATCAGAGATCTTTGAACCCCACGCGGAAGTGGGAAGAGAAGCTGAAGCGAAGAGGGCTCCGGGCTGATGATACCGTGCCTAGTCCGTTGAGGCTACTGGTCAACGTCTGGGACCTTCAACCGTGTGTGTCACTCCAAACGAACTCCACCTCTCAGTTGGGAATTGCCCACACATTATTTTTGTCCTCTCTCCAATTTCCTCAAATCCATCAAACAAGCTGTTGGGTCCCCACGCCTGACCGCGCTTCTTCCTCTCGCTACTCTCCAAAAAGGCCGTGCTCTTGCATGGCCACTATCCAAGCTTTTGACTTATTTTATAATTACATAGACCTTCCGTCATCGTCGTGGATACCTATGCAAAGCTGATATCAGCCTCCTCCTCCTCCGCCGACGGGTCAAAAACACAATAAAATGAACGTCTCCCGTATCAATTAATCAGTCAGCTACAGCTTGACCGAGTGCTAAGCTAGGCAAGCCGAACCAGGGTTGTGACATCTCCTCACCCCCCCAGTCAAATCAGAGACGAGACATGGCATGCGTCCTGCTTGTGCGCAGCATAATAAATCCCAAAGAATGTGCAGGTACCTTGGCGTTACGCCACGGGCTCTTCTCATTCGATGATCTGACATGCCTTTTCCCGACTTTGGCAACAGGCGAAAAAAAAAGAAGGCCATTTTGGATCCGAAATGGGTGTGGCCCTGTGTGTGTCTCTGTTGCTTCTTGTTTCGCAATTCGCCGTCGCTGTGGTTCAATGCTTCCATTCTCTCTTGTTGAAGTCTCAAATTGTGAATCCTCACCATAGCGACTGTTTCTCTTTTTTGTGACGGACTTTGCCTTTTGACTTGTATCTAGACATTTACGTCCCCATCTCCCCAGTTTCCTTTTCCCCTTCTCCTTCCAACGTTTTTCGTTTTCAGCTTCAATACAAAGATTGATGATCATTCTGGTGTCAAAAAAGTCTCTCCTTTTCTAATTCATTTAACCTTCTTTCATTCTCTTGTCTTCCCTTTTCTATTATTTATTTGTTTGATACGCTGTTTTGGACGCTTTTGTTATCGCCAATCATCAAACTGTTGTTCCCAGCCCAGCCCCAGCCATTAGATCGTATTGTGGTTACCCATCCATCTCACATTCATAACACCATTCGCTAAGACGGTGCACTAAAGTTTCTGGCGCATCCTCAAACCGACAAACCAAACCAGGACCAGCTCCAGTACCAAGGGCTCCCCAAGCACCGGCACCATCCTGATCCATGCCCTGGTAGCATTGGATCTTCGCTTGCTCTGGCCCATCCCAGCAGTTCTTTTTTAGTTATCTGTCGATTCAGTTTTTGATACGATACCTCTACTACGCTACCGGAACTGCCTTGCTCAGATCATATCCACTCTTTCGCTACTTCAGGTCAATCAGTCACTCACAGTTTCACACGGCCTCATATCATTCACATTCAATCCTGCATTGCATTCAATCATTTCATATCATATGCTTCTCGAGCCAAGGTCAATTGCCGAGACATCCCACGCTCCCAAAAGTCGCCTCTCTCCTTTGTTCCGCCGCCGTCTGACGTTTTCTGCAAAGCATCCGTACACATCCGGTAACCATCAGCAGCCGGTAACATCATTCATCTACAAGCGTACATAAACATCATCATCAGAGCTATATCTTTCCTACTACTAAAAACCTCCAAGCCAACATACAAAATACTGTAAATCATCAGCAATCGGCAAACGCCATCCCAACCCAAAAAACCTCGGGTCTTGCCTATCCGCAAACACTATCACCACCCAACGGATATAATCCCGTCTTATTCCAAGTTGGCTTGATCTTTTCGCCGCCGCCGCTCAGCGTCAAATCCAATTCACATCAATTCACGCATTGAGCAACATATCAACAACGAAAAAAGCCTCTTAATAGTATCTCTCATATTCTCTCCACTACTCCATACTCCATACTCTACTCCATACAACTCTATCCCACACCCCCAGAGAAGCATCTCTACAATTGTGGTCTTGTCGGTAGACTCCGACCCTCAACTCCACGGTCCACCAGACTGAAGTCTTGTCTTTTGCATTTGGATGCTACACTGCACGAGACAGTAGAGTCAATAGAATACAACCACAACACCAAGAAACGACTGTACTCTGTAAGAATAACAGCAGTTACTGTATACACTGGTAAGTGCACAGCATACTCCGTACAGCATAGCAAAGCAAAGCAGAGCAGAGCATCAACATGATGCCACCCCCTTGGCTTAAACCCTACCCTACCCATCCCAACCAAAAGCTCGTTAGCTCTCTTGTCCCACCCCTGGTCTGCAACTCAAATCCTGCCCATGTCCTCCCAACTGACCCCTGCCCTGTCTATTTGCACCCACCTCCACTACCATCACCTACCCACCCATCCTGGGCAAAGCAGCACCACCACCAGACGGCCCATGCCTACGCGGCTCTCAACCTTGTCGTGCTAGCCCATGCCGCTCAGGCCGGCCCCGGCGCTCCCTCACACCTCACTAAACCTCCGTGGGCCAAAAGCCAAGGCAGCGCAAGCCCGCAAGGCAAAGGCCAGAGAAGGGCAAAAAAAGAGTTTTTGTTACTCCGTACTGTACCTTGGTTTTTTTTTAATTGGGGACCTTGCGCTGCTGCTGGAGAGAACACTCAAAACCACCTGCTCCCCGCAGCCATCCTATCCTCGATTCCCTCCAGCATCTCCACTACCAGCTCTCCTTGCTGTCAACGAGTTTATGACCTGCCTGACTGATTGATTGACTGACCCGAGTTAACGTCTTAGTATCAGCAGCAATTTCTTCATTGTCATTGTTTTTGGCTTTTGGTTTTTTCTTGTTTGATTCATTGTTTGTTTTATTCATTCGGTTTCATATCGACATCTCATCTCCCATCTGCTCGACGAGACTCCTAATCCGACGACTTTCTTGCCGCTTTGTCCGACGTTCCCTCCCGGACCAGCTCTGCAGTATCACTTGGCTGTGATACCATCACCAACCTTTCAACTCAACTCTCTCAACATCGTCCGTCAATTGCCGACTGTACCTCGTGGATCTCTTTCGCTCTGTTGCTGGAATATTGCCGGAGCTTATCTTTTTCTCGAGTCGCCAGTTTGTTGGGGTGCGCATTGATCAATCAATCGTGTAAGTTGTGCACTGGACTCACCACTTGCCCACTGAAGCACACCACTGTACGCCCCCCTGTGGATGTACCACAATCTCAACACCACAGCATACCACAGCACAGTCCATTCGTTCTCACACTCTCTCATTCTCATTCTCGCTCTCGCTCTCATCCGCAACAAACGCAAACAATTAAAATCCATCATCTTGCCCGTTTTCATTGACAATCTGTGACTCCTGTTTACTCCGATTTGTTTCCCCCATTTGGGTCACCTTTTCTCGTCTAATCATGCATTGCCACAAAAGTTCCCTGTTTCTTAACCATGCTAATCAGTACTTTCCCCGTTATTAGACCTGATCTCGATCACCTCCTGCCTTGATCTTCATCGCATACGCTAGGAGAAAAAAAAAAACAGCAACACCACTCCCACGCCCGTCGCGCCCTCTGCGCAACTACCCTTGATTCTCCTCCACTGCATCTCGGGTTGAGAATCTCATCTCGACATTCTCGTCATTTATTACCTGACTTAACTCTTTTCTCCCTCCACGTGGTGAAGTTCCTGGCAAGCGGCTTCCACGGATAAACCTCATCCTCTTCCCCCTTCCCTCTTCCCTCTAATACCACACAACCCACCTTGGGAATGCCTTACACGCCGCCCTCAAATCGATCTCCCGCCTCGTCAGCATCCGCGTCGCCCGTAGCGAGTCGGCGGTCCTCTCTACAATCGAGTCCGAGACCTAACCTGCCGCGATCTGCTTCATATCTTACCAAGCATCGACGAACACCTTCAGCTTCTGCCCTCAGCGATGGATCTACGGGGACGTTGACACCACAGGGAACATCGGAGGACCTCAAGAGTATGGGCACAGCCGTTCCATCAAGCGTTCGGCAATCACCACCGCCTGTGACAGACGACCGCACAATGCCTATGGGTGCCATCATCTCGCCACCCGATTCTGCTTCCTCCGGTAGCGACGACGAGGAGCAAGGTCCCCAAATTCGAGGCCGAAAGCTCGACAAGGCTCTTCGAGATGCTGTCAGCCAGATCCCCATGCAGCGTTCATCTTCACCCGAGCGATCACAGGTTCAGGCTCAAAACGCTACAGAACACCTCCAGCTCCGACGCAAGGATGGCGTTCATCTGAGCTTCAGCACAAGTGCCCTCGATGGCCTTGCTAAGGGACGCAAGATGGGTCACGTCCGATCAGCTACTGAACCTAACGCTGGTCTAGCTAAGAGCGACGACAACTCAGTCTCAGTGTCAGAGGAAGAGACTGATGAGGATCTGCTTAAGAAGCCTCAGATGGTGCGAAAGAAGTCTGGTGAGCTCGTCCGACCTGCACTCCGTCCTTCATCGCGCCGCCGCCCCTCAAGCATGCCTGGTACCCCCATCTTCTCCAAGGCTGTCCACTTCGATTCACATCTTGAGCATGTTCGACACTTCTTGCAAGTTGACCGACCTCTCGCTGTGAGTGCTGGCTCTTCTCCCATTGACTCCTATGAGAGTGATACCGAGTACCCTTTCCCTGGCAACGGCAAGCAGACTGTTCGCACCCCTCCTTTCGAGTGGGATATTCTCACCACAAACTTCCCTCATGACTCTGTGGCGCGTAAGTCGTTGCCCGTGCGGTTGGAAAAGCTCTGGCTCTCGGCCGACCAAAAGACCCTACTGGGTTCTGTGGCTGTCGCCAACCTCGCTTTCTCCAAGGCCGTTACCTGCCGTTTTACCCTGGATTACTGGAAGACTACCTCGGAGGTTGCCGCTGACTACAGCCACGAAATCCGCCCAAGGGAAACGCCACTTGGACATGACCGCTTTACCTTTTCCATCAAGCTCGCTGATACCGCCAACCTCGAGTCCAAGACCCTCTTCCTCTGTGTTCGCTACACCGTTAACGGAACAGAATTCTGGGACAACAATGCCAACTCTAACTTCCAGATCGACTTCCGCAAGAAGCATCTGCCCATGAACGGCAAGAACAACTTCCAGGGTGCTTCTTCTCGACCGGCTAATGGCCTTCCCCGGAGCAGCCGACGCACCGGCAGCGCCAACCAGCCCCGACCCAAGTCGATGCCCGTCGGCTTCGGTGAGTTCGGTGATGATGCTAAGATCAGCTTTGATCAGCCCATCCACGAGTATCTCGGCGAATCTGAGAACAGCACCGGCGGCCTCCGCCTCAAGTCCAAGTCTACTGGAAACCTGGCTAGCGATAACATCTCCAAGGACTTTGGCTCCCCCAGTGGTGTCGCCTTCTCTAACCGATACGACTTTGGTGCCTCTTTGAGCGCTGCCGTCCAGGCTGCCAAAGACAAAGAGACTTCTCAGGATAAGGATGGACTTTACATGAAGGCCAACGTCCGGAATTCCAAGCCCACTCTCACTGTCCCCGAGCCGGTCAGCAATGTTCAGAGTCAGGCCACGGCCCCCGGAGCTACTTCTCCCTCAACTATCTCCAGCTCCTCATACGAAGAGCTGGTTAACAAGTACTGCTTTGTACGTTCCCCTGAAGTCCGCCCTTCACCCATCGCTTCTGGTGCCCGTCGCCCTCCCCTTGGTCGCCCGAATCGTATCATCATTCCCTCCAGCCAATGGGATGGCACGGCAACCCAGAAGCAAAACGAGAGAGTCGGTTACTAACAGATATCGGTGTTGCAGTTTGGATCAAAACAGTCGAGTCCTGACATGAAGGATGGTACTCTCAGTGGTGCCCGCTTCGACGGCGCTACCGGTGGTAGCAATCACCGCCGTAGCCACACCACCTCGCTGGGAAGCCCGACCGGACATCGCCACGCCGGTCATGCCGCTCACCACAGCCTGCATTTGCACGGCGCCTTTAGCCCCCCGTCCGGCGCTTCAACACCCAAAGATGCCTTTCGTGCCAGCAGCACATCGCCCTCTCCGAGACCTTCTGCCACGGCGAGATCCGCCTCTCCCGCCTTCATGACGTTTGATGGTACGCCGTCAAACGACCTGTCCTACCATGTTCAACAACAAATGATGGACCGGTTCCCTTGGTCAGGCGATGGCCATGCTGCTACGGCGATCCGAGGATAGAATCGTTTCGGCGACCGTGGGATGAGGTTGGACTGTTAATGACCCACCAGCAACACGACATCAAGAACAACCCAAGACTGTATTACTATCTTGATATTATTTCATAACTGGCTCTTACACACACTATGGGTTTCAAGGCAACAGCATCAACTGTCGCCGCCCTAGTATCATTACTCTACTCCTGGCTGTTTGTTCCGAAACAGTTCAGCCCTTTGATCCATCACGGATCACTGTGGAATGCTTTTACGGCCTATGGCCACAATTGTTTGGCGTTTACGGTATTGGACTTGTGCAAGCCTGGCATGGCGAGCCGGGTATCCGCATTGGAGTTTGGGAGCCATCGATTACCTGCGAGTCTTGCTTTTTCTCGTTGCTCTTGCGGAATATCACCCGCTCCTGTTTTACCTTGTTTTTAATCTCCCGATCATCCTGGTCATTATGCACCCACCGTTTGGCCCTCGAAGTCGGCTGCTCTCCGTTGAACGGACAGAGACATGCTTTAATGTGGCTTTTGAGTGCGGCAAACGGAGGGAAGGGCCTTGCTTGTTTTACGTTTATGTGGAAGCTGAGAGCGAAAGCCTGGTTTTACGCGTGTCACGATGTCTCCGAGAGTGCGTTCCTCTGCGCCTACAACGATGACTTTGATCGATTGCGAAAGACTGTACGATGGCGCAGGGAGGAAATGGATTTGGGAATGGATTCAAAAGTTTGCTTCCGCTAAAAGGAATGCAATGGATTATGTTTGCGTTAAGGAGGAGTTGGTCATAGCAGATATACATTATACTATACACAGAGCTGCCAGAATGCGATGCAGGTACAGCTAAAGAGAATCAATTACCTCTACTATGAGTCCCCCGTCTCTTAATTGTGATTTGTGATGATTTGTTATTCTTTGGGGGGTGGGTTGTCGGTGCTTAAGGCGAGGGGATGCTGAATTAAGGCACCTTTGCTGTGATTTGAGTCTGAGTGCAGTCCACACCCGCGAAATGATGATATTTCACTTTGTACAGTTTATCGATACATTAATAAGAGAATTTCTGTGTTATGTTGGTAAACGACTCCGCCTTTATTCGTTATTTAAAGATTGCCATGTTTGCAGGGCGTTCAAATACCGACAAACCCGGTGATCTGTAATCAGCCACCAACAATCAGTCTCATCCTTTGTTCAGCCTTGCCACGCCATGGCCCTCTCCCCTGGCATAACAAGCTCTCCCAAGCAATGTCCATTAATAAGTAATTATGGCATAAACGGTCGTCTCCCGTTGTTTGTTCTGCCCTGAGCTCTGACACTCTAGAAGCTGGATGCTGATTGGCCGAGTCGCCAAACAAGGGTGTTGAGGTACGCGGACGACAATATTGAAGGGATCTTCACTGGGGACGATTGACGTGTTTCATCTCAAGCCTTCGTCTGAGCCTCATGAGGTGTAATCTTTGGCGAGATGATGATGAGTCCTTTAGGGAGTTGGATGGGGGAGGGGAGAGATATAAGGATGGTGTGTTGCTGGTTGTCGGAGTGTTGCATTTCAGTTCATTCAGACTTTCTCGTACATTACCTTGGTTGCTTCTAGTTCACGATGAGATCTACCAAGAGTTTATTTGCTCTTTTTGGCGCTTTGGTCGCTGCCCAGGAGTTTCCGGCTACTCCAGAAGGCCTTGGGGTTGTCTCTTCGAAGCTGTTCAAGGGGGCGGAGATTTCTTATAAAGAGGTATTTCAATACTTGACTCCCATTAATTTTGTGCATTCTACTAACTCATACTCAAACAGACATCGATATGTGAGACCACCGAGGGTGTTCGTGCTTACAGTGGCTACGTGTCCCTGCCCAAGACTCTACTCCCCGACTTTCAAGATTGGGACGATGACAAAGCCGCCCATCTCTTCTTCTGGTACTTTGGTACGATATCATATCGAGAACTATACTTTACAGTTACTAACTCATACTCCAGAGGCCAGAAATAATCCCTCCACGGCACCAACATCCATCTACATCGGTGGTGGCCCAGGAGCAACCTCCTTCGACAACACAAACGGCTTCCCCTGCATCGTGAACCCAGACTCCAACTCCACGACTATCAATAACATCTCATGGAACAAACACGTCAACATGCTTTATATCGAACAGCCTCTCGGAACGGGATTCTCATATGTATCTCTCCTCAACGGATCTTTCGATGTGCTGTCGCAGACGTTCACGCCGGGGGATGTTCCTGAAACCAATGCGACCTTCTTGCAGGCAACGCTCGACTCTGGCGAGATGGAGACGGTGCCGAGGACGACTATGAGTGGTGCTAGAACGCTGTGGGCTTTTGCGCAGGTTTGGTTCAATGAGTGAGTAACACCGGGTTTGTAGTATCGCACCACTTACACGTCTAGGTTTCCCAAATGGCAGACAACAAACAATGAGATTTCCCTGTGGACATCATCCGTAAGTCCACACCGTAACCTCACACTCCCTTGACTAACGAAGCTCAAGTACGGCGGCTTCTACGGGCCTAACTACTTCTCCTACTTCCAAGACCAAAACACCCTCATATCCAACGGGCATCCGACATTTAAAAACGCCACGGTTCTCAATCTCGCTACCCTCGGTCTTCTAGAACCCGCCATCGACGGCCGCGCGCTGGCAAAAGGCTACGCACAGTTCGGCCACCACAATACCTACGGTCTTCAGATCTTCGACGATAAGATCTACGGGTCTATGATTGAGAAAATCGAGGAGCCTGAGACGGGATGTTATGCTTTGATCGATAGGTGTCGTGCGCTGGCGAAGCAGGGCGATCCAGAGCGGTTTGGGAATAACAAGACGGTTAATGCGGCTTGTGCGGCTGCTACGAAGCTCTGCTTTGTTGATATCCAGGGCACCTATGGGGCTCTGACTGATGTGAGTAAACAGTCGTACCGATGTTTAATGTTACTGACAGCGTTATGCAGCGATCTCCTTTTGACATTACGCACTCGAACCTCACTCTGTTCCCCGAGCCACACATCCAAGATTTCTTCAATCAGCGCTGGGTCCAGCAAGAGCTTGGTGTACCGCTTAATTTTACCACAGGATTTAACAAGATTACACAGGTCTGGCTGGGTGAGGTGGGCGATATCATGGTTGGGAGTCTTGAGGCGCTGGAGAAGGTTATTGAAAGGGGAGTCAACGTGGCCCTGCTGTATGGCGATCGCGACTACCGATGTCCATGTGAGTACTTTTGGGCTGGGCTTTCACTTGTTGAATCGTCGCTAATATGTCACAGGGTACGGCGGTGAGAACATCAGCCTCTCACTAAACACACCTTCGTCTTCCGCCTTTCGCAAAGCAGGATACGCCTCCATCAAGACGAACTGCTCTTCCGCAGGTGGTTTCGTCCGCGAACACGGCCCGGTATCCTTTTCTCGCATCTTCCAATCAGGCCACGGCGTAGCAGCTTACCAACCCGAGCTCCTGAGCACGATCTTTGAACGGGTTATGTTCCGACGCGACCTGGCGACTGGAAAGGTCGATCTGAGGAAGAATAAGACGTACAAGACGAAAGGCCCCAAAAGCGTGGCGGGTGTGAAGAATAAGGTTCCTGGGACGATTGAGAATACCTGCTTTGTTAGGACGCCTGGGATTAGTTGTACGGATGAGCAGTTGGAGGCGTTGGCGAGGGGGGAGGCTGTTGTGGAGGATTGGGTTGTTGTTGAGCCGAAGGGGAAGAAGCCTGCGCCGATTGAGGGTTCCAAGAGGCGCTTTGTATAGGTCACTCCTTGATAGAGAGTCTTGGGGATTTGTGCTCACATTCTTACTCTTAGAGTATACTTCATTTCTTGTATCTAGACCTGTCTTATTCACATTATCAACTTTCACTTACACTGACTGACTCACTAAAGTGGATCACTGCAGCTACGTCACCTGCCAACTCAGCTGTGCCAGCTCAGCTCAGCTCAAGCTCCATCTCAGCCCAACCGCCCGACATAACCAAAATAACCTTAACTTTTTAGCTTTCCCCCATCTACAAAAACCACCAAATTCCTCCCCCAATACAGTCCTCGACCATGTCTTCTCGAGGCGTCCCAGAAGTCCTCTTCAAAAAGGTGGACGAATACGTCGACTCTCTCGCCCCTCAGATTCAACCCCGCATCACCTCCGAGCTCGAAACCTTTCAGCAAAAGACCATCGACAGTCTTGAGGATAAGGTCGTCGACGCCTTTCGCTCGCTCTTCAATAAGGACAAGGATTCCTCTTCGGGTTCCAGGGGCTTGGATGACTCGGCGCCCGATGCCTACGGTGGCCAGTCGTTGCCGTTTGCGGACGAGATTGCAAAGTTGACCAGGAGCTTTACGAATATTACTGATGAGGCAAGCGATGACCTGCGCGATATTTTCGATATAACCGAGGGACGAAGTGGTGGTGGACAGACTGATACGAGGGCTCTCGGAGGAGACTCTTCTCGTGGTGGTGGTGGAGCAAAGGGTTTCCTATCGTTTGCCATCGATGCCGTACAGGACCATCTCGAGAACAACAATGGCAAAAGTGGAGGTCAAGGCTTCGAACTCGACGGTCTTCTCGGTGTCATCAGCGGTACCGTGAAAGATGCAGCCCGCAATCCTGAAGAAAAAGCCCGTATGATCAGCCCCGAGATCAAGGAGCAGGTCGGCGCAAAACTCCGCGAACAGCACGCCCCCATCGCCGAACAATTCACCCGCATCGCTCTCGACCACATCAAGCGCTGGCTTCGAGGAAATACGAGTACAAAAGATCTGGGAGATGGTGTCAAGGGCGAGATTGAGGACCAGGTAAAGGATCTTGTCAAGGGAATTGGTGGGCTCTTTGGGAACAAGAAGCAGTCCAACGAGGGGTCTGCAAGAGGGTTTGACGATGGAGATCGCGATCGAGCTGACGGTGATGGAGAAAGTGGTGGCTTCTCAAAGGTCATCAGTGATAAACTAAGCACAGGTATCGCACGAGTCCACAGAGAAGTCCGTCTCGAATTTCGCAAGATCCTCGGTGGTATCGAAAAGCAACTCTTCGAACTCCTCCCCGATCAATTCCAACGTCCTCTCGAAAAGATCCTCGGCGGCAACCCCTTCGACGCACAACTCGACCGCGACGCCGGCCCAGGCCATTCAGCAGACCGCGGTTTCGGCGACGATATCAAGGCCAAGCTGGTCGACAAGATCCGCGGCCTCATTCGAAAGGTCCAGGAGACGCTGCGCGAAAGCATCCTGGGCGTCGTCAACGGAGGACATCGCAAGTTTGAGCGTGAGAGTTGGGTATTTGTGCAGAGAACGGTGGAGCAGAAGGTGCAGAAGTATCTGCCCAAGGTCAAGATTACTGTGCCGGATGATATTGGGAATGAGGGTGTTAGTGTCGGTGCGCCTACGGGGGCGCATCTCGGTGGTGCGAACCAGCCCGTGCCGGCTTCGCAGGGTGGGCATTCGGGACAGGGAGGATATGCGCCTCCGCCTCAGCAGGGACAGAGTTACCAGCAGCCGTATAATCCTCCTTCGCAGTTCCAGCACGACTCGCGACCCGATAACCAGCAGAGTCAGGATTACAGACCTCAGGGCCACGATGACTACAGACCCCAAGGACACGAGGAGTATCGCCCACAGCAGGGGCAATCTCACCAGGAGTACAGGCCGCAGCAAGAGGGATACCGACCGGACGAGTACAGGCCTCAGCAGCATCAGCAGCAACAGGAGTACCGCCCCGATCAATATCCCCCGCCGCCGTCAGGTCACTCCGGTAGCTACCAGCAGAATCAGGGTTATCAGCAAGACCAAGGATATCAACAAAACGAAGGTTACGGACAGAACCAAGGATATGGCCAGGGACAGAGCTATGGAAACAATCCTCGCTACTAAGGAGGATACCGATGCCATGCATTCACATTCGCGATACTCTTTCGATGAGTGTCGCAGTACAAAACACTTCAATATCAGGCGGTATTACAAACTATGGCATATTACACAGCAAGCTCAGTTGATAAGGAACTCTGAGCCGGTTTAGGTAGAGATACGATAGGTTGATGAATTTACGACCACTTCATCTCTAGTCCTACTCAAAAATTGACGACACATTCATGTTCATGGTTCTCTTCCTCTTGTGTCGTTGCACTGTTACTCTGGACACTGTCCATCCATATCAAGCATCGCCTTGTGTCTGGCTAAGCGATTTCGTTTACTGATAAGATTCTAGGATACATCTACGTTTGCGATACAAGGGCCTCAGATAGCCATCCCGCAGATTCGACAGTCCATGTCGTGATGCATCACATCATTCAAATCTTGCAACTCATCTTCAGCACACCCCCTAACATCATCCACGACACTCCAGGGTCCAACTACTCGAGTCCTAGCCTCCGTCAGGGTCCAGCATTCATAGTCTAGCCCAGGGTCCAGTCCCACCATGTGAGACTTTCTCTTCAACGCCGTACGGATACATACCACTTCTCTCCACGCATGCCTGCAAGACCGCAGGACCCTGCATCACGAAGATCTCTGCCACCCGCCAGTCCGAATCTTGGGAGACCCCATGTGACATGGTCCTCCCGGCGCTTCGGAAACCCTGGCTAGGCCGGTGGTCTGATGGTGTATTACGTAGGCGAAAACAAAAAAGTGTCAAGAGACATGATATGATGTCGACACGTGCAGGGTCCTTTCGTCACAACGGTACGATAATTTCAGTGTTTTAACCTCGGTAGTGGGAATCTGAGGGTCTTTGTTTCGTATAGGATGTGATCTGATCTGATCGGTATGGACTTGGATGATAGGCGTACGCCTGAGGGAAGCTCGGATGAGGAGAGAATATGCGGTCTAACGGTTTTACTAGATTCACGGTATTCTTGGGCATGCTAAAGTGAGTTATCGTCTCGCAGGGGGTTTCGAGCATAGATCCCTGAGATGGTTGTGACGGGGTGGCAGTATTGCGGGATCCTCGGTGGAGGGAAGAGATGACATTTGGAATGGTGTATTTGAGTACAATTGAGCATCTTATCATATTGTTAATCTTTGCTGGTTCCGAGCAAGCCGTGGGGTTCTAAAGTCTTGGGAGTGGAAGATTGCAGGATGGAGATGTAAGGACATGACAGAGAGAGAATGAAGTACTTTTCAAGGTATCAGATGTCATTGATTGCACTGTATGATTGCTGTGTTGTTTATATGCCCGTTTACCTTTGGTCGTAGCTACACGAGTGGTTCTCTAAGACTTTGTACATATCTTCAAGAGATAGAGCCGAGTACAGCTTTCGTTCGCTCACCATCATAGCGAGTGACCAAGAATTATCATGAGAAACAAGACCTCAGACACAGACAACACTCCATAGTTCACGCTCATAGAGAAATTACCATTAATTATAAACACCACTCTTCGCCTTACATCCCCAACATCATCTAGCAACCCACAACCCTCCATTCCCATAAACCTGATCCCTCATAACACCTCCCTCACTCCTCATCCCAACCCAATGCTTCGGTATCCTATCCATCCCGCTCTGCACCGCCCCCGTCACCTCTCCCAGCCTTTCCGAGAAACTCCTCTCGCTCCGCAGCGCCCGAACCGCCGACACCGAAACCTCCGGGCCCCAGTTCTCCCGCGCCAGACTCGCCGTCGTGGTCATCACGTCCCGCGCGTGCTCGGATATGATTCCTTCGCTGGTGAGGTCGGGCGTCCAGGCGTGCAGATAGCCCATTAGTAGCGCTTTGACTCGTGTTTCGAAGAACGTCACGTCGAAGTCGTGGATGAAGTGCACGGCTACTTTGTTGCGTTGTACGACGCCTGGTTGTGCGTGCCGGAGGGGCGCGATGGTTACGATGGCTTCGTGCCAGTCGTCGTCGAGGTCTTCTGTCTCTTGAACTGGGACGAGGCGTGCCCACGCTGCAAAGACTCCTCCCATGCGCATCTTGACGTCGTCTCCCACATCGCTCAGATTCGCTGTTGGTATTCCATGTTCCCTCGTTGATATCCCCGTTCCACGAACGACCCTTCCAGCAAACTTGAACGGGAACGGTGTCTCGGGACCATCATCGTTGCCAATAACTGTAAGCGTTTCATCGAGTGTTCCGCCGGAAATCAACGGATCATAGCGTCCAGCTTTTCCATTCTTCCAGCTCTCATCGACAGCATCTTTCAATCCCGACTTTTGATACGCCTTATTCGCAACTTTCTTCAGCGCTGCATTCGGCGCAAGTCTCTTGCTTCCTTGCTCAACTACCATGCCTGCTACACCAGTGTACTTCTTGGCAACTTGCTGCCCGATAGTGCTCGCCACTTTGATGCCCATCTCCAGCGGCATGGTACTTAGACTTGAGCCGCGGACGATGCTGGCATCGGTGGATGTACTCGCTATGCGAAAAACGGGACTGCCGCAGAGCACTTTCTTACCATCTTCGCCGCTGCATAGCACAAGGCGGAAGTATCCATCTGTTGCAGCCGCGGGAATACGCACGATGTGAGTCTCGCGCGGGAGATGCTTCTTCAAGCGCCCTGAGGCCTTTTTGACAAATCGCTTGAAGTCTCGCTGGATCCCACGCTCTTCAGCTTCGGCGAGGTGCTCAACGCCGGTTTTGGTGGCGGGTGTGACGTCGAGCCAGTTCCCGTTCGTGCCCACCATGGCTTTGAGAGTCATGCCCATGTTTCCTGAGAAGCCTTTCTGCTGCAGCCATATCGTGCGCGTAGGAGGGAGTGGTTCATCTGAGAGGATGGTGATGGGGACAGATGTCTCAGGGCCGCGATACCATACCAGAGCGTGAGAATGCCGTATGATGCTAAAATGCTTTGTCGATTCAACAGGATGGCTGATAAGCCCTCCCGCGAAATACTGCGCCTCTCCCAGCGCAGATTTCCACTTGGACTCATCTTTCGGTTTCTCCTCCTGCGTCGACAGCGCAACCGAAAGAGCCGACGAGCTCTTGACCCGTCTAATCTCATGCGCGGGCTGCGGACTCAACGACGCCGGACTGGGGATGTCATCGACGACAAAGTCAACCTGGAGCTTGCCCCTGGGGTCCAGAAATCCCGACTGCTGCGGCGCGTGCGCACCGGTGAGGTTCGTCGCTGAGCGGACGGGCCGAAGAGGCCGCTGCGGCGGAGGGGGCGCTAGGGCTGCACCGGAGCCGAATTCCGGCCGGTAGGGGGTGTATGCCGGAGGCGGACCGGGAGACGGCGGTGCTACGGGTCTCCGCTGGAGATGGGGGTCGGAGAACTTCTCCATTTCTGAGGGGGATGCGGGGAAGTAAGGATTCATTGTGGTTTATTCTGTTGTCATTGTAAATTGTTGGAAAGAAGAATTATTCAGGGAGAGGCATGTAGAAACAGTACGCGTTGGCCAAGAAATTGCACCGTGTGGGTGATCAGGGGGTGGAATTTCACACAGTATTCAGACAAAGATCGTCTCCTATGAGTGTCTCATAAAGCCAAGACTGTTTGAATCGTAGGCATGGGATATTGAAAGCTTATTTATAGACATACTCCATTTATCGATTCTCGTGGCTTGTCTTTTATTAAACTTTGAGTTCTCACTGAGATATGGTATTGGCTAAACCCCCTCACTTTAATTACCAGAAACCAAAGCCTCCATCTCATCCGCTTCTCTGGGAACATCTGTCAGGTTCTCGGAACCATCCTCAGTAATGAGGATGTTGTCCTCGATACTGCCAAGCACGGTTAGCAAATTGCTTCAATAGCGCGACGGTGGTCACCAGAACTTACCGGACTCCACCAACATCCCAGTACTTGTCTAGAACATCCTTATCGATGAACTTGCTGTGCGCAGGGTCTTCGAGATACGGATCGATAATAAACTTGCAGAAGTAGATCTGCCAAGGTTAGTTGCCGTATCAATAAACTTTATTTGTACAACTTACACCAGGCTCAACTGTGACAACGCTGCCGGTGGGGATCTTGCCTCGCACGCGCAGGTATCGGAACAACTTATCCTTGTCGGCAAAGTTGGGGTTGCCTCCTGTGTCGTGAGTGTCCATGCCGAGGTAATGGCCCAAGCCGTGAGGGAGGAAGGCAGCGCTGGTGCGAGCCTTGAGGATCTCGTCCTTGTCGCCCTTGAGAACACCAGCCTCGAGCAGACCGTCAATTGCAATCTTGTGGGCAAGAAGATGAACGTCGTCCCAGAGGACACCCGCCTTGAGGACCTTTATGCACTCTTTTTGCATCTTGAGAACAGTCTCATAGATGTGACGAGATTCCTTGGTGAATTTGCCTGACAGAGGGAATGTTCGTGTCTAACGGGGTCAGCTATGTCAAAGGCCAGAGATGGCATGTACTCACAATATCAGCGGCGTAGTTGTTCCACTCGCCACCAGCATCCATCAACAAGTTGAGCTTACCCTCCAGAGGGGCGTTGTTTCCAACATAGTGTAGGGTCGCAGCAGCCCTTCCAGAGGCAGCAATGGGGTCGTAGGACATCTTCTTGATTCCATGGGTCACACATCGCTCAAAGAAAGCAGCCTCGAACTCTTGCTCGTTCTTGGCAGTCTTTGCCCTGGAGAAAACAGCGCGGTGTCCAATACCGGAGATATAGTTGGCCTTTCGAAGCATAGCAACCTCGAACTCGTCCTTGACCACTCGGGAGACCTCGATGGCATTCTTTAAGACATCGAAGTTCTTGTTGTCAAATTCGATGAAGGAGACATGATCCGAGACTTGTTTCGCGATGGCAAAGGCAGAGGACTTGGGGTTGTCGGCTCCGAGATGTGCTAGGGTAGCGTTGAGCTCGGTGGACAGCTTGACCTCGTCGACGTCGTACTGCGCGAGGGCTTCGTCGATGCTAACGGGGAGGCCGGACCAGATAACGTCGTCGGGGCTGATGGGAGGAATGAAGAGGATCGACTTGGAGGATTGGATGTCGTAGACGTAGTAGCTATCGGGAAGGTTGCAGCCGGTGAGGTAGTAAAAGTATCGGCGCTGGCTGTGAGAGAGGAATCAGCAGATGTCGCAAAGATAAGGTGAGATTACTCACCGGAAGGGCTCAGGCTCGTCGCTGTCCTCCATCATCTTGGTCATTTGACTCTCGAGGTAGATAATACCATTGGCATCAGGGACATCTTTGCGGATAAGGTCGACGACGCGCTTGGCATGGGCTTTGCCTGGGTATTTGCCCTTGAGGACAGCCTCGTAGTTTTCGGCGACCATGTTGGACGAAGACGAGATAGCTCTAGAGCTTGCAAAGCGGTATTGTGTCGGCGGATGCGATAATGAAGCTCGTCGCGCAGGATACGAGGGGCTTTTGGCGATTGATTTTGTATTGAGTGTTTGTCGTGTTGACCTCAAAGTCTTTGTAGAGAATGATCTTGCTTGGGAACAAAATGGAGGACAAAGGTGGGATATGGACAACCCCGCTATGGACATGGACCTCGGGGTCTTGGGTATGACGGAGGCCATTCACAAATTAGGAAGCTCCCAGGGTTTCAGTGGCTGCATTCACTAATCGCCTGCCCGTTACAGGTGCGATTTCAGGGTCCTGCAGTGGAAGTGGGGGTTCGGCGACGGTTGCCAACGGCTTGTGCGGGTAAAAACAGTGGTAGGAATTTGTAAATGGACTGACCTTGGAAGATTCTATCTTGGCCCGACTCTGGCGGATCAACAAACGGTCCGTTTTATTCTAATAATTCAAGGCATTGATGAGAAAGGGAACAATGAACGACAGAATTATGAAATATATTAACAGCTGCAAGCTATGTGTCAATCCCGTATTTCTACTCGGGCTATATTACTTATTAACGAAAGAACACTCTAAATTGAACCCCTCGTTACATCATCCTACTCAGAAAGAAAGTCGAAAATAGCATCGTATGTAAGAGTATGCGAGTACCCAAAGTTCAATCCATGGCCGGCGCCAGGGATAACAGTGGTGTTAAATCGCGAGGCCTTTGTGAAGAAATTCCTCGACAGGTCGAGCAGCGAGGGAAGTTCTACGCCTGCGCTTACAGTCGAATAGCAGTTGTCGCCGCAGAAGGGAACATCGCGCTCTGTCTTTTTGTTAGTAACTGTTACAGCCTCAATTTTGACAATTGACTTACCACCGGTCACGATCTGGACTGGGCCAGTGTATGAGTTGTTCTTCCCCGCTGGTGTGCCTATAGTGAGAAGCTCACCGGGCGTCACAGGCTGGGCAGTCTGGTATGCCACGTCCAGTAGTTGAGGGTCGAAATCACCCTCGGCGAAGAAGTTGATCTGTACACCCACTGTAGACTGTGTAGCAATGTACCCGGCGGGATACTGGGCTGCAAGAGGTGTGTCGGTAATGGGGATGAAGTTGTTGCTGACTACAAACAGAGACATGTAGGCAGGAGATTGTGAAAAGCCTGTCAGGACAATGGCGTCGGTGAGCTCAGGGCTTTCGTTGGCGAGGGCGTAGCTAATCACTGAACCAAACGAGTGTCCGATGTGGATGGTCTTGGAGTATGCGCAGCTGACGCCTGGGATAGATCCCTCGCGGGCTTTGGTAGTGAGTGCCTTGGCAGCGGCAATCTCAATGAAGGCTTGGATCTCGTTCAGAGGATCACCCTTGGAAGAAGCACCGACACCAAGTCGGTCCCATGTAAGAGTCGAGTAGCCATGCTCATCGACTGCTCGCGCAACATAACTGTAGTTGTATCCGTTGTAGGGGAAGTCCCAGTAACTTCGATCGAATCCGATACCGTGGGTCAGGATCTGCAGCTCCTCTCCGGGGCCAGCATCGGGCTCGCAGTATGTAGCGGCGAGTTCATAATTGCCCGTGGTATTCTTGAGCTGCTGCGTGTAAGCCTTTTTTGTCTTTGGGGGTTATGGTAGCATTGCACTTACACCCTTCTGCACTTGCATGGGAAAGGGAGGATCCTGTCGAGCAAGATTGACAGAGAAGCTTGCAACGTCAATCTTGGTCAAGGGGGTCTTGAGATCAAACACGGCATTTTCAGAAGTGAGAGACACAGGGACGGTGATGTTTGTGCACTTGCGCGCCGAAGCTGTAGCAACGAGTGCAAAGAGGGCCAATGTCTTGATCATGATGACGACGATGTGATCTTCAGGGTATGAGACTTAATTAGAATAAGCAAAGACACGGAGAGACACTTTTGAATAAGTGATGATATCAACACTTTATATAAAGCGCAGCATCACTCTCCTAATGTCTCAATGACAAATTACCCGTCCATCCGCTGACCGAGCTGCAGGCTGTAGAGCTAAGCTCGATTGAAAAGAGCTGCAGTCTCCATTTTCAAGATTTGCATTATTCTCTCATCCTAGTTACCAGAAGCTGTCACGACTACTCTTTGATCGCATCACCGGCTCCACCTCATCTCATCTCAACGGAGACATCCATGCCCGACCATTCTCGGCCAATGGGCGCACACAGAAAAAGTTATCTTTGTTGAAAGAGCCAGTAGGGGGCCTTCCTGCTAAAGTAGTGCTGCAGTAGCACACGTTTGGGGTTGAGACACCAGTGCTCAAACGGAGAATTAAATAACACTCACGGGCCATAAACGTGCGGGTGGCTATTGAGATCTTCGCCCGGTAGAGGCGCTTTCCGTAGACTAGAAGCTAGTGGGTTTCCTCTTCTTGGCCATGATGATCTTGATGAGGAAAGTGGTGCTGCATGAATTGGGGCGAATTTAATGCTGTCTGAATGCTGCAGTGCAGAAGTCTTGGATTTGGAATCCCTTACAGAGCATTTTGTTTTGTTGATGTTGATGTGATTTGCCAACAGTGTGATATCTCGCTGCGGTGAGATCTGTGCAGGGATGTTTATGCAGTCAGGCTGCTATTCCCGCCAGGTCGCCTAATGTCAGAGATGGTTTGCATGAGGCTGGCAATGATGTAACGGTTCAACGATTAGGACGTCAGCAGCAAACTCAATTAACTCTGACCAACCACATGTCCATCACTACTTGAGATACGCCATGCGGAGGAATGACAAATTTTGTACGATAGAGCTCCCCCTCATGAATCAGCGTTATTCATCACAAACCGTTTTATCCCAACATCCATGTCATCCCTTGCATTGTGATAGACAAACAAGTCTCAACTGAGACAGACACACCGACCGGTACGGGGACTTTCTGTTCTAGCGTTGCGGTTTGTATAATTGAGACTTGCAGAAGCGGGACGGGATTTCTTCTTCTTCTTCTCCTTTGCTTCTTGCTTCTAATCTCAGACATGGCAGGGTCTAGATCGTCTGCATGCATGGGCCCGAGGTAGCTTCTGTCTTGATCACTCGCCTCGTATATTGAGCCACTCATGGGCTGGTGCCTAGATAAACGAGCGCTCGGATGGTAAATCTTGGGGAATAATTGATCGTTCTTGGCAGACTGCATGTCCTTATGTGTTGTACCATAATGTAGTGGAGATATCTCACAGCCGCAGGCAAATACTGAGCACCATCTTCTGACAAATAACACAGTCACCACGAAACCGTCTGCTTATTATTGTATTCACAATTTCGGATACTCAACCAACACATTCTAGAGCACAATCACATCTCTCACAGCTCATCCTTCTCATCCAGCTCACGCTGCAGTTGCATCGCCATCCCCACCCCACTAAACCCACCCATATACATAGCCTGCAGGACACTCCTCATCATAGTCGCCGCATCTCCAAACGCAAAGCACCCCTTGACATTTGTCTCGTTCCACGGCGCCTCCGCCTTGATGTCCCCCGTCGCCGACATCTCCAGCCCCAGCTGCTCCGCGAACGGCGCCGCCTGCACCACGCGTGGGTGGCTGACCACGAAGCCCTCCGTCTTGGAGCTGCCGTCCTCGAAAGTCACTCTCACAGCGGGACCCCCCTCGACGAGAGCGAAACTGGCGATCTTGCGCTCGTCGTAGTGTACTTTGCTGCTGTGCACTTTGGCGCGCACCGCGGGGATTAAAGAGGCGTCGCCGTTGGTGTAGACTGTTACGGATTGGGAGAGGCGCTTGGCCATGGGGGTGACGTGGGCGAGCATGTCGGCGCTGGAGATGATGCCGCCTGCAAAGACGCCGACTGTTTCTGCGCCTCGTTCCTCAAAGCCGTGGCAGTAGAGACAGTGAAAGCTTCCTGTGTTAGTGAGGTACGTATCCAATTGCGAAGGCATCACTTACATGCCACGTCCCCAGCAATCGCCATAACCGTCAGGTTGATCCTCAAAGATATCCCTCACGCCCGTTCCAAGACCGAGCTTCTTTCCTTGATACACAGTACCTTGATCGTCAACAGCTTCAAAAATACCTTGATCTGTCTTTCGAACGGTAGCTATCGTCGCGGACTTGAACTCGATGGTCTCATATCGCTTCTCAAGATCCTCTCGGGCCTTGGCACGAAAGGCAGCAGGTTCCGCATGGTCAAACCCAACGACGTTGTGCATGAATTTCGCCGGCGCATTGCGGTATACTCCCGAGTCGAGGATGAGTGCTGAGTAGACTTGGCGTGCGAGGGCTGAGGCCATGGACAGACCAGCTGGGCCGCCGCCGATGATGAGAACGTCGTAGAGCTTAGATGTCATTTTTGCTAATTGGACTGGTGAAGTTTGGTGTACGATCACTGTGATTTACTGATCTTTTGATAGTTATTCTCTTTTGCTCTTGCGAACTTCATTATATACACCAACGGAGAGAATCCATAAATCTCCGACCGGAGACTTTAACGATCTATCCTGCGGTTAGATAAAAGTCGCCGCTGACTTGCTTGCACATTAATTATCTTTCCGCTGATTATTGCTATGTCATATTCATGATCATCAGCCTTGAGCAATCGTATGATGTATTACCCAGGTGATGATACGGCGGTTAGGATAGATGCGTCAACTCGACGTCCGTCAAGATGCCTTGAAAAGCTGACAATGCCGCAGAATGGTAGGCGTTTTGCAAACATACCAATATCGCTTCAAAGACCTATTTGATTGGAAAGATGAGTACTTGAGAGATGTTGTTCCAGGCTATGGTCAAAATCATGGTTAGGACTACATGTGATGATGCACCAAATCGAGCAATCCGAAGGATATGTATGACCTGCTACCAGCTCTATGACCTCTCAATCACAAACACAGAACGCAAGTTGTAATACCATATAAGAACATCGTACATAATTAAGTCACAGTTTCAGCACAAGATCGTCAATAAATCGGTATAGTACAGTCCAGAAGCAAGTCTAGACTTATTCATGTTCAGCTATGTACATTCGATCTCAGGTATAAGAATAAAAACCCGCGTCCGGGGAATCGATAAAAGCAAAAAGCAGCGCTCTACATGCTATGCAAGCAGGTTCAAGGACGCTCCCAAATAAATGAGTAACGCCAAGCTGTCGCGATGCTCAAGCAATATCTGCGAGCACCATCGACCAAGCCATCCATCACCTTTCCACCGCAAACTCTTGAGACACCTACCAGGAGTGCTAGGTTTGGTGAGGACCAGTCCGCGGTGAGGCTCTCCCACCGGTTCTTTTTATTCTCCGAAATCACAGCACGGGTGTGATTTCGAGAGCGGACTTGCTACGAGTCGTCTCCTAGCACTACCCAGGGCTCAGAGGTTGGCGTGGCTGCACTGTCATGGACCTCGCGCTGCGAAGGGAGGTCGTCGAGCTCGCTGTCGGAGAAACAGTCGTAGTCGGAGAGTATGTCGGATACTAGATCCGGCGGTTGTGAGGTATCTACGTCGAAGGAGGGGTGCGACCCGTCGAGCTCGTATATCACGCGCAGAGGCGCGAAGGAGCGTGATGAGTGGCCGTTGGAGTCGGGCAGTGAGCCGTCGTCTGAGGGGGAAGAGCTGGAGAGGATCTGGGCGATGGTCTGGTCACCACCGAGGTCTGTGAAGGAGAGGTCTAGATGCAGGGGCTGGTTGAAGTTGAAACTTTGGGATCGCTTGGTCTTGCGGGAACGTTTGGCAGGGCGGATGGAGTAGATGGGTTCTTCGTGCTTGATACTGTCAAGACTGAATCCCTCTCCACGATCCTGCTCATCGTCGTACAACAGACCCATGCGATATAACTCAGCAACTTCGTCATCCTCGTTCATGGGCAACTGACGTCCAAGGTAGACATTCCCTCTTGCTGTAGAGGCATCGCGGAAAGCCCCTTCTCTCTCGAGTGTAGGCCTCCTCACGAGGCGAAAGCGGTCGCTGGGCAGAGGGATCTTGCTATGGGCTAGATCCCTGCCCTCAACCTCATCGGACCATCCCAGGCCAGAAGCGGGATGGTGATTCCGGGCGATACGGTTTCGGTGAACGTTTGTCCACCGCGGGTTCGCGCGCTGCAAGTTCCCTGTCGAGATCTCAAAGTGCAAGATCTGCTCGAGCTGGGGACGGCGCGCGCCTCCTGATGTGGTTGTATCCTGTTGACCGCAGCGGTGGCAATGCGATTCTCCCCAGTTTGACGTTGTGCATGGAAAGCCAGTATCGCGGCAGAGATTAGAGCCCTTGTGTTGGGACTGGCGCTTGGCTGTTGCGCGGACGAAGTGGTTGCGGGAAGTATGCGCTCGGGACTTGACGATGCTGGGCGCGGTGATGGGAAAGTGTTTGTTCTGCGCGATGGCAGCTGGAAGATCCCCAGAGCTGTTGAGTAACAGGTCCATGATGAGAAGGCGACTCTCCGGTGGTGTCTTATACAAAGTTTTGCTGTGGTTTATGTTACGTATCAGATGATGAGTGTTGCGTGATAGGAAGGGCGTCCACAATGGCGCAGATGGACTAGGAGTTTGCGTGCTTGTCACGAAGGGCGCACGAGAGAGGAGAAGTCAGGGAATATGGAAGAGTTATCTGGAAGACTCGGGCGCTCTCGAGGCTGGTGGTAGTGCTGTATTAATATGGTCCCTGTATCATCTCATCCGGGGGGCGTGTTGGTGCGATATCGCCGTGATTGGTTGCCGGAGGAGTCATATGGGCTACCGATGGCGTATTAGTCCTACCTGGAGGTACCTAGTCTAAGCAATGTTGTGTGTGTAATTGTATTACCGGGTGTTGTCTTGGCTGGGCTTAGGCCGAGGCAGCACTACACAGTGACTACACCTTGATTATTTCTATAAATGATTTGTGACGTGACGTGACTCACTTTTTGTTCAAATTGCTTGATCCGGCCGTTTCTCGTCCAAGCTGAGATAGCCGAAGTGGCGCAGTATCCTTTGTCACAACCAAAAGACGGGGGATAAAGGCCTGTGTCTGGACTAGTTTGTAGGCGTCAACGAATGGCAGAAATGGTCTTTACACCCACGGACGATAAGCAGGTGTCGCATTGTTGGGGAAATGCCTTATCAGCGAGGCATAAGACGAGGCGCATGATGTGACCATCATGGACGGCCCGGGGGTGCGATATGAACCGGGGATTGTTCAAGCATTAGAACATGAAAACAGATAGGCTCTATACTGAGATTTATTCCAGAGTTACTATCCATCATTACACTTTCTTTTCATCCTAATCATAAAACCACAGACATGGACTTCGGATGGGCATGGCGATGCTAACCTCTGCATGTTTGAACCTGAGGGCCGAGACGGATATCCAGGAGGGTGGCTCTGGCAGGCAACGTCCTTGTGACTATCCAAGCAAGACATTCTGATTGGATACTAAACACGGGCTTCTGGCTTCTGGCGTTGGAACCTGGAGTGGCTCACGCGCCAGGCCATGATAAGCAACAAGGAGAGGGTGTCGTCATCTCCACAGGTAAGCAACCAAGTACCCCATCTTACATCTACAGTGCATCGATACCTAGAGCTGCCTAGAACATCCTTTTTCTACCAAGGTTCTTTCAGCCCTGCTGACCTGCCAACCGAGACATGGATAATGACAAGAAAATAGGCCTGACAAAACCTGAGCAGAATGCCTTTTGAAACAGGAGCGCATGAATGATGATGTCTCCGCTATCGCTATTGGTGTAACGCGCTGCGTGACGCCTTGGGTGTTTGATCGTCGTAGACTCTGTTTTCGGCACTTTACCGATGGTGCGCAGAAGTTGGCTCGACCAACGGTTGAGCTGGGATAAGATCACGGTGCAAGATAAGACGGTGTTGTTTGATTTCAAGGCACTGAAGGTCGGCTGCTGATAAGGAATTCCCCGATGAGGCAATCCCGATAATACCCCGGATGGTTCGGCGACGGTTGCGGCTGTCCGACCGGGCAGTGTTGCGGAGACACGGGCGGCTTCTCGGCTTGGTGGAGTACTTGATATTGGTAATTCAATATGTTCAATAATTCTACCACCATTCCGACAGACAATTTTAATACAATCCAAAGCCTTTTCGACCCATTTTGAAATGATAGTAGTACATAACGAAACAAAAGACATGCGATATGCGTATGCAATGTCAAATGAGATATCACATCAACCACAGGGTAACCCAATAATGCAACACCAACTGCACAACTACACAACCACCAATAATCATCATCAATTCACTCATCTGACTCTCCAAGCTTCACATCCAATCCCTCAAGATACCTTTTCACATCCGTCACCTCAATTCCCCGCTCTGCATTAACTGTCCCCTCTTTATCCCACGCAACCCCGCGTCCTTGCGCAAAGGTATCTCTGTACTTCACCATCGTGCTGGGATCCTGCTCCATCTGCCTCCTCAGCTCTTCTGCATCCCACACCTCCCGCTTGAACTGCGTCTGGAAGTGCTCGTCCAGTAGCGAGGCTAGGGCGCCGTAGGAAATGGTGTCGCCTGCTGTGTAGATAACTTGCTTTGATATCCCTCGCGGATCAAGCACCACGTCTGCTGTCACGCGTCCGATGTCTGCTGGAGTTGTAATCGTGATCTTATTCTCCCAACTGCCCAGCGCCCTCACAGTCCTTGTTCCGAAATCAACAACGCCAAAGTCTGCTAGGAACAGGAAACTCATAAATAGTCCCGTAGACACAATCGTCCAATCAACCTCGTCCTGCGCCCTCAGCCGCTTCCGCACTTCCAGCTGCTCGTCGAACAGGTCCTGCGAACTCCCCTGGCCAATGACGTCGTAGTCCATGCCAAACTGCCAGGGGAAGAACCGCTTGACTTTAGCCTGCAGCACAGCTTCTAGAAGCTTGAGCTGCGTTCCTGCCGGGAGCCCCATGCCGTTGCACGAGGTGATGATGTCGTACTTTGAGAACACGGCTGCTAGGTCCGCCACGCTGGCGTCTACGACATCGGCGGCTTCAGTCCCGACGTTGAGAGACTGGATGCGCTGGACTTGCTTCTTCTTTTCGGGCGCGGCAGAGTCGAGCGTCGCCTGGCGCACGAGAACTGAGACGCGCTGGCGCTTGGGATGACTGGCCAGCGCCTCCAGGACGCAGAGACCAAGTTCTCCTGCGCCGAGGACGAGAATGTTCTGGGGAGTCATTGTCTTTGCGGTAGATGGATCGTTGAGCCGGTTGAGGGCTTGGAGGTTCTCAATTGAAAGTTCAAGAGGCGTTTCTTCGTCTTGAGACGTCATGGCAAAAGGAGCGGTACGTGATATTTAGGCTATGGCTTATTTGTGATTTATCATGGCGCAAAACGGTTGACACTCAGCGTTGCACGACAATAGGGTTCAGATCTGCATCTTGGCGGATCCTTTGTTTGGAGAAGACATGTTAGTGGACGAATAGGCTTGGCTTCGTGTAAGCTGCCCTAGACAATGCTTTATCTCCATGTCAGCTTGACACACAAACTCCGCGAGTTCGTCAGGCGGTTCCTGGTTACGTATTTCTGTTGAAGGATTTGGCTACATGATCTCAGACAAGGTTATCGAGCTAAAACCAAGCTAAAAGAGGAATTTCAAAATCCACATTACAAAGCGCCGGGTCAACAATGCCCGGGCATTTATGAATTCCAACGACAAGCCATTTCTAAGCCATGTTCAGACCAGAGGCAAATATGACAGAGGTGGAGTTTTTGAGTAAAAGTCTAACTGCGTTTATTGCATTTCTATCCGATGTAACTAGAAATGTGAAAACAGGACGAAAATGGCCTGGTCTGGTTATTAAACTTGCAACTATAGTAAAGCCTGGCACCGGTGACCAGGTCCTGTCCAACAATAACAGAACGCCCACGCTTCCCAATGCAAACAACATGATAATTTCAAGGGTCCAAAGAAAAGTTTTTTTTCTAGCTAGTGAGTGAATGTATTCAAGACTTAACCGGGATCTTGTTGGCAAATCCGACTCGTGAGCCCTTGAGGTCGAACACGACAAATTGGGCCTTGAGGAGAATGTCTCCCAGAATGGCAAAGCCAATGCCTTCGGAGCTCTGGATACCACCGTAGCAGAGGGTGGTGGTGAGACGACCGTAGTTAATGTAGTTTCCAGGAACCTTGCCACGATAGTTGCCGAAACCAAAGTAAAAGCTGGGCAGGTTGGATGTGCAAGGGAAGACCCAAACACCGTAATCTGGGTGGACGTAAGAGCCCTTGACCTTGCGGTAGTAGAACTGCACCAGATAATCGGGCAACAGGAGTAGCGTAGTGCCGGTGTCAACAATGGCCGAGTAGTTGTACTTGTGCCAAGGTGCACCTTGAGCAACTCGGAAACCCTCGATGTTTATTTGCCACCAGGGGCTGTCCTTCTTGACCTTTGCGAAGCCAACAGTCCCATAGTACTCGCTCTGGTTTATGTAACCAAAGTTGTAGTTTCCAGCTTTGCCCTTCTGTAGATTGGCAGTAAAGATGGGCGTTGCAAGGTTATCTTGAACGTTTTGGAAGTATGTCTTCTGAGGTGTAGGTCGAACGGTGTTAAGACTCGACATGGCAAGGCCCATGATGCCGTGGGAAAACTTGTCTGCAGCGATTCCATCTGAGACCTCAGTAGCAGACTCCACAGCTTGCTTGTTGACGTATGTGTTGCCGACTTGAACCTTGTCAGTGTAGACAATGCCACTGGCGCCAGTGCCATCACCGTACTTGATGCTCCAGGTCTGACCGTTAAGTCTTTTGCTGGTCTTGGACTTGTCTGGCTTGTAGAGAATATGACCTTCCTGGTCAGGCTGATAGGTGTCTGTGGAGAACACCCAACTAATGAATGTTAGAGCAAGTCAAGCTGAACAAGGGAGGAGTCTTACAGGTCGGATGAACCAGTGTCAAAGTTCAGATAGGTAGTCTGAGCTGGGGTACCAATCCTGACGGGAACGACATATTGGGAGTCGTAGTACTGTGGAGGAGTTGCCTGAGCACTACCCTTCAGTCCTGGGAATTGTCAGTGGCCATAATTGGTTACAGTAAAAATAAGACTTACCAAGTTTGTTCTTGATCATATCAGATTCAATTTTGGCAATCTTCTGGAGCTTCTTGGGCATTGGCTTGTGGTACTTGTTGTAAACATGGATGAGAGCAATCTCGGCATGTGGCTTCTTGAATTTGTCGTTGGTGAGTTGATCAAGCATGAACTTGTCTCCCTTGGCTCGAGGTACAAGGTGAGCCGAGTCCGGATCAGTTTTGATATCGATAGCTTGGCCTGGCAGCTCTTGGTCCATGTCCTCTGGTTCAACAACTCGCTCCTCAAGGCGAGACCTGAACGCACGCTTGACCTCAGCATGGGCCTCAAGAGTGAGAACATTGGCAGACTCAGTCACAGAGTCTAGATCTCGCGGTTGTATCCCTTCCTTTGGGCTCTCAGGGTCAGGCCCAAAAGCACCCTCCACCTCATAAACATTAGCCCGGATTTCATGAGGAATCCCCGTACTGCAGCCGGCAAGAAGAAGGAAGGAAACCGTGCTGAACTTCATCGCTATGGTGGTTTGCTGAGAGATGGATGTGATCGTGATCAAGAAACATGATCCAGAGAACCGGGGGTTCGGGGCTTGTTATATCAAGACAATGGGCGGCGAACGGTGACGAGTATGTAGAGGCAGGTGAGTATTCCGGATCGAGGGTAAAGCCAATTTTCCAGGCACTTCGAGGTCCCTAGCATGGTATTCTGGACAAGCCTGGAGCTAGGTGAAGCCATTTTAGGAGCTTAATGTGGAATGTGGCCCGTGAAGATGAGGGTTTTGCGTGGAATGCTCCTGGATACAGTATAGTGAGGCATGGCATTTACATTCCGAGGCCTGGGGCTAGACATTTTAGGCCCTAGAAATGATGCCAAGACCGCGGCAGAATAGCCATGGCCGAGACATGGCTGTAGTCGGCTTGGCTCATTCCGTTCTTGGTTCCTGGTTCCTGCGTCTGATTTGTCTGAGTTTGTTGTTAGGGGTCCCCTTTGACGTTGAGGGCGTTCAGTCAATTGTCAGGGTCCCGCCTTTGTACCCATCGACACCAACTTGACCTGTAGAGACAGCGAAGGCTTAATATCATGCTAGGAAGTGATCAGCACACTTGCCAAGGGTCCTTTTTGTCATGATGTCCAATCGTATCAACCAAATCACTTGATTTGCACCAACGTCGATATTCTTGTTCTTGGTCGATGCCCAGCATTTGTCCTGCATTTCTCGTTGAAGCTGCTATCGGTGACGTCCGCGTAATAGCAACAAGACGGCATGGTCATGACAATTCTTGCTAGTTTCTCATTGCCGCGGGCAGTGTCGTAGTCTATCAAATCCCTCGTCGGCTCCAAAGCCAAATCCGTAGACTACTTAGTCTACTGTACTGTAACTCGTGGATACTATGTTTGGAGCGCATTACGTAGCAAGCAAATAACCTCGGCGTGGCTCTCGCTCGACCGGGCCGGGGCTTCAAATACTATGGTAGAGGAATGGAATGACTCGATATCGTGATGTTGGCGGTGGTGGGTTTGAAACGCTACGCGAAATGTGTAGGCTCTGGGGAAAATACTCCGAAGGGCCATGAGTGGCTGCTGATCCCTAACCAAGGCTCGGTTCATTCCGCTTTGAGACTGTTGGCTTTCCTCTGTGTAGCATTGTTGCTTATTCCTTGCACAACACCAAATCCAGACATCGTCAGTCAAGATCTCATCTTATAGATGGTGACTGAAAATGAGTGACACATGAAGATAGTGGGGAGATGATGTAAAGTGATAATCTATGGCTCATCCAATGACTCTTCGATTCAAAATTACCCCTCCATGACTCACCAAGAATACAGCGACAAACTCCACTGAAAAGTCCCTAAAACCCTGGCAAACCACCTGATAAGATAACGTTTTTTTCGAACCCCGCGATAACTTCTCAAGGTTGCACAAAAATTCCACAACGCCTCTCAACTCAAGTTTGTTCCCTGCCAAGACGATAGAGACAACATTTGCTCTGCCCCTAGTCACATCACAGCAAATCACCCATCATGGATCCCTCGGCAGGTGATTCACCCGCCGCTCCTCACCAGCCGCCCTACACATACACGGCAAACCAGGGCTACGAGCAGACTGAAGAAATCCCCCGCGAACTGCAAGCCCAGAAAGACGACGGCGCTGTTCTTGAGAACCAGGATGACGAAAATGACATGGACGATATCTTTGACGACCAAGATTACGACGATAACGAGTGGGGTGCTGATGGCGGAGACTTGACAAAATCCTACAACCGCCAGCGCAACGCGAACGACGGCGCAGTTCTCCCTCGCTCAAATCAGCAGAAACCTACTGCAAACACCTTCCACAGCGTCGACGACCAAGTTTCAGCTCTGTCCAAGCACGCCGCCAAGATCCGTCTCGACTCTGTCAAGCAGGATGCTGAGAAGGACAAGGACAAGGCGGACCGCGCCACCAGCGAGCAGGTTCTGGATCAGCGCACTCGCATGATTCTGCTGCAGATGATCAACCGTGGCTTTGTCAGCGAGGTCCACGGTGCCATCAGCACCGGTAAGGAGGCCAACGTCTATGGCGCTGTGCTGTTGGACGATAGCACCGGCGAGGCGACGCAGAGGGCTATCAAGGTCTACAAGACAGCCATTCTGAGCTTCAAGGACAGAGAGCGTTACATCACCGGCGAGCACCGTTTCAAGGGTGGCTTTGACAAGGGAAATAACCGCAAGATGGTTAAACTTTGGGCGGAGAAGGAGTTCCGCAACCTGCGAAGGATCTACAACGCCGATATTCCTTGCCCAGAGCCCATCAGCCTCAAGCTTCATGTTCTCGTCATGGGCTTCCTTGGTGACCGCAAGGGATGGGCTTACCCTCGCCTCCGTGACGCTACTCTGACAGGAGACGATGTCGATCAGCAATGGCATAAGCTTTATGTTCAGCTCCTGGGCATCATGCGCCGTATCTACCAGGTCTGTCGTCTTGTCCACGCCGATCTGAGCGAGTACAACATTCTCTACCACAATGAGAAGCTCTACATTATCGACGTGTCGCAAAGTGTGGAGCCCGATCACCCTCGGTCACTTGAGTTCCTGCGTATGGATATCAAGAACGTGGGCGACTTCTTCCGCCGAAAAGGCGTTGATACGCTTGCTGACCGCGCCATCTTCAACTTTATCACAACTCCCGAGGGTGCTGTGGAGGAGCCGGAGATGGGCAAGGCAATCGAGACCCTCTACGAGACTCGAGGTGATGTTACAAATGAAGACAATGCTGCTCAGCAAGAGGTCGACAACGAAGTGTTCAGAAACCAATACATTCCTCAAACATTAGAGCAGGTTTACGACATTGAGAAGGATGCTCAAAAGGTCGGACAAGGTGAGGGTAACGACCTCGTATACAGCAATCTACTGCCAGACCAGGTCATTGCCGGTAAGAAGACCGATGGTGATGATGGTGATGAGGACGGTTCCACATCTGATTCTGACGACGACGGCGCCTCTCTCTCTGGTGACGACTCGCACAACGAAGCCGATTTCGAAAAGGGTACTCCTCGTGGCCGTCGCTTCGAAGACAAGGACGAGAAGAAGGTTTGTCTCGTCATACCCCTCCCCGAGAACTCTACTGACATCCACCTCAGGCCCACAAACAAGCCGTCAAGGAAGCCAAGCGCGAGAAGCGCAAGGACAAGATGCCTAAGCACCTCAAGAAGAAAATAGTTGCCAGCTCTTCCCGCCGTAAGAAGTAAACGTGTTCGCCTTGACGACTCCTAGAGGGCTATTATTGCCCTTCCTCCCCATTCCGGGTGCGGGACCGTTGTGTCGAGACGCAGGTACCAGAATGGGGGCCGAGCCCTTTCGGCCAGAGAAGGAATAACCAAAAAGCTTATATCAACCCTTGTTTTTCCCTCCCCCTGGTGGGCGCATTTAGCATATCGAATGATGAAGACATTGATTCGTCGCGGAGGAGTCTCCAGCCGAGATGGTTTAGCATTCCCCACTTGTGTGGTATGTGTAACCTCCGGCCTCTGGCTCCGTAGTGCGATCTGAACGCTCCTCACGGTGCGTCCTGAACGATCAAAGAGAGCTCTGACGATTGTTTTTTGCCTCCCTGTAGCCTCTCTTGGCACAGAAACGCGGGAAGGGAAATGTGGGGGGTGCTGGTCTAACAAGTTGACAGCTCCGGATGAGGCTCGTCGATATGAAGAGCCTAGGATATTCGGCCTGGCTTTTTCGGATCCTTGGCGAAGGACAAAATTCATGAGTTGAGCACACCGGAAAAAAGAGAATAAAGACCTGAATATTATGTATGAAATGTCTGATTACCGCTCAGTTCTTTTTCACCCTCAATAAAAAGTCAAGTGCCCTCCCGAAACTGTTCGCATGTGGCACATTACATCAGTACATTCAATCTGCCTATGAATCCCCTGCTCAAAACATATCAAATATTCCAGTCCCACTATCGGCTTGGGGTGCTACAACAGGACTGGTAGACCCCGTCAGTCAAAAGTAAAACTGCTGCTGAGGCTGGCCTGGTGGCGGCTGGGCAAGAAAGTCAAAGTTCAGCGAGTCCACTCCCGTGTTCCATGGGTCCGGTGATTCTGTGACGAGTTAGTATCAAGTCGCCAAGCAAGTATGACAGTTGAAAGGGGAGAAAGAGGAACATACCACCCCAAATAGATTCGTAGAGGTCCAAGGGAGCCATGTATTGCGTAGGGTCGACGTTCATGGCATTCATGTTGTCGAGGTTCAAGGTTCCATTAGCCTGCATCTGCTGGAGGTATGGGTGTCTGGAAGAATTCATTTTTAGAAAAGATTACATCACATGGATAGAAAAGGGAAGCTTACGCAGGAAAGTCTTGTATCGATGCACCTCCGTTTTGCATCTCAGCCATGGCAAGCGCAGCGTCCTCTCTCGGGTCAGCGCTCTGCGAGACGTTGCGGAACATTGAGCCGCCATTTCCGGGAAGCTGGTTCGCGTTTCCAAATGGAAACTGGGGTGTCCGGCTCCCACTGCCAGCGGCAGAGGCGTCTCCCTCCTTCTTGAGGTGTGATGGAACAATGGAGCCATGGTCATAAATATTCTTGAGGGCCGTCAAAGCTCGGTATAGTGGTCCGGAAAGCTCAATATCCTTATCCGTAGTCATGACATGTGGCTCGGGGGAGCTAACGTCCTTAGCCGCAGTGGCAGACAGGGCAGCGATCAAATCACCCTGCAACTGTCGAACCTCAGGATCCGCCTTCGTCTCACAAAGTATACCGAGGAGCAACGCCGATGATAGGCCATGATACGTGAAGGCCCAGCTTCTCGTGGGGATCGCGGATAGTTGGTGCATTGCCAGAAACATTCGGACGGTTTCGGTTAGGTTGTCTTTGCAGCGATCCGCTAGCGTCTTTCGTTGCTCAGGTTCGAATTCGCTGTCCTTGCGGAGTGCTGGGCGGCAGGCAACGGAGATGACAAATGATGTATGCAGTCGGATAGCATAGTGTTGCAGACGGTCAAGAGCTGTTTTGCAACTCTCTTTAATTCGCAACTGAGGTGCGGTGCGGCCTCGAAGAGTCTCTACTGCTTCACAGTCTTCGATGATTTGAGCATACGACGCGCTCATCATGTCGTCGGGATTCAGTCGACGAGAAATTATCTCCATGAGATGGTACATGGTTTCGAGATATGAGTAGTTGCCGCTTGGTGTCGGCGACATGACCGGGATCGGACAGCAGGGGAAGTTGGTCATTGGACACCTAACAAGGTATTAGAGGTGAGCTACCAATATCCAGTACAATACTTACCTGTCAAAAGACAGCGACGTCAAGGTGTCGTGCCACACAACACTCCACCATAACCTTCTTCGGACCATTTCTTTCGATTGTGTGTTTGGGGGTGTACAGTCACGGCTTTCGTTACGCGGTGTCCTGTGGAGGCCTAGCGACTGAGCAAGACGGCAGGTCAACCCCATAAGAGCCCATGATGCTTCAGCCTTCATGTCATTCAGAAGAACAAAACATGTCAGAAGAAGCGCTTGGATAGAGTCAAATGACGGGCTATCACACAAATGTTAGATTCCAGCTGTCAACATTGGCATGCAGCACTCACCGAAGAAGAAAGTTGCCCAGTCGGAGGAAATGGAACGATATCTGAATGAATCGCTGGGAATCGCGAGTACGGATGTGGTAAGGAGATTCGTGGTATTGGGATCCGACAGCCAAGACGGCGAAAAGGATTGCCAGCCATGATGCTGTGACAGGTTTGGTGGATTTGATGCCGTTGGTCGCATTTCGTGAACGGTCCTCGAGGTAAATCATAAGCTTGCTCTCGAGATCGTCAATGTCCATCACGAATCCCCAAAAGGGCTGCGGTATTTCCTTGTACGCGCGAAACAGCCTGAAATGCTCGTCAGCTTACGGCCTTGTGCAGCCACAGCCATTGCAGAACAATACTCACTTCATGACCTCGCGGTCAGATGGCAATTCATTGGAGATGTCCTGTGTCAGTTTCTGAAGGTGCTGAGCCGACATCAATGGAAAAGGCGCTGATGTGTCCAAGCCGAGAATGGACCGCATGTCTTGTCGGATGTCAAGACCATCACCTTTGTGGACTGGTGAAGACTGCTCGCGCAGCAAGGCAGGAATACTGTTCTGCCCAAGATATCGATCTGCTGCCGCCTCTGGCTCATCAATGCTTGCTATGGTGTTGTGTTAGTCCAATGGCATGGCCGGATGCCCGGAGATACTCACCGAGGTTTCGTGGCCAACTGTCCTGGCGTTCGACTTTGCGCACGACTTCGTCTTGGGGCGCTTCTGAGAATGAATGCGTCCTCTTGCGCGTGGGCACGCTTTGGCTGGATTCCGACGGTACAGCTGATCCCGACAGCTTTGAGGTTGATGAACGGTTCGGCTTATAGGAACATAGCCGGGGGTGTTCTCTCTTGACGCAGTTTTCACACGGCTGTTTGTTGTCGCACTTGACTTTACGCTGGCGACAAGGCCAACACGCAGTACCTAACATGATGATAAGCGACAGAGCTCCCTAATTGAGGTTATTCGCGATGCCATCTCTTACCGTAGCGAACCTTGCGATGGGAGTGTATGATTCGATTGGCCTCTTCTGGGGTCAGGTCATCAATGACAACCCGCTCCTCAGGACTGGGGTTTTCAGCCATGGTCAAGCGGGTTTTGGGCTCAGAGTCGAGCCGTTGAGCCAAACAAAAGTCGCGATAGCAATGACAAGGTAATGTTATGATCGCAGATGAAGATTGACGAATGCCGAATTCCGAGAGTCTCCCATGCGATAGTGGACAAAGAGGGGAAGATGCGGTTGACGGGGCGGGGCCGGTTCGGCTTTCAAATTGGCGTTAGTAGCGTATTAATAAGATAACAAAGAAGGGAAAGAATCGACTTGGCGGCAAATCATTTTGGTTGGTTGCGACGGGGAGGGGGATTCGAAGGGAGGCACGAGACCAGTGTGAGCCGACCTCTCAGAGCCGGATAAATACACGCCGTATTCCGTAAGCTCTAGGGTAAAGAGAGGAGAAAACCACCAGGGCTGGCATCAGATGGACATTTCTTCACTAAGGTAGATACATATAATTCTAAAATTGTTATTTGCAATATAACTTGAAATGAAACAGTTAGATGATTTGAATAACTACCTACGATGTATGGTTATGTTGTCGATAAGTAGCAGATACTCTAAGACAACAATGATTTCAAACCTCCGTGTTGACGATTGAACAATAAGGGCGAGAGCAAACAATGAACAATCTCGCCATAATCTCAATACACCTCCGCTTTTCGATGGTTACCATTAGCAAACAATTGACGTTAAATCAATGCAGCTTCATCGCCATTATGAACTGTTGTTTCTTCTGCGGTCTTGGGTCTCTTTTTTTGTTCCGCGTGGGGGGACACCTATTCACTGTCTAACTTTTTACAAATGCTTCCACCATTCTGCAACATCTTGGATCCGCCATGGTTCACTGTCCAATCAACATCTTTTTGTGATGATCACTTTTGTTCTTGCACTGCGTTGCATTGGACTCGGCCACTTTCTTGAGGTCGCGACTATTGTTGACTGACTGAGCTGAACTGAACTCAACCCATTGTTGCAGGGTCTGGCTGAGCCTCAACCCCAGCGCTTAGCAGCTGGAGAGAGATCGCCAATATCGCTCGTTTGATGCGCGCACACTAAACTTGACTGCCTCAACCTGTGATCGCAAGCCCAGAACTATCTTTCAACCGTCACCGCGACCGTTGACTTGTTTTTTGACTTTTGGTTTGCGCCGGCGCCGGTCGCCATGTCAGCCCCGTCTCCCAGAAAACAACAAGTTCAAGATGAGCTCATAAGGACAATTCGCTCCATAAGCTTTGATTTTCAGCTCCAGCTCGAGATCCCCGACCCGACATTGTCGCCGAGTAAGCGTCGGGCGCAATACCGCACGGAGGACCAAGCCTTATGCGACGCCATCTACCTTTGCGCTTATCGACTCAAGTTCCAGGATCCAAACCGCCTTGCTGTATGCTTTACCCGCTTCCGCGAGCAGGCCGACGACCACCTTAACAATTGGATCAGGAAACCCCGCGGTGACCCTGATACTACACCTGTTAAATCTTCTCGGAATGACCCACATGGCCGTGGTTATCGATTGAGCTCGCAGGAACGGACTGAGCTCCAGACTTTACTATTGCGATTGCTCAAGGATGACGATATCGCGAATCAACCGCGTACCAGACATTCGACTTCAAAACGCAGATCCGATGAGTTCCCAAATTCTAGCTCAAAGAGATCTAGAAATTCTTTTGATGGTTCTCCTGCCTGTGACAGTATCGACAATATCCCAGTTCGATCCACAGCCATCGCCTCGAGTAGTGTATCAACGGGACGGCCCGCTCGCGGCGCGGGCACCTTCTCCAATCGCGTCGCCGCTTCTACCACATCCTTTTCAAACACGCAACCGTTATCCTTTGGTTCAAGATCCTTCAACTCCAGCAAGGCCTCATTGGCCCCGACTGTTTTCTCAGCCACAAATGACATTGCACCTAGCACGCAAGCTACAGTCCTGACAAATTCTTCCTTCAAAGACCCTCGAACTTCATTCCGAGCTACTCAGTCCTCATTCAGGGCCCAGCAGACCTCGAAGGACACTCATGTTCCATTTTCACAAAGAGTTCGGGAGTTCTCATATCAACCTCCAAGCCAAGCCGATCGGAATGATGCTGATCCAGAAAAGCCACGCTCATTTCACCAGCATGGATCCCAGATACAGACCGGGTCTAGCCATAAGCCTATTGTTTTTGATGACCCCGTGGTTGATCCTTTCAATGAGCCTATCCTCCCACCTCTGGCAATGCCACAGCCTATGCGCAGCCAAACTTTCGAAATAAAACGGAAAACAACAATCCGGTCCAGCAGCCCCGCGACGGCATACTCAAGTAATATAGATGTGAACGAGTGGGAGGAAGCATTTCTCGGTGTTCCAGACCCTGGGATAGAACCGCCTTCATGCGCACTGACGGATCGCCTTCGAAACATCTGGCCAAAGTTCCCCATTCCCGGGTTGAATCAGGCACCTTTGATCATCTTATGGGAACTCACTCGAGCCGCACTTCACTGTCGCGTAGACCTGTCTGAATGGGATCTCGAATACAAACATGACGATACCTGGCGAGATCAAGCCAAGTTCCGAGGTCAAATAGTTCGACATCGGCTTTTTGTTGGCCAAGGCTTACCTCCGGCTTGCGATCGTGTAGTGTGGGACGCGGCCTTCAAATCCTTCACTTCCCAGGATAGGACTATCGTTCTCGCCGCGGAATTTGTAGTGAACACTGATGATACAGGCCCTCTTTACCGACTCAAGCTTCAACCCCCTCGTCTCGAGCTTGGTCATCGACTAGCTCGTCGCTTTGGTGCAGATCGTTTCATGGAAGTCGTAATGCCTTCTCCCACTTCTAGAGATGCTCCCGGAATCATCAAGCAAGACGCCCAGGGGGCGGAAAAGGTCATCAGATGGCTGACTGACAAACTTCACTACTTTGCTGGTCGGCACTGGGCACCCTTTTATAATCGCGAGGCCAAAAGGACTGTCAAAGACCCTCAACCTCCCCACAAGACAATCACCATTATGCAAGAGCGTGTTTACTTTTTCGCAACCGATGGCAACAACTTTCGGCTTCCCGAAGACCAGTTCCCTTCTCAAGAAGAGGCAAAGACTCCTGAGCATCGCACAAAAATGCGACGTTCCGATCTCTTGAACTGGGCCATCAACGTTGAAGGCAATGCTTCGCAACCTGTACCGAAGTTGTTCTCAAGACTTGCCCTTAGTACGTATCTTGATAATGTCTCTGTGGAATCTGCTAATCCCTCTATGCAGGCCTCAGCAAAACTCTTCCCACAATTGTCCTCGAATCTCACCAGTTTCGGCACCGCGACACTATGCTCGGCTTCCGCCCGTACATGAGTGAAAAAGAAAAGAAGGAACAGAAAGACATGGGTGATGGTATCGGCAGAATGTCTCGAAGTCTTTCGCGCAAAGTTGCCACACATTTGGGCCTTATGGAGGCTCCGAGTGCGTTCCAAGCTCGTATCGGCAGTGCGAAAGGAATGTGGGTAGTTGATGTTGAAGATGATGGATTAGACGGCGACGATTGGATCGAAATTTATCCCTCCCAGCGCAAATGGAACTGCGATTTCTCGGATGTTCACCATCGGACATTTGAAGTGCGAGAATGGTCGAGGGAGTTGAGGTCTGCTGCACTCAACACACAGTTCATCCCTGTCCTGGAGGCGCAGGCCCCTGTGTCTCAGAGCATGCGGGATATCATAGCTCATCACCTAACTACTGGTCTTCAAGAAGAGATCGGAGGCCAACTCGCCGCTATGATACATCCCACCAACCTTCGTGGCTGGACACATCGTGGTTTTGATCGATCGACATTGGGCTATGTTCCTTTTGTGGGCGGCTTACCAGAACGAGATGAAGACATCATTTCATTTATGCTTGATGCTGGGTTTGACGCCACTAAGTGTCGTTTCCTGCGCGATCTCGTGTGGAAAGGCCAAAGTAGACAAGCGGATCAGCTCAAGTCAAAAATGAACATTAAGATTCCCCAGTCAACATACGCGTTCATGACGGTGGACTTTACTGGGACACTGGAAGAAGGCGAGGTGCATCTTGCATTCTCTTCAAAGTTCCAAGCCGATGGCGAGTCTGATACACTACTGGATGGTATTGATATACTGGTCGCCCGAGCACCAGCTCATTTTGTCAGCGACATACAAAGGGTCAAAGCTGTTTTCCAGCCGAATTTAAAACGACTAAAAGATGTCATTGTGTTTTCGTCAAAGGGGAAATTTCCACTCGCCGACTTACTTTCAGGTGGTGACTACGATGGTGATCAAGCTTGGATTTGTTGGGATCCCAAAATTGTCGCCAACTTCAAGAACGCCTCAAAGCCTGTCGAACCAGATCTTGTTAAACAGGGATACCTCCGAAAATTGAATCCAACTTTTGGATCATTACTTGAAACAAACCCTAACATTGAAAGCGCCTGTGCAGAGTTTCTTCGCTCGGCAATCTCGTTCAACATGCAGCCAAGTTATCTGGGTATAGCCACCAAATTTAAGGAGAGGCTCTGTTACTTCGAAGGAGGTGTCAATAGTGAGCGAGCTGTCGCCTTGAGTACGTTGGTCAGTCTCCTTGTGGATCAAGCCAAGCAAGGTCTGCTATTCAGCCGCGAAGACTATGACAGGTTGAAGCGTGATATGAAGATGCGGGGCAAAGATCCCGAATATGAGAACGAAAGGAGTTCTCGACATAGCTACGTGAACAGAGATGGTTCTATCCATATCCTTGACTACCTCAAGTTCGAGATTGCAGAGGATACAATTACGCGTGCGCTGACGAAATTCTACAACGCCCTTCACGGAAAGGATGTTCCGGTCTATGCATGGGATATAGACCTGGCTCGACTCTGGCAAGATTTTGAGAGCCAGAAAAGTGGTTCAAGAATCATTGAAAGACTTATGATTGCCCTTCGTGCCGAAATTTCCAACTTGACCGATAAGTGGAAAAAGACGATGACTAGAGGCAAAACCGACACCACGAGTAACGACTTTCCTGTAAAGGTCAAGGAGCTTCATCAGCAATGGTCGTCTTATCTACCAACTCCTGACCTCCTGGACTCGAGGCAAATCAAACCACTTCTCGATTCCTGGAACGGAGATCCGACCTTGAGCAAATGGGAGCTGCTCAAAGCCTCAACTTTGTTCAAGATGGGTTACAACGAAGTATATTCCGGGGTCTGGCATCTCTCAGGAAAGCAGCTCGCATGGATGAAAGCCATGCAGTCCCGCGGGGGGTCAGATACGAGTGCGATAGCGGTAACAGCAGAGATGTGGAGCATTCTTCGACCAGACAACAAGCGCATTGCTACACTTCATGCAAAAAGACAGATTGGACACGACAATGAGAGTCTAGCTGCTCTAGAGGAGGTTACGGAGTATGACGAGAACGGAACGCAGATCGACGATGCCTAGAGGCGCATTGACTCGGACAGTTCAACGCTCACGACTAGAAGGTCTTTTGGGAGCAGGTTCTCTTGACTAGATGGCGGAGACGTTGGATGTAGAAGGGACTGGACACGGCGGTCCGCATTGTGTAGTCTAGGTCTTGGGGGGTTCCTTTTCAGGCCGAGATGGACATGTCACGTCACGTTTCCACGCAAGAAGCGTTGGATATGGGGCTTTGTATTTATGGACTTGTTAATTGATACCCTGGCGTGCTGTAATGCATATATTCCAGTTCATTGTGCCACTCAGTGACCTTGAAGTTTGCTGGCTAAGCCCTGCTCAGACAGGGATGACTGTTGAGATTGACTCAACATAATTGATTGGTGCTGAGATCTAACAACCTATATCCAATGCTTTCAAGTATTCGTAAGGATCATAATCGTTCAAACTTCCAGTATCCCATCCGTTATCGCTAATCGTCATTATTCCCAATCATCAATTATTCGTTACACACTCATATCCAAAACAACCAGGAACTCCGCTTATACTATCCCGTCATGAAACTCTCATCTCAAGTCCTCGTTGGGATCGCTGGAACAATCCATATCTGAGACGCTGCACTCAGTTGTCATCGAGTCATCGACATAGACGGTCTTGACCGATGCCAGAAAGCTGACCACGGGGCCCATGATGAGATCAAGTAGATCATCGTCGTTCTGACCAAGCCCGGCAGGGAAGATTGGCGCGAGCTTGCTGCTCATGTCGGCGATGGTGCTTGGGTAACCGGTGGCGATGCTCTCGAGCATTTCGGCGAGCATGTGAGCTGCGCGAGACAAGGATCGGCCTCCTGATTCTCCTCCCAATGTGTCGACGTAATCGTTGGTGGTCTTGTAGAAATCGCTGGTGATGCTGTAGAGATACTCGAGGAGCTCATTGCGCTCTTCGACGGTAAGGTCTGCATTGGATGTGTCGTCGAGTCCAGAGACTGTTCCGAATAGCATCACTCGGATGTTGTCCATCGAGCTGACTCCTTTCTGTACAGCTTGGCTGTTTGTCATTGTGCCTCTTCTGGTAGCCTCTAAAGCTGATTCTACTGGATGTCAGTATACATCAATGAAGTGAAAAGGACGGTTGGTCTTACCGATGTCATCGCATCTAGCCCTGATACCCTCAGCCACGCGCCCCATGCCGATGACCAGACTCTCATGGCTGTTGATAGAGCCGCTTCGACGACAAATGCATTTATTCGAGCTTTTGGCCTTAGTAGAGCTTTTGCCCTTGGTAGTGCTTTTCTCCTTGGTAGTGCTTTTCTCCTTGGTGGTAACCGAGATGATTTTGCCCTTGGACGCAACAGTGACGCCTATGCGAGGCAGGGCGTAAGCTGGTAGGGGTAGAGATAGCCGGCGGGCGTCAAGGTTGGTCTTGTCGCGCGCGGCGATATCCTTCTCAACGGTCGGGGCAGAAAGGACACAGCTGACGAGTGTCAGTGTGGAGAATAGTGTGAACTTCATGGTTAGAATAGTAAGAAGTAGGAGAGACTTGATGGTGATGAGATGAGATGGTAATGTTTCTCAAACCCAGGATTATCACCGACTTATATGATTCCCCTTGCAATAGACTTCACAGCATCAATACCAAGACTCAACCGTCGACGGAGGCTTAGCTCCCATCACCATCTTAGTGCTGATCTTTCCCCTTGCGCCTAAAAGCTTATTCCTTGATGTAGCGAAAGTGTGGCCAATGGTAGGAGAGGAGAGTGCCGGGTTAAGTTTTGGGCAGCATTCCCCTTGGAAAGAAAGTGGTGTTGATCGTTTGCGGACATGGTATTGTTGTTGGTTCTTGGTATTTGAACGGTGATCTTATGCGACTAAGAGATTAGGTGTTGTGGTCTTTGGTGGGGGATTGATGAGGCGACTTTGTACTGAGTGAGTGAGTGTTGCTGTGATCAGATCAGATATTGGATATGGAAGTAAGTCTACGAGCAGCATTAGATCTATGGAGACTCCAATATGGGCATTTACCAATCTCAAGATCCTCACGAATACCTTCTTGTCTTGTGACAAGTTTCACCATTATAGCCTTATTACACTAAGTTCACCACCAAAGAATGTCTATCACATCTCATCCCATCTACAACATCAGTGACATATAACGGTCTTTTCCTATTCCCAAACCGGTCTCCCAAAACCATCTCCCGCTAAAGAATCATCCGATCTAGAGGAACGCTCCCGGATTAGTTCCCCTCGTCTCGCTCGATAAGCTTCCCCTCGACGACAGCCAACATTCCGCACGGTCTCACCTTTCTTTTCGACTCAAAATTGTTTCAGCCGCTTTTGATAGGTCGTTTGCACTCACGGATCTCGGATCTTTCGGCAGCGCTTAAGTTATTTTCCCTGTAGGCTTGTGTCGCTTTGGGGTTGGTGGCTTCGAGGTTGGCATTGCGGAACGGCGGCCGCCAGCTGGGGAATTATGATCTGATCTGGACCTAGGATCTAAGCTTTGCTAGATGGAGATTGGGTTTTTGGGTTTTTGGGTTTTTGGGTTCCCGGTGACGCCGATATATGGTATTTTGCTGATGTGTGGTTGTTGATGTGGTTGAAGGTAGAGTTGCGCAGAGAGCTATAGGACAGCGGTTTAAAGAACTGGATCATTGCAGTACAACTTGAGCTTCGATGTCTCAGCTTGATCACTGAACTTGTAGTAATTAACTTCAATTATCTACAGATAATTGTTGCAGAACTGATGATAATTTGGATAGTTATCGGCGACTCATTGCGTGATGAACAGCCAAAATCACCACAAAACAACCATAAATATTTAAGAATGTGATACTTAGACTTTCCAGTACTTCAAAACTGTGACAACCTATCTGAGACTCTTCTAGACCTTTCCGGTAAATTCCCAACACTTTGATCCGGTTCCTTGAATCTGTGACATTAGTCCCAAGCCAGGGCTGAGATGCATATTCCTTTTCCATCACGTGAAACTACCGTTTTCAAGGTGGCGAACTTTATATCAGGCGATATTTCACTCTATTACACGCACATCAGATATATGATCGTGATCCCCGTTGATGTCGTCCCAGGATTGTAAAGGTGAGGGCAGATCTTCAAGTCCGTCTTGGGCTTCTGGCGTATCGTTAAACCGTCAACGTCTTGTTGATGGATTCTTGGCTATGCATCGTATGATTATTTTCGACGTCAACAGGTAAGCGTTATCAGGCTGAGTTATTGCGGCCATCTCATGATCCTACATTCAACTGCTGGGTCGCCGGATGGGTGACATTGGATGCAGATTTGAACAGAAGGTGAAGTAACTTGTATGCTATGCCTCATAACTGACAATCTGCAATGACGAACTTGATGTTATAAAACGGAATCTAGCTGAACGAGGGTGAGTTAGATGCATGCGAACCCGGTATGAGGGTAATCATCTCCAGATCCAGATGCTCAGGTTAACATCTCGTTGCCGGATATAGAGTGCGGCGTGTTTGGCTCCTAACAGGTGTAAGCAGCAATCTTTCAACCGATTTCGAATGCATCATCTAGTTTGTCAGATCGATTCTATGTCCTTACTGCTTTTTCTGGATAAGATGCTGAACGTAAGACAGGAGGGAATTGTGTATGAAAACTCGTATAAGTCGGTGGGTGTCACCGGCGACGATGTCGTATTGACTGGCCTGCAGAATGCGCTTTTCCACTAGCAAACTGAACAAAGGGGGAAAGAGTGCAAAGACGCAAACATCCAGTGGCAGTGTTTCACGAATAGGGCCACATTACCTCTTTGTCTTTCCTCCAAGGAAACAATAAATATCTCAAGCAGACGATATGGGACAAAGACCATGTGTCTCTTCCATCAAAGCACGCTGAAATGAAGTATTGACGACAGGTAAAAGCAAACGCCTATGCAGCTGTAGTCAGCACGGCGTGCGGAACGGTGCAATCAGGCACAGTAGCGTAGCGTACAGTAGTGGTCCACTGACCGAAGATCAACGTCCGAATCACACTCCCAGGACCGGTGCCGTTACAGTTCGGCCACGGGCCGTGCCTGTTGCTAGATCAGGTATTCAGCTCAGTCTATCATGGCGATCAACTCGAATTTCATTCACTGCTTTTTCGATATGCTTCAAGAACTCTCATCTGATTCGACTGGTCCGGATCGGATTGTTTAAATGGGATCATGAGGGCATGAAGACACATATGAACAGACAAGACCATATTTTAATTGCGGACAGATAAAGTAAGCCAAATAAGTTTCATGATTTCTCACGTTGCGATTCGATCAGACACATCACATTTCACAAAGACAAGGCACAAAAAGTTTCCTCAAATATCTCACAGTTGAATTTCCCTCCACAGGAGGTAACCCATAACTAAATATCTACATCAAATAAATAAACATCCTCCTCACAAAACCATCCTTAAGATCCTAAGCAATCAACAGGAGGTCTTGGAGTCAGATCCGAAGCTTCCCTCGTGAAAGGTGCGCTTAGTAGTCATCACCCTCATCGGCAGGGCACTCCTCGTCCTCGTCATCAGCACCGGTGTCCTCGGCATCGCAGTCCTCATCCTCAGCAGACTGGTCAGAGACGGCAGGCTCCTCGTCGTCACAGTCCTCATCGTCATCATCAGCAGGGAGGGTCTCATCATCATCACAGTCCTCGTCGTCGTCGGCAACAGGGGCCTCGGTGGCAGAGGGGACGACAGAGGAGGTCACGGCGACGGCCTCGAGGGTGGTGGCAACGGGCTTCTCGGCGGCGGCAGAGGTGGCAACGGGAGCGGAGGCGGAGGTAGGCTTGGGGGTGGTGGAGCCGGAGCCGGAGCCAGCGCCGGCACCGCCAACGACGAAGTCAACACAGGACTCGTAGGTCTGGTCGATATCGGGAGCATCCCAGAACCACTGGAGAACACAGTCACCAGCCTTGGTGCACTCACCGCCGAGGCTCTCGGGGAGGGTGACGCTGAAGGCGGTGTTGTTGGCGTTGGTGCCAGCGTTGGAAGCGTAGTTCTCGAACTCAATGAGGGGCTCGCCGATCATGCTGTCGGAAGAGGTCTTGACGACAGAGACGTTGGCGTAGCCGGTGTGGGGAGCGGCGATGTTGATCTCGAAGGGGATCTTCTCACCAAGCTTGTAGCTCTGGACGTTGTCCTTGTTGTCGTCGAACTGGAAGCCCTTGCAGAGCCAGAGGTTGCAGTCGGTGGCGTCGAAGCTGCTGCCGACGACCTGCTTGATGCCCTGGACGTTGCCGTTGATGTCGGCCGACTGCTGGTAGAAGGGCTGCTCGCCACAAGCGGCCTTGAAGGCATTGCCGGGCTTGCGGGGGGTGGGGGACTTGATGAAGCCGTGGGCGGCGACAAGGGGAAGGAGAGTAAGAAGGGCGGCGGCGTTCTTCATTTTTGCGGTAATTTGATTGATAAGATATAGATATAAAGATTTGAAGTGAGTTTGTTGTTTTTCTTTCTAGAAGTCTCTGGGACCAGATTTGTGTTTTAAAGAGTGGTAGTTTTTGGTTAAAAATTGAACGGCCGTCAAGGCTCGAAACGAAAGTTGAAAGATAAGGTTGGAAAGAAAGTCAAGTACAAAAGTGTACAGAAAAGAATGTCGAATCTGGTCCTTCGAGGATCGTGAAAAGAAAGAAGCTGAGGAAGTAAAGAGTTAACTGAGAGAGAGAAAGAGACAGACAGAGACGAGAAGGGCACTCAAGTTTGGATATATACTCGACAACCTACGGAGGAGGACTTCTAGACAGGGCTTAGTTGGGAGGATCTGAGGCGAGGCGGTGGGCCTGAGGCCTGGGTTCACTCCGTGGTCAATCTCGTTTCTTGTTCAACCCCGGTCTCTTCTTTTTGCATGGGAGGAGGAAGAAGACGGCGGCAATGGAAGAATTATGGCTGGAGGGGGGTTTTGAACATGACAAGCGCCGGGCGATAGAGTATGAGGGGTTGAAGGTTATTGCGGTAGTGACAACTTTATTAACACCATCAACATTGCTATTATCCGTAGAGTAGTCCAGGTTATCATAGTGTAAACTAAACAATATGTTTGGTTTACACCATCAAACACATCACATCACCCTCATCCCGTTTCGTCCCCCCCTCCCTTCCAAACCAAACACGTCCCTCTCTTGTAAGCGAACACTTCACCCGAAAAAGAAAATCCATGCTATTTACACCGTTGCCAAGGCCCAACTTCACCGGAATTTGAAGCGGCTGTCAACTGCGTTCTCGTCTTTTCCCCCACTGTTGACAGACATCGGATGTCAATGCTCCCTGCTCCCTGCTAACTATGTACTAACTACCCTGGTCGCGGGAGAAGCGACCTTTGTTTGGAGCCAGCGCAAGGGGCAGGATTGTGATTGGTGGGAATTTCAAGGTTCGTGTTTGAGCCTCAAGACAAGACGATGGAAAATGTATTTTTGAGCCGCCGAGATTAAATTGTTGGGCGAGCCAAGGGGGAAATGGATTAATCCGATCTGATTTCTACTTACTTGCAGGCATTATAGGATGAGATCTAGACCATGTTTTTCTCTCAAGGCTATAACATCACAATTATATGAATTTTCGCTATTACCTACATGTTTGTTACTCCATACACCAATACCCTTCAAGACAAAAACTCAATTTACACTCTCGATCTACCTAAACCATATCGCAACACCATAACCCCTGCACCTTTGATCCCCGCCCCCTGCTGCGGTGGATCTTAAGCCCTGCATCCCCTCCCCTCCAAACAAACGATTTTCATCCATGGAAAAACTATCCTCCCAAGAAACCCGAAACCTATCTCCGACAAACATACCAAGGGCCCGTGTTTCAGGACGGCAATGCGGCCAAGGCACGGCGTAACTCCTTTCTTTCTTTTTTTTCCCTTTCCCTCCCACTTATTATGCATAACAACAAGAATGACAGTGACATGACTGGCTAACTGGATGAAAAATACTAGTTACTGTTCATTGATATGAGTGGTTCTTTTTCTGTTTTTTGTTACATCTCGCTTGTCATCCTGGACGAGTCGGAAAACGGCGACTTGTTCATCTTGGCAGGGCGATTTGCAAAATACTCAGCTGTCAATATCTATAGGGTAGATAATTAACCCGAGTCGATTAAGATCTCCATTAATTCATCAACACGAATAATAAACGTAAATCATTATGCTTCTGCAACACCCACGACAAATAGGTTATTTGCAACACCAGCACCACCTCATCATAACCCCATCATCAAACAGAACAAAACCCTTTACGGGCAGAAATCTAGATACAATGTTTTTTGCTTCAAACAGACACGCCATACACATACGTATAATTTTAGATAGGCTCATCACGAGGCTCAATGAGAACCTCGTTAACAGCAACATGAGGGGGTTGACACACGGCAAATACAATAGCGTTGGCAACCTCTTCGGGCTTCAGCACCTCAGCACCTGTAGGCTCACCAAACTTCTTGAGAGCCTCTTGATCAGTGGACATACCCAGAAGGTCCGTCGCCACGTTTCCTGGCTGGACGGCGGTGACCCGAAGGCCAGAACCCGCAGTCTCGACACGCAGAGCCTGCAGTGTCGCCTCAACGAAGAACTTGCTGGCAGAGTAAACGCCTAGGCCAGGGAACACCTTGCGTCCAGCGTCAGAGGAGATGGCGACAATATGTCCAGCTCCGCGAGACAGCATGCCAGGAACAGTTGATGACAGGCAGTGCAAAAGGCCCTTGCAGTTGACATCGACAGTTTGCTCCCACTCGTCGGTCTGACAGTTGGCCATCATGGTGAAGTACATGACACCTGCACAACTGACAAGGATATCGACAGGGCCAAGCTGCTCAGTGGCTTCCTTCATCAGGGACTCCACCTGGGCCTTGTTCGTCACGTCCGTCTTGTGGATCAGCACTTTACCACCGTAAACGCTAATCTTCTTCTTGACGCCTTCCAGAGCCTCGGTCCGGCGAGCCGCCACGGCCACATGGGCGCCTTCCTTGGCGAGACCAGCTGCCACAGCGGCGCCAATTCCAGAAGAGGCGCCAGTAACGACAGCAACCTTGCCCACCAGACGACCCTTGCGCACCTTCTTGGCACAGCCGTTGGTTTGCTCGCGTCGAGGAGGGCGAGATAGCCAACCGCGGGCGTAAAAGTGTCGCATGTAGATCTCGAGAAGTCCGTCGTTCATCTGAGGACGGGGGACATCGTACTTGTCAAGTGTAGGCTGTGTCTTGCCATCCTTGAGCACAATGACCGACTTGAGGACCTCAACACTGGGCATTCCGCCGCGGAGAATGTCGACTGTGAAAGGATCATCTCCTGTCTTTCTGTTGCCGCGCTTCTCCCACCACAAAGCAACCCATTCGTCCCAAGATAGAGGCTCAGTGGGGTAACCAAGCTTGGCCAGGGACGCAAACAGGTCCTTGGAAGCAACGGGAGCAGGATCACCCAGGTGGTACAGAGTTTGCTCGGTGTCGCCAGTGTGGTTAGCAAGAGTAACAATAGCGTCACTGACAAAGTCAACAGGAGTCATTTCCAGGTACCAGCCCTCGACATCAGGAGCGCGACCAAGCTGAAGAGACTCTACAAGAATGGCATTGATCAAATCCCAGGCGTTGGTCGAACCAGAGACACTGTGACCGGTGATAGTTCCAGGACGGTAAACTCGTACAGGAATACCTCGACGGCTCGCCTCATCGACAAGCTTCTCCGCAACCCACTTCGTCTGACCATATCCATCCAACAGTTTGGTAGGAACATCGTCAACATCGATGACAGTGTTCTCACACCAGCCTGCGTGCGAAGGTGGAAGCACACCGTTGGTAGAGACATGGTGAACAGTAGCACCGCTGCGGCCAGCAAGTCGAAGAACCTCCCTGGTTCCCATAACGTTGGCGTTTCGTAGGGCGGCATAAGGGTAGACCAAGTTGACAGTGGCGGCGGCGTGCACGATAACCTGCACACGGGTCGCCAGCTCGTCGAAGACTTCAGGGGCAAGACCAAGGCGCTTCCTTGTAAGAGTACCGGGCAGGATCTCAATACGCTCAAGTAGGTAGTCCTCCCAAAGTCCAAGGTCGATCAAGTTCTTTCGGATTCGAGCCATACCGGCAGGGGCACAATCCTCCACGGGCTCAGGGAATCGCACAAGGCAGATAATCTGTGCATCGGTAGAATCGACCAGGTTCTTGAGAAGGAAAGCGCCCAAATAACCAGTAACACCGGTCAGGAGGATTGTCTCAGCATCTCTCAAAGCACGCATAGGAGTGCCGTTGCTCTGGATGTCCTCAGGGAGCACAGAGTCTGCGCGAAGGACAGCAGGCAGATCAGCCTGCACCGCAGCGGTGTGACCGTCACGAGCAGCCTTGATGGCTGAGACATGTCCTTCTAGAGTAGGGTTTCCGGCCAGAGGAGCCAGAGGAACAGGGAATCCGAAGGTCTTTGTGAGACGGCCAGCAAGATCAGCGAGGGCCAGAGAGTGACCTCCCAGGTCGAAAAAGTCGTGCTTCGGTGTGATAACGTTGGCGGGCATGTTGAGAGCTGCAGCCCACAGCTGGATGACAGTCTCCGTCTTGACCTTGATGTTCTGCTCCTTCTTCTTAGGGGCAGGTCTGGGAGATCTTGGAGATGGAGGTGCAGGCAAAGCCTTGAGATCTGTCTTTCCAGAAACACCATGCGTGGGTAGCTCGTCCAACTCAACCCAAACTGAGGGGATCATGTAGTGAGCAAGGTGATCGGTCAGGGCACGGCGAGCAACGGGGCTGTAGCCATAATCATCGACGAGGGGAATGGTACGGTCTCTAGACTCGCCCTCCTCTCGGACAATGTAAGCAACAATTTGTCTCTCCAAACCTTCACCGTGAGCCACGACCGCACAGTCACGAACAGCGAGGTGCTTTCGGATAGCACTTTCGACAGCACCAGGCTGGACAGTGTAACCGCGGGTCTTGATCATTCCACCCACTCGGCCAGTAATCTCCAGGAGTCCACTAGGAAGTATCCGCGCCAAATCACCAGTTCGGTACATGCGCGCCTCCTTGTCTCCGGCGAAAGGATCTAGCTGGAATGCCTTGGCTGTTGTTTCAGGCAAGTTGAGGTATCCTCGTGCTAGAAGGTTGCCACCAACGTAAAGCTCGCCGCTCACGCCGGGGTTCACTCTGTTGCCAGCTTCATCGAGAACATAGGTATGCTCAGGATCTGTGGGAAGACCAACCGGGCACACTTGGGTGTCGAAATCAACGAATGTCTTGATATCACCCACGGCAACCTCGTGAGTCTCACAAGCACTGTAGACGTTGAGAAGGCGCGTCTCGGGGAGAGCATCTATCGCGCGGTGGACAAGATCTGTGGTGACGACCTCGCCGTTCAACCAAAGCGAGCGAAGGTGGGGTAGCTTCTCGCCAAGCTTGGGGTGTCGAGAAAGGACTGTAGCCAGAAGGGTAGGAGTCATAAGGGTATCAGTGATGCGCCATGAAGAAAGGAGCTCAACGAGAGCAGTGGGATCGTAACTGGCGTGGTCGGGAATGGCGACAGTTGTGGCACCCCGGATCAGAGGCCGGAGCATCTCCCAGATGAAGAAGACGTTGCAAGCGACCCTGTCACCGGGCTTGAGGTCGCTAACTTGGAATCGCAAGTCGTAGGAGCGAATTGCGGCTCTGTGGGGGTTCATGATACCCTTGGGCTTTCCAGTGGTACCGGAGGAGTACGAGACGAAGAGCAATCGCTCAACATCGTCGTCCTCTGGCAATGACCGCCTATCGGCCAAATGAGGTGAGGTTTCTCCTCTGGCCAGCTTATCGGGGCTATCGACAACAATAACGGGAGTTTCAGATGTGAGATTGGTGGAGTGCTCAACTTGGGTGAGAATAACAGTTGGCTTCGCATCCTCAATAACATCTCGTAGAAGACCTGGAGGGTAGGCAACCTCGAGCACGAGAAAGGCACCACCAGCTCGAAGGGCAGCAAGAGCGGCAATAACGTAATCAGCACTTCTGCCCATGAGCACACCGACGAGATCATCGCGACCAACACCGTAGTCACGTAATCGCTCAGCTAGAGCCCAGGTTTCTCTGTCGAGCTCTGCATATGTGAGGGATCTCTTCTCATCTTCGAGCGCCACAGCATCGGGAGTGGCTGAGGCCTGCTGCTCAAAGAGAGCAGCGAGATCCTTGTTGACATCGATAATAGTCATGATGTCAAGAATGTGGTAGTGAGGTGAATGAGGCTCAATGGGAGGAGAGAGTCTGGGTAGTACTATCTTTTAAAAGATATGGAAGGAGAGCGGTGGGTGGGTCACGCGACCACTAGGGGAGATGTCGGTGACGGGTCCGGTAACATGCAATCCCCAACAATTAGTGTATCCTTACTCCTTACGTGCCTTGGACTAGGCCGAGTGGATGATTCCTTTTCTGGAGTTCGGTAAGGCTAACTTGTGTATGTATTAAGCCGAGCTGGGCTGAGTGTGAGGGAATCTCCAGTTGCTTCTCGTCGTGCACGCAAAACGTCTCTCAAGTTCCCATGTCTTGAAGGGTCTCGCGGGGTCAAATAAGGTTGTGGGATAAAGCGTCTTGGCTGTCAAACGGATGCCACAACGTTTCTCAAGAGCAAACAGATACAACAATGAAGAAGCTTATGGGCTGCAAGGGTATCACCGAGACTTTGACCTATTTATGAACAGAGATTTGCGAAAAGAGGCCACCTGGAAGGAAGCCAACGCTCTCATTTTATTTACGAGGCCGGTGTATCTCTACCAGGACTGTGCCGATTGACGTGCCCCCACGAAGAATTGACAGTTGATGATTGGGCTAGAGCGGCGCTATGCCACTGGATCTAGGGACATTTCAGGCCTAGTTGCCCGCCAGTTTTGGAGCTGGAGGGGGAGGTGGAGGGCACTGACTCCATTGTGGTCCTGGAGAAAGCGTCAACATGGAGGGGAAGTTGTGCAGGTCGTCAATGGAAGAGTCTTTCAATATTTCCTATTAATTCTTGTTTAATACAGCAACTTTGTCTGATAAGATGTGGCTTTCATCAAGCTCTGTCAGTCCAGCAATGGAAGAAATTTCATCACTGTCGATCAAGAAATAAGCCTGCAAGGGACCTCTCAACCAACCAGCTGGGCCACTTTCACGTGCTAGAACGCTCACTGCAGCATCCCTGCTTTGGTCCTGGAGCTCCAATCGGAACCACCCAGGAAGCGTTGCAGGGTAACTTGATATCAATTCGCCATTGTAAATTCAAGACGTTCTCAACCTTAACTCCCCGTTGCTATCCTCGTGTTTAAACAATTACACAAGGGACTTTTGTAATACCTTTATCTACTGTACATCTCGATGACACGTATATGCAGATTCACAGCCATGTAAACTCGTTGTATGTAACGACATGATCATACGCACGTATGCACAATGTGTTAATCCTAGCTGCCCAAAACCTGCATCTCCTCGCTCAAACCAACACACCCACATATGAATTGCGGGATTAATTAAGATTGTGACTATTTTGGTTCCATATCACGCGAGGTGGTGCAGAGCCTAGTACATCATCCGGATCTCGCAGGGCAGAATAATTCTCCCCGTTGATATCATCACCTCGTGAGCGTTCCTTTTCTTCTTAAGCAACCGAATCACAAACGTGCCAGCTCTCTCCTCGTCAACTCTGCCAACTCATCGCCCTTTTCAAACTGGAAATCGAAGCAATTAATCCCCCAAGAGACGCATTGCATCGCGATTCTCCCCGTCGTGCTTGGCCCTGATTGGCGCCGACGACCCGAAGCAGAGGGGTCGGGCCATCGCCACCACCGTCGAGCATTGCCCTATTGATCTTGGCGCATGACGCCCCGGGGAGTCTATTTCTTGGAGGGCCGACGAATCAGCGGGTTTGTGATGAGCTTGTTTGGGGCCCAGGATTCGTGGCCTGGTTCTTTGTTTCTGCTGTCGTGGTGGTTGGATAAGTTGGGCATTTGTTGGGACTATTTCACTCTTGGCAGAGACGTCGATATGATGTTCTACTACGTAAATAAAAATTGCCAAGTCATGAATCATATCAAGACAGGCTTTCACAAGGTAAGTGGTTTTTGGTCTGGAATGTCTCATTCACCTCCACCTTTAATGCGTCCCATCGAAAGAGGCTTAAAGTTGAGCAGGACGACGTCAGCAACTTTGTTTGCACAGAGCCGAAACACCAATGAAATGCTCTGGACCGTAAACGAAATGTTTAACTTGCCTTGACTGGTTTATCATGCAGATTCTGCTTCCTCAAGAAAATACTAAATTAAATAATGTAGATGTGTAAGCATTAACGCTGGCCGTTGAGGTAATGCCTTCAATCTCTCTCGCCAGCGGTTACAATCAGGTTGAGACATGCTTTATTTGTGTATACGAAGACAAAGGCAATATATGGCAAAAGAAATGCCTTTCTACCACTTCCAGCAGATAGTCTTTATCGACCAATATTGCCATGATGACCTCTCCGTTTTCCGATTACTCGACATCATACTCCGAATAGTAGGCGCAATGGTTATCAAACCACCTGGCTTATAACTCTGAAACAATGGCAATAAACACCAGTAAACACTCTCACATTCACAGCTCCTCGACCGGAATAACTTCCAAAACCATATCCTAAAAATATCGGCCACAACCATAACCATCATGGCCTGATTTCCAGTAATTTATCCGGGCCCGCAAAAAGGTTGTCAAACGATAAGATAAAAGAGACCCGCCAAAACAACGCCCTTTGTCATGTCGTGTCATTCATGCCGGGCCCCATCCCCATCGTGTCGAAACTACGGCGCCCTTTGCCATGTCTTGACAAGCTGTTGATTAAAAATTACCAAATAATTTGATGCTTTTGGCGGTAAAACACCCTAGTTCTCCTCTAACTCGCTGTCTCCTGCCACTCTCATGCCACGCCAGGCCCATGGTTGACGTAAAATAAATTCATTATGCCGTCGTGAGGTGACATGCCTGGTTGTTAAAATAGTCGATGCCCCCCTGGGCCCTTGTTCCTTCTGCTCTTCTCGAATACCGTCCTGGCTACGATCCTGACTTATTCGAACGAAACCGAAACCGATTTCACTTTACATTCGACTTCACACACATTCGAGATCTCTCAAGTTTCAGGGTATCATTCGTCTCATTACAACTATTCCTGCTATACGCTCAAAAAAAGGGATACAAAAACTTTTGCTACTTTTCCAACACCCAAAACTCCAAATCGATCGTCATTTTACATCTCTTCTCGTCCCTTGCTCAGGTCAACATCAGCCAGCGGCACAACCTTGGTGCGGCAGATGAGCTTATGGCCGATGTACAGAACGGCGAAAAGCATCAAGCTGATGTAGTTGGAGAAGAAGTCAGCCACGCTCCAGTCAATGAAGGCGGTGAAACCACAGGTAATGGTGATGAGAGCTACGAAGAAGGCGCCATAGTATGACAGGTAGGGCTGGAGAGGCGCAAGGTAGGGAAGCTCGGAGCGAGGAATACCCTGGACGCGCATGATCTTTTGGAAGCGGATGTGGCAGACGTTGATCAGAACCCAGGTGATGAAGCACGAGGTGGAACTGACGTTCAGGAGCCAGTTGAAGACCTCTTCACCGCTGGAGGAGAGGTTGATGTAGGCGATGAGGCCCATGACGGAGCATGAACACACGGCAAAGTAGGGGGTGCCGTACTTGTTGGTGCGCTTCATGAAGGCGGGGGCAAGACCATCCTCAGCGAGAGCAACCATGATTCGGCTACTGGAGTAGACGTTTGAGTTGGCAGCTGTGAGAATGGCAGAGAGGAGAACAGCGTTGATAATGTCAGGGAGCACCTTGACACCAGCGCGAGTAGCAACAACGACGAGAGGCGAAGCGGAGGCATCCTGAGCACCGCTGTCAAGGCTAGGGTCGTTGGAGGGCACGTTGATGCCGACGAAGAAGACGGTGGCCATGAACAGGCTGAAAATACCCCAGAAGGTCCAGCGGATGGCCTGGGGGATAGCCTTGCGGGGGTTGGCAGTCTCCCCGGCACCGACACCAACGAGCTCAGTTCCCTGGTAAGAGAAACCAGCAGTGACGAGGACAGCCCAGAAACCGACGAACTTGCCGGTGGGGCCGTCAATGTCCATGTAAGTGTTTGTGACACCGGGATCCTTCCAGTACTTGAAACCAATGTAGCCCTCCTGGCCAACACCGGCGTTGACGCAGATGGAGAAGATGATGAAGCCAATGATGGTGACAACCTTGATCATGGAAAACCACATCTCAATCTCGCCGAAAATGCGGACAGGGACAAAGTTGAGCGCAGTGAACATGGCCCAGAAGACGCTGATCCAGATGGCAATGCTGAGGTCCTTGTCCCAGTACTGGATGATAATTCCAGCAGCGACAAGCTCGAGGGCAAATGTGATAGACCAACTGAACCAGTATAGCCAACCCATGGCAAAACCCAAGGTAGGATCAACGAAGCGAGCGGCATACGAGGTGAAGGAACCAGCAATGGGGATATAGGCGGCCATCTCGCCCAAGCTGACCATGACAGAGTAGACGACAGAGCCCATGAAGGCAAAGGCAACTAGCAGAGACACGGGACCGGCCTTGACGAGAGCAGGGCCAACACCGAGGAAGAGACCAGTTCCAATGGTACCACCAATGGCGATGAACTGCAGGTGACGAGAGGTCATGGCCCGGTCAAGGCCAGCCTCGCCATTCTCGACATCCTCCTTGTCGCCCTTTTGCTTCTTCTCGTTGCTCACACGAGGCGACTTTTCGTCTGCCGAGGATGAATCGACAAGCATGATTGCTGTGTTACTGAGGGAGAATGATCCCACTCAGACTAATATATATATATTAAGTTGGAGTGAGGCTGGTGGTGATGAAGACGAAAAAGGCCAGAGAAAGATTAGATGAGATGACTCTCGCTTGAAAGAGGAGAAGGAAGTCAACCGAGGCGAGAGAGAGAAAGTGATGAGATGAGAAGACCGAGAGACCGGAAGGCCAAGTGGGTTGGAAATGAGTCTGTTATGTAAAAAAATGGACTTCAACTGTCAACGAGGGTATGGGGACGGGGCCTGGGAGCAGGATCGGGAATGGCCCATGGGCCCATTACGAAAAATTTCGATATATCGGAGCAAGAGCCACTGGGAGAAGTCCTTGTCAAAAAAATTGGTCTGTGTGAGTGGATGTCAGTCTCAGTGCCAGTTTAATCCCGAAGAGTACTTTCTTTCTTTCCCATATAATTTTCGCCTCTTCGGTGATGAGCGAAAACTGCCAGCTCCAGGGCAATGATGATCATTTTCCTCCGTATTCTGCCATAGTTGATCGAATCACGCGTGTTTATTCCCCCAACTTCCTCTTTCAATTCTACATCACCTCACATAATGTACCCCCGGTCATATAACATAGACAACACGTGGAACCCCCTTGATCAAATGTTGCAGTAGGAAATATCGCGAGATGTGAGATGTTTACTCCGTAGTGCTGCGGTTTCCGGCTCGTTGCCGAGTTAAGTTCCCGGGCCTGTCACCCTAGGAAAAGTCTTAGAAGGGAAAGAAAGGAAAAAAATCAACGTCAGGGGTCTTGAAGGCGCCACTAATAAATCCTTGCTACGGGCTTGGCCGCTGCGAGAATTATCGCACGCGGCCAATCAGGTTGTCTCTCGAGGTTGAAAAAAGGACCAAGACAGAGATTTTTTTTAACGTGCAGATCAGAGTGGCTTGATGGCTGCAGCCACCCGATCTCAAGAGTGTAACTGCACTGGTTATTGTTAAAACAGGCTTCGATTTGTTCCATGCAGACTTCTTGAGCAGCTCTGGCTAATATGAGTGGCTAGAGTGGCCTGACAGCTTTTTCTTTGTCGATCGGGCGATTTAGGACGAGCAAGGGATGTTAATGCCAAGCTACGCGGCTCTCATAGCTTAGCTAGCCCGACGACAACCTCCCATCTCCGAGACTATTCATTCTTTGCCCTGTGAGTTTGTGACTCTTCAAATCCAGTCATGATTTCAATCTCCATTATCGGAGAGAGAGGGAGCACTGACCAGGATAAGCAATCATCGTAAACGGTAAAACCTGCTGGGAATAATGGATCTCGTGAAACTGGGGATACTTAATATTACACCGGGATCCTGGTGTTACGGTTACGTACAGATATGAGATGCAGAAAATAAGCATTCTATGGCGTCAAACGGTTTGGTAAACCAGTTTTATGAGGAGAACCTTGTCTTTGCCATTGGGCTTTGTATGTTTTCATTATGTACGTTTAATTCCGCTGGAGATCCAAACGCTCGCCGTTGCTGGGGTTTGGGAACGGGCCGAGGATTGATGACTCAAAATGTGAATTGGATTCCGATGCGACGGGACTCGCTGACTATTGAATCGGATGTAAAGCCTCAATCCCCAGTCAAACCTCACAGTTAATCCCCGAATTAGTACTCCGTAACTCGAGTTGACCCTCTTTGCGAGCCAATACTACGGCGTAGCTGATATCCTTCGTACTCACCTCACAGCAACATCAAACGGACCATGACTGCATAAGCACAACCAATTTCCCCAAAGAGAGACTCCCTCCGCGATATCCCCATGGTTCGACAATCTCGCTTGGCCCCAGCTCAAAAACCTACCGTCTCACCACCGTTCCAGTGACAAATCCCTTTGACGAAACGTTTGGGTAATGTCCTCTCAGCTTCCACCTTCCAGGGCTAGGATCACGATAGGGATATTAGATCCGGGAGATCTTCCCGCAAGGACCTGCATGAACTGGACTGGGCTAGTCGTGATAAAACAGCGTGTCGTTCTAGACCCGTGTTTGATAGGCTCAAGTCGGGTTTGTTTATTTTATCCTCGACAGCTTCCACTTTATTAGTGTTGTTGGTCCTAGAGACTCAAAAGGACCTGTATATCCATGCTTGGTTCCATTCTGGTGAGACTGAGGTGAGAGTGTTGGTTGCGGCGTAGCAAATGGCGCTGGAGCCTCAATGTCACACCACTAACGACATGCCACTCCCACGTGGACGGTGAAATCATTTGACAGTGGAAGATCATCTACGAGGGACATGCCCAATTCACTTTCACTTCTCCCCCGGTTGGTAGTGGATGTGGCTTTCAATGCAAGACAATTGCATTTGCATATTATATATGTAGGTTCTTTCGTGAAATTATCAACTAATGAGCCAGTCAGAGTCGATTGAATAGAAAAGTATGGCATATACCGATTGGAAAGAAGATAGAAGGTAGGAGGCCGGATTTTTTTTCACTGCGATTTTAACCCACGAGGGCGGCTTACCTCCCCATCACCGGCGCATGCTGTATCAAGGCTTTTAACAGAAACGTTTCAGGTTTGGATCATCAAATTCAATTTTGTTGTGATTTCGAACATCTTTTGAAGATTGGTCAGTCTAACAAAGACTACGTAGTACTAATCTTCAGTTCATTCTCTATCGGCCTTGACTATGGACAAAATCTTACTATCTATAATGATCATTTGAGAAGCAGACAAGATTACCAGGATGAACATGTCCATCACGGGAATCAGTTTCGAGGCAGTAGTTTCCAACCCATCATCTTGTCTGCTTGGCCGTGTTCAGGCCGCCGCTGTAACCTGTTCAATACTCTGGACAAACTCGAAGATGATCACAGTGGCATCTAAAATTGGGGGGGGAATAGTGTCACTTCGATTGTAGTGGGGGCCATTACGGAATAGATCTTTAGCAGTGCCAAGAGGACTGTTTCGTGGGTGTTCTGGCTGCAGTCTTAACTCACCAGCGGCTTTACCCCCCATATTGCTAGGACATTCAGTTCATCAAGGCGTTTTGAGACCATCGTTAATGAAGCCCGGCGTCTATTCTCACGATCCTATTACTTTCACTGCAATTTTAACCCCACCGCGGCGGCTTACCTCACCGCCCCCATCACTACCAGTGCGTGTGGTCATCAAGGTTGTTGTTTGAGGCCCCCAACTCTCTTCACTGCAATTTTAGATCGCCTGATGACACACAACTTCGCTGTAGATGTAACCATCTTTTAAGCCTCGCTTACGAAGTAGTTAACAAACACTAAACTTGCATTATATCTTCAACGACGGCGCCCCCATATATGACGAAAAAGGTAAAATTATACTTTTATTGTTCTCTCTCGATTACCCTCCCTACACCCACTGATCCGGGACATGAGGGCTCATCACAACATTAGAATGTATTAAAACAAGGATTCGATACTCTTGGGTATCTTAAAGCTATTTAGAACAGCTTATAAGAACATTATAAACATAACCATAAACCCCCCTTGCTCGTCTAACCTTAGTGGTCACGGATGACCTGCTGAACCTTGGGGTACACTCGGACCATCTCGTTGTACAGCTCGGGGTGATCGCGCCACATAACCTGAGGATCCCAACCAGCAGCGACGAAGATAGTCTCGAGACCGCTTGAAATAGGCGTAGTGACGATGTTTGCGATCTGGAACCCAATGAGGAAGGAAAAGGCCACGACGACTGGGGTGTATTGGCCCTCGCTGTTGTAAGCAGGGTCGGTGAAGTAGAGGTACAGGTAAGCCAGAAGAGCACAGGCGTATGCGATGAAAAGGGCACCGAAGGAAAGGACAGGTCCGATGAGGCAGTCGTTGATGAGAGCGTCGATTCCGCGGTCCTTGATCATCTTCCAGGTATCCTTTGCAGCTGCGAAGTAAGGCTTGCCGTAGAGAGCAATGTGGCAGAAGGCATAGCGGTTGAGGAATTCGACGGCCCACTCCAGAAGACCAAGCAGGCAACTCACGCAGCAGAAGACTGCGTAACCGATCATGCTGCCATCGGAAGCCTCCTGGTTACGAGCAGCGTTGCAGAGCTGGCGCAGGAACTGCACAATCGCGACCAGCAAGCTGCCCAGACTGATGGAACCAAAGCTGTATGTCAAGGCACGCTTGGCGGAAGCGCGAGTAGCATCCTTGGGGAAGTTGTGAGGATTGAAGTACCAAGAGCCATAGACACCGGCAATTGTTGTATGGATCGTGTTCTTGAGCCACTCGGAGAACCAGTACATCGCAAATGTGATGAAGGCAATAAGACCGATGACCTTGCCCTTGCTGCAACCTCCGTCGGCGCAAGAAGGGTTGTTGTTGGCAGGCTGATATTTGATGTAGACAGCTACCAAAGTGATCGAGTACCAAGCAGAGAAGGCTGTAGCAATGATGCCTCCGATAAAACTGGTAAGATAGACATGGCCGTGCTTCTTGCTAACGTCGATGGTTGTTCGGAGCATAAGAGCCGAAAACGGGATTCGCGAAATCCAGGTCCAGAAGCAGAAAGCCATGAACAGACCAAAAATCAGGAACACTATTCCAGCGGACCAGTATTTGCGATAGAGGTAGAAGATGGCGGTTCCAATTGCGAAACACACATTGAGAATTCCAGTCACCCAGATGAACTGCTTGGGAAAAACTCGCGCAAGCCAGATATATGCGAAGGAGAGGACAAATGCAACGGCGAGAACAAACATGAAGAGGATGACGGTACTCGTATTGAGTGAAAAGTCGTTGCGATTGCCATAGATTCCATCACCGGCGTTGCTCTTGTTAGCAGCGTATCCTTGAAGAACGAGACCAGACACGGCGGTAAAGCCGATCATGACGGCGATCAGAAGGATGCCAGCCCAGAGATCATTGTACTTTGGCTTTGCGATCTTGAACTGCTCATCGAAAGAAGTCTTCTCGTTGCCGTTTTCGTAGCCCTGAGCGGGCATGTAGCCATTGCTGCCATTCTGAGGGGGGCCTCCTTGATACTGTTGCTGGGGCAGTGGCTGTTGATATTGCTGTTGATAAGCCGCGGCAGGCTGTTGAGGTTGGTATTGTTGCTGATAACCCCCGTTGGAGTACGGTTGCTGCTGGTTTGGCGTGTAGTAATTGTCGGCTTCGCCCATGGTGGCGACGACTCGATAGAGCTGCTGGCGAAGCTTTGTTTGTTATTCAGTGGAGTGTTGAGATTAATTATCGTCTTTGGGAGGAAGATTCTGAATTCCTATCGAGTCTTTGGTTTCGCGATCGGAATGATGATCGGCGCAGGGATACGTAGAATACGAATACCGAATGCGATTAATCGTGACCGGCAGTCGCGACGAAGACTGAAAGGCCGCGGCGTTAATTGATTGATTAATTAATTAGAGTATGGCGTTCGAAAACGTAGATGATAGGATTGAAACCAAAAAGGAGGGACGAGATAAAGGGTGGTTAGCAAAAAGATCATGACCTTAACCTAATAAATCATCGCACATGCAAGCGGGGCCTCCAAGATTGGCTCGTCCCTTTTGCCAAACAAAATCAAAGACATCACCACAGCTTGGCTTGACTTGGTGATGTCATTGAGACGCCAGCTTGATTAATCTAGAGCGAGTGATGTAACGCTGTTTGGCTTAGCCGGTGACTGCCAGCCAATGAACTTCAAGGACGACGGAAAGTGCCCTGTAGTTACGGTGCCTGGACAGCTGAAGCGCTATGCTGGGCCAGGACTGCTAAGACCCGCTAGAGGCTTGTCGAAATGCCGACCTGCCGAGTGCTAGTCTTGTCATGTTGATGGTTTCAATCATGCAGTTGGACGTTTCTGATAGCGCCAATTGACACTCCTCTTTGTTTCTTCATGATATCCAATTTGTTCAAGAGGATGAGAATGGCGTGTTTCGGTAGCCCGTATGCACCATTCCTACTGTGTGAGCAAGATGGTACATTGCTTAAGTTGTGGAAGCATGATGTATTCTTCGTTATTGTACAAACAACGGTAAAGTTGAAGTTACGCATACTCATAGTACACATATCCCAATGCAGAGAAAAATGATGTTTGTGCTCTGTAACGAATGCAGCTCGCCTAATGTTGGACCATCAAGATCGTCACGCGTGTCACGATGAGACAAGGCGCCAAGATAACATTCCAATACCAGATTATGTCGATTGATATAGATACACATGTTATCGCATCCACATAGAATACAGAAAAATTCGTGTATTTTCATGGGGTGGAGTATATACCGCTCTAGGGTATCCTGAAACAAAGTGTGACAGTTTGCAATAGAAATCCGATGATCATATTATTGTGCAGTTCTTCAAATACCACAATCGTTCGTATGACACAGCATGAATCTTTCCAGGTTAGTATCACTTTTCTGTAGAAACAGTGCTGTAGTGTCTTCAATACGTAGATGTGAAAGTAGCGTTCCCCTACTCCCTAGTCAGGGACCAGTCAATCTAGTCACGAAGTCATCTGCAAGATAAGGCAATGTGGAAAATGATAACCAGCAACCATGAGACATAATACCTAAAATGGCAGACTACTACTATAGCATAATATTTATTAATTAAAGTAATCCAGGGTCTTCGCGGGGTTTGGATCCCAATGAGTTCAAGATACAGTATTCAGGACACATTCCTACTAACACCAATTAACCGGTCACTTGATAGACTATTATGCTTGACAAGAACACTAATCGAGGTCTAAATAGTACATATCCCATCAGCAAGAATTCCAAGTCTAAACGATGAAGGTATTGCCCTAGAGCAAATGTCTTTTGTGAAAGAGTGGTATTGTAACCTAACCAGAGCTATCCATTCCCATCCCAAACGCCATGTTCCCAACCGTTATTCCCAATTGCTATTCTCAATCGTACAAATTCTGTATCATATCTTACTGCGCTGGCCCATTACACCTTCTTACAACTCCGTTCTACCGCCCCTCTGCTTTCGCAAGCCGCTCCTTGGCCGCCTCGACAACACTCTTCCGCAGCGCCGGTCCCGGCACATCCCCTTCTTCGCCATCGGGAATAACCGTCCACTTCCTCGCGGATCCTTGCATTCCTGCCCATAGATCTGTCGGTAGAAATTCACCCACGTCCTGTCGAAACGTATCACGGGATTCGCGGTCGGCGTCGAGAAGTTTGTCGACGCTTTCTTGGGCTTTGCGCCAGATATTGCGGACCCGATCGTCTACGACGCGACGGCGCTCGACTTCGAGAATCAGACTGTCGTATGCGCTTGCGTAGCGCTCATAGAATTCTTTCAGTTGCTGCATTTCTTGTAGCTTGGCGAAAACACTCTCTTTCTCCATATCCCACCGTGTTTTAAAGTCCCCCTCGGCGGCGACGTAGTCAGCAAGTCTATCGCCAATGTCTCGAAGCATGGCATATGTCATTAACATGCCAGTGTAGGCCTGCTGTGAGGTGACTTGTTGTTGCTGCAGCACGAGGTATTCCTGCTCCATCGCCGCGAGGCGTTCCTGTATTTCCTGGACGACGTCGTCTACCTCGCCTGCATCTTGCACAACAACTTTTAGCATCTCGGCCCGATCCTTGACCGTCTTCGGCTCGAGGTCTGGCACGTTGGACTCTTGCTCGGCGATGACACCTGAAATAGAGACACCGTCGTTCCCCTGAGTCTGTGTAGCTTCAGCGGCTCTGCGACGCGCAAGAGCGACACCTCCTTCTGTCGTACGGACGGCGGTAACGCACATGTCGAAGTGGTGGTTCAGAGAGGCCAGTAAGTGGGCCATGTTGGCCGAGTGGTCGATCAAGCTCTCGAGTAGCTCGGTAGAGGGCGGATTGCTAACATCCTGGATGTCGTGTATTAAGTTTGGGGTATCGATAATGATGTTCTTCAAATTGCGAATGTCGGTATCCAGGCGTAGTAAGTCTCCGTCAAAGGACTGCTGAATGGCCTTCTCTGAGTCAGCAGGTGAAAGGCGATAGCTTCAGCTGGGACAACTTACCTGAAGCTCCTGTATACTCTTCTTCATAGCCTCCCGCACACCGTGCACACCGCCCTCATCAATAAAGTCGAGAAGACTTCGCCTTTCCTCGCCCTTGGGTCGAAAGACACCCTCCACTCCTGTATCGCGAAGCATTTCCATGGTGTGTTCCAGCTCTCCGTCAACCAAATCCATCGACTTGACCAGCTTCTTGAAGTCCTTCTTTCCCCAAGCATAAGTACTTTGTAAGCTCCTGCGCACTCGAACCAGTATCGCCACCTGATCGAGAGTACACGTTCGTAGAAAGCCCGACTGGGCAGCTAAGATGGCGACAGCTTCATGTGATTCCCGAGCATCGCTTGCGATATCGTGGGCGCGCAAAACAAGGGTCATGGAGGAAAGCGATCGTTTGGCGAGGAAGAGATAGTCGACGAGAGTCTCAATGGGGATGGAGTCGGTACTGGAGTCGGCATCCTGATGTGTGAAGGATCGCGATCGTGATGAGTTCGAGTTCGAGTTTCGAGATTGGGAGGCTGACTGTGGGTGCAATTGTCCGGATGAGGCTCCGGAAGAGCCATGGCTGCGGCGCAAAGAGGTAGCAGAAGAGGATGCCATGATGAATGAAACGTGATTGATGTAAATACTAATAATCTCCCATGACTACATGGTGGGAGGTAAGAGAAAGAATAGCACAAGAAGAAGAAGGGCGAATGTTACACGAGATGCAAAAAGAAGGTACAATAGATGGAAGAGAGAGACGAGAGACGAGAGACCGCAAGTGCAGTGCGACGATGACGGAACTTCGCGATAAGCCAAGCTCCCGTTATCGCATGGTTCCATTCACTGTAGGCTCCGCTCCTCTAAGCTGACGACTCACGGTTATACCTAGGTACCTAGAGCTGACTCGTTATTCCAGGGACTAACCCGGCTTTGTTCAGGCGCCTTGCAGTGAGTCTAGGCAGCATAAGCGCCACCTTGTAGGCTGTCTCAGGTCCTGGCGCTGTCTCAGGCCTGCAGCTTCTGTTCTGTTTGCAACGTGGAATTCCGTTCCTGTCAGGCACGTGGAAAGGACATGAAAAGGATGGGTCTTTTAGTTAGTTGCCGTCATTCAAGTCACATCTGTCGCAATAATATCATCTCAATTGAAGTAAAGATGGCGACACATGTTGGTTTTTTTGAGATGTGTACTTGTAAATCAATTGCTCAAATCAATCTTGATATCTCTGCTAAAGTAACAATAGTTCATATCATCGTTCCTAACAGGAACTTATCCCATAGCATAAATCCAAACGCCTATCCGCCCAAAGTCATCAATTACCCATAATTTGAACCGTCATCTCGACATCATATACTTTCGAGGCGTGATCTTTCCAAGAATCTCTAAAACGCTCTCTTGAAATGCAGTTTCGTACCCTATGCCTCGTTCTTAACGGCTAGCAGAGGGGATCTCTAGGCGACGGTCATGCTCATATGGCGTCGGTGCTGGGGAGCTGACTCTGGTTGTGAAAGCAGAATCGATATGGAAGTAACTCTTGATGGAAGAGTACTTCTCTCCAGAGGTGCCCTCGTCTTCCACATATTTGCCATCCCGGTGAATAATAGGAGTGTAGATTCTGCGCTCCTCGGATCTAGACTTGCGGATATGTCTATCTCCAGCTCGGCCACCGCCTGCGTTGGACTGAGCGTTATCGAGGTCACCGGCACCTTTTGGTCCCATACCTCCCTCCAGGAGCTCACCACCCTCCATGACCGTGCGAAGCTCAAGGTTCTCATCCTTTGAGTAAACGCGGACGCCCACGATGCAGATGGCATTCCAGGGCTCAGTCATCTTCTCCTCCTCAGAGTCCCACTCTTCCTGGGCTCCGGCCTGATTGGCTTGTGTCAGACGAGGCTTACGGGCCATGTCGTCGCTGCTGTAAAGAGCCTCCCAGTCCTCGACAGGAGAATCCGAAGACTCGCCGGCAGAATCGTAAGCAGGTCGAGAGCGAATGGGAAGAGGTTCCTCCTCCTCAATAGGAGCTGAGGGAGGTCCTCCGCTAACAGGAGGTACCTCCTGTATCTCGCCAGCGGCATCTGCTGTTGACTCGATGCTCTTGGGGGTGAAGTGGGGAGACCCAGTTGAAACAGAGATCACAGCATCGTCAAGATCCTTATGATGATCGTTGACGACAACCGGCTCATCTTTGTCTTCACCTGACAACTTCATCTCCTCGGCCTTCTTGCTCAGAGCCTCGTCGTCAGCCTCCTGTGCCCTCTTCTCGGCTTCAGCAGCCCTTTCAGCCTCAGCCTTGGCAAGTCGTTCCTTCTTCATTTGTTGCCGCTCAGCCCTGACCCTGGCGTTGAAATCCTCATCGAGTCGTCTCTGCTCAGCTTCCCACTCCGCACGACGACGCTTTCTTTTCTCGAGGTTTTTCTTGCTCTGTTGCTTAGAGACCTCTCGGTTGGTGGCACGCTTCTCCCACATGCGACGGCGCTCCTTTTGACGACAGCCCGAAGCCTTCTGCTGATCCTTCTTCTGGCGAAGCTTTGTGACCTTGTCCATGTGATCCCAGGCCTTGCTGTGAGCGAGATCGTATGCGTAGCCAACCTGAGCGAGTTTTTCGTTCTCGGTTCTCTGGGAAGCTTCGCGCTTAACGACCTGCTCAACTGACTGGGCACCAGAGTCTCGCTCGGCAGTCACCTTGAGGTAGACGACATAGTTGCCAGCAGCAAGGTCAGGCAGCTCCACAGATACTGAGCGCTCCATGAGGTAGTTACCGTGGGACCGCACGATGTAGTCTTCGGCATTGGGGCTATCCTCATAGTGGAGTCTGAAATGCAAACGGAATGAGTATTGACCTTGGAGGCCCTTGAAGTACCGACCATCAAGTTGCGACAAGACAAGGACGACAGGAGAGTCCTGGGTAACCTTGATGTGAAACTTCTCATGATAGGCTGCCTTCCAAGGGACATCCACGCCAATCCAGCGCTGGCAGCATCGCCAGTCCCGGTCGCGGAAGAGTCGAGTGCGATCAAAGTGAGAATATTTGCGGATGAGGTCTTCGTAAGAGATCCAGAAGACTGAGTCGCTGCCGAACTTGTGTTCGATTTCCTCCTGAACTTCGGCTGTCCACTCTTTGGAGCCATCACTCCAAGCTCCCTCCCAGATACCCTTACGAACCTTACCCCAAGGGTTACGGAGCTTGACCAAGCGCTGGCCGGACTTGAGGGTACGTGCCTCCATGACGACGTAGGCGTGTCCCTCAGAAATACCATTGCGCTCGCCGTAGCCGTGTTCGAGAAGGCCAGTGGATGCACCAAAGAGGAACTCATCGTTGACTCGCGACATCTCCTTGTCCCAAAACTCATCGATATCGAGGATATCAGAGGTCAAGAGCTCTGTAGTCACTCCACCAGAAAGATCCTCGACACCCTCACCAATCCAGCCACCAGCTAATGACGCATAGTCACCATGCGCCTTCGCGTAAGCCTTCTCGAATAGGGGAACCCAGGTCTCATTCTGATCTCTGTTTTGAGCAAAGAAGAGAGCCTTTGAGCCAGTCTGGTACGTCTTGCGATAAACATTCTCGTTATCTTCGCGATCGATCTGTTGCAGGAGATCTCTCTGCATGCTAGGAGAGTCCCAGCATGGCGACTTAAGATAGAGTTTATCGTCAATGATGGAGTAAATCCATTCGCCATCACGGCAAAACACAAAACCATAAATGCCGATCTTTGTGTCATGGGCGACGCAGATCCGCTGCAGACCATCTGGGACGCCAGCGAGAGCTGTTAGGCCGGCCATGATCCAGCAATCACCTAGACTTCCTTGCTTGACGTCACCGCCACTAACATCTTTCATGAAGGTGGGCTTCTCGAAAATCTCGTGCACACGCTTGACGGCTTTGGGAACAGCAGCTTTTGAGCTAAGCAGTGTTGTTCTGTTTAACTCAAACTTTTGTGTTCCCAGATTGTTCAGGCAGTGACCCTTCTCATACTTGAGATCCCAATCCTGGTCAATGCATTAGCGGCGCGTTCATGCGTGTCTCGGGACTTTCATAATAACTTACCAAATCCCAACCAGGATCCCTATAACGCATATTCACGCGTTTGCATTCTTTGATGATTTTCTCGACCTTTCGTCGACATTCCTCAGCAGCTCGCTCGTAGCCTGCTGATAGGATCTCGTTGGAGTGGTAGGCCGCTGGAGGCTGAACAGGATCGAATGGAAGGACAGCGAGAGCCTTGTGGAATTTGCGCTTGGAGAACTTCTTCCAGATACCATTGATGGTCTTCTGGGGAGGAAGCTTCTTCTTTCTCTTCTTCTTTTGGTCGTTACTGTTACTGTTGCTGGCAGGTTGGGCACGAGGCCGACGAGGGTCGTCTGACTCCTCTGAGGAACTGTAGCCGTGCATGTTGATAATTAAGGATGTGAGGATTAGGAGAAATGATTCAATTCCCTACTAAGGGTGGACGACTATTCGGTATGAAACCTATGGGTGGTGTATATCTTGTTGACGCAAATGAGTCTAGACACAGAATAGGATGTTATAAGGAATAGAAAGGAACAGAGGTCCCGTAAGTATAGGAAGAGATCAGAAAGAAGAAGAGAGCGAGGTCGGAAGGAAGGCTATATATATATGATAAGATTTGGGCAAGGAGACGGCAATGTTATTGACGGTATGCACTAATCGTCCGCCACCACCCGCACTCGAAGTCAGAGCAGGCGTCCTAGACACGGTAGGAATCAGCCCTGCGTCGTGTACGGTGCAGCTACACCGACAGACAAAGGAGGCCATGGCGAGGCTCGTCCTCTTCCTTGCGAACTAAAGTAGGTTGTTGAGGGCTGGGGTACAGTATGTACAGTGCAGTACCTATCGACAGACATTCTCGAATGGCACCATTGATGCACGGTGCATTCGGGGCACCGCGCATCGTCTCTGCCGGCAGGATTGGCGGAGAACAACAACATAGGTTCTCTTGGCGTCTCGAACCGCCCCCGGAACTGGAAGTATAGAATGTACCTGGTACAGATGCCACGAGGAAGCTGTTATGTGCTGGCTTACCCCAGTTACAGTAGCTCAGTAATCTCACCTCGAGGCGGGAAGGTCGTTTCAAACCCGGTTGCAAGGCACAGGGTGCAGAGCACTCCCCCTTCAGGCCGCTCGCTCTTTGTTGATTCCAGACCGCTCTATCAAATGGGAAACGGCTTGGCAGACTCGACAGTCAACCATGTGGCCCAACTTGACACCTTCAGCCAGAATTAATATGACATCTTCTTTCAAGACGGACAGTCCGATGCCGTTTTTAGACGTGCTAGTGACAAAGACGAAAACGTGGTACTTGACTGCAAAATAATGCACGGTCTACCAAGTGTATCGCGAGTCAAAAATATAGTCTTGGCCATCCGCCGTTGCCAATGCTTCTAGCTTCCTTCGGATCCGATTCGTTAAAACGGCGAGGCTTGGACTCCTGAGTCGTTGCGTTGACTCGGAAGAAGGACGGTGGGTCGCGTTTCTGTAGGGGTCCAACCTAGAACCCGTCTAGTCAGTTAAGGGTCCTGGGGGCATCCTAGGACGTCTCCTTTAAGGTACTTTGGCGAGGCAAACAGTGCGGGACCCGTTGTCAGGGCCGGTCAGGGCTGCAGGCTGCAGCTGCAGCTACAGTCCGTCCCCGTAGTGCGGTACGTAGTGGTAGCGGTCCAGTATCCGTAGGTAGACTCGTAACTTTGTGGTAGCGGTACAGTAGCGTTCAGCGCTCAGCGCATGGATGCAGGGGCCTTGTCAACACAGACCGACAGTAGGCACAGTACTGTACTCCTATCTTCTGAGGCCATCAAGGCGGGTGGTTGACGATCGAAATGACTGGTCACGGGCTTCTCGTGAATTCAGGAGGTTGGCAGTTGACGTGATATTGCCTGACTGAAGGAACAATGCAATTTCCATGAATCGCGAAGAGCACTGTACGAATGTGCATCCGCTTCTGGAACAAAGAAGTGGAAGGAACAAGCGTTATCAACTTATCAGTACCACGAGGTACTTTGGTGATAGCGCGATAAGGGATTGACCTATGAGCAGCCGCAGATTAGCCTAGTCTGGCGACGAAAAGCGTGGCGATGCTTCCGAGAACGGGGGCCTGTTGAAGTGCATCTGACTCAGGCTGGACTCAAGGAATCAAGGAGTCAAAGAGCCATTGACAAAAGAGACGAATGAGAAACTACCCCGCATTCTCGATCGCGAGAAGTAATCTCACGATCCGCTATCGGGGGCCTCTTGCTGAAGATAACGATCGGTCTTTGGTGCGCGAACCAGGCAACAGACATAAACAGAGCCTCAAAAAGCGTGTGCAGGGGAAATGGTTGGGGGCGGAGCAATGCAGACAGGGACATGCTGTAAATTGACAAGCAACCGTTTGCGGGCGGAAGCTGGGTTCTACTCGAAGTGGTAAGGTCAGATTTACTGGTTCACTGGGCACTGGGGTACTCATTGACAGACTCCGGATTACTCCATACAGGGGGCATGCACAAGTTCCGACACTTTCCTCTCTTTTATATATATTTTATAAAATCTTATATTAATTATAATAAACCCTTCTTACTTTTATATAATCTTCTACAATTTATCATAATTTTTTATAAAGTCTTCTAATTATTAGATTATTTTATATTTAATTACTATGTATGTGAGTCGCTGGCTATTTCCCTTCGCCAGACTATCGGCGGAAATTTATAGGACACGCAGCAACTAGACACCCATAAGGAGGATGCGTATTGGCACGGCACCCCTTGATCAAACACCCATTGACACAACACACATTAATGGAAGCTCCAGGACATCCATCCATCCAACACCCATTATCCGAAAACCCAACATCAGGACTCTCCTTAACAGGACTCTGTTTGCCAGTAACAGAGTCCGAATGTGGGCGGTTTATGATCGGATAGTCCATAGGGGGATTGCCATTAACCGAATCCGAATATGGCCGGCTCATTGCGGGAACATTGGCAGCAGTACCAGGCATACCAGGACCATATTGCTGAAACCCATTTGCTGAGACCATAGCCGTTTGGTTCATGGGCGCGGGGGTGAGAGCCGGAGCGGTACTGGGAGCCGGAGCGGGAGTGTGAGCCAGAACCGGAAAGGGGACAGGAGCCGAATCGTAAGCCAGAGGCGAATAGTAAGCCGGAGCAGGAGCGGGAGCCGGAGTGAGAGCCAGAGCGGGATCCAGGACTTGATCGGGGCTGAGATCGGGAATAGGGTCAAGACCAGCCCCTTGGCCGTACAACTGGGTAGAAGATTGTGCAGAAGCTTCGACGGAGTTCTTGTGAAGTGCGTTAAGATCCACGGGGTTGTAGTTCATTAGAGCCGCTTGCTCGGCGAGCTTAGTATACCTCTGCTCTTCTTCAGGAGAGGTGTATGGTATAACCGGACGTTCACCACCGACAGGGAGAGTGAACTCATTGGGATCATCGGCTTCAACTTGGAGATTATCCATCGGTTTCGACTGTAAAACTGTTTATGACTCGAAAAATATGATGAAAGGTAGAGAAGGAGAAGTTTGACGGGATACTGAGAGTAATGGAAGATGGGAGTGTGGTTCGTGGGTGAGTTCCTTCCAACTCGGCATCACCAGCAGCGGCAGTTTATACCTGTCGGCAGAAGCCACTTCGTGAGGGAATATAAAATGCGTGAAGGCAGATACTATCAGGCTAAACTTTGATCATCTCAATACTCGGCAGTAGCTTGTTAAGGTTCCGATACTTTCCTTTGAATGAGTTCCAACTTGTAGAACTGGTTATGAACATCTATCAAGCCCATCAATATTTATTAGAATCCTTCTAGATATCATAAACCTTGGATCTCTTTTCCCCCCTTCTAGTTTCTGCAGTAGAGCTTAGTATATTCGCTTTATCGGATCTTTTGTATGGGACTGTTACGTGGTAACAAGCCTCCTACCAATGTGCATAAGATAATGAGGAAATTAACAAGTTACTTTCCTAAGTGACTCTCTCAATATCAGCATGCTGTCGGCTGACTTTCCGTAGAAGGCGAAATAGGAGAAGAACCGTCTCGGAACAAGCCCTCCTGCTCCTGACCCAAGTTTTGCTGCCTCCTCTCCACTCGTCTTCGCCACGGTTTATACACGAAGACAGAGCCTAAACCGACAAGGAGAAAAACACCGCAGATACTGCCGCCCACAATGTCGAAGTGATCGCCGATATCTGATACTCCGTCCCAGAAACGCCCCTGAGGGTCGGCGACATTTTGCACAAGAGAGAGGACCTGGACGATGCCGATGAATGCAGAGACAACAACCGTGATTCCGGTGAGGACGATGGAATAGTACAGAATAGCGACGACGTCTCTAGAGAATGCCTTCGAAGTGTACAGCGCCATCATGAGCGCCCCGTCGGTGGTATCGAGCATACACATTCCGGCTGCAAATGTTTAAGTATGGTAACTTGGACGCATAAGCCCAACCACTCACCTGTGAAGAGTATAGGGAAGACGAGAATCAACCAGATGCTCGTCCCTTGAACAGCCTGGATGCTAGCAATACCCAAAATAGCAATTTCGGAACTGGTATCGAAGCCAAGACCGAATACCACGCCGAGAGGATACATCTTCCACGGCCGGTCAATGACGCGGAAGAGTCTCTTGAAAACTCGCGTCAAGAAACCACCTCCCTCGAGTGCAAAGTGATCCTGAATCTGAGTTTCTTCCTCGACAAAACCTTCGAGTCGTACTTGATTACCACGCTCTTGCAAAACTTCCTGCAGACGCCGCACAAGCTTATACAGCACCCATCCGTTCCCAATACAGAGGATGATTAGAAAGGTGGCACTGACACTTGTCCCTACAATATTCCCCACTCGCTGAAAACCGTCGAATCTCTCCCTGAGAGCGCCACTCGTGGCGGCGACGACGATACATGTTACTATCACGATTGTACTGTGACCCAAGGAGAAAAACGTCCCTACAGTCGCAGGGCGCTGGCCTGATGCGATGAGTCGTCGTGTCATGAGGTCGATGGCTGCGATGTGGTCGGCGTCTAGGGCATGGCGTAGACCAAGAACGTATGATAGAGCAGCAGGTGAGATGAGACGAGGGTGGAAGTGGAGGACGATAGCGACTGCGATCCATACGACGACGTTGATTCCAATAAGAGTAGATATGATGAATATACTGTTGTTGGGGATCCCATGGAGGAATTTGGGTTTGGTGAGGCCCTGGAGCTGGGGGATCGTGAAGCGGGCCATTCTGTAGTAAATTTATTCAGATTGTGGAGAGATTCGTGGTATTACTGCCCGTGATGCCAGTGTTGGTGTTGAGCACCCTGACCAAAGGCTCATAAAATCAAGGGCTCACCAAAATATGAGTGTAGGAACACTAGCAAAAGCACATGAGTATCGTCTGATGGATGGAAAAAGCCCTTTCGACTTTTCGAACCCCCACAAACATTCTAGACCGTCAAAAGACGTCGTTTTACCATCATCGACGCAGTGAGGAGGGCCAACCGGCGTCAGGTTTGATAAGCCGGCGGGCGGGCTCTCCCCGCACGGAGCGGGTCTGTCTTGGCCGCCGGCCGATGTATTGTCAGTGTGGGGTTAGATATCAAGCTAGATTGACAGAAATATGGTGTTGATAAATCGTGTAGAAGTGGTCAAACTTATTTTGTCACCATGTTCAACCTCGCATGACGAAGAGGTTTTCTATACCTATTACTTTTCGACTTATCTGAATACACCTTGTCATTTGCAATGGTTGATGTTGCAATACTTATGATTTATCTCGGTGAGAGGTGGTTATGGTTGATTTAGTTGGTGATGTGCCTCGTGGGTTTGACGATATGGAAGGTATGCGGTCTGTCAAAAGTGAGGGGAAACACAAACTTTTTAACTTATTCACGAGCACTACACGCAATGCCTGATAATGTAATAAATAATTTATTGAAGCTCATAGTAATATTATACAAAGAAGTTATCTCCGGATTAATATCTGCCGACCTCAACAAACCTTGTTCTAGATGAACAGCTGGCCTCAATTTATATGTTAAAAGAATGGCTGTTACCCCCTGGGACAACTCTCGGATAAGTTACGAAGAGAGTAAGTATATATTCTATTGTTGGGATGACTATTCAACCAGGGGTACGTCCTTGAATGTAATTAAGCGGAAAAGCCAAAGCTGCGCTCGAATGTATCCTCATCCTTCTCATCAACCTCGAAATCGAACCTTGTAACATCCTCTGCAAAGGGCCAGAGATACTGACTTGTCACCCTAAGAAACATCAGCGTGTGTAATCCAGTTCTTGGAGTATGCTTACCTGTGATGTTCGCTGCTCGCCTGATACTCCGCCAACGCTGCAGCGCTGTCATGGAAGCTCAATAGACAGATTTGGTAGCCTTTACTCCGCGCAATGGGATCTGTTATCGACGGCCCTCCTACCACGAGACGTTGGTTCTTGACACATGGTAGCGTCTTGAGGGTTTTGAGTTCGCGAACAAAAGTCTCACGGTGAGATGTGTCCACGTCGGAGCGGAACTTGAAGAGTACTGTACTGTTTAGTAAGATGGACTGAGGGTTGGTGGGATACGTACCGATGTGAACGACAGTCATGGTTATTGTTCTTAAGGATTATTGGTTAAGAGATTGTTGTGTATACAGAGTTAAATAGTTTGACGTTGTTGAGATGCAGCGGCTTTTACTTACGCTGACGGACTTGTTCCGTTAACTTGCGTGGCGGGGAAAATCCGTATATGCAAATTACTCTCCCGCGACTTCTTTCCAAGACGGGAACAAGCTAAGATATCTATAGGCTTGATGAGTCACAATTTAGTTGCTGAGCTCTGGTAGCGATTCTACATAGCCACTTTGTTCATGGACAGCCGTGCTGGCATAAGGATTAAGCCCGCTCTTGGGTAATTCATTGAACAAGGCTTCGATGGACCTGTATGTATCATGCTTTTGTGTAAGTCAACAAGCGCATCGTCCAAGTTGGATACAGTGTTGTCACCCTCAAGGATATTTGAAGTGCATAATAGAACTTATTCTTCGTCATATGTAACACACACATTTCCTACAAAGCACCAACGTGGCTTACCTAAACCCGCCCCGTTGACGATGTTATCCCTCCATCAACAACAATCTTCTGCCCTGTGATATACCTCGCCTCCTCCGCCGCCAGAAAAGCCACCGCATTCGCAACATCCCACGCATCCCCCATCTTCCCCATCGGCACTTGTCCCTCTCTCATCCTGCAGAACTCCTCATACCCGTCCTTGGAGAACCTCGCAGCCAGACTCTTCGTGTAGGGCGTGTCCATAAGCCCGGGCACCACTGCGTTGAGACGCACGCCGTTTGGAGCGTAGATGACTGCTGTAGCTTTGACGAATTGTAGGATTGCTGCTTTGGCGGTGTTGTATGCTACTTGCGGCTTGCCGATGTAGCGGAGACCTGCGATGGACGAGATGCACACTATGGAGCCGCTGTTTTGCTTCGCCATTATGGGGAGGACCTGGTGGCATGCTAGATAGACGCTTTTGAGGTTGATTGCTATCTGCGAGTCCCAGATATCTTCGGACATGGATGCAGGGTCTCCTGGTTGAGATTGACCAACACTTGTCACCAGGATATCAATACGGCCATGTTCGGCCATGCAAGCATCGACGAGGGTTTTCACAGAGGCCGAGTCCGTAACATCTGTGGCGAGAACATTGCATTTCCCCCCTTCTGCTTCAATGGTTTGTTTGGTCTTTGTAGTTGATTCGATTGTTCGGTTGCCTCCAAAGATGATAGCCCCTTGTCTTGCCAGGGTCACGGCGCAAGCTGCACCGATACCCCAGCCTTCGGTTCCGCTTTGACCGAGGCCGATGACAAGGGCAACTTTATGTGAAATGTCAAGCATGATGATGAATTTAAACAAATTGAATAATAAAGGCTACCTTCATTGGAAATGTCTATATGATTCGGCACGTTGACTTATATGCTTTCTTTCTATGTACTCGCGCTGTGGTATCGCGGCATTCCTCCGTCTCGAGCTCCGTCGGCCAGATTGCGTGATAGCCGACGCGGGGTTACCCCGTCTGGAGGTGCCTGTGTAGGCGGGTCGCAAGATGATCCTTAGAAATGTCATTGTTGTATTCCTGGTATTTTATATAAGAAGCTCTTCTGAGTGCCTTCATCTCGTCCTTCGTATTGGCTGTGTTCCCATATCCTACCATACCTACCAAACTCCAAGATGAATCCCGATTACGATCTAGATACCCCAATCACCTCCAAGTCCGGTCTCCGTCAAGGCCTAGCTTCATACGGAGATCCTCACTTCTCACTCTTTCTTCGAAAAGTGTTTATCAAGGCACTGGGGTATAGCGAAGATGCTCTTTCCAGGCCAATCATCGGCATCGTCAACACATACTCTAGCTTCAATCCCTGCCATGCGAATATCCCGCAGCTCATAGAAGCCGTTAAGAGAGGAGTTTATCTCAATGGCGGGCTGGCTATAGATTTCCCGACTATCAGTATCCATGAGAGCTTTTCATCGCCGACGAGTATGTATCTCCGTAATCTTATGAGTATGGATACGGAGGAGATGATCAGTGCGCAGCCTTGTGATGCCGTTGTATTGATTGGGGGTATGCTCCTTTCTCTTAATAATGGGTTGAAGCTATACTAAGTTGATTAGGTTGCGATAAGACTACTCCTGCTCAATTGATGGGTGGCATCTCAGCGAATAAACCCATTCTTCATCTCGTCACTGGCCCGATGATGCCTGGCAGTCATCGCGGAGTGCGTATAGGAGCCTGCACGGATTGCCGTAATAACTGGGCCAAATACAGAGCAGGAACCATGGATATTGAAGACATATCAGCAATCAATGAGGAACTAGCACCAACAGTGAGCCCCTACCCCCTTTCAGCACATGTTTCCACATCTGACCGTTCAAAAGGGTGGGACCTGCGGAGTCATGGGCACAGCATCTACCATGGCCTCCATACTTGTTGGTCTCGGCATGATGCCTTTCGCTGGTGCTTCAGCCCCAGCTGTGTCGGCAACGAGACTTCGCATTGCAGAAGCCACGGGTGGACATGCAGTCGCTGCATGCAAGGACGTCGAGCGTCTGAGACCACAGGCTCTGCTAACAAGAGAGTCGTTCTTAAACGCTATCACTGTTTTGCAGGCAATCGGTGGTTCGACTAACGCCGTAGTGCATCTCATGGCTATCATCGGACGTCATCCCGGTGTAGCAGGGACAATCACCTTGGATACTGTCGATGAAATAGGTCGTAAAACACCGTTGCTAGTTGATTTGAAACCGAGTGGTGATAATTACATGACAGATTTCCATAATTCAGGTATGTCTCGCGCTATGTTCTTCTTGGGCTAGAGCTAACAATTCTAGGCGGTATGCTTGCATTGTTTCACGAGTTGAAGCCTCTCCTTCATCTCAATGCGTTGACAGTCACCGGCCGTACTCTTGGTGAAGAGATTGCCAACAACTCTCTTATCCCTGTTCCGCGGGAACTCAGCGTCATCCAGCCATTTCACAAACCCTTATACCCAGCGTCATCACTGGTAGTGTTAAGGGGCAATTTAGCCCCAGGAGGTGCTGTAATGAAAGCGAGTGCTTCCAAGTACAGAAACCTACTCCAGCATACCGGAAAAGCGGTAGTCTTTACAAATTCTGCGGATATGGCTGAGAGGATAGACGACCCTAATCTGGACGTGACACCAGATAGTGTCCTTGTGCTTCAAAGTATTGGACCCATTGGAAACCCGGGAATGCCAGAAGCTGGTATGATCCCAATCCCAAGAAAGATTGCGTCACAAGGTGTCCTAGATATGCTGCGTCTGTCGGATGGTCGCATGAGTGGTACAGCAGGTGGGACAATTGGCCTTCATATATCCCCAGAGTCAGCCAATCCAAGGTCTCCTCTGGGTATCGTCAGGAACGGAGATCTTATCACATTGGATGTTGAGAATAGACAACTGTCAGTTGATCTTTCTGATGACGAGATATCTCAAAGAATCCAGGAGAGGCTCAAAGGCTTTCAGCAAGGCGAGGCTGCAGAAGCGCCATGGGTGAAGAGGGAGGGGATGAGAGGTTATAGGGGTTTGTACATGCGGAGCGTGAACCAAGCAGAATTGGGTGCCGACTTTGACTTTTTGACTGCTGAAGGGCCACAAAGATCTGAAGGTTGATATATACTATAGTCCGCTTGGGTATGTGGGAATAAAGTCTTGAAATAATTCGCGAACAATGTTGTCCACATTGATAGAGTCCGTCTGTTCAAAGTATCCAGAAAACGAGTCCCCAAAAAGACTATCATCAAATGGATTCTGCATGAAACCCATAGTCTCGTTCGTATCCATCAGAGATGTGTCGACGTGGTTTTCGGTCATGCCTGAGCCTTCCAAAATCTCTGTGGATAGTGTTGTTGGATCAACTCCCATCCCGTTCGCTCGAGACGTTGAACGACTGACGGGGCCATCTTGTCGATTGTTGTTCTCCCGGAGATATCGAATTGTCGATTTACCGAGCTCATCTAAGATGTCACGACTACGTTTTGCACCCGACCAGTGCTCGCCTGTAGCACTCAACACACTTAGAGATATACTCAAATCAGCCATCAAGACATCGACCTCAGTTGAACGAGTGATTTCCGGAACGACCTTGATACAATAAAGGAGGGTTATGGTACTGAGAACAAGACCATGGAAAGTGGTCCAGCTGTGAACGAGAAGGTCCTTCTTGTACAGCTGGTCAAATAGTTGGATGCTCTCACGAGCGCTTTTGTGGCATTGGACCAATGCCTCGTTTAAAGGCTTGGGTATGGCCGGACTAGGTCTCAGGAGAAGCATCCGTAAATTGTGATATCTTATCTGGCAAGTTGTCCGGAGATAGAGCTCAGAAGGATTATCCAGCCCAGGTATCTGGCTCGCCCAATCGTCTAGTCGTCCCAGCATGCTTGTTTGCCATTCGTTGATGTCAACGACCCGAGGATAAGCATATCTAGGCGAGTCTCTGGTGATGCTCTGGGCGATGTATTTAATTTCGGAATTGAGCTTGGCTGCCTTAAACAAGTGAATAGCAAATGCCATTTCGCTCGAAGTCTCAGATGTTTGCTGTTGGTAGGGGCTAGCAAGCTGTTCATCTGAAAGTCCTATCGGCATCTAAATCATTAGTTAATACAACAACGCACAATGGGTGAAGCACTTACTCGAAGCTCACACCCCTCATCTCGGATTCCAATGGGACGGCCCATCATAGTGGCGATTACACGATCAAAGGAGTAGATAACCCAAAAGATCCGAGCTCGCATTTCCTGCTCCAGCAAAGAGATCCCAGCACCTGCGCTGATGTTTCTCTGTAGCCCTAGATCGAGGAGGGCAGCAATGCAATGGTAGTTCAAGTACCAGACATTGAGGCGAACGAATGGGCTATGAATGGTGAAAACGAGGAGTAGCAGCAAACATTGAACACCCTGTAACGAGTTTTCGAGGTTGAGATTATCTAGGTACTGAAGTGCTGAGAGACAATACGACTCTGCTGGAATCCGAGCTCTGATGCGGCCTGATAAGACAGCAGACCCAATTGCCAGAACCATGAATATCTGGAAACTGGTGACTGGATCCTGGGTATCGTGTTCATAAGCTTGGTTCAGCATATTATTGAACGTATGTTGGTGCAAAATTGGGTGTTGAAGATTGATAGCGCTGAAATATGCGTTGCATAACTGTGTCGCCATGTCTCTTGGCGGAAGTGGGAGCGGTCCCTGGATAGCCTCGACGAGCTTAGTCGGGAACGGAGCATTCCGACTTGCACGACCAAGTCTTTCATCCTGCTTGGAGACTGAATCAAGCATCACGCGTGCCAAGAAGTAACCGCTAGATGGGCCGATGTACCTTGGGTCTTGGTTTGTGCCAAGGGAGACCAGCCCAATCTCATGAGTTATTGCGCCAGCTCCTGTTGGTCCAGGAGCAGATCTCACAGGCTGATTAGGTGTTTCAACAGCTGAAGCTTCATGTACAGTGTCAGAAATAGAATCGAGGTTGGAATGTAAAGGCAGAGGGGACTGAAGTATTGAGCCAGTTGCAACTTCAAGGATGGTCGTGTCTAAGGCCTCATGGGCGTCTGCAGGAGGATCTTGGGACAGGTCCACATCAGGACATCTTGACCTCACGATAGACTCTAGCCACGTAATGCGACTCTTGAGAGTCGTGATGTATCTATTTGATGAGTCAGTAAGGGCATTGATGGGTATGATGCATACGCACTCTCGAGGCAGGTCTTTGAGACGGGCTGATTCTCCATCAGTACACTCAGCACCCGCATTACGACAGTTCTTGCACGTAGGTAGTTCGCCATCACACTGGGCCCAGAATTAGAACGGAAATATCTAGATATTAATGCGAGATGGCCAAGTACGTACTTTGATCTTCCGCCGTTGGCAGCGGAGACAGGCCAATCTCAGACGAGGATTCTTCCGACCAGCCTGTGCACTTCTCGCACGTGATGGCCTGACATTTCCATCAGGATTATTATCATCGGGCATTATTCCAATGTTACCGAGATCGCGGCGTCCTGGCAATGGGATCGATTTGCGAGGTGGAGGAATGGCAAAGATCCGTCGAGGCGGGGAGACGCCGCTCAACATTTTAGGAGAGACGGGGTTTCCCCGCTCCTACTTTTAGTGAGCACTAAGTATTAAAGCTTCAGCATTCAGCTCTTGTAAAGGAAAGCCTAGCAATAAGTTCACAGGCAAAAACAATATCACAAGATACGCCAACCTCATCATAACTTATCCAATCTTCGATTAAGCCATAGCGTCCCTCTGAAATACCTCATCATGGCGGATCAAGACACATCATCTCGGAAGATCCCCATCTCAGCCTCAGAGGCAGAGCGTTTCGTCAAAGACGTCCTCAAAGGCAATGGCATTCCCGATGATAATGCTTCCATTATTGCCCGCTGCCTCGTCGCAGCCGATTTAAGAGGTGTAGACACCCACGGCATGAACCGCATTCCCTCTTACATGGAGCGTATCCGTCAAGGCGTTCTCAACACCACTGCTCAACCCATCTTGACACAAGTCACTCCAGCCGTTGCCCAGGTCGACGGTCAGAATGGATTCGGCTTTGTCGCAGCTCATCAAGGTATGGCTGCTGCTATTGAGTCCGCGCGAATTTTCGGCATTGGAATGGCGAGCATCAAGCACTCTAATCATTTCGGCATGAGTGCTTGGATTGTGCAACAGGCTCTTGATGCTGATATGATGAGTCTGGTTTTTACAAACTCGAGTCCAGCACTCCCTGCATTTGGTGGAAAGAGCAAACTAATGGGTGTTTCACCTATCGCATGCGGTGCACCTGGCAAAGGTCTTATGGAGAACTTCATCTTGGATATGGCGCCCTCTGTGGCGGCGCGAGGAAAGATTTACAAGGCCAAGCGAAGAGGAGAAAAGATTCCGTTAGATTGGGCTCTTGATGCCGAGGGACGACCAACAGATGACCCTGAGGCTGCGCTAGGCGGAGTCATGTTACCGATGGGTGGTCCAAAGGGTTCTGCGCTGTCTATCATGATGGATGTGTTTTCAGGAGTTCTATCAGGTTCTGCATTCGCCGGACATGTTACTGGTCCGTACGATCCTTCCAAACCTTCAGACGTCGGTCATTTCTTGGTAGCTATCAAACCGGACCTCTTTATGAGCCTGGATGAGTTCCGCGAGAGGATGCAATACCTCTATGAGCGTGTTGTGGGGTCAGAGAAGGCTGCTGGGGTCGACAGGATTTACTTCCCGGGTGAACTTGAGCAGCTGAATCAGAAAGAGAGGGAGAAGAGTGGAATACCACTGGTTCAGGCGGAGATTGATGCTTTGAATGCTGAGGCAGAGAAAGTTGGGGCCCAACCACTGAAGTTTTAATTAGTTATTTAATGCATATACAAAGACAGACTTTTTGTATAACCCTTTTTACGCTACTTGTTCTGAGATATAATGGGCCACCTGGTGTATTGAGTATCAGACGATGAGTGAGAGCTAGGCAAAAGACAGGACTTCTATTCTACTAATATTTCTACATCCATTCTATAATGCTCATGAAGCCTTTTGCTGCGCTTGTTTCACATACTTAGTATGCTGCCCAATAGTCACCGGCTTCAACGACCCATCACTCTCAACCTTTGAAATCCGAATCGACGAAAATGCCACACTCCCACCAACTTTATCCGCCGTTGAGAGAATCTCAATCGTATCTCCCAGGCGCGCCGTACTCAGATAGCTTATGTGCATATCCACACTCGCACCAGTCTTCTCTCTCAGATCCCAACTCGCAATAGCCAACCCCGTGGTGAAATCGATGATTGTCGCTGACACGGCCCCGTGAAGGCTACCGCTGCTGTTGAGGTGGTTCTCATTCAGTGTCATGCGTGTTGTGACGCTGCCTTGTGTCGTGCTGATAAGCTGCGCCGGCGTCATTGTGAAGTTGTAGATGGGGCTTTTGGCGCGGAGACGGTCCATGAGACTTTGGACGTGGGTGGTCCTCGCCGCCTCTGAGGAGTCGACATCTGGGGTTTGGACACGTGTTGAAGGTGGTTCAGACATTTTAAATGATTATAAATATTTTCTTGTAGAGTTTCTTATTGCTCTTGTTCTTGAGATGGTTTATGTAGCTGCTTGAGCGTCTTTAAGAAATTTCCTCATCGGGCAATTCCCGCCCCGCTTTGATGAATATCCTCTATTCTCGCATACACCTTAGACCTTCTCAAAAACATCCTTCAGGTAATCGAAGGCACCCAGCGGAACGCCCTGTGTGCGCATGATGCAATAAGCGCTGGTGAGGTGGAAATGGAAGTTGGGAATCGCATACTCGCTCACGTATCGTTGTCCCGTGAAGCGGAAGTTGCCCATCGCAGATTCCATGATGATCTCCTCGTTCTCCTTGCCATTGATCACGTCTGGGTCTACACCCTCCAAGACCTCGATTGTCTTGGTGATGCGAGATTGGAGCTGCTCAAATGTCTGTTCGTCATCCTCGAATTTCGGGATGTTTGGGGCGCCAAAGCGTGCGGCAACGAATTTGGCCGTGTTGGAGCAGGATTGGACTTGGTAGGGTAGTCTAACGAGTGTCAGTGATGAAGCTGTCATAGTCTATGCAGACTTACCCTCTCATGTCAGATATCAGACGATATGTGAGTAGGTCTTCATGCTTGATATCTTTTTCTTCACAGAAATTGGCGCCTTTCTGGAGCATGGCAGAGAGGCCCTTGAGGTACTTGACCATCACCGGGATGGTCTGGTTGTAAAGTGTAGTCATCTTGCCTCTTCTACTTTGTATTGGAATGATAATAGAGGATATCGTGTCTATATTGAACTGCTGTGGTGCACCTCACTTTATATAGCGACTTCCGTGCTTCCGGCTTACATCATCTTGGCCTCAAGAAACCGAGCATCTTGCACATGCCTCTCTTAACCCCGGTAGAACCAACTACTAGGCTTGTATGATCTGAGCTATAAGGTAAGAATCATTCTTAGTGCTTATACCGAAAACAAAATACGCGATCAAAGAGGCCATTTTTACGGAGTAGTATGTGGCTTACTAATTGGAGGAACAATCGGCTGACTAGAGTGACCTGCTGACCGACAAGCAAAGGATAGATAGATCTTATCGACACTCCAGTTAAAATATTACATTTGTGATCGCGTCTTCTAATACTCAATGGTAACAATATAATCTATTTCCCTGTAGTGGGGAGTTTATTCGTGACATTAAAACTACGGGCTTGACTATATCTCAAAGTAGACTTAGCAAGAGTGTGTTACAGTCTTCCGCTCTTATATTTGTGCTTTATGGCTATGTCTCTTTGTTTAAGTTGTGGTTGAAAGCCATAGCTGCATGCATAAAAGAATAAGATCTCCCGTAGAAGCTTGGAAGACTCATAGTCCTCGTCCTAAGCTTCCATAAGTTGATGCTCTGGCTCTGATTTGAAGACGCTCAGGGCCAACTCAAGCTCCTGGAGATCGATCCCATACCAAGAACTAGTAGCTTTGATCGCCCATATCTTCTTCATAGCCGTATAGGCAACTAACAACTCCTTTGGAGTATCAACGCTTCCCACCCGTTTGTAAGAGCCATATGGATGAGCAGGGTCGGTCAGAGGCTCAACATCGTGGTGCGACTCATAGTAGACACCTACATGTTGATCTTCATCCAATGCTTCAGTTGTGAAACCATAGATCTTAGAGTAATTGCGCATTGCTAACAAGCCTTCGTCCATTTCACACATCCCACACGCCAGCGCAGGGAGACCGCCTTCGAGTAGGACAGGAGGAACTTGGGAGTACTTCTCAACTGAGGTGGGAATCATTCGACCCATACATATGTCACCGCAACCGGGGTGATCGTGTATCTTGGTGCTGCAGACGGGGCATTTATAATAGCCTTTGGCTTGGTTAGTTTTATCGGAGTGCTCAACCCATGTAGACAGGCAGGAGTATCCTACCATGTGGCCACAGGGCTGGATCCATGCTTCGTGATGGTGGGGATCAGAACTGCAGTTTGGGATTGAAGGATTGGTGATCATCAGATCCTGGCATATGGCGCATGTCAGTTGGATAGGACGAGGTTGACTGGCTTCGGTCTTGTTGAGGTCCTCTTCGACTGCGCGTTTGAAGACAGGCCAGTAAGTGTCGATAATTGGGTCCTGGGCGGAGGCACCGATGAAGCTTTGCGTAGGATTCATAATTGAAAGTGATTGAGATAGAGGATTCGGCTCTTTTTTAGGATTGAAACTTGAAATGGGGCAGTAGGTATGCATACTCCCAGTATTATACACGAGGCCTGTTGCGATATATATTTTCCCTTCCAAGCACAGACTGGTTATTGTTTAGGTGGGTGCTCATTCGACTGTTCGAATGGTCAAGTGTTCAGGCACTCAATTCATTGTTTTGTGTTTGAGTGTTCCTGTCTTTGTATTAAGTCTCTTTTGGATAGCTTTGTTACCGACAAGCTACTCACGTGGATTAAATATAGATATGGATGTAGAACAGGCGAAGCCATAGAAGAAGGCATCAACACCATTAGCACGGCATAGACAATTAATGTTTCATAGCTAACTTTGTCAAGTTTTATCGCACTTATATCCCGAACCTGTCTTACTTAGTACGTAGATGTTTCATCCTACTAACTACCGACGGTTTACATAAGTTATCATAAAACTGCAGAGTTAGAGTGAGGAGATCCTCTCTTGGCCATTAACTATCATTATTACAGACAATATTGCATCCGACAACTTTGTTCATTTTTCTTTCAGTATTTAAGCTTATTTCTGTATGATAAGACGTAATTTTCGTCAGTTTCATTGTTATACACAATGAAGTCAATTGCCGCTGTCAACTTGCCATGCAGGACCTCCTCCGAGTCAACCCCGAACCCCCGCACAACCTCTCATATAAACAACCAAACCCAAAACGAAACTCATCAATAACACCACCACAAACACTTCATCAGAATCCCACAATGTCACTTCCAATTCTTGATCATTTTGCTATCCTGGTCTCGTACCAAACCCTCCAGACAGTCACCGAGAAGCTTAAAGACTCTCTTGCCGTCATTGACGGAGGTGCTCACGCGGATGGTCTCACAGTCAACAAACTCATTCATCTCGCCGACGGAACATATCTTGAGTTCATCGCTTTTGTCGACGGCGTGGACCCAGAAAAAAGAAAGGCTCATCGATGGGGAAACCTTGAGGAAGGGAAGATTGCGGATTGGGCTCATACACTGCACAATGAAGCCGATTACGCCAAACTGCAGAAACGAGTGGCCGATGCTGGGAATGGTGTCACTTACGGCGATCTGACTTCACTTCAGAGACATCGACCTGATGGTGTATTGATGAAGTGTCTTGTCTCGGTGGCACTCAATCCTGAAGGTGGCCGTATCTTTCCAGGCACGATTCCCTTCTGGTGCGTTGATGAGACGGAGCGTCATCTACGATCTCCGTTTAAGGCCGAGAGTGGCGATGGTCTGCACGAGTATACAAAGCACCCTTCTCACGCCAAAGGCGTATCGCGAGTCACGATTCTTCTGCCGGAAAAGGACATTGCAACTTACAAGCCTGTCTACGATGCTATTCACAGCCAGAGTGCTACCTCTGGAACGGATGGATACTCGTGGCCGTATGAACTACCTGCTGGGCCAAACTCGGGGAGCAACCAGGTTGTCCTATCAACACTGAACGGTGGAAATAGCAAGGCTGAAATCAAGTTAACGCTTTTGGGCACGACGGAAAGCCCCAAGTCTATTGAGCTTCTTCCTGGGTTGGTCCTCGATTTTGAACATGCTGCATAAGTAGAACGACTATAGTTTATACATGGGTATCTAAAAACAAAACTCCAACTCCAATTCCTTCTACAAAATATTATTCCGCTCAGGCCAGCTGATGTGTGAAGATACGAGATAACGGTCAGTGAATGTCTATAGGTCTAGACCCATCCGACGCAACTGGACACCCAACTCGAACCCTTTGAGATCCAACGACAACCAAGTCTTGCCAGAATTATCACTCAGACGTGCCTTGATCTCATCGCAAACACGTTGCAAGGCTTCTCCCATATGTATCTCCTCCACAACATCGCTACCCAATGCCCCATGTTGGCTCGGCGCAATGCCCCAGCTGCCACTAAAGGTACTAGCCGTCACGCACAATACCTCATCGTCCCCTATCTCGAATGGAAACAGGAGAGTAGGTGCAAGGTAGTTGATGCCAATCAGAATCTCAGTTACCTGACAGTCCCCGCACTTGTCTGCTATCACAGCGCCCTCTGATAGGGTTCGAGGGAAATTCTGGATCGCTTTAATGCTGGTGGGCATAGGCATGCCGGTGTGAACGTGTTTGCAATCCCGGTGCCAGGAGAAATCGGCACGACATATCGGGCAGGAAATAGGGATTTCATTGCTGAGAGCTTCTTCGACCATGAAAAGAGCGCATTTGCTTCCAAACATGTGGCCGCATGGAAAGATGCGGGCTCGGTGAGAGAAGTGCAACATGTCTGGGTCATAAGTGTGTTCATGAGGAAAGACAGTCATCTCATCGAGACATATTCCACATTCGAGATGAAGATTGTCATACTGGTTTGGATCTTCCAGAAGAGCGTCCCTGAGAGCTGGCCAGTAGGTCTCGGTTGTTCTGGGGTGGCCATCGGCGGGTTTCTGGTTTAGTAGGCTGTCTATCGACAACACGGTTGTGGTTTGTAGTGACATTCTGAATGATGTTGGTTTCTGGTATAATAGGATGTCTAAGCATCGTGGGATGAAATACGACTATCTGCAAATCAACGTTTTTGGATGGCTATATACTGTGATTCAAATGTGTTGATGGTTATTGTTCTTCGTGAACATGTTCCTTGACAAAGACATTCATTATTCACTTTTCCTTTCAGTTCTATCCAAGAACCATTAAATATGGCTGTTCTTTCCAGCGTGAATATCGCTGTAGTCTTCAACAAAGGAGTGTCGCAGACGTCTCTGAACAGTCGTGGCCCATTGTTGAACAACAAACTAGTATTAAGTTTTTAGTCATCGACGAACAGGGAGAACATTCATCATCAGTTTAGCTTCATATGCATGTATTAGCTCTTTTGACTATCAAATTAGTTTGAACATCGGATCAGTGTGCATATCGAGGACAAATGAGCTGTGATGTTCTGATTGAGGCATATAGTTTAGAGGACCCTACTTACTGAAGCTGGACAAACATCTTTCCAGCATCTAATCACGGATCCCACGATGGATTCCATTACAGATGCTATCCCCATCACTGGCACCTACTGGCCCGTCTTCAAACGGGAAGTGGAAGCTGACGAAGCCAGAGTTCGTCCCATTCAGCTTGAATGCCTAATCTGTTGCGAGCTAATGACCACAAGTCCAGACGAACCAGATCATACCTATGTCGGTACTCCATCTCATGGTGCTCAGATCCTTCCATGCGGCCATATGATTGGAGCCAGCTGCTGGTTCGAATGGCTCGACCGCATGAAGCGTATCGCTCCTAGGAAGAAATTTGACAAGTGCCCCTGCTGCAACATGAAGTTTCGTTTTCACACCAAATGCGGTCACAGAACCGCAGGGAGATTTATTCCAGATACGGTGGCTGAGTATTCTGCGGTTCCTGCTCTTCTTTCTCACGGAGGTCGTATCTCATCAAGATGCTGGTGGTGCGAGCTTAAACTGGCGATGAAAGTGCTGTGCAGTTCAGCACAAATCCCCAGCCCCAAGGTACAGCCGGGCGAGTACACGTTCATGATCTTCCATGTTGAAGGCAACCCTCTGCTCTATCAATATCCTTCTTATCGCTTGCCCAGCCAACTTGACACCATTGTGCGTGAACTTGAGATTCCGCAAGAGTTGGTTACAATTTGGGATGTGGTTCACTTGACCTGGAAACTCAATTCCGTAGAGTTCTGGTATGAAAGGGATATTGCGCAAACAGAGTTTTCTATCTGTGTTTTCCGTTCTTATTCTTTCATCCCGAAACCTGGGACGGAACTTATATCGGTTTGAGGGGGCAGGTGAAGGAGTGTAAGATGAAGCGCTGGCGCTATGTAAAGAGGTAAGTCATCATGGATAGAGAGAAGAAATAGACTGGGTTTCGAGGAGTTAATGGTTGCTCCAAGGTAAGTTGTTGACTGGTTTCATCTGCTTATAGACAGTACTCTACTGAAGGGTGGCACTCTGATGGTCAACACGCAATCAGCAGATAAGTATGAATCATATAGTTGTTTAGCGCTTACTCAACAGTGATTGCGATACGAATAGAAAACGAATAGGATCATAACTATAATTTCCCTTCCTAGTCGGTGATATAGTCTCGTTGAATTATCTGCAGTGACAAACACGGTTTGTAAAATACCCCTTTTCTTTGTCTGCCATAATCCTCCTTACTTCTTGTTAGGCCACCATGATGCCCCATTCTTATGCATTCTTTTATTGAACTTGGTTGCTTTTACATATTTAAGCTGGGTCATTCAGTGACGGGAGGCAGAACGAGAAAAATACGCCTCTTACAAGAGATTATCATCACCTTGGGGTTTGGCAGGCAGTGAAGCAGTCGACCAAATGTCACTGGCACTACTCTACAGTGCTCATCCGATCAAGTGCCTTCATCTCCCATTTATCACGTTCCCAGCCACCAGGCCATTCTGTCATAAAATCTCCTCCTAATGTGATCTCGAGGAGTGGACAGTGTGAGTCGCGCCAAAGGCATGCTTTGCTATGGTGGAAAGTTCAGCAACAAAGTCGGAACTCAACGCACCTGGCAGCAGCCTAGATGTTGGATTTTCCGTTCCCCCTTCCTTGTATAACAAGCCCACAACATAGAACCGAGCCCAAAGTGCTACCTGAAACCTGATGTACACCACCTGAGAGCGCGCCAAGGGTACCAAAGCGCGCGAAGATCGTCAAGTACCGGACGAACGCACTGTCGCAATGTTAGTTAGGCTTTCATCCCGACGTGTTGGATGAATTGTTATGCGTTCTATGTCCTAGGCATATTTCTGAAATAGATTCACGAGAAAGCAGATTTGACAATGACACAAGCGATAGCTAGAATACCCAGTCCCAATGGCCCTGTTTTCTTATCTTTAGAATCACTGCAGATGGTGGTCAAGTAAACACCACTTGGTATTATAATACAATTGTGCGCCCCTAAATAACCCAGGAAACAAGAGAAATGGTGCTTGAAAAGCTGGAATAGCGTGAATATCGCCAGATGAATCCCTCCGACGCGTTCTTCTTTACTCGGCACGCGAACCACTGCTGTGGCGTGCGCGTTTTCGGGCGCTGCTGGTGGCAGGATGCATCTTGTCGTTGCGCTCTCGCTTGAGCTTGTCGTCCAAGACACGGGCTGGTCCTTGTTAGCATGCATATGTTGTGTCGCGAAGCTTGTAAACGTACTGAGAACATCGTATCCGAACTGGGGGTGCTCCAAGCACAGGGACTTGAACTCCGATTCGGCCTCAGCGCGCAGGGTGTGCGAGCGCGTAGCCCAGAAGCTTGCGACGGGGGCGCGGATCGTGGTATCGTCGTTGCTGGTGAAGGCATAGACGTAGCGGGCGTACGCAATCTCGCCCTTGGCGGTAGAATTGACGCAGTGAATCTTAGAGCTCGAGAGAGTCTTGAGTCCAGCAACGCCAAACTTCTCGGCGAGCGTGTAGATACGGGCATGCTTGAGCAGCTGGTCGCCACTGTCGTCGACTGACGGGATCGCGGGGTCGGATTCGAGGACGCGCTGGCCGGGGAGCTTCTTGGGGAAGTATTCGCCAGTGTAGAGGAACTCGAGGAAGCTGCCGACAGTATCGATGTCGTAGTCAGGGAGCTCGATCTGACGCGGCTGCAGGGTGTTAAGAGGAGATCCACGGTTTGAGAAAAGGCCCGCGCGAAGGCACCGAGGTACTTACGCTGCCGTCCTCGACAAAAGTGTCGCAGATGTCCTTGAAGTAAGGGCTCTGCGTTAGGAGGCCTTGATGCGCAGTGAGAATAGATTGATCGCCTGATCCGATGAGCAGGGTGACAATTGGGCTCATGAGGTAATTGGCGAAGGTAATTCGAGGCTCGACAATTTCTGAGTCGGCGAAAGGAAGCTCAGTGTCGTTGGCGTTCTCATTCTCGTTCTCCTCCTGGGTGTTCTCTGGCGCAGTCTCTTGCGTGTTCTGCGTCTCAGACATCTCGACGTCGCCTGTAGGCTCGACCGAATCCTCGTGCTGGTCGGTAGGCATGATTGCGCTTGTGTGAGAGTAGGGAACGAACGTGTATTTCAATTTCAATCAAAAACGAGTGAAAGTTGTCGCTGAAAATGGTATCAGGTAAGAGGAATCGCAAGTGATGAAAGCTAAGGGTCCGTGTGGATAGGTCAACATGAGAATCCCGCCTGTGGTGGGCAGCTACGACTGCGCGATGAATACCGCTAGTCCATATGCGGAAACGAGCTTGGTTCCTTAATGCCTTGTGCGCAAGGCATCTGTACATCAGCCTTTTTGGCTACCCTACACAATTCACCGTTACTGCCGCTATCGGGGTGCCCCGCCAGGTCCACCCCCACTAAGATCTGAGACGTCTTCAATTAGCAATCGATAAAACGTCTCGGCAAGCAAACATCACCCTCCACCAACACAATATCCTATTGTTCTGTTTCTTTGTCCTTTAGCCACCAAATTTTGCAAGTGATCAGGAATCACTGCTATAAAGATGTGTGCAGCACAGGTAAGAACACCTCATCATCACATTCGTTGCAATTCACTCCTGCACCGAGACATCCGCTATGGATTATACTAAACTTCTACGCCAGCTTGACATCCGGCCAACTGCCGATGAAGCTCGAGATGCCTACAACCAAGAATGGACCGACTCAACACGACCCACGCTTCTCCCTGTCTGCGCCTCTGCTCCTGCCGACCTCCTGACTCCTTCCGCTATCTACCTGAAGCTCTCGTCAGGGTAGGCTTGCTATACTTCCATTTCGGAGCGCCTTGTCTGACTCACACTTACAGGGCAACTGCCGAATACTCGTTTCTGCTCGAGAGTGCAACTGGTAGCACAGAGACTGTTGGACGATATAGTTTTATTGGCGCCAGTAAGCTTCTTTGAGAATAATTATACTGGACAATGTCTAAATTCCTATTCTAGACCCTCGGAAAGTGTTGGCTACTGGCGATGGCTACGAGCATTCCGGCGACCCTCTCAAGATTCTTGCTGCCGAGCTCTCTCAAGACCGAGTTCTCGATATTCCTTCACTAAGGCTTCCGGCACTAACCGGTGGTGCCGTTGGCTATGTTTCATACGACTGTATCAAATACTTCGAGCCCAAGACCGATCGACCTCTCAACGATAACCTGAAGATCCCTGAAGCTTTGTTCATGCTATTCGATACTATTATCGCTCTCGACCACTTCCGTTCGACATTGACCATTGTCACACACATGAGATTGCCAAAGAACCCCACGGACGATATACAACCTGCCTACGACGAGGCCTGCAAGACCCTCCGAAAGACCCTCGATATCGTCTACCAGCCCGAAACACCTCTACCTCCCCAAACTCTTGGTACTCAATCCGAGTCAGACCAAGAGTTTTCTTCGAATGTTGGCCGTAAGGGTTACGAGACATTTGTTACAGAGCTCAAGAAATACATTGTCAAGGGTGACATTATCCAGGCTGTGCCTTCGCAACGTTTCAAGCGAAGCACCAAGCTTCACCCCTTCAACATCTACAGAACACTCAGAACACTCAACCCCTCACCCTATGTGTTCTTTCTCTCTTGCGCCGATTTCCACATCGTCGGTGCTTCACCAGAGTGTCTCATGAAGACTGACGGATATGCACCCTTGCCCTCTGACTCAAGGATTGCTCACTCACCAGCTGAGGCCCGATCAAGACCCCGTATTGTGAACCACGCCATTGCTGGTACAATTCACCGTGGAAAGAACGCCGCAGAGGACGAGAGATTGGCGGCTGAACTTCTGGCCTCCAAGAAGGATCGCGCTGAGCATGTCATGCTGGTGGATCTTGCCCGAAACGATGTTAACCGAGTCTGCCACCCCATGACAGTAAAGGTTGACCAGCTTATGAAGATCGATCGTTTCTCTCATGTGCAACATATCACTTCGGAGGTTTCGGGAACGTTGCGCCCGTCATGCACCCGCTGGGATGCCCTACGATCCATCTTCCCTGCAGGAACAGTCTCTGGAGCTCCCAAGATCCGTGCTATGGAGTTGATCTACGACTTGGAAAAGGAGAAGCGGGGTATCTACGCTGGAGCTGCTGGATGGTTCGGTTACGATATCGTCCGTGTTGGCGACAACAGCGAGTCCGAGGACAAGATCTACGTTGATGAGGGACCTATGGATACATGCATTGCCATCCGTACTATGCTTGTCAAGGATGGCGTGGCGTACATGCAGGCTGGTGGCGGCATTGTCTACGACAGTGACCCTACAGATGAATGGATGGAGACGATGAACAAGCTGTCCGCCAACCTCCGCTGTGTGGAGCTGTCGGAGAGATACTTTGGCGATGGAGTGAGCACCAAGACAGTGGAGGAGATCATCGCTAACGAGAGGAGAAAGGGTGAGGAGGAGATCAAGGCAGCTGAATAGTGAGTATATTTTGTATCAGGTCCGTCCAATATTAGAAAATAGACTAAACAATGGAAATGATTGGCTATAATCCTGCCATATTGAAGACATATGCTTACTCATTGTAACAATGCTAATGATATATTCTTCATCATTGTCCTTCGCGAACGGTCAGGATCATCACATTATGCAACGAGAACACTCACAGCCACTATGTTCAGCATCATGGTCTTGAAAACAGGTTGCATTGTTTGGACTGAACAAGTGGAGGTTCAAGCGTAAGAACCAAAACACCAAGTAACTGACCAGTAAACTCTTTACAGCGGGATGGCGATGAGAACAATCTGCATGCTCCGTGGTCTGATACAGTTGAGTGAGAGAACGCCATGAAAATTATTGTTCAGCTCCAAATCCTTCATACGGAACATGAAGAACACTCGTTCTAGTCAATGAATGCTTCATATCGCAAAGCCTATAAATTAGCATCATTGCCCCGACTTTTCAGCCCATTCTCAGCACATATCACAATCATCTGCAAAACAGTGAGTCTACGATACCATCAACAATATCCAGGCCTCACTCTACATACATCTACGAAGATCACTTCAGCACTTACAAGTAAGTAACAACACCAGTTCGCTATCATGTGTCACGGTGAAGCTTTCTGGCCAGCTATCAGACAGGCCATCAACAACACCTCTCAACCCAATGAGGCGGTCAAGGTTCAGTGCCCCGTCTGTCTTGACGTCCTCGCAACAAGAACCGCTTCCGCTATAGAAGCCTTCACAGGGGTAGGAGATCCCACTGTAGGAGAAGTTTTGCTCTGCGGCCACATCATCTGCCCGAAATGCCGACGTACAATCGAGTCTAACGAGAGGCATTCTATATCCTCATGTCCCGTATGCCGTGCAAAGCTGAACTGCTCACGCTGCAGGGTACCTTCTTTGCAGATGCCCATCACGTCGACGCTCGCAACATGGCGCATCCCCATGACTTCGCCCGAGGGTGCAGACCATGGAGGCCAGTGCCCTGAGTGCAGGGCCAAGGTGCAGTTCCACGAAGCTGTCGACAAAGGTGAGTGGCCCCAGGGTTTTGACGACACAGAACCTGGCTTTGTGCAGCTCTTCTACCACACCCTTAACACGCTTGAGCAGAGGGGCCGCAACGTAAGCAAGGCGGTGATGGTACAGGCCCTTAGCTCTATGGTCAACCACGAGTTCGACATATTGATGGCTAAGCGCGAGGAGGCTACGGCGAACAAGGCCAGGGCCCTTCGGGGGGAGAACAACTGGTTCGCGACCCTGCCGCCAGTAATCCCAAGACCAATCCCAAGACCTGGGGCTGTGATTATGGAGAGGGTTCCAAGACCAATTCCAAGACCAAGGGCTATGCGTATGGAGAGGAACCCAACAAGACGCAGGGTGCCACGGAGTATTCCTGATCCTATGTTGATCGATCTCGAGGAAGCGTTGTTCGGCAATGAACAGGAGGATCTAGACCTCATGGACTTGATTCTGCACGGCGCGGAAGACGATTTTGAGAACAGCAGAGCCCGCCGTCGCTAAGAAGCTAGGTCCTTTCACCTCTCGTCTCTGGAAGACGCGTGTAAGTCAGAAGCTTGGAATTTGTGAACGGATACGTCCGCGGTAGTTCAGCCCATGGAAGGGAGCTCGGGCCATGGATGGAACGGCACGGCAGACGGCATACAGAAATGGAGTTTTGCTCATATGGTGGATATGTCTTTTTTGATTATTTGTTAGACGGTGGTGAAACGGGGGCACAGGTACAGGCCGCAGGGGTCAGAAAGGGCACTCTGAGTACTTAAGCCACGATATTGATGATCATTCGCCACACGTATATTGACTCGCCTCTAGGCCTTATACTGGCTGACGATAATGTCTCTATACAGCGGAATATACAGGTTTGAAAGCGGAATTGGCCTTTTCTGACCCTTGTGGCCTGTACAGTAAAGGCGTTAGATTGCGATTCAGGAACGATAGCTTATGGATACCTAGATTGTTGAGCCGCTCTGCAAACGGGAATAAACAAAATTGATTTGGCAATGGGTTTTGAGAAAGGAAAAAAAGGGTTCTCGGCACACTTGTGCCGTCGGAGCCGTTTTAGCTGCCGTGTCGGTCGATCTTGTAGTGTGATGCCATGATGAGTAAAGTGACAACCCCTCGTGACCGCGGATGTTTACAGTTTTGACGATGGGTAATAAATCTGAAGGCGTCAGCCGTTGATGCTATCGTACGTCAGCCAGAAACTACCGTCTATGGATATCCATTGTTTTGTGTGAAAGAATTAGGCACCATGGCAAAGGGTAAGCGATGTAACTATTTGCAGCCACGCAACACAAGGCGCGTAGTGTAACACGTAAGATGCATTGCAAAACAATTCTCGGATATCGGCTCGCGAAATACATATCAACGAATCCTGACGAGTCAATTCACGTGTCAATCAATACAAACAAACCTGCGGGTGGAAATGAGAATCCGGGATATATATGCCGAGAGTATTAATACTATCGAAAACTGCAGAGAGGGAGCAGGAGCTCTGAAGCAAAGGGTTCTTTCTTCCTCTGTAATTATTAGCAAGCAGCGCTGTAAGAAGGAGAAGGAGAGAAAAAAGAGTGGGCGTAATAGCATCATCTCACCGCGCCGTGCCGGTATCCGATCGCGGCCAATCGACCCCGGCAAGTCGGCACGTCGACATCCACCTTTGTCAAACGCCCAGTTTTTAGTCTGGCCTTTTTTTGGTTGTGAGAATTAATACTACGTAGAGTAGAGATGGAGGCAACAGAGAGGAATATAGAATAAAAGGATAGTAATTATTTAAATAATACATAATCACTGGAATAATATGTCTGTTATATACATGCTCAGCCCAGGTTCTAGACTATCAGCCACTCAACTACTAAAGCAAAACTATCTACTATTTACATGCATGTCACTCTCTCGCTTCGCTTCTTGGGCATCCACAAATTCCTTTTAACCCCTACTACCACCAATCCCACCCTCCACTCGAACTTCCATCCGCTAGTGGACAAGCCCGTTGCTGTCTCGGAAGTGCGGCTTCATTCTTTTGCCTATTGAAACTCGTTTCTTGTGGCCTTTGCCGTCTCTTCCAGATACATTTCGTTTGTTTGCTCCATAGCTGATCCATAGTTCATATATTCATATATCGCCTTAACTCCGTAACCCATTCTAGACTAAGAATAGACCACTCACTTGCTGCACTTCTTTATTCCCTGCTTTCCCGCCTCCATCATCGTCCTCTTGTCGTCGTTGTTCCCCAAACCTGTGGTTCCTGGCCTTTTTTGACACCACACACCCCCCCTTCTAGCTTCTGAAGCCCATCCATCCTCTGTCTCTTCCTCTCTCTCCCTCTCTCTCTCTTCCCGCCCGCCTCTTTCTTTTTTTCTACTTGCCTTGTACTCCGTACTCCCGTTACATACCATTCCAGGGGCTTGGCCAAAGTTCCATTTAAGCCTAGAAGCCGTCTATCTGCCAAGATATTGAGCTCCCGCTTTTGTCTTTCACCTTTACATCACGTCGCATTTTGAGCCTCAACAACCTGCCGGCCAAATCAAATCGAATCATTTCAAAGCCGCCGCAATTGTATACGACACAAATACTATAACGATACGAATACATCACATTGCCGCCTCTCGATTACATAAACACGCCTCAGCTTTCTTACCTTTACCTTGAATGATACCGCGATAGATGCCTTCCGCTCTGCAGGCCGACATGGATCCCGCCGTTGTCGGCCTCCCTACCACGATCGCCATCGCCGGCCTTCTCGAGGTCGGCGCCGCTGCCATCGACATCCTCAGCGACCTCAACATCTCGCCCCAGCACGACACCGTTTTCCTCAATATCCTCCTCCGCGAGGTCAAGGAGTGTCGATCCTCCGTTCACGCCTTCTACAAGACCCTCAACCTTATCGAGAACAACCAGATCCCCTTCCCTGCCCGCGCAGCCTGGATCTCCCTCGACACCCTCGTCGCGACCATAACCGACACCGTCCTCGCCTTCTCCCGCCTCTCCACGCTATGCTGCACCATCGACGACGAGGCATCGCGGTCGAGCCCTGAATATGCGGCCAAGCATTTCGAGAAGCGCATCAAGGCGCTGTGCGCAAGGATCCGGTGGCATAACCTTTCGATCGCCATGATGATGACAATAGTGAACTGGTGAGTCGAGAAACGGTACCTACCCTGTCAAAAAAACAGGACACACGGACCGCTACACGAACAATTGGAGCTTTTTACTGACGGACAAATTCAGCCCCGGAGAAAAAGACGCAAAGAACAGCCGCGACGAACTCGCGCACCGCGTGGCAAGATTGCTCACATTCAACGTCGGCCTCGCAGCTCGATTGCGACACACCAGCCGGCCCGGATCCTCGGCTGCCAAGACGACGGCGTCGGGAACCCAGGCCCCCGATACTCCCGAGATCACCCCCGTCAATGTGGGGCGCATATCCGCACCGGTGTCTTGGCCCGCCTCCGCATCCCCCTACTCTGGCACCCTTGCGAACCTCACTTCACCAAAGTCGCTGTCCCGCATTATCCTGCCGGTAGAGCTAAGGGAGCTGCGCGATGATTATGAGTACTACACAGCCGTGTTCCCTCAGCAGGTCGGTGGCTGTGAGTTCCCTACTGGTGGTGTTCTCATGGGCACTCCGTATGATATCGCGTCAGCCCGGTGAGAGATGGGGCAGGAATATTGAATGTTCCTTGGTCCCAGGAGGATCTGTTGTCTGTCGCCAGTTCAGAGACAACACAATATGCAAAGTTGGTGTTTGGGCCGGAGTGTAAGGCAACTTGAAGCCAACTCCGTCCACGTATAGCAGTTGAGTGGGGGCAACTAGACGGGCATTTCAAAGGGGTATTACGCGTAATGATTTTTGTTTTCACACGGAGTCGATTCATTCAGCTAGGCATTTGCATTTTCAATCTTCAAAGTAGAGATATCCATCCAATCAATTAATCAAACATTACTCAGTTGCTCGTGCTATGCTATGTTGTGCGATGTATGCTATGCTAAGCTTTATCTAGATGTAGAGCTTGCTGCCGTGGTACTTGGTCTTGCCAGAGTAAGACTCAGTCTGAACAGTGGCCTCGGTAGATCGCTCGGGGAAGCCCTTGAACGACTTGGCGTATGTAGCGACGGAGTGGGCAATGAGCTTTGGGATGTTAGTGTTACAGGCTCGAAACATGTTTGTGAATGCGACTTACCTTGGTGTTCACCTCCCAGGCGGTGTAGTTGAGATTGGTCAGATCATCGCCAATCTGATGGTAGTTCTTGTCGTACCAGACACCGGCTTCTCCACCGAACATCTCAACCTCACGCTCCGTCTTGACTCCCTCGGCACCAGTGGCGATACCTCCGGCCGGGATTCCTCCGCGGATAAAGCCATCGTAGTCACTACGGCCGTCAAAGGGAATGAAAGTGTAGTTGAGGCCTTGATCCTCGTACCAATCGACGTAAAGGTTACGCAGCTCCTCGGATCCCTTGGGGTTTGCAGCGTTGGTGGCGTTGTAGATCTGGTAGGCAAAGTTGGGACTGGCCATCATGTCGTAGTCCATGAAGAGGCGGATCTTGCGGTTCTCCTCCTCGGAAAGAACGGAGACGTAGTGGTCAGATCCGAGGAGACCCTCCTCCTCGGCGGCCCACCAAGCAAAGCGGACGCAGTTGTTGACGCGGTACTTGGTCAGCTGAACAGCAACCTCAAGCACAGAGATACTGCCAGAACCATCGTCGTTGATACCAGGGCCCTCGGTAACACTGTCACTGTGGCCACCAAGCATGACACAGTTCTCGGGGTCACCGCCACGTGTCTGGGCAATGATGTTGGTGGTAGAGATAGTCTTGACTTCGGAATTGATGTAGGCAATAGCATCAACCTTCTCGCCATCCTTGAGCTTCTTAGCAACCGCCTTGCCCTCCTCGCCACCGAGGCCAAAGGTAGCGACGTGGTTGGGAGAGGGAGTGCCCAGAGTGCCGTGAACCTCATCCTTCTCGTAATTGTATACAATAGCAGCAATAGCGCCCGCTTTGCCAGCGTTCTCGGACTTGGTGCCGAATGGGCAAGTACCACGGAGGACGAGAGCGATGTTGCCGTTGACTTCCTTAGGGAAATCGGACTCGTCGCATCCTTCGTTGTTAACGAGAATAACGTCGCCGTGAACAGGCTCCTTGTTCTTGGTAGGAGGGGTCAGGCCCATGGGCGCGACCTGCTTGGGTACAGAGTCTCCGAGAATGAGTCTCGACTCATAGACATTTCCCGAAACAGCAGGGAACTGCTGGTTGGAGACGGAATAGTATCCGCCCAGCTTAGCTAGCTCAGCATGGATGTAGGCCAGCGTACCGACATGACCTTGTCGCAGTCAGTCACCTGAGTTCATGATAAGATGCCGATCTCGGCTGACTCACCTTCACTGCCGATAACACGAGTAGGGTGGCCGTACTCTTCTTCGCCATTCTTAGCAATTTCGTACAGGTCCTTAGCTCTGGCCTCAAGGTTCTCAGGCTTGATGCTCTTCTGCAGGTCCTTGGTGTCAATCAAAGGCAAGTCATTGCCCCAAGGACTCCATGAGAGCTTGGGAGCTTGGAGGTTGAGCGGGATCTGAAGAGCTGAGACGCCCGAAAGAGCGGCCGTAGCGGCGACGAGACAGACTCCCTTTGTTGTCATTTTGGCGGCGTTTGCGATAACAAGAGGAGAGAGTGTGAGGATGGATGGAGAGAGGGAGAGAGGTTGTAGAAGGAGGGTTTCACTCAAGCCCCCAGGTCCAGGTCCAGGTGATACAAGCAGCTTGTGACGTGATGATGCTGGGAGCTCTTAGCTCACTGTAGCTTAGCTTGGTTGCCCTGCCAGGAACCCGAGCCGCCCTTGCTTATCTTCTTAGATCCCTCCGCCCCCGCGCCCTGTCTCAGTTGGTCTTGGCGATGATCGGCGACACCTACCCTGGACTTTGTGTCTTGACTATTCGCGTGGGCTACATGAACATATAAGACTATCTAGCCAGTAAATCTTCAAGAAATAATTCAGAGCTATGTGCGAGTTCTTTCAGATGCATCTCTCCTCTCCGAGAGGTTTGTGGTTGAGTGTGGGTTTCACGTAGATATCTTGAACTGAATTCATCGAAGTCGTGTGTCACCAGTCCCGGTTACCACATAAATGATGAGTATTTGAAACCAGTAGGAGTATAAATTGGAATGTTCTCCTACCTCCAGTCACGATCTAAACCAAGTGATGGGTATTTGCAATTTAGCATGTAACTTCATACACGTCCCTTTTAATAATTAAGTATACGATCAGACGACACCAGGTTAACCGGCAAGGCTGCTGGACCACAAACGGATCCCTCAATTGCACACATCCATACCATCACCAGATCATATTCGACACTAAAAAACCCGATTTTAATACGCCTTTTTCAACGATCAGTCTACGACTATTTGATTGGCTTAGCTATATTCTTACGCCAAGACTACTCTACCAACCACCATCATGCCTCTGACTAAACTATACCTATACAGATATTGTCAGCTCACTCAGCGAGTGAAATCAGATAGGGTTCTTACATACCGCGGAACGACGAGAGAGCAGAGTGACAATGCTGACGCTGACATAGTGGGCCAGAATAAGCAGTTAAAGTGAACCCAACTCCCTTTTCACTGCACTCGTGAGTTTACTTTTTATCAAAACGAAAATAGTTGTTCAAGTGCTCAGGGTAATTTATCACTATGCATCCTGCCTACACACTGTATATCGGCCTCGAGGCTCGGGTGGCAGAATGGAAGAATGACATGTGCGCCACCGTCAGCAAAGCTTTTACTATGCCAGTCGATATGCGGAACCAGGTGAGTCAATATAAAATAGACCAGGTAAAAGAGATGGTGGCTTATACTCGATACAGGTTGATGAGAAGAGACCTCTTATTGTCGAGAAGCAAGTTGAAGAGGGATGGCAAAGATCGGAAAAGGAATGGACGGAAAAGAAATAGTTGTACGCTGGGGTGATCCTCTAATATTGTGATATCAAGTTCCTATATCATATTGGTAAACAAAGACATAGTTTCTATTTGCTCAACTCCATTCTATAACTCCTCTATCCCATAACCATCATCAGTTTTCTATTCCGTTACAGGTTAGCCATCTCGACATAATCCTGCTTCTTCGTCGCCCGACCTCCAAATCCCCATCTAGTCTGATGCGCAATCTGGATCTCAATATCCAGATCCTCCGCCCACGCCCACACCAGTCCGGGGTTCTTCTGGAACATCCTTCCCGCAGCGATAAGATCCAGCTGCACATCATCCTCGTCCTTTCCGCCCGAGAGGATCTCCTCTGCTAGGGTGCCGGTCTTGATGCTGCCTACGGAACTCACGAGCGCCTTGTCGCCGACTACCTTCTTGATGTGCTTGGCGAACTTGGCCTGGTAGCCTGGGCCGCCTTGGACCTTTTGCTCGCGGTGGTTTCCGCCGCTGGATACGTCAATGACATCGACGCCGCGGTCGGCGAGGAGGGCGGAGAGCTTGGCGGCTTGGTCGACGGTCCAGCTCTCGCCGGTGTAGTTGGGGTTGGTGTCGAGCCAGTCGGAGGCACTGAGACGCACGAACAGGGGCATTGTCTCGGGGATGACAGCACGGACAGCCTCGGCGAGCTCGACAGCAAGACGGGTGCGGTTCTCGAAGCTGCCGCCGTACTGATCCGTTCGCTTGTTAACGGCGGGTGTAAGGAATGAGCTGACAAGGTAGCCGTGGGCGAAGTGCAGCTCGATCACGTCAAAGCCAGCAGCAACAGCACGCTTAGCGCCCTTGACGAAATCCTTCTTGAGCTGCTCGATCTCACTGATGGTCATGCTGCGAGGGGTAGGGTACTCGTCGTCAAAACGGTCGGTGCTGGGACCCATGACATCGTCGGGCCAGCCGCCGGCTTCCTCTGTGGCAACGGCGCCGGAGCTGATCCATGGGGCGACGCAGCTGGCCTTGCGACCAGCGTGGGCGAGTTGGATGGCAATCTTGGCGTTTTGGCTGTGGGCGAAGTCGACGTTCTTGCGGAGAGATTCGACATGGGCATCGAGCCAGATACCAGCACACCTTGGTTCATTAGCATCAGCAGAACAACACAGGAGTTAATGAGTGCGACTTACTCAGGTGTAATTCGACCATTGGCCTGGACGGCGGTAGCCTCAATCATCATAAGTCCAGGCTGCATATACTGTTAGTCTCAGGTCCTCAAAGCTATGAAGAACACCACTTACACCACGCTGAGCCATACCGCCGTAATGGGCAAGATGCCAAGGCGTCATGAAACCCTCATGGCTTGAGTACTGACACATGGGGCTGACCCAGATTCTGTTCTGCATGGTAACATTTCGAATCTTGAGCGGCTGGAACAGTCTAGGGACAGGTCTTCCGTTCTGGGGCTTGATAGCCAGACCAGCGGGAGGATCTTGCTCTGGCGAGAAGAAGGGAACTCCCTTTGCCGCTTTGTTGTAGAGAGTATCACTCTTTGCGGGAGCGGGCGAGAGACGAGTGGTGAGGTAAGCAGACATGATGAATTATGCAAAGGCTGGTAATCAATATGAATGGATGCGTTGTACTGGATAATACCAAACACTTGCCATGGCCTGGGGACAACAGTTTATATATCGAAACATTATGGGTCTCTGACGTTGTGATTAGGAATCACGGCCATCGGAATTCGGTGTAAATCCTCCATATCGATCTACCAATGGCGCGAATCTCAGAGAATCGGCTTTAATCTCGGCGGGAGTAAGGTGCATTGACTGATTAAGGCAGTTCAAAGACTCGCCATAACGTGAAGACATGATGGAGACTGCTGAAATGACTAAGGAATCTTCTAGGTCTGGGGAAATCTCTTCCTAGTGGTCACAATGTGGGTTAATATCCCCACTCACATCTGGAAGCAAAACTTTGAATAACGTTATTCAGAAAGTGGGTTAAATACCGTATAGCTAGACTTGGTCCGCTCTACTAAGTATGCCCAAGTCCAAATATTATAGATCAAAATATTATACAATTATAAATACGCTCGCCTCAAAAGACAGGTCCGGCCGTCCCACTCCAGCAACGCCTCACTTTCATGTTGATCATGGCTCAAGCAGCCGGCTGTTTACCCTGCGTAACCGCCCACTCCTTCGTCGGTCTGAATCTTGCTCTGTTGCTGGAGCCAGCTTTCCGAGTAGACCACTTGTGCTGTGCCGCTTTCGTCCTCGTTCAAGGTCTTCCGCTTCTTCTGTACTTGTCTTGGAAGCTCCGAAACTCCTGCGACCTATGACCTTCTGCTCATCATCAGGATCCAAGAATCGGTTGATTATGCGATGATCCAAGATCCTCTGTTCTTTATCATGTGGCCCAGCCTTTTCTGTTTTGGGCCAGATGTATCCGTAGAGCTTAGAATGCCGCTCGCAGCGAGGACATTCTTTGCGTTTAGCGTATGCATTCTGTTGTACAAAGTCTTCATGGCAAGTCTTGCAATCAAGCCATCCCATCTCAGGTTCCGACAGAAGTAGCAGCGTGCGGTTGTAGTCTCCAGGAACTCGCGTTCGAGACGGTGGTGTGTCTTGCTTGTAGACACGACGTTGGTATTTCTTGCGTTTTGGCTGGTTATCCTCCTCAGCCGCTTGGTCTTCCTCCACCGTCTCGATACTAATCGTAATTGGCACAACCGGTGGGGGAACTACCGTGACTGACTTCATCATTTCGGGCTCAGGATCGCTCTCGACGTCGGATTCCATCGGGGCGTTGAGTATGGCTTGGATAGACATACTCTCCAAGCCGCTTCGACCGCTCGACTGTCGCGTCGTTGTTTCTGTCTTTTGTTGTGGTGATCGTGAACCTTCAGTGCTCTGCGGCGAGACTGGTGCGACCCTGCTCTGTTCATTGTTCTGCTTCTTCACTGTGCCTTTCAATGGCGTTTGTGCCATAGGCTCTGGCGTCTCTTTCTCGGGCGAAGTGACATCTGTCTCTACGGCACCACTCGACGTTTCACTAGCTGTCACAGATGTGCTGCGCGACGATGAATCATCTTTGGGAGCTGAAATCTTAGCTCGCTTCGCTGGTGTCTTGGGCGGTGTTGCGAGGGCGTCGTGTGGTCGTTTGCGGCTGTTCGTTTGCTCAGCAGGAGGAGATCTGGCACATGAAGTCTCACGAGCTAGCAGTGATCCTCGTGAATTTCCTTTCGTAAGTTGAGATCGCATATTGGGAGTGGCCGATGGTGTTCGCGAAGAGCCAGAAATGCTGTCGTCTCTACGTCGTCGCCGCAGTGAGTACCCATCTGACTTTCCCTGCTCAATACTCGTCTTCACTGGCACTGTCCCCTCTTCTGGTTCCCATGCATTTCTCAAGAGCTCCTCGCATGTCTTGCACAAACATTCGCAGTTGTTGTCGCCGAAATAGTTGTCTCCATAGGTAACTGTAATCTCTTCTCCTGCTTCAATTGCTCTGGTTGCGACGATCTCGATTCCTGAATGACTCGTCCTCATAAGTTTGGCGTTCGCTTCGCAATCGTGGTTCGCAAATCGAGCAGGTCCCATGAACAGACTGGTGCACTTGCTTCGTGAGCTGACAACAATGCTGAAATCCTTCTTCTGAGACGAAATTGCCTTTTCCTCCTCTGGTGTAATGACAACCTGGACGCCGGACAGATACTTGATGGCTTCGTTACGCCGGATCGATCTTCTAGCTGTGACGGCAGCCTCGTGGCTGACAATTGTGTATCGGTTCGTTGAGCTGACCTCCCAGGGACAATCAGGGAGGTAAATTTGCACATATCGCCTCAGGTGTCGTCGGAAATCCTCCTTCTCCTTATCTGTTTTCAATCCATTATGAAATCTTTTGAGTCCGTTTGTTGTCAATAATCGTTTCTCAGCGCTGTCCAGATCCTTCTTCAGAACCACCTCCTCTTGCAGGATCTTTGTGATTTCCTCCTCCCTCACACCTCGGGAGGGGTGATACGATGTGCGGTTCTTGGGAACAGTTGTCCAGTAAAACACCTGCTTGCGTTAGAGTCGCATTTCTTCCCATGCGATGCTCCCCCATAAACCACTCACATGATCAACCAAGGCGTCGGTGAGAATGTCATCATATGCTGACACCTGAGCCAGCGTCATGCGCGGCTTCTTGTTGGCCGCACTCTGTGATGGAGGCATTTTCCCGGGTTCGAGGTCTCTCCTCAAGACAGTCTTGCTGTGTAAAGCTGCCGTTGACGAGACAAAAGAGAGTACGTGTCCCTCGAGAAGCTAGCTGTGAAGCCCGAGCGAGAAAAGAGCGGAGATGTCGATCCTTGCTCACTGAAACGCAAACCTCAAGTGCCAAAACCAAGACGATAGTTTCTCAGCTCTCGTTGAGCAAGAATGTCGGAGGTAAAAGAGTGAAACCCAAAGTCAATCCGTTGTTGTTAATTTCAGCTGAGACGGTAGCGCAACGTCATAGTCTGAACACACAGGGGTTCAATCTCTTCAATAAGGAACGATAATCGCTGGACCGAAGTCAAAAGGCTGAGACTCGAGTGAGATAAAATGATTGTAAAGCGGGTGGCCTCTCCGAAATATCGGGCTTGAAGGAGGGAAGTGTTGATCAAGGTGGAATGACATGATATTAGCTCGCTTCCTTTCTACGTTAGGGGCTTGCTTTGTTCCTCTTCCTTGAATAAGGCCGGTTTGGGGCATTGGCCAGGCGACGGGTGGGGGCTGTGTAGGTTAATCCCTTTTGTTGGTATGGAGGTGTGGCTTTCAGCTGTGGCTGTGAGCACGTGATCCTAGTTCGAAAAGTTCAACTATGGAGTTAGGCAATTGACGATATCCTGAGCTGGAGTGGTGAGAGTTGAGATATTGAACCTCCGCGCGCGGAACCACAGTCAAAATGATTCAATTAAAGGTAAGCTCTTACAGCACTATAACGCTATATATGTACTGACCATGGTAGACAATGCTCAACTGCATTGACAACTCGGGCGCTGCCCTTGTTGAATGCGTCTTGGTCGTCGGCCAGAAGCGACATGCCCGAATTGGTACGATACCCCTACGATAGCGAACTCATACGATCCACTCGGCTTCATCGACGTATCACGGCATATAACTAACTTCATCTACAGGTGACCGTGTTGTCGTCGTCGTTCAAGAGCAGCGTGGTAGCTCCTCCGGTGGTATGGCCGGTATCTCTGCCGCCAACAAGGTCAAGCGAGGTGACATCCGCCACGCCGTCGTCGTCCGAACCCGATATCCTACCCAGCGCCGAGACGGCTCCGTCGTCAAGTTCGACGACAACGCCTGTGTTTTGCTGAACAAGGCTGGAGATCCCGTTGGCTCGCGTATCAACGGCGCTGTTGGTGCTGAGTTGAAGCGCAAGAAGTGGAGCAAGATTCTGTCTATGGCGCCTATGCAAGCATAATGGATTGATAATGCGAGGTTGGAGCAGTAAAGGGACGGGAAGTCATGTATAAAAGACACAGGATAGATCAGGGGAACACGATTGGCTGAATACAGCCGTGTACGAGTGGAATACTGTACAATTACGATTACTATACTTGAACATTTGCAAGGCGTTGATGCGAGAATAAAGACACCTTTCAGCTCTCACAATTTCACTTAATCACTCTAACATGTCACAAGAAGACGGTTCATGCACGAAAGTAACAATATTTAATGTTGCAGGGCGCGAAGCGCAGCCTGTCCGGTTCAATTTCCTCTCCAAACTAAATCACTGCTATATGCAGTCTAATGCGGGATCTTTCATAGAATACAGCTTTCAATTCCCTTCTAAAAATTCCCGGCGCCGGTGGCATGACTTCGCCATAACCTTTCTAAACGCCATGCCAAACAAATGATAATGAGCCTCCTCCACATCTTAGACAGCGACGTGTCGGTGCCTGGGTATCGATACAAGGTCTCGTTCAAGTGAAAATGTGGCCGCATTCGCAGCAGACGTAGAACAGTTTCTAGCATGCTGTTAGTGAATGACCATTGGTAAAACAAGTGATTTAACCTACCATGCCAGTTTCGGCGCTTCGCTGTTGGGACTGGAAAAAGACGGCTTCGGTGTGCTGGCAACTAGGGCAGGTCTTTGTAGATCGCGGGAGCTGCAGCGCGCAAAAGAAATAAAGTCAGCCAGCAGTCTTTAAGCGATGACAAGCGGGTTCCAAGGAAGACGCCAGACACCCGTGCTCCAACTGCTGTTTCCAACTTATATACTTGGTCAAGTCATGGTCGGCTGCAAACTGCTCGCCGCCAGGGTATAATACCAGAAACCCGGAGCATGTGCCAGCCAGCCCAAGTAATAATGTGTTCGTGCCAGTCATGTCGTCATGTCCATAATCGTTGTGATACAGTTAAAAGATGGTCGCAGTACGATCATGATTCAGAAAACATGGAAATGTCGTCAAGAAACTCTTCACTCGCATCGGAGAAGAAGTCATCAGACTCGGTCTTGTTATCGTCCGAGTCCTCGTCCATCATCTCCTCGTCGTACTCGGCGAAAGGGTCCTCCTCCCATGGCAAGGTGAACTGGCACATGCCCGTGATGGGCTGACTGATGTTGTTGAAAGAGGCAACCATATGGCAATCGGGCTTGCCGCATGAGGTGCAATAGATGACTCCGCCACAACCGTGACAAAGAACAGGTGGAAGATCACTAACCGTTGGATCGGAGCCAACATCCTGGGTGACACCGGCGGTCTCACCGGCCGAGGTGTTGAGGTTGTTGCGGAAGACGCAGGTGGACTTTGCGTCCTCTGTGTACTGGCAAGTTCGGCAGGTAAACTGCAGCTTGTGAGCATCCTGGTCCTCCTTGGGGTACAGCATGTTTGAGCATTCGGAACAGAATCGGAAAGTAATCTGCTCGAGATTCTTGTCGGCGTCGTTGCCCTCGTAGGAGGTGGTAGACTGGGGAGTCGCCATTTTATCGGTCGCGTTGTGGTTGTAGGATGATTTCAAATCGATCAAAAGCTTGATTGGTGTTTGAGAAGAAGCAAACTCGTAAGCTGAAATAAATGGTATATTTCAAGCTGTGAATACGGAAGACGAATGTACAGTATCGTTTGCCGCTCCAGAGCAGATGTCGAGATGTTGATGGAAGAAGAAAGGAAAGGGAAGAATTGATGAAAGGCGGCAAGCACTGGAAAATAGTGGGAGTGGGAGTGAGGAGAGGGGCTCGCTTTGGCAGGTCTTGTCCCACTTTTTATTGCACCTTGGTTTGTGCTTGGGCTGTAATGCTTTTACAGGCAGCCACAGTTTGGAGATTCTGAGGTAATAAAATAGGTTTATAGTTTGAGAGGGATGTTCGGATCTTGATTGCAGTTTGTATGAACAGAAGGAGAAAAAAAAGGAACAAAGTGACAAGGTTGGCAGTGAGTCGAGTTTTGTATGGTATGGCCCAGCAGCAAGTGACTTTGAACAAACTACAAACCAAGGCACAGCCGTCGTTTGAACTCGAACGTGCACCAAGTATCCTTCGCTGACCTTGTTCGTGTGGGCGGGCGGTCACACGTGGGCGGTCTTCAGACAAGAGGGAAACTCACTTTTACAATAACAAGTGATCTTTCATGAAATCTGATTTGGTTGATAATTTCCATAATTACTTCTTTAAAAATGCCTAATTCTAAATTATCCCGCCCTATTTACCAGCCGTTTCCCCTCACAGTATCCTAGGTAATTAACATTATCTTAAACCTCCTCTCGCTTGCCCCTACCGATATATCACATTAGTGCATGGAATAGCTTACAATCCGCCAGGCCTGATTGCTAACTCCTTTTCCTCTGTATTCCTCGTTTTCAACCGCGCCAGATAAGTGGCAAGGCAAAACACTGGGGATAAAGTGTTTTTGACAGGGGTTATTTACGGTGACTCACGGCTTCAGTGAGCGTCAGCTCTTGACTCTGAGGCGGTGATGCCTTAGAGTCATCTTATGAGGCAGCCAGAAATCCTCGCAGCGTGCATGAGAGAACATCACGGTGAAGGCTTTGAAACAATCCATGATTGGGTATCCATCGCCCAGCAGAACGAGGTGGAGCAGGCAATACCAGACCGAAGCGTAAGGCTGGCCGAGCTGAGTGTTTCCGGATCATCACTTGTGCGTTAATCAGGCACAATGTAACATCCGTCACAATAACGATTGAACTAGAAGGATATGCATGCGATAAACACGCATAAAATGGCGTCTTATGAACAACAACTCCTTAGAAAGACGCAGGAACGTAGCTCTCTACCCATTCAATCATCTTTTGCGGATAAGGCGTTGACAAGTGACCAATAAGTGGCACATGAAAGGCTGGGTGAGGTCCACGAGACCATCACGATCGCACGAAAGCGGAATTTGAGGCACGATCAACACGAAAAGGTCTCAGATACGTCCACGTGTATAGATTACATACGTACTCCGTAGTCCATGTAGATTCCTTGATTGGACGAATACGTACACAAATTGTGCTGGCAAGGAAGAAGCTGTCACTAAGCTTTCCCTTCTACTGTAGGTGGCTGGAGCTTCAAGTGTTGAATATAACGCAGCGCACGTACTCTCTGAAACCTCCACTACTATCATCATAGTATCGGTCAACGCAGCGCACAATCTGAATTCACAAGTCATAGATTGAGGTCGAGGGCAACCATGCTTGGTGGTGTAGCGTCACTGAGAGTAGCAGTTCTTTGCATGAAGGCGTATGGAAGGAAAGGCCAAAGCAGCACAAGCATAAATGCCCCAACCGCAATTCAATTCCACATCCAGGAACGGGTTCGATTTCGTTACGCCACAGCGCTAATTCAAGGTGTTTATAAAGATTGCGTTGGCTTTGAGGAGTTGTGTAAGTGGAGGACAACTCCACGCCTCCAGCTGTATTGGTGTTAGAAGCACAAGTTTAATCCTCATCAATCGATTGCCAATTTTCACATCTTTGGTGCGTTCATGTCTGAATAGTTTCACCAGTTCAAAATGTCTTGTGATACTGCAAATGTATTACTGAGTTCAAGCGTGCAAAAGATTTGTCAAACTTCCCTCAAGGTCATCCTGCTTTCGTGATGCAAGCATATAGGTACACGAAGTTCCCCTGAATGCTCACATTTTCTACATTGCTACATATTTCAGTTCGCAGCAATACGAAATAAGTACCAGCCACCTAAAAGAACTCTCGATTTGAGCATACCCAGCGTATTCAATATGGACTTTGATAAGAAGCGGCTGACATCTACCGGGTAATATGGGAAGCCTAAATCTTATTCCGAGTTGATCCAGGTGCATCTTCCCTCATCTTCCACACTGCGCCACAGTAACGAAGGATACAGAAAAGCACGGAGTAATAGTTGGGCATAAGGCAGAAGCCCCAGCCCAGATTGCCGGCTCTATCGGTTGGATTTTGCAGATTCGGAACAGAAAGTTATTCAGCTCTCCATCGCGGGGTCGGGTGACAACGAATACGTTGAACTCCATGTTTAAACATGCACTACGGCCGATCTCATGACCCCCAAGCCAGTAAGCATGCCTTTCTATTGGATTAGACACATTGGAATTGCCAGCCGAACTGGATATATCCCTCGCTAAGAGCCAACCTCAACGGGAGGGCAGCTAGAGCAGCAGTCGTTGAAGGTTAAATCGCTGCAGTGTTAGCATCAAGCCAATCACAGCTCGTGACGGCTTCCTCCTCCACTGAAGCACCCCGCGTCGAACCCCGGCCGGCTTAGCAACAACTCCCATAGCAACCGCGCGCGGGGACTGGGACTGCTACTGGACGGCACGTCATTGTTCCAGTTGAGTCCAGGACCCAGCTCCATCAGCTCCAGCTTACCATACCCAACTAGTAGACTCTCCCGTCCATCTTTGCAACTTTCACCTCACTCAAGACGACGATTCAAAAACGATTGATACTGCGACAACGAGGTTGAATTATTTTCACTCCCACTTATATCCACTCAAAGCTTTAACAGACAATCGCAAATATGGTAAGAGCTTGCAACGCCAGACCTCTCCATTGTACATCACAAAAGAGCCCTCGCTCGTCTACCCTTCCAGATTGTCATTCATGCCTCAATTTTCTTCAGTCCAGCAATCTAACGCCCACCCTTTTTAGGCTGACGCCGGTCTTCCTCCTGGCTGGGAGGTCCGTCACTCCAACTCCAAGAATCTCCCCTACTACTTCAACTCTGTTGAGAAGCAATCGCGATGGGAGCCTCCCTCCGGCACCGACACCGAGAAGCTCAAGCACTACATGGCCACAAACCACAGCGCTGGATCCCGCCCCGGTGCCGTCCCCACTGTCCCTGAGGGCAAGATTCGCGCTGCTCACCTTCTGGTCAAGCACCGCGACAGTCGACGACCCAGCAGCTGGCGAGAGGTACGCGCATTTCAATACAATAGTCTTACATGGTTACGGGCGGCTGACTAACATGATTACTACAGGCCGAGATTACTCGCTCCAAAGAGGAGGCGCTCGAGATCATCCAGGAGCATGAGCAAAAGATCAAGTCAGGCAGTACCACCCTGGGTGAGCTTGCTTTGAGCGAATCTGACTGCTCCTCTGCTCGCAAGCGAGGTGATCTTGGATACTTTGGCAAGGGAGACATGCAGAGGGAGTTTGAAGAAGCTTCCTTTGGTCTCCAGCCTGGTCAGATGAGCGGAATTGTGGAGACAGCCAGTGGTCTGCACTTGATCGAGCGGTAAGTTAATCCTCCAATAATCAGGACTTCTTAACTGACTTCCATTGATTTAGCCTGGAATAATTGAAAAATGTATAATTGATCTAAAGATGTAAATTGACAAAACAGGGCTTAGTTGACATCCCTTGCGCAATGTCGCCAGTCATCCATCGAAGACAGTCTAGTTTGAACCCGTGACACATACGTATTAGTTGTTTTCAGTGCGCCGAGGCCTGATATTGAGTGAAAATGGGTATCATTAAATATTGATTGTTTACAGTATCCTGTCAGGTCTAAGTCTTTACAGTATCCATCCACAACTGGCCTCTACCAGGCTTGCTCTTCGCCTGTCTATCCGTCTTCCTAAGCAAGTATATAACTCTAAACACCAGGCATAATGAACGCTACCACGTCTATCCTGTCAACAGTCTAGAGCCGTCTGTCTTTAGCTAGCCAAGCTCAACACCACACCTTTGAAGGGTTCGACTGTCGTGAAAACCACTGTCATGACTCCCGATACTGTCATTGCTAGAGCAGCGTATGGAGCCGCGCGACTTCTAGTCTCGTACAAATACGATACACCCATGGCTGCACCATTGATGCCAACAGCAATACCGGCAGATATTGTAAAAGGGTCGTCGCCACTCGCCAAATCTTGTTGAGCTGTTTTTAGGAGGGGCCTGAGGCTCAAGCGTGACTCTTTTCCATCAGAACCTTGAAGACTGACGCTGGAGCAGCTGATCTTATCTTCTCGCTTGACACCTAACTTGTCCAACACAAACGGATAGCAAAGCTGTCCGAGAATCCCGTTGCTTACCACCAGGGCAGCATTGACGCCGAGATTCCCACCCAGTGCTGCCATAGCCGGCTTGGCAAGTGCCAGGGTTGTACTTCGTGCAGCGAATGCCAACGCCTCAGGTGCTTCCAGACCGACGAAGCTGCCTGCAAGAACCGATAAGAAGACATTGGCGGCTGCGGCGGCTGTTGCCAACAAGACCGTGAGCAGACCAGCCAGGCTGAAGAGTTGGCGTTGGCACTCGTACAGTTTGAAGCCCCATATCAGGATCCCGCATTCGAGGATCGAAAGCGCAGCGTCACCAGCGCCAAACCATGGGGTTTTCCCATCTGAGAGAGGCGTTTCTGTTGCGACAGATGTCCAAAGAACGTAAAGTGGCGTACCGTTGCTGAAGTTGCGTAAAACCTCGGGCAAGCTATCGAAGCCATATGCGCCAGCTTTGGCTCGGGTGTATGCCGTCATCAAAAGAGTCGTGAACAGAACTGGATTCATAAGCGTGACCATTGCATTCATGAGCTTTGACGTATCGGTGCACAGGTTGGAAGCCTTGAGTTCCCGTTGAAGTCGCAACGTCAAAGCCCATATGAACCACAAAACACAACCATCGAGAATGCGATCTTCGTTAGCAATAGCAGCAATTGGAGCTCCGATGACGAATATTCCGAGAAAGGAGGCGATCAGCGGAAAGTTGGAGGTCCACAAGTGCCATGCCCGAGAAGTATCGACCGGGTCTTTGAGAATGATTGAAGACCTTTGGCTCGATGCTGGTGAGGGCGATTCCTCTCGTCCGGGAGTCGCCTGGTTTGGCAATTTCTCACGGCGATCGAAAATGGGCTGAGGTGCCTGGTCCAAAGTTGAGTCGGATAGCCAACTTGTTTCGATTCGCGGCGGGCTCGTTGCTAGAGGTTGAGGAAGGCAGAAGTCGTCGGGAACCTGAGCTTTCATTCTCGCTGCCCCGCTCATGACGAGAAGAGATAGAGCAAAGACAACGGTCCAGGAAGCAAGGTTCGTTACAACTGGCGATAGGATCAGCAAACACCCGATACTGTTCTACCCATGGTACTCTACCGAAGTTGCCGATGATGCGAGCAATGTCATGTCCACCAAGAATGTCGCTCTGGTTCAGCATCACCAAAGGAATGGGAAAGCCCAAGCCCAGGTGGACGTTGATGAAATCTACCTGCGAGACCAGTCAGTGCTGCCAGTATTGGTGAAGTTTGCGGTCGTGATACCTTGGACTTGATATGCCTTTGGTATATATCGTCAACACCAGCAAAGCAGAAGAAGGCCGCAGCCATGAAGCAGAAGGTCAAAACCATGCCAAAAATCGAAGAGAAGAACTCAAGATGCACTGGAGCCAACGCCCTACTCAGACCCCATATGGTGAGCTCGCTCATGAGATATATGACAATGACCCAGCCAAACTCAATCACACTCCTGGCAACGGTGGCCATCCGCCTCCTCCAGAGGTTTGATAGCGACATGTCTCGGGTGGATTGAAACAGTGTTTTGGCTGAAGGGATCCATAACGGCCCCGAGAAGAGCGGATTGCGAGCTTCATTTGAGGGTCTGAGACAGCGGAGGATTTCAGAAATGTTGTTCCTGAAGGTGGACATGGTGCGACTGCAACTGCAACTGCTACGTGATGGGCACAGCCAGCTTGGTGAAGTCGAAGCACAGGGTCGTTGGTTTGGGAGGCGTAACACATGAGTGCACCCTTTCGCAACTTGCGGAAGGGTGGAGGTTGTTTAAAAAGGTTTCGAGGATCAAGCGAGAGGTGGTTTGGGAAGAGAGCAAGTGAAGGGCCTGCATTGACAGTGACAAGGGAGCTTTGCGGATAGCACCAGGCAGTGGTTTGCACTGGCGGATAGCATTTTGCAGTAAATGGCGCCATGTTCACTGCTGCAACTTCGTTTACAGCGGGATCTTACTTTATTTGATAATGTGTGCAGCTCATTTGGGGCAAGATGATGTAGGAACCCGGACTATCAAAGCAAATCTACAATCTAGATCGGACTGTTACCGAGCCATCTCAAGGGAGGCTTCACATACATGAGATCTGTGATACTGCGGATATCAGCTTTAGGTTATATCTCGTCTGCAATTGTTTGTCCAATCCGACGGGAAGAAAAACGGAAACGGGCTTTAAAGACTCCCTCCCGCGTCGAGACTTCAGGTCAAGATATCCCCGTTTGAAGGCTTTTCTCCGATCTTGTCCCATCTTCTTTCCCCAGTACGAGGACTTTGTTTGACAAGGGACGTCATGGAAGGGGACGGAAATAGCACTCTAAGGTTGAGACACGACTTGAAATCCCCGTGGGGATTTTTGATGCGCAGGACTTGGAGTAGAGAGAGAGATATGGGGGTGAGGTTGCTGGTGACGCCCCCCTGGGTCACGACATTGGGAGGACGATGTTGGGAGACGTGGGACGGGGGTGTTCAAACAGATGATGGGGGGGTGTATCAGATATAAAAGTGACGGGCTGTTTGTTTGCTGCAACGTATCAACGATATGCGATTGAGATTTGGCTACTTTATGAGACATGCATTGGATTAATGAGACTTGTCACTTCAATTTGGAGATGTTCGCATGGCGATGGCGATGTGCCAAGGTTAGCTTTCAGCATCCCCTGCATTAGGCTGGCATAAAGTATGAAACATATGCATTGCCGTTACGGTCTCTACGTATGTTCTTTTTTCCAATGACCAGATTCGCAAAGGACTGAGAGGATGTCTTATGCAAGATGCGCTGTAGATGTCGCATGCTGTGGTCTGTGGTACGGCAGACGACATATAGAACTGGAGTTTGGGGATATGACAGTCTTGCAATTGAAGAATTGGCCTGGTTATTACGGAAAGCTATACCGCCAGATGTTATTAAGATATTCATTTTCTATTGCTTTGGTTTGTAAATTCGTAATGGCGATTGTGATAACAAGCTCTGTCATACTTTTTCTCGTTGATACCTCTGAAGTGTTGTCTAAACTCTACCAAAAATGCTGATAAAAAGAGACCTTTACTCAATAGTTAGCTGATATCGCTACTAGAGTGTTCCATAAACAACATCAAGATACACAGAGTGGCGCTACAAACGAAAAAATACTATCATCCCAACGATTCGTTTTACATATGGATGCTGTCTGCCGTAGGACACCCCACATCCACTAACCTCCCAGGGCTGTGTGTCCCCTGAAAAAAAGTGCCGCGCAGGGCCTGGGGTGTTTGACCGCCCAATGTCTCGGATCTTGGGCCGACATGTCATGTTCCTCCATGTCTTTTGTTTTGTTTGATGTGAGGTTATCTTGAACATCATCACCACAAGATACGGGACCTGCAACACGACACAGCATAGCGAATTGGCGAACGATTGAAGCGGGACTGTTTATTAATTACCCATGTTCTTTGTTGCTTGTTTTATTCTCGGCCGAATCTGAGTGTTTGTTCCGCGAAACACGACCTTTGAGGCTCTTCAGTACACCGTCTCACTGAGTGTTTTTTTCACGACCAACTAATTTTAATTCCAATCTGAGCCGGAATCTACTCTCGACATTTCCAAGAAACCTGGTACGGATCTTTGTTATCACGAGTACAGAAGACCATCTCTATTGCTTCCTATCATCAGCTGGAATTGAACGTTTGCTGTACTACCACCACCCTCATCAACGTTACTTAAAAAACGCCACCTCGCTATTCTACAGGCGCAAAATGGATATCAGCTCCAGGGACCGTGCAGAAGCCCTGCTGCTCAAGGCAGCCCGCGCGCACGGCATCCCCGTTGCGAAGGACGATGTGCACAACGCCCTGGCCGACACGGCTTTCGTCGAGTGGGCGAATCTGCATCTTGCGACCGATCACCTCCTCACGGGTGATGAGCTGGCACTGTGAGTCGTTACCCCTCGTGTTATCCTTCATATCGGCTGACAGAACACTCTCCGATCTGTAGGTATACCGCCCTGGACAAGAGCGGGCAGGTCGATCGCTTGGCCGATCTGCATGACTTGGGGGAGGTGCAGGCGGTCAACGAGGATGACATTCGTGCTGCGATCGAGGAGTTGAATCGGTCTACTGTGACCATATCCAAGCAGACGGAGACGTTGCGGCAGCAGCAGGATGCCCTTGCGCGTCTTGTTAGCAAACGTGCTGAGGCAGAGAATCAGCGTAAGGATCTTGAAGAAGAGCGTCTGAATAAGACGAGACATTCTTTGAAGAAATTGATCTTCGAGGTAACACAAACAGCACTAACGCTTGAACCTTTTCCCAACTAATGGCTTTTAGGTCGATGGTGAGGCGCAGAGTCTGGAGTATCGTGTTGCGGACCTGGAGCAAATTGCCAAAGACTCACGCTCCAATCTTAAGAAGACGACCGATACTGTCTTTCAATCTGATGATAAGTTGCTGTCCAGCTTGCAGAAACTCGGCTGGGAGCTCGAACAGCAGGACCCAGAGGAGGAGAAGACCATTGAGAAGTTGCGAGAGACATGTATGAGGTATGTTGTAACCCTTGTGTCTCACTCAATCAATACTGACTTGGATGTGTAGATTGATCAAGACGACCGTTGAAACGCTGCGAACAAGACTAGATAGAATCTACATCGAAGCTATCCTTGCCGCAGAGCGGTCAGGGGATGTCAAGTCTGCTACTCAAGAGGACGTCAAGGCTCTCGAGGAGGAGCTTGAGTCTCTTTACTCGGAGATCTTACCTGTTGCTCAGATGTCGGCTGAGCAACAACATCTGGAGCCAGCCTTGAAATCAACAGAGTCTCAAAGCGGGAAAAGCTTGCATCGCTCCGCTGTTGCGATCTCCTATGTATGTTCCCAATGTTATCTTTGAATGCTACGAGTGGCTGATTCTCTAGGTCAACGAATGTCTCGATTATCTTGTGGAAAGGATATCTCTCCTCACAGATCGTGTGGAGACTCTCAAATCGCACAACGCCGCGGCATCTTCTATCATGGCTACCGCCAAAGCTGAAGTATCCGCCTCGCTCTCCCCCGAGAAGAAGAAGTCTATCAGAGCTGCTATGCCGGCATCCCCTATCCGCAACCCATCACCCATCCGCATGCGTGCCAACACGGATGGCAACCGTCGTGGCAATAACAATAACAGACGTCGCTCATCAGGCATTCTCGACGAGCCTGCTATAGAAGCTCTTCTGCGCGACCTTGCTCTCTCGTTGCCGGATTCTGAAGAAGCATCTATCCAAGACCAAGTCGCCGCTCTTAGCAAGGCTTTCACCGAGCGCTCTGGAAAGACCACGGATGTGGTACGTAACGCGCAGGAAAGTTTCGAAGCTAGTGTTACATCTCGTCTTGATGATGCCCGGTTAGCACTTCAGCTTCTGCGCGATAGTGTACTGGCTGAGAGTCCGTACGGGGAGATTAAGCTTGTTGATCCAGAATTCGAGGGGTCGATACAAGTGTTGGCTCAAGAGGTGGATATGGTCAAGGAGAGGCTGGATGGTGTTGCGGGGAAGAAGGCTTTGGCTAAGAGTGTGAAAAAGGACGAGTTTGTGCAACGGTGGGCAACGTAGTAAAATAGTTTAGGCAAAAGAATGTCGTCGTTGAACACGAATTCAGATTTTTCGCAAACCATGCTTATGCACCTGGCTGTACGACTATCGTCGAGGAGCATTTAGTAATGTTTATTTATACATGCAGCCAGGCATGATCGATAAACATGGGTTGTGAGAATATACTATCCAGAGAATACTGCTCCAGTCCTTCATAGAGATCAACTGCACCCGTCATCGAATCATCCACAAGGTTCTGTCGTTGATCCGACCGTCTGTCACCAACTGGGTGAACAAACGTCGTCTGTACGCTAACAGTTGTTTTTGAAGCGTCCGACTGGCCACCCATTGCCCCATCTGCGGTTGGCTGTGGTGAAACAGCATCCATGATATCTGAGTCGATGAGCTGCCAGATCTTTGAAGGCTGGAAGCTAATCATGTTATTATCCTGGGCTTGGCTGGACATTGTTTGTAGTTGATGCAGAAGTTCTCGCTACTTTCTGTTAACTCACCTAGCTTACAAGGTTCGACTAACAGACGTACCTTCTGTATACTCCTTGGAGAGGGATCGGGCATGGACTCGAGAAAGTCAACGCATTTTCGATAGTTCTCTTTAGACGTCTCCGAGACCTTTGTGTCTCTTGCGTATTGGAAAAGCCAAGGAATAGTAGCCGTGGCAGCCACCAGATCGCTAATCAACGGATCATACACCATCAAGCCCCGATCAACACAAGTTTGCACCAGCCGAGCAACCCATGCTGAGTGAAACATAGCTTGATCGACGGTCTGTTGGAGGAAAAGTCGAGGTTGAGAAGGTCGATTGGCTCTTCGTAAGGTAACAAGATGAATAAACGGGTGGTTCAATAGCGCCTGTGTTGCATGGGCTGTTATCTGGAAAAGCAGCCACGGCGCCCAATACTCCCTATGTCTTTCAAACTCCTCTGGCGTACGCTCTGAGAAACCAACATTGCGAACGAAGTGTATATGACCAAGTCGAGACTCAAGATCGTAGAGAGTATTTGTCAATTGATAAAAGGTGGAGTTTGTATCAGCAGGATTATCCGCCTTGCCAATATGAAGCGCATGGAGATACGATATGACGTCGCCGCAGAAGGACACCGCGCGTACTGCATGGGAAGTGATTCCAGGGTCTGTTCGTAGATCGTCTTGGATGGTTACCAGGTCAGGTGCATACTCCTCGTCGCCCAAGAATGCTGGTGGCGAGGGCTCGCGCGCACTGCGAGGGTATTCGGGTTTGATGTGGGTTTGGGACAGGAGTGTGAAGCGTGGGGTGAAGCCCTTCTCAAGAATGGAGACGCTCCAGTAGCACCTGAGACTGGCGTCGCTTCGGGGACTGTGAGAGGATTCAGAGTAGCTTGCTCCGCGGACAAGTTCGAGTCTGCTAGCAGCCCCTATTGTCATCAAGGCCAGTGCAGGTCTTCCTTCTACATGAAAGTTAGTGTTGGTCTGACATGGAGAGGGGGATGTGTACCGAGTATGTCGCCTACGGCGAGTAAACACAGAGCTTGTGAGATTTCGAGCTGAGCGGTTCCTCGCATAGCGAGTTCCAGCACTGTATCCCGAGAAGATCTCGCGTGTGAATGGATTATATCGGCTTCTTTAGCACTGCTCGAGTCGTAAGGAAGATTGGAAAGCGCAAGTGCTAGAAAGATCCATTGAAGAAACATTGGGAATTTCTCAATGCGCTCTCGTAACCCTTCTGGATCAAACAGGGGCAATGGCTGGAAATACAACCGCCTTCGGTACTCTTCCACTGCGTGGTCGAGGGAATCTGGTGATGGGACTACGCTGGTTGAGGAAGAGGCCCTATTTGATACTGAGCTCTTGAAAATATCATGTAGTTTAAAGGAGAAGGCTTACCATGATGCTGAGGCTCCGTGGTTGATGTTTACTGTATTCGTACGTCGTGAAGTACGCTCTACTATGGAACTTGTCCTGTTTGTCTGCCTTGGTAAAGAGTCGGGGGTTAAGACCGAGCCATTGCTAGAAGAAGGAGCTTGAGGAGCCCTATATGTAATTGTCAACAGTTGTAACTAGAATTGTTCTCGGGGTTTCTCACTCATCAAGATCATATATCTCTCCGGCTTGATAACCAAAACTTGAGGCCCGGCCTTTCGATCCTGTCCTGTCACTTATTAGAAAGATGAAGATTAACAAACAGTTGTGACTCACGCTCTCGATGTCCGCCTCCTTCGCTTCACCGTCTCGCGATTACGAGGTAAATACTCGCAAACCTGCTGCAAACGTTCACAGAACGAACAAACAGGTCTTTCTCCAGTACATTTTGTCTTCTTCCGTCTGTGCATTTAGTACCCCAGCTTTGACCCTGGCCCATGCGACATGCCACTCACCTGCAGCTCTCACAGGCGCGTCGAACGGTCGACTCAGGATTATCGGACATTATGAAGTCGACAGTGGGCCCTTGGTGGAGATTCACAATACGGGCAGTCAAAGACGCTATTTACAGTACACGCGTAGAGATGATGATGGCGGAGGAAGACGACGAGGCATACTCTTTATCCACCTGCGCCTTTGGGAAAAAATCCACGTGACTCTGACTCTTGATTTGGAGATAACTCGGAGTAATCTTGCCCTTCTTACCACAGTAAAGGGCCAACAATTGTAGACATTGATTGTTCGTATCGTTCATATTTGAAAACTATCATTGATGATACGATTAGTAGGGAATTGTAGGGCCGGAGAATTGTCACAGTAGTTTTCCGTGTTCGTGGGTTCGCATACCGTGCAATACGATTGGTCAATGGCTCTCAACTCGGAGTTTTATACTAATTCTCCGTCTCCAAGATCGACTTACACGCATCGTCTCTATACTATAAGACAGACAGAATCTTTCTTCGTCTCTTTTATATACTTACTCTCATACTCAATCTTTCTCGTTGATCGCATCTCCTACCCAACTTCATAATGACATCCAGAAAGCCTGTGGCCAAGACCGAGCCCATCGTCATCGTAGGCGCAGGTGTCTTTGGCCTTTCCACCGCACTTGAGCTCAAGAAGAGAGGCTACCAAAAAGTCACAGTCCTTGACCGTTTTCTGCCGCCGGTAGTAGATGGGAGCAGTGTCGATATCTCCCGTGTCATCCGTGTGGAATATGCAGACCCTTTCTATGGCAAGATGGCTATGGAGGCCCTCGATGGCTGGACGGGCAACTACTCAGACCACTACCACGAGTCTGGTTTCGTCATGCTGACCAATGCAGAGGGAAACTCTTTCGTTGAGCAGAGTTTGAATTCCAACAAGTCCCTCGGTGGTACGCTAAAGGAGTATGAGAATGCCCATGATATTCGCAAGGAGTTTCCGGCGGTTCAGGCAAAACTTGATGGCATGAAGGCATACTATAACAAAACCGGTGGATGGGCTGATGCGGAGTCGGCCATACGACAGCTAGCTATGGAGTGTTCTCTTGCCGGAGTTTCATTCGTCACGGGTTCAAGAGGCAGAGCTGTTTCTCTACGCTACAGCGGACACAAAGTCACTGGCGTCAACGTCGCAGAAGGAGAACCCATCTCAGCAGCACAAGTCATCCTGTCCACTGGAGCGTGGTCCAACAGACTCCTACCTATCAGCCACGCCTCGTCCGGCTCCGGGCAGCCAGTTGGCTTTGTTCGTCTTACCCCAGAAGAGGCAGAGAAACTCGCAGACATGCCAGTCATTATCAACCTTAGCACAGGGGTTTTCATCTTCCCCCCTACACCCAAGACACATATCCTCAAGATTGCACGCCACGGCTATGGCTGGGCGACAGAGATTAAAGTGACAGACCCTCTGGGCCAGTCCCGAACTGTATCGACTCCAAAATACGAAAACAACGCTGCTGCCAACTATCTCCCCGAAGATGCTCAAGAAGCTCTTCGCGACGGCTTACAGCAACTTGTGCCTGAGATTGGCGACCGCGAGTGGCTACGTACACGACTGTGCTGGTATTCGGATACTCCCGAGGGCGACTTTATCGTTGATTATCATCCTGTTCGCGAGGGACTTTTCCTAGCAACAGGTGGTGCAGGACAGTAAGTTCATCATCTGAACAACTATCGAGCCATACTTACAAATGACACAGCGCATTCAAGTTTCTCCCTGTTCTTGGGAGATACGTCGCCGATTGTTTTGAGGATATAGCTCCCAAGGAGATTCGAAATAAGTGGAGGCTACGAGCGCCGACTGGAGAAGATATGATCAAGAAGGGTGATGGTAGTCGAGGTGGTCCCCCACTGCGAAAGTTGACGAGAATGGAGCAGGCCAAACTGTGAAAGAATGTAAGCATTGGATTTGCTATAGATGTTACATTATAGATAGAATAAGATTTCTAAGATAGCAATTAGACAGTGTTTGCGATATCCACAATGTTTAACTCTGCCGAGAACGTCTGACTATTTGTAAGTCTCCTGATCCATGAAGATAGACTTAGACTGTCGACTCACATGTGCGAAGCATTTACGTGACCTGTCGGGGGATAGTGCTTGGTACACGGAGAGCAGAGCGTATACCAGCTTATACCCATCAGTTTGACAAACTACATGAAGCGCCCGGCGCTTGCAACCCTAAGTACATGTCACGTCTACGTTTACGCATGGCCCCTACGATGGTGTTTTGGTGCTGTATTATGAGGGATATGGACATATGTATAACATGGAATATCCCGTTGCTTGGTGACTGGCTCGAATTGAGCCAGACACTCTCATGTCGGTAAACTTCTCACCAATGTTTGGCCTAAATGGACTTCTAACCAAGAGGCGCACACGTGAAAGCGTTCTTGACAGTTCCCTGGTCGTACTGATGAATCTGTGGAGGGGTTAGTTTGTGCTGTGCAACAAGCTTGTGTGGTTGGACTTACAATATCGACGACAGCGGAGTATGTTCCGGCAACCAGGAATACAAGACCGAGCACAAATATGATGAGGTTGACAATGCTTGACAAGATATTCTTCTTGCTGTACCACTTGCCTTCCCGTAACAACATGAACCACATTACAGCAGGCCAGTAAAGGGTGAAGCCAGAGTTTAAAAGACTCGATGTAATGGCAATCAGATCACTGAAGAAAGGAATTGCCTCGGCAATAACGAAGCCGATCCAAGTGAAGATGGTGATGAGAAGCAACCAAGAAATCCACCCCTTGGGGGTATTGATATACCTGGCGATGGAATTCTCGTGCACACGACCGTGGATGTACCGCACCGCAACGGTTGTGTTGATCGAGCCGCTGATGAAAATGACAGGCAAGGCGACGCCAAAGGCAACCTTTGCAACTGTATGGCCCGCAGATAGAAGCGCTGGGGACTTGACATCCACACCCACGAACGAGTAGATGAGGGCGCCGGTGAGCGTATAGATGACAATTTCTAAGCCGCCAAGAGTCCAAATGGACTTCATGTAATCAGTAGGCGTATGCATCTCATCCATGAAGCTGAACTGCGAGATGGAGAAGCTGTAGGCAAAAAAGATATTACAAACAGCAATAAAGGCCTGCGCGAAAGTGACATCCGGCTTGGGCCAGGCAGACCAGTTGACCGGCTCGGGCGCCTCACTAGACCTGATTCCAGTTGCGATGATAGTGACGCCAATAGCCGCAATGATAGACGCAAAGTCAATGTAGCCCAGAATAGCTACCTCGGCGAAACTAGGAGGCACCGCAAGGAGTAGCAGCAGGATGGCGGAAATGACACCCCAGACAAGACTGCAAATGCTGCTTTCAGTGAGAGTCGAAAAGGCAATGGTCCCCGTCAGGCAATGCGAGGCCGTGAGAAGAAGAAGCTGGAGGGTAACCATGGCTCCAAAGGCCTCCGCTCCCCAGCGACCAAACATCAGCCCTCCTGCGGCAGGATAGTGCTCTACCTGCGGGTACTTGACCTTGACCTGGCCGACGATCCACGACGTGTAGATGGCGATGAGCCCCATGCCGACAGAGCAGATGACACCGGCTACCATGCCCAGCGTGGCGAAGGCGCCAGGGATGGACAGCGAGCCCAGGGCTACGGCTTGGACGATGAGGACGATGGTGAGGCGCTTCCAGCCGAGACGGTTGAACTTTGCCTTTCCGTCGAGGATCTTGCGCTTCTCAAACTCAGTGACCTCGCCGATCATCTTTTCGCTGGTAGAGTCATCGTCGTCTTGAGAGACTCGTCCGGAGAGGATGTTATCTTCTTGCGGCCCCTCGGGCTTGTTGACCGTGTCCTTGGTCTTGTTCTTGTTGGCGGCGCCGGCCGCAGGAGTAGTTGTGGGGATCATTTTGGGGGGTGTTGTTTTTGTAAATTAGTCTCCCATTGTCACACAGAAAGATAGCTTGAAGAACCTCTTTTCAGAGATATTCGTGAGTTTGTAAGAGAAGATGAGACGGAGTGAGAGCAAGCAGGTTTGTGTAAAGGTCAGGAATAGAGTTGAAGCGGGCCCCATGGACAATCTTTGTAGGGCCACAGACAAGGACATGACTCCCCTTTAGACCGACGTCGGACGTGGAGATTTGGTTCATCTGGGAAGGGAAGAGGCGAGAAAAGAAAAAAGTTTGTCAGTCCCGGCCGTGTCATACGAAAAGTGCCAGGCAAGGGCCATTCCACGATCCAAGGTGGATGGAGTACTCCGTGGAAGTGGAACCCTTTTCCGTGGTGTTTCCAGAAAGATGGACAATAAAGCTTCTTTTAGGGGCTTCCAATTGGTTGAAGCTATGGGACACTATTGATAAGCGAATCAGCTAACGTCAGTAGACTTCTCAACCAAGTCAACACGACAGAGTTTTATAGCATTTTTCATCCTTCTTTTACGCTCTTTTGCATTATTACTCACATAAAGATGACAATTAGAAATACTGGTCCTTTCACAGGCACAATCCTCGAAAACTTTAGTCAAAAGCAAAGCACAGTTTTGCCGGGGAAGCTGGAGAGGGTCATCAGAGATCGTCTTATGTGGATTCTCTTACTCAAAAGTCGGTCCATTTTACCTAATGCTTCTGGAGACGCCGAGTCACAAGACAGAGCAAAATGGGCTGTCGCCCCTTGAATTTGATCCCCCAGGACGCTGAGCCGACGTGAGCTGAGATCAAAGAGTGCCAGGCGGAAGAGAACGTTGCAGGGTCCAAACTTTATATGGTCTCTCCCGCATAATGAGGCACGCTTTATTGGCACACGCATCGTGACTTGCGCTTGTGGTGTTGATCTACTGCGCATAAACGGTTAACAACGGCACGGTATGTGTAAGTTCTAAGCTGCTATACATGGCCTGGTTTTAAAGAAAGATCTATTCATGATTATTCGCGCTGTTGCTGTTGGTTTATCGGAAGTGCTACTCGGCAACGCCTTTACGTGCCGGTTCCGAGGAGCCGCATTCCATGAGACATACCGAAACCCGTAATTCGAAAACCATTCTTATTTCGTTCTCTTTCCCCAAGGTTTCTCCAGAATGATCTGCCAACTCAATCATATTCCCCCGCGCTCACTGCTTCTGATTGCCTGACCCGCTGTGTTTGACAGTTCAGTGCAAGCACATGAGCTGGCCATGAATCTCGCCTATTACGTATCGAAGTTTTGCGTGAACTCAAGGATGTACCAGTGTCAATGTGCGGACAACCTTGGCCGTTTGTATTTCCAATGGTATAGCTTTTTCATGGGCAGTTATGAATGTGTACGGCCTTTGTTCGTGCTCTGTAAACACGTCCTTCGCAATAGGGCTGCTGCCCGAATATCCCAGCGTCGTGGCCTTCGTAACTTCAGTACCGGTTCTTAACGAAGTAGACTGTAGCTGTATCCACCTAAAGGCTTCTACCTTCATCCCTTGAATGATACCCATTGCCGTTCGTGATTCTCTCCTCCTGGCTAACAACAGCCTTGGGCAGCCCAAAGCCAACACCACAGAACACAAAAACTGCCCATTTCCATCGGAAAGGGTTGATAACTACACAAAAGAAGAACCACCAGACGAGCTCCAAATACGTAAAGAAGTCAAAGGCGCCAGTTGGACTGGTGAGCTTCAGCGTCTTGGTCATATCGATCCAGCGCTGCATCCAGAACGGACTGGGTCGCGAAAAAGGGTCCATGAGAAACATGAGGAGAATGCGAGTGTAGATGCCGATGTGCCAGTTGCCCACGCTACCGATGGCGTTGACGTACGTGCAGTTGATGGCTGAGACGGATGGGTGAGTGGGTGGGAAAGTCTGGAGATACCAGTTGGGCGGCGGGTAAGGCTCTTGGAAACAGTCGTTGGGCAGGAATGATAGAGAAGGTCTCTTGAAACCGGTTGCCATTACGACAATATCAGCGTCGATGATTTCTTCGTGGCCTGGACCATCCTTAGGAACACCCTTGGCACGTCGATTGACGCGGATCCCGCGATCGACGAACTCATCGATATCACAGCGAACCCATTCAGCCTTTCCCTCTCGCAGCTTTTCCATGATATCTGAGTTAACCATAGGTGTCTCGGTGAATAGCCCGTGGCTCTTGTCAGGTGCAATGTTCTCGAGATCTTTGTAGAAGAACTTGCGAAGGAGAAACTCTGGGATGAACGATAGGATTGTCTCATGGCCGAAGATGTTGAAGCTAAGAAGAGTGTCGACGACTATATTGCGTGGTATTATCCACTTCTCTGAGCGAGAGAGAATGGTTGCTTTGGCAGCATCCTCGGAGAAGGCAAATTCGAGGGCTTCAACTGCAGAGGCACCACCCCCGATGATGACCATCTTCTTATCCTTGACATCTTTCCTGCGAGAAGGTCAGTAAGCTGCAGTGAAAATTGGGGGATTGAGCGACATACCCAGTCAATTCACTAGAGTGATAGATAGGGCCATTGTAGTTGTCCATGCCGGGGATCTTGGGCATCTTAGCCGCACCGCAAGTTCCCACGGCAGCAATGACACCGCCGAAGCGTCCGAGAGAAGGATCGTTGACAATCCATCTTCCTTGATCATCTTGATAGACGCGATCGATCTTTGTGTTGAAGCGAGTCCTCTCCTTGAGTCCGTAGCGTTCCCAGAGCTGGCGAACCTGACTGAGGATCTGCTGCCGGTCGGGATAGCCACGGTTCCACTGGACAGAGGGGTGGAAGCGATACATCACTGAATGGATCTGAAGTCCAGACGTCTCATTGACTCTCTGCGAGGATATTAGCTTTGACAAAGTACAAGTCTGGTGAGTGAGTTACTTACACTCCAGATACCGCCGACGTTGTCCTTGGTACCAGCCTCGAAGATAACAACATCGAAGCCATGTCCGATACAATGAGCAGCTGAAGTAACACCCGTGATTCCCGCACCGATCACGGCGATTTTAGGACGATTGTGTCCAAGCCTGGCATTTTCACCCGGGGGCTTCGGGGAGAGGAGCTTATCCGTCAGCCATTGAAAGATCTGGAAAAGGAAAATAAAAGGATGTAATAAGGGATTGACGAGGCCCTGAGTAGAAGTCATGATTTCCTACAACTGAGAAGAAAACCTTTTTTGCAATTGTTGTGGAATGAGTTGTAGCAGGCCTGCGGTTTTTACTCATAAATCGTCGGTGTCGGATGTTTTCATGTGAAACTCAATTGGGCATGACGTCAATCTTTCACATGTTAAACATGGCCATGACGATTCAATGATTCAAATGGCAATCATGGACAAGGTAGTTGAGATAAATAATACCGCGGTGATAAGAGCACGGACGAGGGACGCAGACACGGCTGAAACAAGAATATTATATCTCATTCCAACCTCGTCTGGCTGTTTTGTTTACCGATTACTTTTGTGTGCGTCTTTCTTCATAAACTCAACCTCTTTGCTAAAACGTTCCAAAGCATTATCCACAAATATCATCCACTTGAAGAACACAAATACCTTCTTAACTAACCTGATCACCTATTCGGAATTTTGCACAATGGAGAATCCAGGTATGGTCAAGATACGATACTCTCACTTTATAGCCCACTAACACAATATCAGTGAAAGAAATCGCCGGTGTTATCAAGTCTCTCACCCAGGGCGCACCAGATATACAAGAATCTGCCCTGAGAGAATATTTCCTACCAAATGCCTCATTCTCACACCCATACTGCCGCGTTCCGTCCATATCCAAAGGCCAAATTCCTCTCGCTGGCGGTCTTGAGTCCATCCAATTAATCCTGGGTATATACCGGTGGTACCGCACTCTCAGTCCACACATTGACATCAAAGTCGACTCAGCAGGTGAGTCCCTAATTCTGTCACCATTACCTTGATGCTGACTTCCCATAGCATTTGATCAACAAAGTGGTCTTCTTTACGTCTCACTACGCCAAACATTCGCCGTCTGGTTCATCCCTCTTTACAAAGCACCCGTGCGACTCGTTTCAGTTCTGCAGCTCACACAACTATCACCCGAGTCATCGTCAGAAGAGGACGAGCCAGGCGAGAGCCCTAGTCCGCGTCGGCAGAGCCCAAGGTACTACATTGCCAGCCAAGAGGATCTGTACCCAGTGAACGATTGCATCCAGTTTCTGTGTCCTGGTCTAGGCCCGTTCTTGTGGACTATTTGGCAGCTTTATAGCACTTGGCTCTGTTTTGTGGGATCTCTGCTGTTTTTGCCGCTCTACTTCTTTCTCAACGGTACTTCTACCAAGGGAAGGAAGAAGATGCCTAAGTTTTAGATTGGATTGTTGAATTGGCGTTTTGGAGTAAAGGTTACGATTGGGTATGATTCATGTGGAATGTAATAGGATATGCTTAATGATACGACTAATGACAGTATGTTGAGGTATCACGACGTACTTACTTGACATCTTTCGGAGAATGTGGATGCTATTGCCTGGGTCAATAGATTAGTTTGACGGGGTATCAGTAATGAACAATCTACGTAATCGCTCCCGAGATAGATCAATTGCAGTAGATAATGTGATGCACTTGTTTCTAAGCAAGCAAAATGGAGCCAAATATTCTTTTGGTAATGCCTTCAGTCGGCAGCCCCTCGTACATCACTAAATGAACTGAGTCCATAGCTATTTCACACATGGTCTATTCTAAATTGTTTTAGTTGCATCATAACTTCATAAATTGACAGGATTGCTATGCACAGCATGGATCCTGGCTACTTCTAGGCTGGCTGTTCTACGCTATCATCTAATGCTATACCTTCTTTGTGTAATATTTTGGCCAATGCCAATATTCCTGATATTTGGGGATTTGCCTCTTACTCTCTTGAATATGCGAGAGGTCTTTGTCTCTTCCATGGACGTCCTCTTTGATCATCTACGTCTGATCTTGTACCATCCTGGAAGATTCCTAATGTGCTCTAATGAGCGACGCGGTGCTTGGGAGAAGTATCATATGGAGTGCTTCAAATACTAGATTTGGGAAAGTAATATTCTATGTGTCCTTGGTGCCATAGGTAACGATGGTCTCTTTGGTAACCGAGATACCCCTTGTACTTTGACTGCGCATAGTACTAAAACCAACCTGAGCTGGCTCCGGGCTCGTAGGCATAGGTAAAGCCCTTTCAGCAAAGCTTTCGATGCTGTCGGAGTCTTGTTCCGCGCTGATAGAGTTTCGGACGCCATTGGGTCCAGTCGACACAGGCCAAAGACGTGCCTCGTCGTCCTGGGGGTTTCTATCATCAAAAACCTCTCTTCTTTCAGACAATTCGTACGATTCGTTGACGAGCGTGTGGCTCTTGCGCTTCTCTTGGCTTTGAGAGATGGGGTTTCCAGACACTGTGTTTCTAGAGCTCTTGGCTCGTGATCGAAGACGTGATTGAACGATGAAGGGGACGTATCGCATGCAGAATGGCTTTAGGGCTGGAGCCGATACACAGACGAGACTGGTGTTGACTTCGATGAAACTCAGCAAGAGTTGTCTTGGAAGAGCCCAAGTGTAGTCGGGTTCGTCCAAGATAGGAAGGGTGATGGTGACTCTTCTAATTGTGACAATAATGATAGCCCCGCCCGTGGCGAAAAGAACAGTGAGTCCAAGTTTTTGACGGTAGGGGATCTGGAGAGGTCGGACGATGCGAATCGGTAGAAGGAGAACGAAGACGTCCACGGTAACGGAGCAGACCAAGAGGAAGATGATGAGTACACTCAAGGGAATGCATTTTCCTTCGATGGTGAGATTCCACCCTGAAGCAATCGGTCGACATCGAAAGACAGCGAGCATGGTGTATACGAGCATATAGGCGCAGACAAGAGTGATGAGGATATGAACGGCTCGACGGACCCATTTGTCTGGAGAGATTCGAAGGTAGAAGGTGAGAACCGAGAGCTTGGCAAAGCTGATGGCGGCGGCGTAGGTGAGAGTGGCTCCGATGCTGGTCTGCCAGAACTTGGGGATGTATTTCTCAGCTGGGATATCCCACATGTGGTTTCCGGCACCAAGGTTGAGGACTGTTGGATGTTAGATACTCAGGCCGTGGTGGTTGGAGATGAGGATGCTACATACGTGTTAAGCAGATACCAAGGAAGATAAACGAGAAGCACATGCCAGCTATACATAGATCTAGAAAACTCAGTTAGCTTCTCTTGGATATTAGTAAACCTGATAGACTTGCAGTCATCAATACCCAACACGCTCTTAACCACAACCTTCCTCGTAAAGATTCGAAGACTGACGACAATAAGAGCGATTGCCGTCGTAGCAACACCGCATGGAAGGACTCCGCCTCCGCTGCTGGGAGGATTGACCAAGGTCCGGACCTGGCCCTCGGGGGGCTCCATGAGATAAGTAGCAGGCGCCATTATAACTTATGAATTATCTATAGACATGTATCTTTTATATCAAGATATAATGAAAGGGAAAAGGGCAGACTCAAACTGAGCAGTCAACTTGGCTGTATCAACGAAGGGGCATGACCGTGCAGAATAGTTCGACAATAGAGAAACGCCCATTGTGATGGGATATGCAGTGGCTTATATCTTGAACAAGGAGCCAGGATGTAAAAAAGTCGAGATGACAAGTTTAACTCCACCCTGCAACACCATCAGGATATGATGTATCGAGATATGTGCTTACAACTATCCGTACATACATGTCTATAGCCAACCGGGAGAGACCCTCTTTCTCGCAACCATACGTTCTTCTTGTTCATCTGAAGCAAACCAAAGACCACAAGGAAAATGGGGAAAATCCTTCGACATTAGGAAATCTCTCCCGCATCCGAGGGTGGGCGAAAGAGAAGCAAAAAAGTGATGGCTCATTCTTGACAGAGGGTGGTAACATCTGTAACCAGTTTAGCAAGAAAGTAAAAAAGCAAACTCTCTGTGTCTTGATTGAAAAATACCCTCTTTCTTTTTTGCTGGTCCCTTTTGCTTCTTCTCGCGCTTCATGCGGTTCCCATTCTAGCGCGTCCGATATACCCTGACAATCTAGAAACCCGGAGTGCCCTCCATCAGCCGAGACCCGCTGCGAGGCGTGGGGATGGGACGTCTCAGGAAGGGAGTTACTCGGACTGCCGGCGATTATACCATGGGATATTGTTAATTGAGATGGGCTGCGAGCCGTTCTTGAGTTGTGGCTCATCGCTTGCCATGTTGAAAAACTCTTGCCAGCCAATAAGACAAGATTGGTGATATGGTTAATTAATGTTCCTGCATCTGAGGCCATCGCAAGTTTGATGGCGGAGGCGTTCCCTGTTCAATCAACAGCTAATGCACTGCAACTATGAGAGACAACAACCGACTGCCGCATATTAGTCGTCAGTGCCTTTGATCGGATCGGATCTCCAAGATCTTCAATGAGAGGACACAGACCCAAATCTCACGTGAGTTTTCCTAGTCTTAGCCAGGGGCACAACTCATACAAGGTTTGGTCGTGACGAGTTATAAACTATAATTTATCTCATCATATACGACTACTGTACGGATGCGGCACCACGAACTTGGGGGCAGTACGAAGGATCTTATCACCGTCAAGCCAATCGAGTTTGGCCGTCAGTAGCGCTTATTCGGATAATACCATCCCTACACTGCTAACACTAACACGATTTCTACATGTCTGCCGGGCACTTGTTCCTTCGTATATGGCTTCCCTGCTCCTAGTGTCGCCGCTTGTCCTCTTCGCACTTTTTGCCTCTTTGGTGCTTTCGCCATTGAAGCCCGTCTTGATGGCTGATGGGGTCCATCCGTTTGGGAGGTTGAGGATTTGTCAATCTGATTTGCAGCAGAAAGCGGGTATGCTCTAGAGTTGACGAATGAAACCCTTTAAAGATCTTTAAAGCATAGTTGACATAGGAAAATAAACGCACATTCCGTGATTCCGCAGTAAATGAAATAAGAGTAAAAGCACGGTTCCTGTTCTGTAAGGCAAGATGACAAGGGTCTATCCAGATATATTTCCACAAATGACCGTGCATGAGCATATTGTAAGCCACAAGAAGGCCTCAGTACTACATCATTGAAGATTTATAACCATTTCCTTGCATTCACACATTTTTCTGATTGTTTAAATCCTTATTCTTCTTAGTCTTCCTCAGTCTACAGAGAAATATGGAGGACTGGGCCGTAAACTAGAAAAATGATAGCTCGCTACTCCGTGGTCTTGGTTACTTTGCTTTTTCGTGTCTCTTGCGCATCTATATGGGGTTTATACTACCCTTGTCTCTCTTCTGAGGCATTGTCCCACTCAACGTTGAATGGCTGTTGGATGGTTCCTGCTGAACTAGTCACTCGGTCTGTTGTCTTATTTCCTGGCTGTCTTTCCCATGCGTGAGGGACATCGTGATATTTGACGCCTTATGCATTATGTATGTCTCAGATGATTGAAGAGATCAGATCGTCTTTTCTCCGTTGACCGACCTATACCTATTTTAAGACGGATTTGATCGGGAATAAAACATCCAGCTTGGCAAAAGCCTCTTCGTTGACCTTTGAGTTGAGTTATCACAATAAATTCAAGACCGTCCTGAGACCCATCGTTCGTGGTAGCTGCTCAACTCTCCTTGTAACAGCGCCTATTAACGGGAACCACAACTATCCACTATCCGAAAATGATAATTCATGGGGTGCGTAATGTTGATGTTTCCTCTTGTCCCTAAAACTGAACAACCCACACCGGGATAGCTGCATCAGTAAAGAGACTGCATTATAGGCATGAATCAGACCATAGATCTTCGAGGCCACTACACGACAAAAGAAAAAGCAAACACACACTGTAAAGTGACATAGCTAAGCCTTGGCAACAAATCAGTCGTGTGATTGCTATGCAGGTACCATTATTTAATCTTGTATCTGAGTTAACTCGACGCCTCCATGCTAAGCCGCCGCATGCAACACTCCCTATGCAGTTGCTTTTTCGTCCATCATAAGCCGAGTAATGATTCCTATCGGTCTCATTCGACATCCTGAAATACGCTTCGGCTGTAAGTGGATGATGAAACAGCGGCCCGCAGCCCGTCTTCGACCCTTGCAAAGCCGTTACAAACTAGGTCCAACCTTGTCATTCTGGCGATTTTCCCGCCCAAACCCATAGCTGTTAATGAAATTGGTAGATCGAACATACCTTGCGGCTCATCACAGTCTATCTCATACACATACCCAGACATGCCTCCTAACACGAAACGCCATAGCACGTCCGCGGCAATTGTCTACCGATACTGACTAGCAGAGAAAAGAACAACCATTCGTCATATATCAACTTATCAAAAACCTCTTTGCTTACGCACTTCCTCGCAAACATGTCTTGACCAGGAAACCCTTGCTGGGGACAAAAGGAATGCTCACCAGAAGGGCATAGTTTCGGGTGATAGATCTATGGATTTTTTGTTGCAGACGATGCTTATGAATTTCCTCCTCTCAAGGCGGCAAAGCTTGGGAATTTATCCCGGGCATTTACTATAATACAGGTGTATGTCATACTTATATCTCACCTGTCATTTTTCAAAATGTCGTATTTCTATCCCCTAACACCCGGGCCACTTCGCTGCATGTTCAATACCACCATCATATGCGTGATCTTCGTCTTCACTTTTCAACTTCTTGAAATCAAAGACCCGCTCCGATCGATAATTGAGTCTCGCCTTCTGGATTGGAGGTATCTAGAAAAGGAATTGACCCATCATCGTATTGTAGTCTCGGCCATGGGTTGTCATACGAGTTACTCCCACGGCAGTTCGTCTACAATACATCCTCTTGGGAGGCACAGATTTTAATATGCCTCTTGGTGGACTGAGAAGCGGTGAGATTCTCCATTCGACTACGTCCATCCGATTAAAATAAGAAATTATCACGTTCTTTGTGGCTTACGTCTTGATTGACAGTGTCTTAGATGCAGTTCGTTCGTCCACCTTGGCCATGCCATCCACGATGACATATGACAGCTCTAAAGTCAATTTTCCAAAATCCAACGTCTTGTTCCAAACGACCCTGCCCGTTGGTGCATTAACATTACATGATACATCCACTGCTAGTGTAGAGGCCTCGTCATATCCCATTTTCTTCCGTCTACCCAGGTGCTCGCTCTCGCAACATATAGTCGTGCTCGTAATGCGTCAATCTCCCCATCATGTACTACCTAACCTGGCCAGTGCTAGTCATTTCGTTAATCACATAACATGCTCCCGGTCAACTACTCCCCGCTTATCAAAAGCAAATCTTGTCATCAACTCAGACGTCTTCAGTTCCCACTGCTTCGTAACCTCCACGTTCTCTACGACCTGTCAACTGCATCAGGCCTGGGCTCTCGTACATCGCCGTGTAATCAACCCTCTCGCCACCAAGCACAGCAGACCCGTTCTCTCTTTGGCCAAAAACGGGTGCAGGATCACACCAAAAGTCCTTGCAATTGGAAATACAGCCTCTGCTATAGGGGTTCTTCTTCTTGCGCTTATTCTTGCCAGATACTGCTCCGCGGCCGGTAATTGTCTCAATAAAGGGGTCAACACCAAGGATGCGACTCCATTGCTTGAGCATACCGCCCTTGTGCTTATGAGAATGAGCAGAGGGGGGTGTTGTCGCGGACAGAGATGGATGGTTGGGGTCAAGAGGCGCGCCAGTAGATGTGAGAGCAGTAAGGGTTGTGCCATCTCTAACACCAAACATGTTCTCATACGTGGTCATGGCCCGAGCTACTTGGATGAACTGAGTAAACAAGAGCATAGTAACCCAAAGCAGTTGAAGCGTGATCCAGATAGCCAAGACTGCTGTGTATGGGTCGGCATTGATAAACTTGCACAGAGACGGGCTGAGTACATTGCAGGTTTCTGACGCATTCGTACTGACAGTTTCGAAGTCTGTCCAGGGTCAGTTCCATGCACGTAGATATTGGAGATTAACTTACAGTAGTACAGTAACCAGTCGTACGAGACAATACCCAGAGTAAGCGAAATGAGGTAGAAGAAGAAGTGTCGGTGGTTGTTGATACCGATACAGTTGTAGACCCAAGGGCAGTGACTAGAGATGGTTAGTATTTGATGGCAATCTGGGAGGTGGCCACTTACTGATCATGCTTGGCAACGCATCGCTGGCAGCGACGACAATGCTTGCTTCGAAGAGGAGTCTGAATCATGCACGTAACACAAAAGTTGGTCTCATCATACTTCCATTGCGCAATAAGTCCATCAATGACAGCTTTTTGCTCCGCGATGCCCTTCATCTTTGGGACAAATCCTGGATCGTATCTCATACATGCGATGTAGAAATACACAGTGAAGCCGAAGAAGATCGCAAAAAAGAGGTTGATAAAGCTGTGGCCGTGGCCTTCAGTCGCGCTCAGTGTTGTCGCAAAGAGAACTGTTGTCAACCAGTTGAAGCCCGTGAGGAAAAGAGTGGCCGCAAAGATACCGGTAAGCCAGGGCTATGATTAGTTAGCATCTATTGCGACAAGTATATCTAATTGCACATACCGTCTTGTGGAAGTGTCGCATGTCTGAAGGCGCATACTCCAATACTTGTTGAGCAACCCACTGGATACCATAAACTACAGCCAGTGCAACAGGCACACCGATATACACGGGTGCACTCGAAATTGTGACGAGCATTGCCCAGAGTAAAACAAATGGCCAAAGGAACAAAAACCTGGTCACGAAAGTTCTCTTGTCTTTCAAGAAATAGCTAGCACCAGGCCAGGGTGGCACCGCGGGATGGCCGTCCTCGTCGAAACCACATTCTTGAAGTGCTCTATGCCACGCAACTTCTGTGTTAAGCTCGCTGGCCGTCACAGCAGGAGTCTTACCTGTCTGTGTCTTTGCAAATCGATCGGCGCCGTACTCAATAAGCTTGAGGATACACCCTGGGCTGCCCTTTACCAGAGCCCAATGCAGCGCGGTAAATCCTTGCTCATCTGTCGCATGGACGCTTGCGCCCCAACGGAGAAAGAGGTCGACGCACTGGGGGAAGCCTTTGTAGGCAGACCACATCAGGGCGGTATGGCCGAAAGTGTCCAGGACGTCGACGGGAATGCCCTGGTGAAGAAGGAGGGCGATAAGGAGAACATGGCCATTGAAGGTCGAGATGTGGAGGGTGTTGTAACCTTGAGCGTCGGTAATCAGAGGGTCTGCGCCATGCTGGAGGAGTAGATTAACGGTATAGTAATGGCATCGCTGGGCAGCCCATTGAAGAGCTGTTGCTACTGATTCGCCGCCCTTTCTGTTAATCTCGGCGCCGTGTTCGATTAAGAATTTGCACATCCCATATTGGTTGTTGATTGCAGCCCACTAGACGAAAATAAGTCAGCCAAAATTCTCCTTTTACCCAAACTCGCTGTTGCGCGTCGCTCGACACTCACATGTAAGGGTGTGATACCCTCGTCGTCGTGGTAGGTCGCGTCGAAGTCGCCCGACTCGAAAAGCTTCTCCATGGCTGCTACGTCTCCTACCCGAGCCACCTGCATAATATCATCCTCCTGGCCTTGGCCATCTCCAGGTAGACTGCCCATCTCGACCTCGCTGTTCAACTTGGGCGTGGCGGCATTCGACTTGTTCGACATTTGGAGAGGCGCTGCTGGGCCGGCTGACATGGTGCTGTTGGTGTTGATGCTTCCCATGGCGATTGTGCCCATAAACCAGGGTCGTCAGGTGGTTGCGCGGGGGGAAGAGGATTCGATTTCTACTCGAGAAGGAACGCGGTAGGACAAAAAGATAATTGACAAGGTCGGCTATTCGTACAACATAAACATTATTAAACCCAATCTTGCGCGAAGAAAGTAGTGAAGAGAACGAGTAAGAAAAAGCTCCTCGAAATACTTGGTCTTGGCTTGGTCTTGGCTGGATTTTGGATGAGACAGCGCGTGGAGTAGGCCTACGTATTACCTGAAGCCGTGATGCCGAGCGCGGCTGAGCATAGACCCTCATCTTCCTGCTACGGGGGAAGCCGTCCGCCTTAAAGTTGCCGGCAATGCCGTTTAATTGAAGGATAAGGACAGGGTCTTTTTGTGGCTGATTACGTGCCATTTCCCCCCCTATCCGCTTTCTGTTGCAGTGGCTTCACTCATTGGATAGCACGTATTCTGGTGGTCTGTGGCTGGGGCTGAGCCGAGTCCTGGTGGGCTGGACAGATATCATCTCGCACAGCTTCATCAAACTGAAAGCGAACGGCCTGCTGGGTAGTTGATGTCGTCAATCGACCTATCGTAAACGCAACGACGACTTGAGGCTGTACAGATCTCACCAAGGAGCTTTCGCATATCCTCCATCTGCTTCCCCAGCATCGACACCTCACCAGACAACACCAGGCGCCGCTTGGTGCCGCATTTCTCCCACCATGGCCAACATCGTTGAAGCCTTCGAGGCCATCATGACGCCCTCTCTCGCCACGATCATTATCGGCGCACTTATCATCTTGGGTGCTCCTATAATTCTTCACCTCGTCCTCGCCTCATCAAGGACATACACCGTCCCGCCCAGCGTCATCCTCATCGGTCCTGCCAACGCTGGCAAAACGGCACTCCTCACACTCTTTGAGCGCGGCGCTTCTGGTACTGAGACGCACACCTCCCAGACCTCGCACGATGTCGAGCTCAATGCTTCCACCGACTCGGATACCAAACATTCTTTCCGGAACCACGATGCCACCGATGGCACCTACACGAAGTTCTTGCTGGTCGATACCCCCGGGCATGGCAAGCTGCGAAATGTGCCCATAGGCAAGCTGAACCGTACCGAGAAGCTCAAGGCTGTAGTTTTTGTCGTTGATGCTGCCGCTATTGGAGAGCCGGAAGTCCTCGCGCCTACCGCTGCGTACCTTTACGATGTGCTGCTGTTGCTGCAGAAACGTGCTACAAACACCAAGACCAAGACTTCGATCCCTATCCTCATCGCCGCTAACAAGATGGATCTCTTTACCGCGCTGCCATCGACGCTTGTTAAGTCTAACTTGGAGGCTGAACTATCGAGGATCCGTGCTTCGCGAAGCAAGGGACTCCTAGACTCGGGTGTTGGATCTGACGATATTGGCTCTGAGGAGCAAGATTCCTGGTTGGGCGAGTACGGTTCTCCCAAATTCAGCTTTAGCCAGCTCCAGGAGTTTGACATTGATGTTGATGTCCTCCCTGGAAATGTCAGTGGCGATGGTCCTGGCGCAGACAAGTGGTGGTGGTGGATTGCTCAGAGGATATGAACCACGGCCATATAATCGACACACTTCACAAAAGGGGAACCACAAAGGAGATGACACAATTATATTAATGACAATTTTTAATGCTACGCAATTGGTTCCTATCGCAAATGCCATGTAGATGTTGAGTCTACCGCCAAGAATTCTATCAAAACCGAATCCACCCAAATAATTCCATCTTTCTTTTCTATAAGGTATCCTGGAACGCCAGACGTGAATGTCGTTGAAAACATGAGTACTCGTTCCCGCCTCTCGCGAGGTTTCTCCTTCTACAGCTTCTTGTTGATCATCCATGTGAGGAGATCAACCTTTGTCACCACAGCAATGGGCTTGGAGAGCGACTTGGAGTCGTCAGACTTCTCGGTGACGACGGCCGCACTGTTCCACTCGAAGAACTTGCTGAGCACAGTGAGAGGTGTGTCCTTGGTGATCTCGACAAACTGTCTGCGCTTGCCGGGGTTGATGGGAGAGGCGAATTCGCGAGGGTCAGTGACGATCTCGTCAAGGCGCGCAAAGTCGAACATGACGTCTGATACGGAGCTCTGGGCCGAGGCGCGGCCGCTGGAGATGTAGCTCAGAAGGTTGCCCAGTGTGACGAGGCCGACGAGCTTGTTGCCGCTGGCGGAGAGGACGGGGAGCTGGTCGAAACCCTTGTCGCGCATGGTCTCGATGGCCTCGGAGCATGTGGATGTAGCACCAACGGATGTGACGGGCTTGAGGCGCAGAGCGGCGATGGTGGCGCCTTCGTAGGGATCAGAGTTCTTCTGGCCGTTGCCGTTCACGGTGGACTCGACTCCGTTCACAGGGAGGAGGTTGTTGGCGGCGAGCCAGTCGTCGTCAGCGAACTTGGAGAGGTAGCTTCGGATGCTGTCGGGCAAGACGACAACTACGACATCTCCCTTCTTGAAGCCGTACTCCTTAACAGCGAGGAGCATGGCAGCCATGGCAGAACCGGAGCTACCACCGACGAGCAGACCCTCCTCGCTAATAAGTCGTCGAGCAAGGTGGAAAGATTGTCGGTCATCAGTCTTGTACCACTTATCGACACTCTCGCGGTCAAGGACATCGGGGATGAAATCGTATCCAATACCCTCCACCTTATAAGACTCGTTGACGTGGTCCTGGTTCAGCAGCTCAGGCAGAGCAAGGATACTGCCATGGGGATCCGCAGCGACGGCCTTGATGTCCTTGTTGTGCTTCTTGAGACCGCGAGCCAGACCAGTGATAGTACCTCCAGTACCGGCACCAGCGACGATGGCGCTGATCTTGCCTGCAGTCTGCTCCCAGATCTCCTCAGCAGTACCGAGCTCGTGGGCGAGCGGGTTGTTCTCGTTGCTGTACTGGTCGAGAATGTGGGCGTTGGGGAGCTCCTTTTCGAGACGTCGAGCAACACCGATGTGAGACTCGGGGGCGTCCCAAGCAGCCTGTGTAGGTGTGCGGATGATAGTAGCGCCAAGGGCTCGGAGGACGGAGACCTTTTCGGCTGACATCTTTTCGGGGAGAGTAATGATGGTCTTGTAGCCCTTGATAGCTCCGACGAGAGCAAGACCGATACCGCTATTCAAAAACACAGTCAGCATAGTCTCGATAGCGTCAAATGATAGTGATCTTACGTGTTTCCACTGGTGGGCTCGATCAAAGTATCACCAGGCTTGATTCTGCCGCTCTTCTCGGCCTCCTCGATCATGCGCAGGGCGATTCTGTCCTTGACGCTACCGCCAGCGCTGAAAAGCTCAGGCTTGACATAGACATCGCACTCGATGCCTAGCGACTGGGGAATCTTGTTGAGTCGCACAAGAGGAGTGTTGCCGATAAGCTCTGTCGCAGAGTGGACAGTAGCAGCGCGAGGCGAAACGTGGGGGACCTCGGACACCATTTTGGCAGATTTTATTACTTGCAGCAAAGACAAGAAATATGAAGAAAGGGAATAAAGAAAGAGCAAAAGAGAAACAGAAACCTCATACGAGAAAAACGACCACTTAATTAAGCACGCCACGAGCACAAAACATTGTCCAAGTGGCGGGGCCCGACGGTATGACAGAAACTTTGCCCCGCCAATGCCGAGATTATCCTCTGAAAACCGTTCTAGAATGCGGCTAGAAAGGATGGAACGGGAAGGCGGTGAGGGGTCAGATCACGAGCGTCGGTTCTGCGAGAACCGAAAGCCGATGGGCTACCCGGTAGTTTGTGGTCATGATGAGCATTTTGGCGCGTGTTAAGCTATTAAGCTTAAACATAGAGCTTTGAGTTGGTCTTTACCAGATATATGGGAATACTACAGTCATTGATCAAACAATTTGAGTGAGGGTAGGGGTGTTTTGTATTTGTGTATACTCTCACTGTGTACTTATCAACTAAATGGCTTTTTACACCCAACTATCCAGCGTTTATTTCTTAAAAACGTATCTCAGCGATGGAATGTGATTGTACAATTTGAACTGAAGTGTGTGCATTGCAGATCATCATGAGAACTTCCGTAACACTGCTGAACCAAGTTGATCATCTACATTCTACACTGATAAGACATCATCACCACCGGCCGTTTATCTCCTTTCATCTCAAGTTCTTACATTCCCAGTCTAGCCAGTCTAACTCCATTCTCATACTCTCACAACTGCTCTTCAAAAGTCCTCGACCCTCTTACAATAGTTCCTCGCGCCACCGACTTTGTAAGAGCTGGGAACCTATCACCATCGCCCCGGACCTAGCTTCCCCCCCGCACACGCTCGCCTACCTTGTAGATCTTATCTGCTCTGTCGTCCTGTAATGCTTCGTTATCATCGCGCCACGACAAGGGTTCGGTCGATGCCAAGACTTCAACTGTTGCGACCTGCCATTTTCGCATTCCCTGCCGATAGGTTCGACAGAGCTTGGGGCTTCCGTTTGGGGGAAAAGTTGCACCGTTTACACTAAAGAGAGGTTGCATTGATGCTCGTGTAGCTGCAGATATGGTTGGAATAGTGGGAAATAAGATGTTGTTTTGCTATATAATGGACGGTCTGTCGCATCCATGGATGAATCTCAGGTTGCACTCTCATTACGGTCGAAGGCATTGTGATTCAATTGCCTAGTTCCTGACATCATGAAGTTCCTCAACACTTTGTTCTACGGAGCCCTCCTCGTCTCGGAAGTGTCAGCTACTAAGAAGCTGACTGCTAGCCAAGTCGAAGGTGACATCAAAAAGTCCAAGTATGTCAATAACCCATACGCAATTAACTACAGAAGTCTAACAATTGTAGCCTCCGAAAGACGCTCACGGATCTCGACTCAATTGGCAAGAAGAACGGCGGCAATAGAGCCTTTGGTCTCCCTGGGTACAAGGCATCTGTTAACTACATCCACAAGGAGCTCAAGAAGTACAGCAAGCACCTTGACACTCATATCCAGCCCTTCAACTACACGTTCGAGCAGACTAGAGACATCTCGGTGCGAGGACCTGATGGCGAGGATGTCTATGTCATCACTCTCATCTACAACGTAGGCACGCCTACCGACGGCGTGACTGCTCCTCTTGCTTTTGTGCCAGTTGACGACACGCGTGGTTCCGGATGCTTCGCAGACCAATGGGAGGGTGTTGATGCCAAGGACAAACTCGCCCTCGTCAAGCGTGGCTCGTGTGCCATTTCAGACAAGCTCAAGCTTGCAAAGAAGGCCGGTGCCCGCGGTGTTATTCTTATTCACAACGCTCCTGGCGAGGGTATCACCAGTGCTACCCTCAGTGCCGAGAACCTCAAGCTTATTGTGCCCGTTGGCGTGATTCCTCTCGAGGTTGGTACTGCGTGGCAAAAGCGCATCCAGGCTGGTGAAGAGCTCGAGGTTACCCTGCTGGTTGACTCGTTCTACGAGACCCGCGAGACCTGGAACATTATCTCTGAGACCAAGCAGGGCGACCCTAAGAATGTTGTCATGATGGGTGCTCATCTCGACAGTGTTCAGGAAGGACCAGGTATCAACGACGACGGTAGTGGAACTGCTGGTATCCTCGAGATTGCCAAGTCCTTTACCAAGTACACTGGCTACAAGAACAAGGTCCGCTTCGCTTGGTGGGGTGCCGAAGAGTAAGTACAGCAATGCCTTTCGTCTTCTTCAGTAACTGACACATGATATAGGAGTGGTCTCGCTGGATCTTACTACTATGGCGAGCAACTGACCGAGGAGGAGGCTGACCAAATTCGATTCTACTTCAACTACGACATGATCGGTTCTCCCAAGCCCAAGTACTGGGTTCAGGCCACCAAGGCCGCCGACCGAGTCGGTGGAGATATCCTGGCTGCTTGGCTACGCAAGAAGGGCAAGACCGTCGAGTGGGAGTAAGTGCAGGCACACAACCACCACAAGAGAGATACTTACCAGTAAAACAGGGAGTTTGGTGAATCATCCGACTACGCCGCCTTCGTCGAACTCGGCATCCCCTCGTCCGGCATCTTCACCGGCGCCGACGCCGAAACCGACCCTTGCTACCACTTGGCCTGCGACACCATCGACAACATCCACTGGGGAGCGCTGACTCTCAACACCAAGACAGCTGGCCGTGCTGCTGCCCAGTTCGCTCTCAGCCTGAAGGGTGTCCCCAAGCGTGACAAGGTTACGCCCAACCCTAAGAGCAAGAGGGCCGTTGCTGCGCGCTTCGAGCAGTGGCAGAAGAAGAGGTCGCTTGCGGGTACTGCGCACAAGTGTAACCACAAGACAAAGGAGGTTGTCTAAGAATTGGAATAAGAATGTTTGGGCTGTGGAAAAGAATATGATGGGATGAGATTAGTAATGATGAGATGATGATGAATGGTAGTGTGTATAGTATATGTACATATTTGTCTATACTGATTGGGTGAATTATGAATATTGTTTTATTAATGATGTCGTAAGTCGTAAGCCGTAAATGCATGTTCGCTCGCTTGCTAATCATAAACGCCCTCAGCCGTTCGCCCGACTCTGATCACCTATAGACTCTTCCAACAGACCGTATCCCATCATCGATACCTTCTCATAGCTCATCAGCTTACTGCCGTTGTTGAGGTGATCAAAGAACGACGATTTCCCATCGTCTATCGCCAATAGGGACCGGAGTATGTGCGAGGTGGATTGTCTCCCCGTCGAGGATTGGGAATAGGAATCGCCTTGTAAGTGGGAAACTTTGGACCTCCAGGAACCTGTTCCCTCATCTGTTCCACCATAGGCTCCCTCATTCTCCCCCTCTGAGCAACTGGCGACGGATACTGCATCGGCGTAGGTCTCCGACCAACCGGAACAGCAACAGGTACAGGTCTCGTCCAGTTTTCATTTGGAAACGCCTCAGACCAACCATCCGAAGAGCTCGCATAGCTACTCCGATCACTCCGTCGTCTCTTGACCTGTTTTCTCGGACGACGGCAGCAGCAGCATACCACAACAAAAGCAAGGATGAACACACCGACGATAGAGCCGGCGATGGCCCCGATCTGAGTGCTCGTGAGGCCGTCGCCGCTGTGCTGGGACGTCGCGACGACGGGTCGGTCCGTGGCGGGAGCTGAAGCTACGCCTAGCGTGACAAGTGTGGTGTAAGTGGTTGTGGGGAGGTACACGGTCTGAGTGATGACTTGCGCCTCTTGGCGGATGGCGTTTATGTGGGGAACCACCATGGTGTACGACAAGTGAAGGTATTCACAGATATGAGAAAAAGTGCAAAAACAAAGAAAGAAACACCAACGAAAATCGGGGGCCATGACGCCCCTTTTGAGAAACATGTTTTAGCCGCAACGTCCCGTCCCGTTCAGTCTCACACGAGGCAACCATCCTGCAAAAAAGCCCGTCTGCTGATGCTATCTGGTTCCACGGGTCCTTGATTATATCCAGCCCTGTGAGATAAAAGCTACCAACGGCCCCCAATGCTGTCTGCACCAGAACTGGAAAATACAAGACCCTGTATGAGCTAACTGGTTCGTCGAGGGGGTTTGATGTAACTGTATCTGTATCCGTCCTGGGCTTGAATGGTCAGTTGGTCGGTGTTGGCCAATGGCGAGTGAGATGGGTGGGTGAGGGGTGTGGTGATGCAGGCCAGGCTAGGCTGCCGCAGCTGTTAAAGATGACTGCATCGCCTTTGCCTTCTTGCGTTGTTTTATTTGTACTTTCGTTATTTGCGTGGTTCGCAAATGTTATCGGCTGGTTAGTTTGCCTGAGAATGTCTGGGAGACTTACATGAGGTGATTCATGTACCGCAAATGAAGAGTCATCACGCCGGCTGTAACTTGCGACAAGGCGTTCTACATGGAGCCATTATGTAGGCGTTGCATCTATGACTTCCGTTTGCTACCGTGATAAGTTACATTGTGTATACATTGCTCGCACTGCTTTCCCTACTGGCAATTACTACATGTAGCTGCTATGCATATTCTCACTTGATCAAGTAACACCCATGACGCAAGCATTATAGTTAGTATGAGCCAACAGTCATTGACATCTATTGTTATTCAACCGTAGGTAATTCGAGCAAGCACCAAAAGATTAAGCTTATTATATAACTAGTTAGTGATGCATGCCCCAAATTTATGCTGGCCGTGTCACATATCTATTCCTTGGCTGTGCTCGAGTGATGGTGGTGATACGGATATGAGATACGCGAGACCGATGAGCCCCATATTGTAATATTCAAAAAGTGACAGGATTACGCCGCTACCCGTAACAGTGACCCCGGAACTTGCATCCAGTCCATAACCCTTCCGAGGCATGAGTAAGGCAGCAGTCTTTTGCTTATTCGAAGATATACCGATAAGGTCTGGTCCAACCACGAGGAGTCATATAGCCAGTCAAGAGCTTGGGATGTGGTACATTTAGAAATTTAAGAGCCCGGCGCTTCTTCGACAAGATGACCGTGGAGTGCTTCCTCCATGATTTACATCATTACTTTTACATTAAAAGACAAGACCATCAAGAGTTATGCGACTACTGTAGTACAACGTGATGTTCGACTACTGAGAACGAATCATGCGAATAGATCTTGATCCTTAGAAGAATTAAACGGCTGTCTTTTTCTCTGTCGCTCTACTCACGATCTGCTTCACGAGTGTTCAAAAGATAAGCAACACGATCTTCCCATATTATTACTCAGTAGCCACCCCTTCCCCTTCTCCTTCCCCCTCTGGTTCGCCGGTTCTCCCTCGTTGTCTTTTCATCAAAATGACTAAATAGTTCATGCTTTCCCTTGCAATCACACCTAAACAGCCCTGCCAAGCATTCTTTGAATGCTCTGACAAACACATTCTCCGCAGGCATATTCTCTCCCAATTCCTTGCCGATCATGATGCATCTGACAACGATCTGCCAGCAGTCCTCGAGGTATCGATCCAATTCGGCTTTATTGTTAGGGTGAAAAGGCTTTCCGGCAACAGGTAGGCTTCTTGTAGGAGTGTAATTCGCAATCGTCATCACTTGGTCGGCTAGTTCTATTGGCAGACCCTTCTGACACAACATCCGTCTAACTTGGGGAATATCCATTGAGTGAGGCTGATACCCAACTGGTTTCTCGAAGTCGAGGAATTCTTCGTATGTCATAAGTCCATATGGGTAATATTCCAGATCATAAAAGAGTTTGGAGTCGGGAAAAGATTCATGATCACCGCCTTCGCCATCGGATGCCCTGGGGGACTCATTACCGAAAGTCCTCGTTTTATTGTATGGTTGGATCCTGTATTCGTCTTTCCTCATAAAAGGCTTCCAGAGGGCAAAGTTGAATGGTCTAGGACTTGAGTTGAACTGGTCCTCCTCGATGCCGAAAAAGTCTCTGTGTGGATATGTGGCGACATCTGACAAGTCTCCAGACTTTGTCGAGGAACGGATTGCCAACTGATATGACTTAATATTGCGATATTCATCAATCGGCTCCCCTTTGTTGTCCCATGTCTCCGGAAAGCAGTATAGAAGGTTTAGAATCACATACATTCTGAGGGCGTGCTTGTACATCATGTCCCACCCAAGAGTCCCGCTCATACAAGAACACTGCCTCTGCTCCCACCGTTCTGCCAGCGAATTCCTATCATAGGCACAAGAGTGAAGAATTGGTTCCATTTCACCGTGGAGAAGTAAACTCTTGATAACCTCGAGGTTATGCAAAGCTTCTCCGTTGACTTCCTCGAACTTATAGCAATCGTTGTAGGCCCATTCTCGTTGGAAAGCAGTTATTTTGCGCTCTTTGAAAGATAGAGCACAGAAGCACTGCTCAGAGTCGTTCTTATGAGGACATAGGTCTCCTCGGCGAGGTATCCTAGTTGATGTATTGTCTTTGTCGTAAAGCCAGTTTTGCTCAGGGTGCCACCGGCGAACTGATGGGGTTATTCTTTTGGCAACATCGTCCGTTATGATAACGTCGTTGGTGTTAGAAACGTCATACTTTTCTGGGTATTTTTGGCGTTCGGTAATTGCATCAGCAGTTGCACTTTGCATGAAGGCGTTCAGAAACTGCGTCAGCGTTTTCTTCGTATCGGGTTGGACTCTTATGTGAAGGTTACGAGCTTCGCGTTGACAAGCGTTCGTCTCCTTCAGCTCAAAAGCTGAGGCAAGATCTTTCCAAGGCAGTTTCTCTGCTTGATGGGCCATGAGTTTAAGAAATATGATGATTTCGTAAGTATAATGATTCTGCGAATACAAACCGAGAGAAGATGAGAAAAACTTAAGTATATTTATATTCCAGGCTGAGTCAGTAACCTGACACTGAGCTAGAATGCGGCTGTGTGGGAGCCTAATCGAGAACAGCCATGCTTGTCGAAAATACAATGTTAGCAAACAGAATGGGAATAAAATCTCGTGAAGATCTTGGAGTAGGATATTTCAAATGTATAGTGACTCATTATCTCATATCTCGAAACTACTTCAATCCGTTTAATTTGAAGTTATCAGTGTTGATGATCATGGTCATTCGTGTAGCTGCTTATATTCTACCACAACGCACATCGCGACACAGCGTTAACTGGGTTGTTGTCTTTTAGCCTGTAAGTAATCGACGAAGAGGCTCTCATCTTGTAGAAGCCCGATGGAAATCGCAATTGACTCCCTACATCTGAGTGTGACTTATACTCTTCCAAAGACCCTTTCTCAGTCACAATGCTAGCACATGATATCAAAAACCGGAATAAATATCTAAGGCCTGGAACACTCAGGGAAACCCTCGATATTCCCAAGCCGATGGCAAGACCACCATTCGAATGTAAACTATTTGGCAGGCATGTTGAAGCCAAACCATTGCCATATGCAGCAGTGTTGGAACTACTCCGTAGCGGTAGGAGTTGGTGTTGAGACCACTCTCAGGTCATGTTGAATCATACACCTCCCCCTATATCTCAAATGTACACAACTTGAACAATCTTAGTAGTCGCTTCCACGACTGATCACCTCCTTGGTAGACTCTCGAAGCAGGACCGTCTACAAAATCAGCACTTGATACGTTCCAAAAATATGCATTGAACTTACGTGTTCGAACTGTGCCGAATAAGACCCCTTGATGTCCGCGAGCGGTTCATATGCTTCGAGAATTCCGTGAGAAACCAGGGAGTTTAACTAAACATGCGTCAGTCCTTGTCCTTCTTCAGTTCGATGAAAGTACTCACACCGGCTAGATACCGATCGACACCTAGACGCTCCAAATAGCGACGACAAAACACAATAGTGCCGAACTGCTCTCTGATGACCTTGTACAATTTGTTGGCCGATGTAAAAGGCAGGTTAACCTGTTTTGGTGCATCATGCTGCAACCCATAACCGTAAATGCCGACCTGTGCCTAGTCAGCATCGTTCTCATAACATTTAAAACTTGACTTACATCGTCGTGCAGCCGTCCGGTACCAGTCGTTCCAAACGTCTCAATGGCAAACACTTCCCCTTCTTCCATCTTAGTCTTATCACGGTTCTTGATGAACGGGATCGACTTTCCGCCGTGGATCTGGTAGTGCTTGATGTTATGCGCTGAGATGTTGCGGACTGGCTTGATGGGGTATGTCTTGCCGTTGATCTCGACCTCGTAGCTCTCCATGGCTTCTTGAATGGCAGCGCTGACGTCGCAGATACGAACATCAATTCCGGTAGCCTGCACACATGTTAGTACAGCCATTGGTAGTTATACGCATTATACATACCTTGAGTCCAGTGTTTGTGGCATCCTTAACCGCAGCTAGAAGATTATCATACGTAGGATCAAACGACATAGTGAACGCACTATCGACGATCCAGCCATTGATCTGCACGCCGAAATCCACCTTCATGACATCCTCATACTTGAGAACAACATCCCTCTGGCCGGGATTAGGTGTGTAATGCGCGGTTTCATGGTTCAGACAGAGACCCGTTGGGAAGCCCATTCCAGACTTGAGGTTATCTCCAGGCTCTATACCCTGATTACCCAGAAGTGCGCGCACGCCATCCTCGATGCCATTGGCAATGTCAATCAGCGTATCACCGGGCTTGACGTTGTCCTGAGTCCACTGTCGGACTTGACGATGTACTTCTGCGGCTTTGCGATAGTCATTTAGAAACGCAGGATCCTCAAGCTGTCGACGGCTCTTGTAGCGTACTTCTTCAGCAGTAGTACGAGCCGTGTTGAAGTCATCAGAATAACCCTGAAGTTCGCCAGTCGGATAATCTTTGTTCACAAAAAGATCACTCAGGGGCACTCTAGGAGGCGAAGACTGCTGGGTAGGAGCCTTCTTCTTCTTCTTTGGCTTTCTCTTTTTCTTTTTCTTAGCAGCGCCATCAGCTGTTAATGGTACGGAGGTGGCATCGTCAATGTCATCATCGTCGTCGTCGCCCCCTTCGCCGCCCAGGTCCCCGTCTCCATCACGGGCGAGATGCACACCGCGTGGCTCTCCACCTGCGGAGGAGGCTTTGGAAGAGAGTGGTCCTTGACCTGGGATGTGTAAGCATTTACATCAGATATAACAAGAGCTATGGGATTTTTGTACCATTTCCTCCAGATTGATCGTCTTCAGATGTCTTGGCGCCCATTTCGACATGAACGCTGTTACGGATTACAGAGTGTAGGCTTGATGGATGAATGAGTGAGTGGTGAGACGATGATCAATGGGCTCATATAAGTTGGGGTTGAGCGGTTACTGGCGGCAGAAACGAATATGGAAGTGCTGCGCGTGCGTCGCTTTGTAACCAGTAACTGGTGATACATGTGTAGAGGGTCCAAAGAAGGATGCACTACCTGACCGTTGGTTGCCTTTTGTTACTGCTGGTTAATTGATTATATGAGTTGTATCCCCGGGGTGTTATCTCACTCCGCGGCAAGGCTTATCATATGTTCATGGTACCTTCATTATAGCTGGTGCGACGATAACTTCATAATTAAAGAACTATGTTCTTATCTGACTAAATTTTCTGTTTTTTTCCGTAAATGGTAATGGACCGAGTACATGGGGTAGCGGGTCATGAATGGATTCGACAAAAGAACCCGGCCGAAAATCCTTTAACTGCGAGTCAAGTTGCCTTGGCGGATCAACATATCTTTTCGATCGACAAGAGTCTATGGAATAGTCTAAATAGTCAGGCGGATTAAGGGATGCCGCCATGATCGTCTCTACTACGATATACCGTTCCTAGAGCAAGCTAGGAACTGTTATGGGAGTACGAGAGGGGCGGACTGGTTAAGATAGCTTGAAGAATTCGTAATGATTTGACTAAAAATGATTTAAGGAATCTTTTTAGGAGTACTTGGCATAGCAAGATAAAACTTTATGAATGCATCGTCTGGTCAGTTCAGATATTATTATAGTCCACCAGATCACCGTATATTCTGTATATTTTCATCAAGTTTGGGTATAAATTCATGATTCCCTCCAACATATATGCGCAACCACTCAATGCTCCGTTTAGACTATGTGTCAAGTATAATCCAAGTACAATGCTCATGCCAAATGCCCTCAAACTATATGCGTGCCTCAGAAGACAAGAAAAGAAAATGCCATGCAGCCCCACCCATTGATATGCTCCCTAAACGTTGATACATCATATGATATATGTATAAGAATTGAGCCAGCTCATTGTAATCATGCTGCTGGCTGGGCTTCACCACGTGGGCGGAGCTTTAGGTTCAGAATAGGAACGTCTGCGTTGCTGAAAGCATAACGGGCCGTTTTTTCCCTGACTCGTTCGTAGTGTTTTTGTAATCGGCTTTCATCAACAACTAGCTCGAATCCAACAAGGAAACAGAAGCTTATCTCCAGTCTAGCCAATTCCGCTTCACTGACGCCGCCTACTTTGGCCATCTTAGCATGAGGATAAGATAGATCCTCAAGAGCTTTCATGGCGACTCGAAGTCCAGCCAGGACCAAACGGTGGGCGTTGCGTCGCGTGACCGGAATGGCCCGCTCCTCAACGGCTAACCGGTGTATGTATAAGGATGTTGCTAGGTAGACTGCGGTGCTCATTGGGCAAAACTGGTGCAGACGTTGAAGATATTGGTTGATGCTAATTGGAGGCTCATTCTTGCTGTAAAATTTGCGTGTTATAGCGCTATGCTGCAAATTGACAGGTTGAGAATCAGCTCCGACGACGACATATGGCTCAGATTGAGGAGGCGGCGACATCAGACCTGGGTGTGATTTTAGCCGCACACCATCAATATCTTCAGACTCTGACTGAGGGTTATGGACAGGCTCAGGTCTTGGTTCCTTTGCGGCCAATCTCTTGGCCTCAAGTTCAGCCTGTTTTCTCAGTCTCGTCAAACTTCTATCCGAGTATGATCGCACGATATTCTCCTTCTCGGCCTGCATGCCACTCATATGCGGGACAGTGGGAGACTTCGGAGGTGGTGTTGGAGGCACATCCCCAGTTATTCTAACAAGAAGCTCAACGCCAGCGCTCAGCAGAGAGAGAGCTTCGGCAGGTGTCATCTCGAAGAGGCCATGATCGGCAACGGGCTTCGGCGCGGAGGGGTCATCGTCGGCGATCAGATGGGGATCCGAAGAGGGCACTGGAGGAGGCGGCGGTCGATCAGTCGTGGAATCGGGATGTCGCAGAGGAATTGTACCGGCTTGGGCCTCGGTCGCTACAGCCGTCTGATAAGACATGGCTTGGGAATGTGTTGTGGTTGTAAAAGCTTGTCGTCAATGGTCAAGACACAGAGCTGTTGTCGCGTCTCAATCTCTTAAGGCGCTGCGCAAGATCCGGCTCGCCGCCTTTCATGATCTCTCGTGAATCGAGACGTAGTGACTGTATATGAAACAATTGGATTGAAGATTTCGTATCGCGGGCTAGGCGTGTTTTTGTTGTTGCTTTGGGCTTGGGCTTAGGTTCGGGTGTAAAAGACGAGCGCAAACTTGCGACCTGTGGGACGAGAATACCGAAGTGGGCCTGCGATCTGGACCTGGGACCCTGGAGAAGCTGAACAAGGTCCGTGAGAGCGAGGGGCTTTTATATCGAGTTTTAACCGTATCAAGATCGTAACGGTCGAGAGGAAGACGATACAAAAACCGGACCGACTACTTTAGCGTGGCGTTGTTTTAGGTCAAATGAAGGATGAGATGGGTAAATGCGAGGAAGTGAAAGGCTCGTCTCGGTTTCGCCTGCTGCAGAGAACAGAAGCCGGGACAACGATCGACGGGTGATGGCGAGATTAAAAGCAGAAGCCCGTTAAGAAATGAAGTGATTTATTTGCTTTTGTATTTGTAGATTGTAACTGTCGGCGGCTGCCCAACCTAAGAGAAGGCACCTGCCCGCACCTGCACTTGCCGTACGCCTGCCTTAGCAGGTACCGTACACCTTCCTCCCGAGCCCACCTCCCGAGCTTCATTTCTGCCTGTCACGAGCATGTGGTGCGGGGGAGTTTTAAGATGAGATACTAAGATATGCGTATCGTGATCAACCAATGGTTTATTTCCCATGATCTTCACCATCTTGGGCTTCTTTTTCTTAGTTTCGGAAACTAATCATGTTCTAGTTCAAGAGTGGAATGCGACGGTTCCAGTTTTGTCGAAATCAGTTCAAGATTGACCTCTGCAAGATTTAACCTCCGACGATAGTAAAATGGTGTTATCACGGTCGCCTCCGGATGTGAAAGCAGCATTTGTCGCGTTATCCCGGCAGCATTGCGGGATAGTTTACGCATAGGGGCATGCCCACTGATCCTTTACCCACTGCCTCCCCAGTTTGAAGATTCTAGACCTCAGGGTCCTCGGGTTCAACTACTGCATGAAAGAGCCGCAAGAGATGATGATCTTCCATGCCAAGACACCATTGAGGCGTCTTGGGCGTCGTCTGATGTTTTGCCGGCGTCTAATCACGGCGCTACGCTACAGGCGGACACCCCGGATTTGGTGCATCCATCCTGCTGACCACGAGACACAAATATCCATGAGAAACAATGAATAACAGCTGCAGTTACGCGCTCGCTCTGTGACAGTTTCTGTTTGTTCAATTCCCTTCTTTCTATTCACTACTCAGACCAAGCAGCTGGATGAACTGTTGTGGATTTGATAACTTGGTGGCGATGGAGGCGAATCACTTACTTGTCCTGGTTAAAGCATATGCGGATTTGTGGGAAGACATCCGTTAGCTTTATCAACAATCATGGATAGCTATTGCTGGGGTCATCTTGAACAAGTTTGATCTATAACTTGATACTCCTAGACTCCCACGACTCCTATTCAGTTCTCCTCTTATTCTTTGGGTAATATTCTAGCTTACGGCCTCGCCAGATGGCTGTAACCGTTTCGTATAGGAATGCGGGTCATAAATACGAAGAGAAAGAATTTTAGTACAATGCCAAGACAACGTTGGAAAAGATTATTAATGCCCCAAAGTGGTTTGAAAAGCCTTATTAACATTCTAATGACAACAGATATCGTATTCTATCGATAAATCGTCGTAAACAAATCTTTGAACTCGCTTGCCAGCGTGTCCCGCATCACGCACCGAAGATCCATGCAGCCTAGTCTCCGGCTACGGGATTGTGTCTGCTGATCAAAACGACAGGGACCAGCATTGGACGGCTGTCGCTTCAAAATTCTCGTTATGGTAAATCTCCATTTCCCTTTTTACTGTGACGCTGAAGCCAATTCACTCTGATATGAATGATTTTGTTCCGAACAATTGACCTAGTTATATCCTTTTAATGCAGCCGTCACATGCTAATCCGATCTAAACACTAACAAATTGACCCTTCCAGCCAGTAGAGTCTCAAGGTCTAGAATAAACCTCCATATTATCTTATCGTCATTCATCATGAGTTCAGTCCTTAGCAGTCGGGTGCTACCTTGACATCAACCACTGCCGTTTGTCCTGCTTGGACCTTGGCGATAGCCTCCTTTAGCACACTCTCTAGCTCAGATGCCTTGTCAACCCGGGCAGCGTGGATATCTCCGCCGGCAGCAGCCTTGGCGATGCCGGCGTAGTCTGGAACTGGGTCGAAAGAGATGTTGATCTCTTCGTTGGTGGCCTTGGAACCGAGACCGTCAGGGTGTACCAACAACAGAGACCTGCGAGGCGCATTCCATCCTATTGTTTGTTAGCGATTTGTTATTCTGGATTCTGTGGGTTCACTTACCCTTGTTGTTGAGCACGATAGTCAATACCGGGATCTTGTAGCGTCTTGAAATCCAGTACACGCTTCCAGGGACTGTGAAGAGATATGTTCCATCTCCTACAATTTGCACGACAAACTTGCCCTTATTGGTGCCGCCATTCTCAGCATCTGTCGCCAGCTTGATACCCAAAGCACCACCACCAGACCAACCAAGACCGCCACCACCACAGTTGATCCATGATCCGGGAAGCGTGGGTCGGACGTTGTCGTGGACGAAGCCAGTGTTGGTGACAGCCTCAATAGCCCAGATAGTATCTTCAGGACACATATCACGAAGCTTCTTGCTGAGATGTCCAGTGCCGAAAGTATCATCCGCAAGAGGCTCCGCTGCCTTTTCGATAGTGGCTAGCTTGTTCTCGTAGACCTCGGAACGTTGCTTCTCTGTCTCTGCTGCGTTGGCCTCGAGCTTGCTGGCGTATTCCTTCTTGTTCAAAGATTCAGAGATTTGCTCGACTGCAGTCAATGCATCGGCCTTGTAACGTGCGTCGGCTTGGATGTAGTGGGTAGGCATCTGCTGTTTCAGGGGGTCAACATCGATGTGGAAGATCTTTGCATCCGCACGGGGCTTGCAGCGAGTTTGCACCCAAGGAACATCGCAGTCCAAGACGATGATGGTGTCAGCAGTGGTGACAGCGTCGTGGACGCCAAACGCCAAACCCACCCAAGCAGGGTGATCTGCTGGGAAGCACATATCGCAGCCACCAGTATCCAACACCCGCAGTCCCTTCACCTTATCAGCCAATTCGACAAGAGCAGCAGGAATCTTGTGGTTTCGTCCACTGTAGCCTGTAACCAGTAGAGGAGCTTTTGCCCCCGCGAGTGCCTCAGCAATCTTATCAACAGCACTCGAAGGAAGTCCACCAAGCTCCACCGCCTCCCAATGTTCCTGCTTGAGGGAGTAAGGCTTGAGATCAGCCTCGAGAATCTCGCGTGCACTGCACAGATAAACCGGACCCTTGGGGTCTGATGTGGCGAATTGCAGAGCGCGGTTGACCATTTGCTTGACGTTGGCTCCAGTCTTGATCTCACCTGTGTATCTGCAGTACTGGGAGACGATCTGCTTCTGGTCCGGTACATCTTGGATCCAGTGGATGTACTCTGTACGGCTTCCGCGGTGTTCGCCTTCTTGTGTGAAGGGTGATAGACCAGCGAATACCAGTATTGGTGCTCGGCCAGTGGAAGCATTGTGGACAGCTGCTCCAAGACCTTGAGTACCGACATCGACGTGCACAATGACACATTGAGGTTTTCCTGTTAGCCGAGCGTATCCATCAGCCATAGACATGGCTACCATCTGCAAATCTTGTCAGTGAAATCCAGTTAACTTTGACGAGCGGAACGCACCTCGTTAGGACAAGTAATGATCTTTGGAAATTTCCCCTTTGCCTCCCGCTGTCCCTTGACCATAGCCTCAATGATACTAGGATGGTCGGTACCCAAGTTGACGAAACAATGAGTTATACCTGCATCCCAGATAGCCTCAAAGAAGGCAAACGACGCGGTATACATCTCCTCACTCGCTGTTGAGTATGGACGAGCCATGACTGCTGTGGGTGAAGCATTGTGAAGGGCAGTGGAAGCTTTTGGGACGCTGCTTGATAAAGATAGTGAGGGACTTCGTCCATCTCTTTGAGAGACAGAAGATACAGCGGCTACGCTGTTATATCTGCGTACTGTGGACTGAATCTGCCCGCGACACCTCCATAGGCTTGGAGCAGCCAATCTAGAGCGTTGTAGCAGCGCCATATTGAATCAAATGTTCTGTGGCCATATTAGTATGCACATGCATGAGAGGGTGATGGGTTAAGGGCATGGCTAAATAGGGATGTAAGTGAGACCCTACAGCAGTCCACCAAATATCTTCAAAGTCTTACCTGTAACAACAAACGTGAAATCTCGACCCAACCAGCTTGTATTAGAGTGTAGTAGAATTATAAATGCTGCAGCTGTCTAACGATGCTGTAATGGTGGTTGTGGTTGTAGTTGTAGAAACCTGGAACCAATACAAGCTTCCAAGCCCGAGTTTTGTTGCCCCCTCCCCCGCAAAACCCCCCTTTCACGATCTATCTCGTCCAGCCAGAAACCCCATCGTAAACGCCCTTTGTTGTGTCAAGCGGGTCTGTAGAAGTGCCGTGTCTGGCCGTGCTGTGCTCACGCGGAAGGTGCTACAAGTTTGTCTGAGTTACGGTGACAAGATAATGCGGGGTTGGGAGGGGGACTAAGGTCGAAGTGTGGAAATAGGGCGTTTTTGACAAGGTTTGGGGATGTCAGTGAGATAGCATGACGAGTTGGTAACAGGGCTATGCATTGTAGGGGGCAGTTGACATTAAACTTGGATATCTGAACTGCATAGTTTGTTTCTGATATGCACTTTCATGGACCACTCGCGACTCTTCTGACGACTTGTTAACCACATCATATTGGAGTCAAAGTGTCTGTGTTGTTACCCCAGATTTTGAATAGAAGCTCCCCACTAGTTTGCGCCAGAAGCTCTGGATACGCGGGGAAATCATGACACTAGAAAGCTGGAGCGGGTCCTCAATCACGACCACTAACAACATCTGATGATTAAATAGCATGAGGCTAGAGGGAACAAGAGTATCGGTGAAGAGGCATCTTCAAATTGTTCATTGTAATTGTACTTCAGTGTGCACCTCTAGCACTTGTCGCACTATCCCCGGCCTCTATCGGCACCAACACGGCATCCATCGGAGCTCGGAGCCGTCAGTTGACACCTCATTCCCTATTCGTCTGGCAGGTCATCCCGTGACAATCATTTAATTAAAGAATTCCGCCCTAGTCAGCCGGCTCAACGCTCTGAGGATTGTGAAAGACATCCTCCGGGTCCCACACCTTCTTTATCTCCCGTAGTTATGGGAGATTGTCCGCCCAGTAGAGCTTCTGCGCCGCTTCCCGGCCAATCCACGCATCAATGTATCCGGCATAAGTGGAGCGGGCGCCCGGAGCCGACCGTAGGATCCGCTCATGAACTCCGTCCAACAACTTCCGTGTCGCGGCCGATACCTTACCCACTCCGACGCCGTAGTATTGATACATGATAACACTGTCCCGATGTGGATATGCAGTCGCATTGGCCGGTATGTCCATCATAGCGCCGCCCTCTGTATTGAAGATGAGTGTGACAGGGGTCTTTTCGCTGCGAGAATCTTCGAGATACTTAAACAAGTCTGTAATAGCCGAATCATTCAACAAGTCTTGTTTACTGAGTGACAGTGACTTGGAGTAAAAGGCATTCGGTATGCTGCCAAACGTGCAGCCAGCGACTTCAGCTTCATGGAGTAAATGGCCCACCCAATTTGTGACCCAAACGTCACCTTTGCCGGCTCCGGGGAGACGATCAGGAATGCCTGTAGCCTGGAATTCGTCCTCCGTGCCAAAGAATGTACCGGTGATAAGAGCTCCCAGAGGATGGACAACGAATAAGCTCGCGAATTGTCGATCCATTCCTGGGTCTCCTACCAGTGCCTGCCATTCCTGGTATAAACTTGCAGTGTCATTTTGTGAGCCTAGGGCGATGTTGTAGGTGTACTGGACGACGTTGCCGGGCTCTTCTCGAGTTTTGACCACGAAGCTAGTCACGATGCCGAAACTTGCACCTGCGCCGCGCATTGTCCAAAAGAGGTCGGAGTTTTTGTCTTGACTGGCCGTGTGAATTGTACCCTCTGCTGTTACGACTTCCATTTCGACGAGATGATCGAGGGCGCTTCCCCACATTCGAGATATTGGTCCAAGACCACCCTGTTGAGTTGTGTGTGAGTTATCATCAACCCTGAAGCGTAGAAAACTTACTACTGTCAGATGGCCACCAGTGCCTACACTTGGACATGTCCCATGTGCAATGGCTCGCTTCCCATTTGCGTGCAGATGTTTGTCCAGTTCCTCCAAGTTGTTGCCTGCTCCGAACGAAGCATACCATGTCTCGTTGTCCATCTGGAAGTCCTTGAGATTGACGAGGTCGATTGATACAGCCCCGTCCGCTCCTCCTAGGCCATAGTTTTTACTTAGTTAGCTTTGCCAATGTTTTGTATAGATGACCCACCCATAGGAGTGTCCCCCAGACTTCGCCTACACTTTGAATCCGTGTTCTTTGGCACACTTGACGGTCTCGGCAACTTCAATGGTGTTCTCCGGTCGAATGATAGCTGCAGGGATGACCGGGAACTCTAGATTGAACGGTTTCGCCCACCAAGCAAAGACCGGCTCATCTAGGTACGTGACACATGCGCCACGATTGGAACAGATGGCGTCGAGACAGTCGCGGATGGGAATACTCTTATGGTTCCCCATTTCGAAGAGGTGGTCGCAGTTGAGCTGAGGTGTTTAGAAAGTGGGAAGTTATCTGTGAAGTGATGAAAATGGAGGGTTTTCCATATAGGTATAGATCAAGCAGTGGTGTTTAACGGCTGTAAGGTGTACACACTGAATCACAACCGCGCAAACTATTTCGGTCTTTGTCTCCTAGATTGTTCCGAAGGCTCACCCGGTTGGTTCCTTCCACGTCCACGAGGGTCTCACAGCATTATTCAGAAGCAAACATTGGCAAGTACTACCGGCAGTTGGGCTCCAAAATCCGCTACCAGACTTGGGGGACACACTGATATACGGATTTCAGATACAACAACATGTTTTCGTAGACAGATGAGCAATAGTCCAGGCACCGTCTCTGACTCATGTAACAGCATGTTGACATGCATGTACTTCCTAGCTTCTATCAGTATACTTCTTTCCGTGCAAGACCGAAGCAACTCCTTTCATTCTCCTTTTTTGGCCGTTCGGACGGAATTTTCTTGCATCAAGCGGTTTTCAAATAACTATATCTCAACTCAAGACAAAACATTCCGACATCCTCAGTGTATTACCAATAAGTTCTTGTCTCCCGTATGCAGATTAGATAGGCGCCCTCTGTGCTCCTATAGGTATGCCCCGGCGTTAAACAATACAAACAATAAGTTGTTATGCAGTGTAAGCAATTTGCAGTCAATGGTGTCCATGATTCAAACTAGATTGCAAAGCAAGACGGAAGGCACTTCATGGTGAACAAAATATCATTATATCATTATGTACTTGCTTCCTGCCCTGTACCTGCCATCAAAATCCACTCCATTCCCATCATTAAAACCGGTAACTTTTACTCAAACTTAGGCATCTCATACAAATCCTCGGGGTCTAATAGCATGTTAGCGATGGAAACACCTCATTTTTGACATATCAACTTACCCTTGCCCTCGTCCTGAATGAACTTCTTGACCTCGGAAACTCTGTCGTCGATCTTCTTCAACATCTCATCAAGCTTGGCCTGAACCTTGTCATTGGATTCAGCAGCACCCTTCAGTGCACGCTTGGCAACGTCGAATCGGCTGACCCAGTTGACCAGCATCATGTCAAAAGGTGTAGTGGTAGTACCCTCCTCCTTGTATCCCTCCACGGTCATGCGGTGCAGACCAGGGCGTCCGAAGAGCAGGCCCTGAAGCTCGGCAGCATATCCATGGTAGTTGAAGCAAATTGCCTTGGCCTCTGTGAACATGTCAAGGAAGTCGGCTCGGCTGAGAGCGTGGGGATGACGCGACTCGGCAGCTACAACCATAAGATCCGTGACGTTGACGACACGGACTCGGAGCTCAGGGAACCAATCGCGCAAGAGCTCAGCAGCCTTGACGACCTCGAAAGTCACCTCAACACCAATTCCAACAATCACAACATCAGGCTCCTTGCCACTGTCGGTGGACGCAAACTCCCAGGTGCTCGCACCCTTCTTGCAATGCTTCGCAGCTTCGTCGGGGGAGAGATAAACCCCAGTAGGCTGCTTGGAACCAATCATAAGGTTGACGTAGTTCTTCGAACCTAAGCAGTGGTGAATAGTGCTGAGGAAGCAATTGGCGTCAGGAGGAAGATACACGCGAGCCGCCTCAGCCTTTAGGTTAAGTACGGATCCGATGAATGATGGGTTTTGGTGAGAGAAACCGTTGTGCTCTTGGCGGGCCCAAGTGCTTGTTTCAATGTAGTTGATCGAGCTGAGATTTCCTCTCCAGTTGGTCTCGCGCGCCATCTTGTTAAACTTGGAGTACTGCACCATCATCGTGTGAATGATTCCCAAGAAAGACTCATAGCTGGGGAAGAGTGCAGTTCGGCCAGTGAGTGTGTAACCCTGACGAATATTAGGAAAGGTCGCTGCATCATGTTTTTGTACTTACCTGCATCCATCCCTGGCAACAATGCTCAGACAGGATCTCAATAACTCTGCCACCCTGACCACGAGAGAATTCATCCCACTGGAAGTTTCGGCCGGTGTTCTCGAATACGGCACTAAGTTTGTTGCTCTCCAGCTCATCGGGCGAGAACATGCGGAAACTCTTGGGGTTTTCCTTGATAACTTGGTTCAAGAATTCGCCAGTTTGCTTCATGCAGCTGTCTTGCGAAAACTTCTCCACACCAAACTGCTTCCAGTCTGGTAGTGTCAGCTGTTGGTAAGGATCATATGTCTGCTTGAGTTGTCCAAGTCTCTTCTCATCCTTTTCAGGGATGATCTCAAGAATACTGTCAGCAGGCTTGCCATCCTTGAGCAAGTGGTCTGTGCCATAGGTCTTGAGCCAGTCCTCCAGAATCTTGACATGCTCCTCATCCTTACTTGCGTTGGGAACAGGGATCTGGTGAGAGCGGAAAGACCCCTCGATAAACTCGCCGTCAACCTTCTTGGGTCCTGTCCATCCCTTGGGGGTTCGAAGAACAATCATGGGCCAGCGAGGCTTGACAATAGGCTTTCCTTCTCGCGCAGCTTTCTGGATCTTCTTGATCTCACTGACAGCCCACTCGAGGGCACCGGAGAGTTCAAGGTCGATCTCATCGAGAGTTTCCACAATGGTCGGCTGGTATCCATAGCCGGCGAACAAACTTGCAAGCTCCTTGTTGTCCATACATCCAAAGATGGTTCGCTCGCTGATCTTGAACCCATTGACATGAAGAATGGGGATCACGGCTCCTGACTCGGCAGGATCGATGTATTTGATGGAGTGCCAGGCACTAGATAGTGTTAGTTGGCGGCTCGGGAATGTCACGAATGACTTACGCTGCAGTAGGTCCACTTTCAGCTTCACCATCGCCAACCAAACAGGTCACCAAAAGGTCTGGGTTGTCCATGACAGCACCGAAAGAAACAGCCAGTGAATAACCTAGCTCACCACCCTCGTGGATGGATCCTGGAGTCTCGGAGTTGATGTGACTAAAATGGTTAGCTCATCGTTAAGTGATTAAACAACACTTGTCTTACCTTGGGAAGCCTCCAGGCACTGAGAACCCGGAAATCAGGTTTTGCAACCCGGTCTTACTAACACCATATTTCTGAGGGAAGAATCGCTCGAGAGATCCCTCAAGCCAAAGCGAGGCCAAGGCGGCAGGAGCACCGTGACCAGGCCCGATCACAAAGATCATCTCCAGGTCATGGTTGCGGATAAGAAGGTTCAGATGCGACCAAACTAGAATAATGCCAGGGCATGTTCCCCAGTGGCCTTGAAGCGATTAGCCAAGCACAACTTCAAATTTGGAGTCGCATACCCAATAAGCGCGGCTTGATATCTTGTGCCTTCAGCTCTCGCTCAAGTAGAACATTATCTCTGAGAAAGATCATAGCTAGATCATGATGTTAACCTCGTGCGCCACACCCGTACTCGAGACTGATCTAGCTTACACCCAGCGATATAGAACGCCGCATGTTGAAAGTCATTAAGGGACTGGACGATCTTCTTTTCCAACTGCTTCTTCGGTGCTTTGTAGGCCAGATCGAGAGCACCATCCGGGAGATGGCTGTCCAGCGGAGCCGGGTTGGGCCGATCGATCACTTCGCCGGGCATCTTTGCGCGTTTGGTTTCGGTATCGATCTGCTGGAGAGGATGGTAAGCTACAACCGAATGTGAAATTAGAAGTATCAAGAATGGAACAGAGATGTCGGTCACAGAGGCGCAGGGAACAGGATCAGTTGAAGACTCTTTTGTTTATTCATTGCGTTCGAGCTGTGCGATAGTGACGCCGAATTAAGCAGGGAATGATGCTATATCGATGACGTATTTTGACGTCGCTTTGACTCCTGCCCCACGTAACAGCAAGTTGAATAGCATATCGATACGGATATGCCGGATATTGAGCAGAAACATGAAGACGGGAACAGGCGTGAACTTTAATGTTTTAAAAAAAGACGCGGCTCTGAATTTCGGGTGCACGGGAATATTAAAAATCGATCCGGCAATATGGCATTCTTATTTTGTCGATAAACAGTTGACGATCAACTGCCCAAGTACCACGCAGATCCATAGAAAGAAAACAAACCCTGTTTGATTTTGAATTGTAGCCGTCATAAAGCCAAGATTCCACATCAATTCCAAATTACAAAGCAATCATTCTCATGCTAAAATTCCGCGTTGAGATCTTATTGTATGTCAAACCAGACCAAGAGGGAAGAAGTGGGGTTGATCTTCACACCTTCGGAGCTTTTGCCCCCTGGTTCCTGCTGGTGTAACATTAGGAACACTTCCCAGAAACACAGATCGTGATCCTCATTGCCCGTTTCAAATTGACAGGTCCTAATAGGTCAATTCCCGTTTGTTCTTGACGAAACATGACGATGTTTTCTCAACAACTTTTGCCGTTTCCAGTGATCAATTCCCCGCGGGGCGGGGGACGTTGAACCAATATGACGTAAATCCAACGTGACACTGAGGATATTCAGATTTGTATATAACGTCCCGAAAGAATCTTCATTTTTTTTTTCAATAACTGCTAGTTAGTCCCTTACTCAAATACCTATCTCACGGTAACATAAAACCGACTTTCGACATGAGTGATAAAGTTACTGGAGCTATCAAACACGCAGTCATGGGTCACGCAAATGACAAGATCGATCAGCTCAAGGCCAACACGGTCGAGCCCACTGAGAACTCAAGAATCACATCCGATTATGGTGTCAAGCAGAACAATACCGATGAGTGGCTGCGCGTGAGTAACGAGGATCAGACCGGCCCGGCGCTGCTGGAGGATGCCTTCGGCCGTGAGAAAGTAAACATCACCCACCTCAACACAAGCACTATTTTTATATGAAAAATACTAATTCTATGTTTAGATTCACCGATTCGATCATGAGCGCATTCCCGAGCGTGTTGTCCATGCCCGAGGTGCCGGCGCGTTTGGTACATTCAGGCTTTTCGAATCCGCTGCCGATGTGACAAGCGCCGGTATTTTTACAGACACCTCTCGGGAGACTCCTATTTTTGTTCGATTTTCTACTGTTTTGGGAAGTCGCGGCTCTGCTGACACCGTGCGCGATGTTCGCGGTTTTGCCGTGAAGTTCTATACTCAAGAAGGTTTGTCGATACCAAACCCCAAAACACCACGATTCATCATCACCATATCACCAATCTTCATTGAATGATAATGCTAACAAAGTTCGAGGTGTGATGGACCTGGTCGGGAACAATATCCCTGTTTTCTTTATTCAAGATGCTATGAAGTTTCCCGATCTAATTCACTCTGGCAAGCCTGAACCGCACAACGAGGTCCCCCAGGCGCAAACTGCGCACAACAACTTCTGGGATTTTGTGTACGGGCATTCGGAGGCGACTCACATGTACGCATGGGCAATGTCTGATCGCACGATTCCCCGATCTTACCGCATGATGCAGGGTTTCGGTGTCAACACATTTACCCTCATCAACGATAAGGGCGAGCGGTCCTTCGTCAAGTTCCATTGGACCCCCGAGCTAGGAGTCCACTCGCTGGTTTGGGACGAAGCCCTGAAGCTCGCTGGCCAGGACCCCGATTTCCATCGCAAGGATCTTGAGGAAGCTATTGAGAATGGTGCATTCCCCAAGTGGAAATTCGGTATCCAGGTTTTGGAGGAATCTCGCGAGCATGAGTTCGATTTTGACATTCTGGATGCTACCAAGGTTTGGCCTGAGGACCTTGTTCCCGTTCGTTATATTGGTGAGCTTGAGTTGAACCGTACTGTCGATGAGTACTTCACCCAGACCGAGCAGGTTGCTTTCTGTACTAGCCATCTGGTCCCTGGTGTTGGTGCCTCGGACGACCCTCTTCTCCAGGGCCGAAACTTCTCCTACCAAGACACTCAACTCAGCCGACTGGGAATCAACTGGGAGGAGTTGCCAATCAACAAGCCAGTTTGCCCCGTCATGAACTTCAACCGCGACGGTGCTATGCGACACACCATTTCTAAGGGCAAGGTCAACTACTGGCCGAACCGCTTCAGCACCCAACCTCCCGCCACCGCTCAGGAGGGCGCTTATGTTGACTACCAGCAGAAGGTTGCTGGTATGAAGACTCGAACTTTGAGCAAGAAATTCAAGGATCATTTCTCCCAGGCTCAGCTCTTCTACAACTCTCTCTCCGAAATTGAGAAGGCCCACGTTCAGGCTGCTTTTTCTTTTGAGCTGGATCATTGTGACGAGGGAATCGTCTACGAGCGTATGACTGAGCGCCTCGGTGAGATTGACGGTGAGCTTGCCAACACTATTGCCGATATGGTTGGTGGCAAGAAGCCCACTCAGTCCAAGCTTAACCCCGGAAAGAAGGCCAAGAACCTGAGCCAGATGGACTTCCTCCCCGAGACTCCCACCATCAAGTCTCGTCGTATCGCTATCATCATCGCCGATGGTTACGACCCCGTCGCGTTCAACGCCGTGTATGGTGCCATCAAGGCCCAGAGCGCCCTTCCTTTCGTGATCGGACCCCGTCGCTCCCCCATCTTCTCTGCTGCTGAGGACTCCTCTTCGTCCAAGGGCTTGATTCCACAGCATCATTTGGAAGGACAAAGGTCCACGATGTTCGACGCCATCTTCATTCCTGGTGGTGAAAAGTCCATTCAAACCTTGTCCAAGAATGGACGAGCTCTGCACTACATCCGCGAGGCGTTTGGGCATCTGAAGGCCATCGGTGGTACCGGAGAAGCTGTTGATCTGATCAACAAGGCTATCCAGCTGCCCGAGGTTTCCCTCTCCTCCACAGACGGCAGTGGTGTTGTCGACAGCTACGGTGTTGTGACCCTCAAGAACGCTTCCCCTGACAGCCTCAAGGAGATTGTCACCGTTGCTTCTGATGCCAAGGGCTTCCTGGAGAAGTTTGTTTACAACATCAGCCAGCACCGTAACTGGCAGCGAGAGTTGGATGGTTTGAGCACCCAGGTGGCGTACTAATGAATTATGGCGAGACACCTATTTTATGAACCAATTTGAGTCTTCAAGTCAATACATTAATTAATTGAGTATCTCATGCTACCTATCGAGAAGTATTCAGTCACTTTGCTTAATTATCTTGCCTCATTCCGACTCTTTTACCACACTCGCCAGGTTATGCACCTTACAGCTGAGTAGAGCATTGAGGATTGATAAATCTGTTACACTTTAATAGTATCACATTTAGAAGGGAGTTGTAATAATATCCCTAATTTTTAGTTATGAATTAATTCCTTCATCCCTATTTTTGCTTCTGTATGGTTTAGGCGAGTTTATGTTATTTTTATCGAATTCGGAGAAACTTTTATAGATATTGACAAAAGACTTATAAATTTAGGGTGATTTCTAATACTATTATGAAGACCTTTTCCCCTGAAGTTTTCGTTTAAGCTTCTGAATGCTTCTTGCGCCCTTCTTTAATACGAAAGTGGCATACTCCCCACGCCCCTCCATATCCCTGGAGGCCCGTTTCTTGATATTTATATACTCATTCCAATCCTCTTTAGTCTCCCCCATCGCCACGACTATACCAGCATAACGAAGTAGAATCGCGTTCAGGATCAATCGACACATGCGCCCGTTACCATCTTGGAAGGGGTGAATTTCGACGAATTTAAGTGAGTATTTTGAGGCCAGTGAGAACGGGTCCAAGGTCCCCCGGGCCTCGCCTTCCTCAATCTCTCTCTGGAGGTCGGCGCACATTTGAGCCATTCTAGCAGGCACGAATCTCGGCACGATGAACATCGTATTTCCGGCACCGACAGCTACATCGCGATATTTTCCGGTATATTTTTCCCAGGACACCTCAGGGCGATTGGGTTCGATTATCGGTATGTCCTTGCACAGGATCGCGTGCGTGTCTTTGATGAGACCCTCTGTCATTTCACCACCAACGGTAACAAAGTGGTGAATAATGTGTTGATAGGCCATCATATGATGTGCGACTTCAAGATAGCCTCTGATAAGCTCAGCACGAGACATTCCATAAAGTGCGCTATCGGCAGCCCACGAGCATTCGATCTCACTTTCAGGGCTTGCCACATAACTCCTATTCTGCAGGATAATGGTGCGGCAAATTTGAAGTGTGGGTTCCCAAGCAAGACCGGCCTGTTCTATCATGTTGCTCCCGAAGATGGCGTGAACCACGGCCTCGTTGACTTCTCTGACAAGGGTCTCCTGCTGCTCTTTTGCGTGATACGCTGTCAATGCATCCAAGTACCGTGTTGCCTTTTCGAAGAGGGCTTGTGGGTTCTGGTCGTCTTTATAGGTGCGATAACTATTATCGGAAAGGATGGACACTCGCACTGGAGGCCAGACAGGTACTGTATTGTCGGGATTCATCTTATGTGAGCGGGAGGGTGGTGCTGGAAAGATGTAGAAGTTTATGTGGAAGATATCTAAAGAGCAAAATACACATGAGAGAACACGCATATATATAAGTACTTAAACAAGGTGAGTCGCCATGTCTGAGATGATTCATGAGGGCATATCGGGATAGAGTTAAGTTCGATGTGAAGCTTATAATCTCGGTCCATGTTTTTAATGGGGAATACATTGACAATCCTCGTGGCTTGAAAAAGTATGAAACTATTTTACATAAAGTAAGCAAACTTGAGATGAAGATGATAAATATTCTTCTAACTTTATGACAAGGCATGATCTTTTTTTGAACCCGGGGCCAATTACTCCCTACCTATGATCCCAAATTCGGGATTTGAGTAACTTTGTCATAATGTTAGGACGAAGTAAGGGAGCCTTTTCACAGTGCTGCTGCATTTGTATCGTGTACTAACGAATGGTCCTAGACAGGGATCTTAAGCCTCCAGGCCTAGACCAGAAGATTGTGCCAATCATGGGGCTCAAAAACAAGCCTTAATGACAATTCAGGTAATTCGAGTCCTTTGGTGGGGATGGAGATGGGGCCGGTACGTGATACGCGATACGCAATACGAAGGGTTCAGTGAAGAAAACATCAAGTCTAATAAAACCAGGCTGATCTCCCTCTACTTTATTGTAAAATCGCATCTCATCTACCTTTCATTGTAACATAATAACTAACCTCTATCATTCCACCATGACAGGACCTCGAAATCTTTTGTCCTTCCGTCTCCCTACCAATCGGCTTATTTCGTGGGCCGAGTATGGTTCCCCAAAAGGCCGCCCTCTTATCTTCCTCCATGGAACGCCCTCGTCGCGCCTAGAGGGTGCTGAGTTCCACGACGAACTCAAAACTCGAAGCATTCGGCTTATTGCTCCAGATCGGCCAGGCTTTGGTCGTTCTGAATTTCTTCCTGGGCGCACAATCGGAGGATACGCCACTGATGTCCTTGCACTCGCAAAACATCTGCACTTGAAAAAGTATTCTGTCATGGGAGGAAGTGGTGGCGGGCCTTACGCGCTCGCGTGTGCAAGATATCTCCAACCTGAAGATGGATTACAAGGCGTATGTGTCTTTGCAGGCATGGCACCTTATGAGTGTGGCCTGAAAAACGTGAACTGGCGGACTTCATTGAGCCTCGGCATGGCCAACTGGACTCCTAGGCTTCTACGCTTCATCATGCGCTTGGCTCTCCCTACGCCTACCGGTGACTTTACCGGCCCTCTCGATCAATGGACGGTGGACCCCTCAGCGCAAGAGGACGCCAAGAAGAAATCCGAAGCATTTGTCAAAACTCTCAAGGGTCGTGAGAAGGAGTTTATGAGTAAACCAGGTGTGGTAGATCATCTGGCTGCAGCAACAGTGGAGTCACTGATCCAAGGTTTCGATCCATACATGCACGAGGCAAAGCTCTTTGCGCAGCCATGGGATTTCAAACTCGAGGATATTACTTTTGCATCAGAAGGGAAAGGGCCGGTTTCCTTGGTTTATGGAACTGATGATGTAAATACCACGATTCATATGGGTCGATGGATCGCTGAGAGAGTCAGAGGGTCGAAGCTAAAGGAAGTTGAAGGTGAGACACATTTCACGCTGGGGGAAAAGTTTGTAGATTATTGTGATGAGTTTTTGCACATGACTTGAGAGCTTGAGGTCATATTTATTTCTTCATAGACTGGTCCTTGAGGCCCGTAACAGAATCTCCCCTCGTGGATGCCCATCTCCAAAGAGAATTTGCTACCTGTCCTGTTAACATAACGATGCCTGGCCACATAAGAGCTAAGCCTTTCCAATGAACAGCTCTGTGATTACCCTTCTTGCTGGAAGGGTCAGGGTCGGACTCCCCTACTGCTCTTCCTGATTGCTTTTTATTGCGTCCTTCGGACCAAGCTGGCACCGCAACTGACTTCCTTGACAAGTCCGTAAAGTATATCAAAGTATGCTGCGGGCTTCCCAAGATTTTTCAGTTCGGCTTTACCGGCGACGAAGAGACGTCTCGTCACCATAGCGTGAGGAAAACCTCTTTCGGAAGGGTCGTTGATAAGCAGGAGATGCATGAACGCCCGGTCGACGATGGAGCTATCAGGGTCACTCAGGACTTCTTTGGCGCTGGCGTATCCTTCCTTTCCGTTCCCCCAGAAAGAATGAATCCAGATGCCGAGGGCCCGGCTTCCTATCCCAGCTAGAGCATAATAAGTTTTTGAATCTTAGCCAGGAGTGCTCGTCGACCTACATTGGTAAAGGATTTCATTCCTTATTCCCTCCATCTTTCTTTTCCTTGATATAAAGAAATATACCCGAGTCGGTGAGAGTTGAGGATAGATGCTATAGTACTGAACAGTGAGAACGGATGAAGAATAATGTGCGATGCGGTCAATCAGTACACATGATTATCATTGTGCGTAGCGAAAGTTTGATTGAACTCAAAATACCCCGATGGAAGAGTCTTCGGTTTGTTTCCACGTTGCTAAAGTGGCGGTATGGAGTTTCAATCAATAGGCCAGCAGCAAAGTAAATTACTCTCGGTCGTATAGCCTTCTTCAAACGAAACTCTCTTGCAACAAATGCTCCATCAGCGTTTCTATACCCATCTGAACGCAAAGGAAAATCCAGGTAGTTACGGACGGGATGCATTGAGATCGAATGGAAGTCAGCGATGATCAACCCAAGTTGATGCAGTGATCCATTACAGTTAACCAAAGAGATCTACCACGTGCTAATAGAAAGGGCTCATACGAGATACAGATACACACAGTCTTATTAATCAATTACTTTTTATTTACGACGGTGTATTCCTATTTCCACCCAGCGAGGGCTGCTCGTTTTCCAGTTACCCTACACGCCTCCACGTATTTAGATATTACTCGAATAATAATCTTGGAGACCAAATCTGGGTCGCCAACATATGAATCAAAAAGAAAACCCAACGTGGAAAATTGAAAGAATAAAGAAATGTCCCGGGCTTATACAGAGGAAGGGGGCATGTTTGTTGATGTTCCTTCCTAGGCTGGATTACCCTACGGGAAGTAACTGCGAAATCCACCTTTTTCCTCAAACATACCAACGCTCTACCACCACACCTTGAACGCGGTCCAAAACATCAAAATCTAGACCATCTTGACGGAAAGCAACAATGATCATGTCAAAGTCACGCTCAAGAGCTTCAACACTCCAATCATGATCAGACAGGCGCGCGATTTGAGGCACAGCCTCTTGTGACACCAATGGGTCAGCCCAAGAAACATCAACCTCCTGGGTTCGTACCAGACTCTTTGCTAGCTCTAGGCCGGGAGAGTTGGCGAGATGCGACTGTCCACGCTTGAAACCAATTCCAACAACGAGGACTCGAGGGCGTTGTCCATTTTTTTCGCCGCGGAGACGCGTAACAACGCGGTTTGCAATTTCGGAAGGACGATCGTGCATTTTTTCAGCCGCCGCCCGCAAAAGAGGCAGCTCGCTGTTGGAGAATAGGTACCATGGGTTGACGGGGATGCAATGTCCACCGACACCCAAACCTGGAGAGAACGGCTGGTAGCCGAAGGGTTTGGTGGAAGCTGCGTGACAAACCTCAAATGGGTCAATGTCGTGTGCACCGCAAGCATCGGCCATCTCGTTTGCGTAGGCAATGCAAACCATGCGCTGACAGTTTTCGTACAACTTCATCATTTCGGCAACCTCTGGCTTTGACACAGGGACGACGTGATCAAAACTCCGTGAGTACAGTCGGGTAATCGCGTCGAGCGATCCAGGAACCACATCATCCAGTCCAGAAACGATCTTGGGAATCGACTGTGCTGGAGGCTCAACACGACCTGGATCGACGCGCTCTGGTGACATGCCTGCAAAGAACCCACGCTCTGCAGCGATGGGACCAAGAAGAGCGCGAGTCATTCCTACTGCCACAGAGCTCTCTACGACGACGACAGCGCCCCGACGTCCATAAAGCTTGACGACATCAAGAGCGCTGCGAAGGTACGAAGAGTCGATGGTCTTGTTGGCAAGAAGAAGAGTTGGCACCGAGATGAGAAAGTGAGTAGCCTCTGCGAGATCTGAGGCCTTGCATGTGAATCTCGCTCGACTGTCAACGGGCTGCTTCTTGGACAATTGTGCTGTCCGGGCCTCTGATACATCGTACCCAAGCACATCATGGTTCTTTGAGAAGACATCGACTAAATGCTCTCCGACATAACCGACTCCGATGACAGCGACAAATGGTTCAGTGGTTGTGTCAATGGGCTTCGTGACATGCTGGAAAGCATCTTCTGCCTCGGAGACCTCACTAGGTGGAGTGATGTCGTAGTATTCTCTAGTAGAGATGTTCCACGACTTGGTGTCTGACTTGTGACTGACAAAAGGCAGCCCCTGGACAAGAAGACTCTCCGAGATAACTTGAGCCATGATGGTAACGATCGACAAAGTAACGAGTGAATTGGAGTGGAGTGGATGAATATTCTGGGAAATCATTGGGGCTCCAGGGCAGCATTTGTATCCATCTAGGAGCAGCTTTAAGCTCGTATCAAGACTATCGATCCATTCGCTACAAACATCACAGTACAGCCGATGAATCGAACGCTTTGGCACTTCTGGACCTTACGCCAGCTCCCTACCGAGAGGCGCCAGGCCTCAGAAAATGGAACTTCCTCTTGTCACTTCACCTTGAGCCGAACCTACCTAACAGAAGCAGATTATCCCTGACTAACTCGATCATACGAAATGCATCCTGCCACGCAGAATCTTGTTCGAGTATAGTGACAACTGTGAGCACGGGAAACTCGAACTATCCATCGCCACTTCGCCGTTCTGATTGAAGGAAATTTGCAAGGACCTTCACAGCCTCATCAGTCAATGCCTTGATCAGTTCCCTGTTCCTATGCAGGAGTTAACTAGACTGGGAACACTGCAGATCATTGAGCTGACGCCCTTGACTTGTCATCCTGTCTCGATTCAGCTGTTGTACAGAGCTGCGAGGATGTTGAGGTCGGAGTGAGTTTAACCACCGTGCAGCCACAATCCAAATGAGGATCTTCCCACCACCATAATATCGATAGCGAAAGATATCCCTGTCGACAGAAACTCACAAGGATTATGTGTGGCTTACGGCTATATTCACGGGACTCGAGCCTTTCCCGTACAATTCGCCATATCGACGGGAAGACTGAAAATTCCAACTTGAGTTTGCGGCTTGCGAGAAGCAGTTTGATGCCAAGACACTGTCACATGTATCCGCGATATTGTCAATGCATCCGCCAGGAACAACCTGCTCAATTGAGACAACTTGCTTACAATAAGCAAGAAGAAAGTCTTAATATGGCAACGTGGAAGACGAAGCAAAGTTCAGATCTTCAACTTACATAGTAGTGGCGTCAACGAGTTCTCGAAACTACCCAAAAGGAAAAGACGGAATAAGTAAACCTGACGAGGCTACCATCGTCAGGGATCTGCTACACAACAATGTTACACTCCAGCTGAAGGGTGTCTCACCAGACTGACAGCCACGTCAATCGTCTTTCCGAGGATCTTTAAGCTTACCGTTCCCCTGTATCGTGTCACTCCACCCTTGGCTGTGGATTCATGGCAAGGACGTGAATGGTGTAGGGTTTCAACGGCAGCGTACCTTTGCGACCTATCCTGAGCGCCGTGCTACGATGTACAAGAAAAGTAAAAATGGGCGAATACGAGAATATGCGCCAAGCGGAAACCGGATATTCCGAGTGGGAGACATAATAAAAGAATGGAAAGATGCAGGTGTTCCGCCCGTTCGGGTGCCCATACGCATGTCATACTGTATGTCCCCATCGAAAGGCCTCGATGTGTTTAATATTGAATATTGCCTAGGGCCATCTCCTAATGCCTGCCAGCAGTCAGCTCATCGAGCCCACGTTGATGAGGATACTGGAAGTCGGTGACGACGCAAACATCTCGCATATGAAGCCATTAATGGCCCAATATCTGCAAGTTGAGTATGGTTTCTTTTTCGTCGAATCAGAACACAAGATGCCAAGCCTTACCTGAATAGAAAATGATAGATCAGAGACAGCAGACTCACCTGAAAACTGACTGCTTATTGTTGGGACATGGCTAGCATGGATTTTCATGGACCATAAGATAACATGGAGTCCTGGATGGATAGCGTACCCAGGATGCCAAGCCAGTACATCCAACCCGGCTAGTTGAGATTCTCGTGTTTAGAGCATGCAGAAAATGGGCGTTCAATACAGCTGTTGATTTGAGTTGTCTATCTGACCCAAAGGCCTGTAGTCTCGCCTGCCCCATGTAGATAAACTCTTGCTCCGCTCACGGGTTCATTACAATTTAACCATCGGCCGCTCGCATCGTCATTCATTCACAATCAAGTTTGCATTGAATTGTTCCAAGTACTCCATTCTTTTCAGTTCTAGTACTACTCTTCGACATGAAGACCAGCGCTTCCATCGCCCTCGCCTCCCTGCTGCTTCATGCGGGAACTGTCCTGGCAGGACCGGTCCTAGCAGCCGATGACCTCTTGTCATTGCGACATTCGAGGTTGAGAAAGCGTGCTGAGTGTGGTCTAGGGATTGGCTCATGCAATGCTGGAGACTGTTGTTCGGAGAGTGGCTTCTGCGGTACAGGAGGCGACTTTTGTGGCGGTTCCGCCTGCCAACTTGAGTACAGCGACTCATGTGATACCTTGTAAGTGATTTGAAGCTTGGAATCGTGAAGTGTTGAAGCTAACATGAATCCAGCTTCGGACCGAGTGGGAGCAGCACCGAAAGCGTCTCCCGACCCAAGATTGGAAATGTGCCGTACGGTATGTTTGCAATTGGCTCAATGTGATGTGCATAATCAGATCGCTTACAAACCCATTGCAGGAAGAGTCATCACCACTTGCACAACACCCGGTGTGATTGCTCTCACATTTGATGATGGCCCTCTTGACTACACCAACGATCTTCTGGATCTCTTAGACGAAAGAAATGTCAAGGCAACCTTCTTCGTGGCTGGTAACAACAGAGGTAAGGGCCATATTGATGATTCGTCAAACCCATGGCCCGCTGTGATGAGACGCATGTACGCTGCAGACCATCACATTGCCAGCCACACCTGGACTCATCGCAATCTCAACGAGGTCAACAGCACAATTCGAAGATCTGAGATCATCTACAACGAAATGGCGTTCCGGAACCTTTTTGGCTGGATCCCGACGTACATGCGTGCACCCTACCTGGAATGCAACGCTGGATCTGGGTGCCTCAATGAAATGTCCGACCTTGGCTACCATGTTGTGGATCAGAATGTGGACACCAAGGACTACGAAAATGACAGTCCTCAGTTGATCCAGATCTCAAAGAATAGGTATTCTGCGGGCATCTCCTCCAACTCGGCCAGCAACCAGTACATCATCCTTGCACATGATGTGCATGAGCAGACTGTCCAGAACCTGACGGCCTACATGATTGACACCGCTTTAGACCGTGGATATAGACTAGTCACAGTTGGAGAGTGTCTAGGCGATCCTCGAGGAAACTGGTACCGGCCTGCTTCTCGAGGTCGAGATGTCACCTCGACATCGGAATCCGCTTCCCCAACCCGAACAACGCCTCCTACTGTGTCTATGCCAACAAGCACGGCAAGTCCCACAGGTGGCCTCACAATTTCTCCCAATCAGAGATGCGGTGGTAACACGGGCTATACTTGCCAGGGATCCTCATTCGGAAGCTGCTGCTCCTGGTACGGTTATTGGTACGTTTTTCTCTTCATGTGCAGATCCGGTCTGAAATGGCGAATCTCGATCATCTCATTCTAACATGATATTAGCGGCTCGACTGAGACCTACTGCGGAACGGGCTGCGATGCAGACTTTGGCTCGTGCTCTCCTCCCGACGGTGGAGATATCCACGACACTACTAACGGTCTCTGCGGCCCTGGGGTCAAAGCAACTTGTGAAAACTTTGGAACTAAGACTTGTTGTTCTCAATACGGTTACTGGTAAGGACGATCCTTGGAAGGCGGCATATCAGATCTTCTTGCTGACATTTACACAGCGGCAACAGTGCTACCCATTGCGGGACGGGCTGCCAGGGGGACTTTGGCCAGTGCAGCTGAGGGGCTTGATTATCCGTCAATAGGATTGTTTCTAGTGCGACTTTAACGGGAGAGGCTTGCGGGAGATGGGCTGTCGGGATATTCTTGTTTACTTTCTTGTAATCCTATAGGTTCGGCCCATATGTTTTAGTCTGTGGACCCCTGCAGGATTACTTTTTATAATCAATACGTACATTGGCCACGGCCGTTACTCTAAGTCCGATCAATCTGACACATCAACTTCCGTCGACTTCTTGTTTGCTCTTCTCCTCAAGCTTTTGAAGCTTACCAATAAGCATATTGCTGCCCCTGTCCACGGCATCTGTAAGCATGAAATTCCCAAAATAGTAACCTCTTGCAGCTGATCCCCATTATTAACGCCGTACAACCACAGCAAACGCGTCATGGCCCTGGCCTCCCTCCTACATAAGCTGCATAACATATGCATATCGAACTAGCACAACTTGCTCAACGGGTAAGCATAAGTTTAAAAAACCACCAACCATGTCCCACTGATGCGTGGGGGGCTGGGCTCTCACGACGGCGGACTCGCTCCGGATCCCGAGCGTTACACAACGTCTCGGGACGGCAACTAAAATGCATTAAACAAGGTCCTTTGTTAACGCGGACTGGAATTATCCCTGTTGGTTGCTAGTCAATCGGGTAGCGTAGATCTCTCCGCTCATCTCGCATATTCTCCCGTCTCGGATTTACCCAGCCAAAAGCAAACAAAAAACCGGGAATATAGAAATAAATAAAAAATAGAAAAGTGTGAGGCTAAGTGTGGCTTGCATATATGTGTTTTGTATCTGTGTGTTTACGGCGCAGACTACTGCAGGTCCGGCCTTGCATATTCTCACTCGGAGGTTGCGGGCTGGAGTTTAAGCTTGTTGGGATGGATGGCGTGCTTACTGTGATGGGTACAGTACCTCTGCGGAGGAGTTTCCAGAAGACTTTTTTGTGGATGCTACGGTAGGATTTGGTGGGTTGGTTTGAAATAAATATGTGTTGAAGAAAACGTGGGAAAGGTGTTCAGTGCACCCACGACATGTCTAAGCTTAACTGGATATCTCGAGATGAACGACTTTGTGGACTAGATGACTACACTCACAGTTCTCATAACCAACGAGGCTGAGAAAGAAGTGAAAAAAAGATACATACATACCCTGTGCCGCGTAGTGACATGCTACTGCATCAATATTCCAAAGGCCGGTGTGATATCTCAACTTAGACTCCAGTACCCAATATCCACTCGCAAGAACTTCACGATCTGGAATATCATCCCGAGAAAGCCGGACCCGCGGGGGAGCCAGAAGCAGCTTTACCTTCGGGAAAGTATTTACAGTAGCACGGAATATCAGATGCCAGCGACTCAAGCAGCTATCCCGGCTGTCTTGGCTGCATCTTTCCACGTCAATCCTTCCCCTCCCCCCCTACCCTGTCCTTTCTCCCCGCGGTTCCAATGCAAGCATATCCAAGTATCTTGCATCTTTTTTCCTTGTCAAAAATAGCCAGCTCAGCTGAGATCAGGGATCCTTGTGCCGAACTAGTATATGCCGTCGATCATGGATATTTGCACGCAAACGGGCCTATCCCAATGGGCAAACCCTCTCTCTCTCCCTGCTGACAGGCGTGTATGCATTTCCACATCCGGGACTTTTTGATTAATTGTTGCTCCGAAAGAGAAGAATCTTTCTCTTTTTTTTGCCCCCTCGTGGCGTGAGGCATTGGCCAGCGGTGAGTCCGCGCTGGCCATGCCTCGTATCGTGGGTTTGCTGCTGTCGTGCCATGCCGTCCGGGCACTCGTGAAAAAAATAGATACCCAGGCACAGTACGGTGAGGCGCTTTTTTTCCTTGCCTAGGATTAGGTAGTGTGGTGAGGCCTGTTTGTATTTCGTGGCATTATTGTTTTTCTTTGGTGTGTGCTGTACAGTACTTTGTTTCTGTTGATCTGCTCCCGGGAGGCGAAAGAGATCTTGCTATAGCTTCAATAGCCCCCGACTTCTAGACTCGATTCTTTCTTAGATCTCAGATCAGTCGATAGCTATCACTCGCTTGTACTATCGCTTGAAGCATTGGTGTTGGAAGGGAAGAAAGATATCTCTTCTTCTCATTTTGGTCTTTGACCTTGTCACTCGCTCTCGTCTCTCGTTACTATCGTCGACGTTGCTCTATATCAGCTGCAACAAGTCTTCCACGACTATCTGTAAGTCTTTTGTACCTTTTATTAACTGTTAGGTAGCTAACAGGGCCAAGTGTGATAGTTTTATCGTACCGATCTAGAGTCAACCACAGCAATGACCAATTCTATGCCTTCCAGTGCCAACAGAGCATCTTCCTCGTCTTCTGATAGAGCCAACATGGCTACTATCCAGGAAGACAAGAGGCCAGCACTGCCAGTCGATCCGTCTCGACCGTCTACCTCCCAGAACCAAGTTCCTCAGTTTCCACTTAGGCCTGGTGGTACAATGTCCAGAGACTCGGTATGTAATTCATACAATGGAAGCATCGTATCATCTAACATTCTTAGTCTATCATCCGAGGCATCAATGGCGACTTCCACCCTGGCGCCCAAACTCCAATGTCGGGCATGACACACGCATCCTGGCTGACCAACAACGGAAACGAATCGAACTCCTCCTTCACCTCGTCCATCATGCAAGAAGAAGCCAAACTCCGCTGGGACTCGGACGAGGAACTCAAGAAGATGTCCAAGGGCATGCTCCGGCTCCAGAAATGGAGTCTGATCATCGGCCTCGTTTCCATCAATGGTACCCTCATCTACGTCGGATGGAAGTACTACCAGGTGTACTACTTCTTCCTCGTTCTTCTCAGCTCCAACACGGTTCTTCAGACATTCATGTGTCTCTGTATTATGCTGCATTGGTTCTGCGTCAATGTGCTGTGTTTCTGGTGGAAGCCCAAGGAGAACATTCCTGCTGAACCGGAGAAGATGGTCTTGCTTTTGCCCTGCTACAACGAGACCTACCAAGAGTTGTCGCGATCGCTTGATTCTTTGATTGCGCAGAAGAACATCGATAACCACCCTCGCGTCATCTTCATCGTTGTCGACGGCAATGTACGAGGTCCCGGCATGGAGAAGACTACGCAAGACTACCTCCTCGAGGATATCCTCGAACCAGGCCCATCCCGCACCTTCGAGAACGCATACCGTGCTCGTGATGGACTGTTTATGCCTGTAAAGACACAAACTGGCTTCTACAAGGGCATCCCGTATGTGTTTGTCGGGAAGCGCTACAACCAGGGCAAACGCGACAGTCTGTGCTTCGCGCGATCTCTTCTGTACCATTTCAAGCAGCGCTCTGAGAATATCGTTACCATGTTCAACAATGACCTCTTTGAGTACATTGGCAACAACTTCATCAATGCTGGTCTCGACGATATCACGTACCTTGCTGGTATGGACGCTGATACCGTGTTTGACGAGAACTGCATCTGGGAGATGATCCAGGAGATTCGCAAGAACCCCAAGGTCGTTGGTGTCTGCGGTCATGTTTGTGTCGACTTCGATGGTCACAACTGGGGCTACTGGTCTCTATATCAGTCTGTTGAGTACTCCCAGACTCAAGGCCTTCGTCGTATGTTCCAGTCTCGCATCACAGGAAAAGTCAACTGTCTCCCTGGATGTTGTCAGCTCATCCGCGTTGACGAAGCCACCTTTGGCGATGCTGTTCTCCGCGAACGTTTCGGATACTGCCCTAAACCCAACGATATCATGACCCAGCACATTATGGGCAACTACTCTGAAGATAGTATCCACGCTTCCATCATCTTCAGTCTTCACCCTGGCAAGCAGACGGCCCAAGCACTTCGCGCAAAAGCCATGACAATTGTTCCCCAAGGCTGGAAGGTTTTCCTGTCACAGCGAAAGCGTTGGGCTCTGGGTAGTATCTCCAACGAGTTCGTCATGATCTTCCGCCCGGGCATCATCCTCATCGAAAGACTCCAAAGTCTTATCGCTGTGATAACATGGGCTATCACACCCTTCATCATCGCCGCGTTCGTCGAGCTCCTCATTGTCTTTGCCAAGCGAGGCCGGGAAGTGATGCAAGATCCCGTGTTTTTGGGTCTTATCTGTGTACTATTCTTCCGCTACGTAAGTCCCCTCGTCCCTTGCAGCGATCTAGATCTGCTGCGCCAAGAAGGCTTGGCTGACCACACCTGACAGCTTTACTCATTCTGCATTGGCTTCTGGCTACCACGCAACAACCTCGAGCGTGCTCAGTACTTCGTGGGCTACGTAATGCATCTCTTCACTTCACCGTTCATGAACATTATCATCTTGGGATACTCTCTCTTCCACTCAGATGACTTCAAATGGGGCAAGACCCGTGAGGTTATCCGAGGGGATAACGAAAAGGACGGCGACGACTGCGGTGGTCGCGGTACCCATTAAGATCACTCTTTTGTATCTATGATTTTATCTCCAGCGCTTTTTCCTGGGAATGATGGGCTGTGTTTAATTCTGGGAGGTATAAAAGTCGGGCGTTGGGCTGGAGTATACGAACCGGCCTTTAGCATAATGTTTATTTCTTCCTATCAGGTAACATTACATAAAACAGCTGATTATAGAACCTTTTTTGTATAAGCAAGTAACTTGTAGCTTATGTATCGTGTTGTGTTGATTTTGAAACTGGCTGAGAGTAAGAAATATGTGGCGTACATCACCAGGTCCAATCCTCCACGTGCTTATTAGGACGCCCTGGCATTAGACACCCACTAACGAGGATTAATCCATGTTGCAGCTAGGCATAAAAGAGTAACAGTTATGGCCAGCTCAGATCATCATTGTCAATCCATCTTTCTAGCCTAGATAAGCTGGACCCTTCATGTATGAGTATGACCATCCTAGGTATTAACAAGATGGGATCTTTTTCCCATTCAGGGTAGCTCGATACGTTGCAATTACACAGCAATATTCAGCGCGTGAGAAGCACATGTTGATAACTTGTTCATTTACAAGCTGTTCCCATGATCACTCAAACACCTTGATATCAGCAACACAGAGAACCCCGCATAGATAACAGCCGGGACTTTTTGCCTCATTCGGGTATAGCTTCATCCGCCGAGCTTAGACGTGTCCGTGCAGATCTACATCGCCAAACGGTTCTCTTCCCATTGGCTCCTCGGTACATTCCCCCAGCGTTTGGGAAACCCGGGGAATGGGTTGCCAAGGACGCTATCAAATGTCCGGTTAATAGCTCCTCTTTTCCAATGACAAGCGCCAGGAACTCGTTTCTGACGACCTGCTCAAACGTGGAGACGTCACCTAATCCAAAACGTTCTTGTGTGAATATGAAAGGACAAGTCAAGTCCCGCACTGGATGTCAGGTGTGCAAAAGTAAGAGGGTATGTATTCCCCGTTCGGATAGGTCTACTTTCACTGACTTTGTAAATGCAGCTCAAATGTGACGAGGCTAAGCCAAGTTGTCATAATTGTCTGGCGAGAAATATTTCTTGTCCCGGATATCAGCAGACGCTCAAGTGGTCAACAAAATATGAGCGTCGAAGAAAAGACAAGCCTAGCGACCCTCCTGGTTTCGACCAACTGATCTCTGCTGCATCTGTGTCTGTACGAGAGCGTTGTAGCTCTAATGTTGAGATAACTCGGAATCGAAACAGCAGACGATCGTCTAGCCCTTCAAATCGAGCAAACCTTTCCCCTGCACTTCCACCTACTGGCACAGTCGCTTCTCTCGACACGGATGTGGCATGTAAAGAGGTTGATTGCTCTGAATGTGTCGTCGCTTCAACATCTAACAGTGCGTTACATGTCAAGGCTTCTCGACAGGATCTACAGTCATTCGTACCAGTCAAAAATGATGTGACACCTTCGAGTACTATGCCTCTTGTCCTGCAGCCACAGGACCTAATCCTAATAAATCCTGATGATACTGGCGATGAAAAGAAACACTACAGACGACGCTCATCATTCTACATTACCAAAAACACCCCAATAACAACCATCTCCGAACCGTCATCATTTCTAATCGAGCTCTGGTTCAAATCTGTGTGTGGCTCATGGGCAGCATACGACTCCCCATCGAACCCCTTCCGCCGATTGGGATCATCTCTTTGGGGCTCATCACGACCATTATTCTACTCCCTCCAGAGCATGGCAGCCGCGTCTCTTACAAAACGACAGCCTCGGATACAAGAGATTGCTGCATCTGCACCACGCATTGCAACCGAAGCTATAATCCACGAGCTGAGAACCCTCTTCGATTCGCCAAATTCCGTCACTACCGTTCCTCATGCGCTGATTATATCGTTGTTCTGTCTCAGCTCTTCGTTATGCTGGATGGATCATAAGCAACTTGGACTCCAATACCTACGCCATGTCCGCGTGATACTGGCACTTTTGGAGATGCGCTCTGAATATCTTTCTAAACAAGATCAGAGTCTTGTGGGCTTCTTCAAAGAATGTCTCATCTACGAGGAGGCCGTTCGGAGCATCGTGACCAGCGCTAAAGACGATATCAGCACCCTCACAGAATGGACCCCGGCGACATATCCCCCGTACGACTTTGTTCTGCATCCGTGGACCGGCGTCCCGCCAAGGATAATTGCCCTTTTTGGGAAATCCATGTCGTTGTGTCGCAGATCACGGGATACGTGGCGGAATTGCATCGCACCGACATACCAAGTTATGTGGCAGACAATGCTCGACATTAACGAGGCGCAAATACTTGAAGAAACGCTCTTGTCTGTGCAAGTACCTAACCTTGCCAGCGACGCAGCAGATATCTACACGAACAAGGGACAGATAAACCTTGACTTGCATCACGCTGCTGAGGTTTTCCGCCTTTGTTCACTTTTACAGCTGTACCAAACATTCCCAGATCTTGTTTCGAGAAGACTCCCAGAGAAGATCGACGAGAATATGACGAAGATTACGTGGTCTACTTCACTCGCTCTCCATATCACAGGGCTTCTCTCTAGTATTCCAGCCGAGTCAATCCGCTGTCTCCAGCCTTTGCTATGTCTAGGCGTTGGCTCTGGACTGCGATGCAAGACAGTATGTACAGAAGAAAGTGCTCCCAAGCTCGAACTTTCGGATACCAGCTGGGGAAACGCGACCCAGATGGTGGAAGAGGACTTTCTCTCTGCTGCGGAAGATTCCGTGCAGCAACATTTTATGGACGTAGACTTGGCCCGGAGATTCATTATTGATAGACTCAAAGGATTCGGACATGGGCCAGCCGCGGGACCTATTGTCGTGTTACGGGAGTTGCTACAAGCTGTGTGGTCTTATTACGATAGTGAGACAGTGCCAGGGTCTGTCCATTGGCTTGATGTTATGGCTGAGCTGAAGTATGAGACTGTCTTTGGTTAGCATGGAGTCAATTTGTTAGTTTACCGGGCTGTTTGCTTGTATGATACCCAACCTCGATAAAGAATCTACAATCTGTATTCAGTTTTCTCTTTCTATCAATGAACAATCTGACCTTTGCCAACTTCGATAAACCTATCGGATCTCTCGGACAGCAAATCCAACTTCCATAGCCTTTATCTCACCACCTCAGCTGTTACTCAGAGACAATGCCTTATCTCCACCTCCATATAAAACAATGTGCCACCAACACCAACCATTCCGCATCAGGTCTGAGTTACCGTCGTCCGCAATCCCTGTCCGCATCATTCAACCCAATAAACCAGCTCCAAAGCTCAAACCGGGCGGGGTAACGCTTCACCACGATAGCTCCCGGGCTAACACCGTCTAGGCAAAAAAGTCCCGCCTAGAATCTGGGGAAGATGCCAGGGCGTTTGAGCTAGGATTGCGATAGCACATGTCGAAGGCGTTCTATTGTAATGGAGGCGTCACGGCAGAGGCCTGGCTGATAAGGAGCCTGTGGTTTATATACAATGCGGCCTGCCGCGTGTTTTGGTTTAACTCAATGACAGCGTTCTGTCTTTGATCTTTTCTTTTTAATTTACAGGGTATTTTGTTTCGTCGCCAATATGAATCCAGCTTCGGAGAAAGGAAGCGATCGTGAACATGCTGACCATGATGATACCAAACACTTGGAACCTGGTACAAGTGGTGATGCTGCCGACCTTACAGCGCTGGGCTACAAACCTGAGCTTCAACGTAATCGGTCTATGTTCACACTACTATTTCAATCGCTAGCAATTGCTGCGGTGAGTTATCCTTTCTAGATCTAGATATAGCAAGTATCGGTAATTAAACGTTAGCAGATCCCCTACGGCTTCGGTGCACCTCTCATCAACTCAGTATATGGCGGTGGTCAATTGAGCATGTTCCTCGGATGGATCATCGTCTGTCTCCTCGACGAATGCATTGCCATCTCACTAGGCGAACTCGCTGCTCGATGGCCCACGTCCGCGGGTCCATATTACTGGTCCTTCCAGATCGCGTCACCAAAATACCGAACAGTCCTTTCATTCATCACCGGATGGACATGGCTGGTCGGTAACTGGACCATCACGCTATCCGTCAACTTCGGCTTCGCGTCTCTACTAGCCGGCGGAGTTAGCATCTTTCTCCCTGACTATGTCTGGCAGCCCTGGAAGCTCGTCCTCATCTTCTACGGACTCTGCGTCGTTACGTTCTTCATCGTCGCGTTTGGTAACAAGTTCCTCCCAACTGTGGATACCTTCTGTGCGGCTTTCACAGCTATTACCATCTTTATTGTCTGTGTCTGTCTATCGAGTGAAGCGAAAGATGGGAGACACTCGGCAAGTTACACGCTTGTAAGTATGGAACTTACCGATGGCTCTACAGTAATTAACCAGTCTAGGGAAATTTCGACCCAAATTTGTCCGGCTGGGGAAACTTTGGTTTCTGGATTGGAGCTCTGCCCTCGGCTTATACGTGAGTGGCCATAACCGCATGTGACTTGTTCGTACTTCTAACATATCATAGATTCTCCGCTATTGGTATGATTACATCAATGGCCGAAGAGTGCGGTGACGTTACGGTCAAGCTCCCGAGAGCTCTCGCGCTTTGTGTGCCCGTTGGTTGCATCGCAGGCTTGTTCTTTGTAAGTCTTCAATGATGTCTGAAAAATAACATGTCAGCCAGCTAACCATACCTAGATCATCCCGATTTGCGCCACGCTTCCTCCGCTAGAAGACCTCCTCACAGCACCGTTAGGCCAAGTCCTACCGATGATTTTCTACCGAGTCATGGGAACCAAAGCCGGAGGTATCGCCTTGACAGCCCTGGTTCTCATCATCACTCTGTTCTGCTCCATCTCCATCACAGTTGCAGCTTCAAGGACAACATGGGCTTTCGCACGAGATCGAGCTATTCCCCTCTCAAGAGTATGGTCCAAAGTCGACAAGCGACACGGCACACCCATCATGGCTCTCCTCCTCACCACCATCATCGAAATGCTTCTCGGTCTCATTTATCTCGGCTCAAGCTCTGCATTCAACGCTTTCATCGCCGTCGGTGTCATCGGTCTCGCCTCTTCCTACGGTATTCCTATTCTTCTGTCCTTACTTACGGGTCGTGCTGGTGTCAACACGGCGCCATGGACTTTTGGAAAGCATTTCGGCTGGGTCATCAATGTCATCGCTTTGCTGTGGATCTGCTTCGAGATGATTCTCTTCACCATGCCGGTCGCGATCCCTGTCAATGCCGTAACGATGAATTATGCTGTTGTTGTGTTCTTTGGTTTCATGGCGATTTCGGCTGTTTGGTATGTTGCCCATGCTCGCCATGTGTACAAGGGGCCTCCTGAGTCTGATGGATTGACTAAGTGAGATGACTCTGTTGAGGTAGTGTTGGTTCTGAGGGTAGCAGGTGTTCGTAATTTTATATATTTAATGCAATCTTGGTCATAGTCTCCAGATATCGAAACAGACTTTTGATACCAGCCGCTTTCTTCTCACCTACCAGACTTCTCATACCTCCGCTCTATCGTTTTAGTTGGCCAGTTGACAGTACTTCCATTGACTCAATTGGATGATAGCTCAAGTGTTTTAGACATCCCTAATTGGATAGTATTACGTGAGGCGCATGATCCTTATGCAGGTGCTTCCTTCCGGCAGCCGAAGCCTGATCCAAGATCTGCTTGTTGGCTGGCGCAGGCAGGCGCGTCTCTGAGCCGCAAAGAGAAGCACTACAACCGGCAGGTACGACGCCTATAAGCAAGTGGTCGTCTCGTTACTCCCTGAAAAAGACATGAATATGTCAGATCCTGAAATCTCTTCCCTGGGGTCCATCGAAGACCGCATAATACTCATAAGAAACGCGCTGCGGGTCACATCACGGAATGATCCTGATTTCTACCCAATAACGACTTTGTTGGCCAACCAGTTGCGAACATCACACCGAAGGGCAGGCCCGGTCGAAGACCTGGATGCCCTTGAGGAATCAATTACTCTCTTTCGCGAGGCACTCGATAACACAGCACACAACAATGCCAGTAGACCTGAGTGGCTCATCAACCTTGCATTCAGCCTTAGCCTTCGCTGCGACGCTACAGGTTCCGAAAGAGATGCTATAGAAGCCTCCCAGTTGTCGTTCGATGCAGCCAACGCGGTGCAGAAATATGACCCGGAATATGCCACCATCTTGCACTGCGCTTGTCACTTTATCGGCAAAAGGATCATTAGGCTACACACGGAAGACGATATACAGAATTTGCTCGACATGCATGATTCTATACTGGAAATTACACCTCCAGACCATCCGGAGCTCATTTTGCGACTGCGTAGCTATGAAAACACTTTGTTCAAGATCTATTCCGCGTTCGGGAATAAAGACGCCCTTGAGGAAGCTATCCGATTGTCACAGCACATCGTCGGTATTCCTGATCAGGGTTCCGATGAACATGCCAGGCATCTCAGCCTTCTTGGGGAGCGTCTTGTGCAGAGATATTTGCGGATCGGAACTTCAGCCGATCTTGACGAGAGCATAGAAGCTTGTCGACAATCTGTCGACGAAACTTCGGTCGATTCTACAAGTCATGGGCGGAGGATGCAGGCTCTTTGTGATCGTTTGGGAGAGAAGTATCAGCAAACTAGGGAAGAAGCTGACTTCCAGACCGCCAAGATAGTCCTGGACGAAATCCTTGATCAGTTGCCCAGCAAACCCAAGAGTCGAGCACGATCACTTGGTAACATCGCTATCATTCTTAGTCTTAGGTATGAACAGACAGGAAAGGAGGACGACTTCCAACGAGCGGTCGATGCATTCCAGAAATCTGTGGAATTGACTACCGGTGGTGACTCGAGGCTTGCTGTCCGTCTGAGTAATCTTGGTGCTATAAATTTCGGGGCATATTTGAAAACCGCTGATGTGGAAAGACTCGAGAAGTCCATTAGCATTACAAAAGATGCCATTCACGCTACTCCCGAGAACCACCCCGACAGAGCTCGACGATATCTCAATCTTGCAGATGCCCTTCGAGCACGGTATCTGGAGTTGAACTTGCCTCTAGACGTGGAAGAAGCCATTTCCTTCTACCAACCTGTCCTGCACCAGCATAGTGCCTCAATATTCGTTCGTGTTCAGGCCGGCCATTCCCTCATGCAGTGTTATGCTTCGAAACGAGAATGGGATGAAGCATTTGAGGCGGCCTCCCTGTCAATTATCATACTCTCGGAGCTAATACCTCGATCCCTTATGAACGCCGATATACAGCGCGAGGTGGGCAAACTGTCAGGGCTGGCAACTGAGGCAGCATCTATCTCGCTTTACTCGGGGCATGACCCAGTAACTGCTCTTGAGCTGCTTGAGACTGCCCGAGGAGTCATGGCTGCCTCTATTAACGTGCTGCGCTCTGACATACAGGACCTTGCAAAAGAGTTCCCTGAGCTGGCCGATCAATTCAAGTATCTCCGAGAGCAGTTGGACAGTGCTTGTACCCATGGTTCTCAGCTGTTACTAGGCGACGACGAATGGGCCGACCAAACTAGCCGAAGGTACAATGCCGGTAATGATCTCTCAGCTGTCTTGACTGAGATACGCTCAAAACCGGGTTTCAAATGGTTCCTGCGGCCTGAAGATGAGAAACGGATAGAAAGTGCAGCTGCTCTCGGTCCTGTTATAGTGGTCAACGTTAGTCAATATTCTTGCCACGCAATAATCATCCAACAGAACCGAACAAGAATCGTTCTTCTTCCCTCGTTGAGCAAGTGTGACATCGACTTAAAGCATAGGTCTCTAGGTCGAGGCAGTCTTCGAGTACTTGAATGGCTCTGGGAGACTGTTGCAGAACCCATTTTGGATGCTATGGGCTTCACTAAGCCACCTCTAGAGGGAAACCTGAAGAGAGTGTGGTGGGTATTGACCGATTCGTTGAGTACATTTCCCATTCATGCGGCAGGACGACATACCAAGCGAAACGGCGAGACAGTTATGGATAGAGTCATGTCTTCGTATGCTACATCGGTCGCGGCCATTGTACAGAGTCGCAGGACTCGAGCAACTGAACACGTGTCTGCCACAAACGAAGCACTTCTAGTTTCTGCCTCCCAAACCCCTGGTCATTCTGAGTTGATGTTTGCAGATAAAGAAGTCCGCATGCTACGCGACGTCTGCCAAAATATGAGACTCCGACCTGTTGAGCCTGTTCCACAGAGAGACGTCGTTCTATCGCATCTGAGAAAGTGTAAGATATTTCACTTTGCCGGACACGGACACACAGATACGACTGATCCTGCGAAAAGCCAGCTGTTCCTAGAAGATTGGCAAACGCACCCTTTGACAATTAGCAGTCTCCTGGAGTTGAACCTCCAAAACGAAGGCCCTTTTTTGGCTTATCTTTCAGCATGTGGTACAGGACAGATAAAGAGTCAGAAGCTATTCGATGAGGGCATTCATCTTATCAGTGCGTGTCAGTTAGCAGGATTTCGCCATGTCATCGGTACGTTATGGGAAGTCAACGACGAATCCTGTGTCGAAATGGCTGCCATTATCTACGATGAAATTTACCAAGGAGACATGTCAGATGAGTCGGTATGCCGCGGTGTCTATGCTGCTACCAAAGCAAAGAGGGACCAATGGCTTCAGGATATTGCTAGTTTTGAGAAGCCCGCCGGTGTAGTGGCGAGCAGAAAGAAAGAGCTTAGGGAGGATGGAGGAGAATTGCCAAGAACCATTATTCCTTGTGATGACAGCGATGAAGAGGAGTTTCTGCTGGGAGGTAGGAATAGGCCGTTGCATTGGGTGCCGTATGTACATTTTGGCGCATAGAGCATTGGTAGATTTGATATAAATTTTAGGAAAAGAGAGATTCTTCAACTCATAAGATTTTAATGCTAAGCCATTCCAGATGTTGCTTGAGAAGCCTGACATTGGTAGTGCTGTTTCAAAAGATATGGACCAACTCAAATGGTTAATAACCTACCAAGGTATGGGCTTACTGTAATGGAGGATGTACTCTTTACGAGTTTACTATCACAGCATTCTACTACCATGTATCAAACCTTTCACAAGCAGATATATAACTGTAGATCGTTTATCAGTAACTCATCATCTCTTCGGTCATTTCCCAAAGAGTACACTACCAAACATACTGTATCACTTTAAATCTCGTCCCGCCAAACAATGACTCACGGCGCTCACACTCAGAGGATGCCCAGACTCGGAGTAGTGAAAACAAGATACAAGGTACCTCAATCAAAGACATGTTTCCATGTCTAAGGTACGGATAGAAAACTCCCCTTTCCCACGGGTGCCTGCAAGACGCGGTGTCATGAGGCCCCAACGGCTAATGTCTCGATCGGCACATCTCCAAGCGGGGTTGATGTGATGTGCTACTAGGGTAGGACCTTTTTTAGGCAGACAAGGCAAAAGCACTGCATTCTCATCGATCAGATGCTGGTGATTGCGGCGAACTTCTTTTCGTACCGGAGATTTAGGAATGACCCTGGTCTATTCTCAATACTTTTAACATTATGCACCAAAGTCTCATTCCTAACACTTCACACAAGGCGTCCAATGCGCCCCCAACTTGCATGCTGCTATCCCCCTCTTGAAACAGATTCTCATGCATTACCTCGTTAAATTCAGGTTTGCACGCAAAGGCCTCAGAATGAAGCTCTACCAAAGTCCCAAAACGACCCCATCTTTCGATTCATGGTGTTGTCCCCACTCCACCCAGGGGAGGAAAAGGACTTTGGTTAAGCATCCCTGCATGATTCACAAGACCTGCATGACGCGATACTTTAAACGGGGATTTGTGGTGATATGGTGTTTTTACACTTTGGAAGGCCGAGGCAGTAGGATTTTTGTTTCAGTTTGAAAAGTAGTTTCTTTATCAAAATGCTTGGTTTGTAATTGACATCTCGTGTTCACTAAAGTTGGGTGGTGATTTTTGTCGTGTCTCGATTTGGCCTCTTCCACTCACACGCCCCCCTCAGTCATCCCGAGAGTCATGAGACAGGACGAGTTTTTCCATTTGTTGCACATTTGACATGTCTTAGTGACATAGTCTGTACCTGCTTTAGTGCTCACGATCCAATTGATCCAGCCGTTTCAGCTAAACCGAAGAGTGTTCTTAGTCGTTTGGGGCTTCATATGCACGATTCACAAAGCAGGTGGAAGACGAATTGTTCAAAACTAAAAACCCATTCTGAGTTCCTTTTTTTTTCTTTGTTTTGTGTCTTGTATCTAGTGTTCTGTAGTCCTTAATATCGGCTCTTTTGCCGCGCGAGTAAACTATCGCTGGTATCCTATAATCCCCAAAAAAAGAAGCGTATACAAAGTAATTCCCAAAATCTAAACAAATCCAAACTCGCTAATCATCCAATTCCCTCGCTCAATAACTCCGTGTGATAAAACAGATCAGAAGTGATACAAGACCAAAAAGAATACAAATCAAAGAAATGCATCCACGTTTAGTCGTAACGGTATGCGGATCCGATTGTCACACGGCGCTTGGGCTGCATTCGCTCGCGGAGACGCTCTCGCTGTGCCTCCTCCTCCTTCTTCTCCTCGCGGCGGGCAAGACGGCGGGCCTTGTCCTCGCGACGCTCCTCCTCGAAGCTCAGGCGGCGGAGCTGGTTGACGAGCTCGGCCTGGCGGTCAACTACCTCGACTTGGGGTCGCTTGTAGGTAGATGAGCGTCGGGGAGCGGGTGGTGCAGGGGCGACAGGACGGCTGGCGATCTTGGCGTTGGCCTCGGCGATGCGGCTGCGGAGTCGCTGCTCTGCCTCCTCACGACGCTTCTCCTCGCGGCGGCGCTGGCGGCGCTCTTCATCCTCACGGTCTGAGTGCCGCGAGCCGCTGGAAGTGTGGCGGTGATGCTTAGAGCGGTGCTTGTTGTCGACGACTTCGATCTGGACGCGACGCTCGTCGACAATGACAGGTCGGCGGTTGGCGGGGTCCCGGGATGAGTCGACGAGGTAGGTGTTTGCGTTAGGAGAAGCGGGAGCAGTGTGAGGAGCAGACCATGTCTGGGGGGGAGTAAGAGGAGAAGAAGGACCGTCGACCAAGACGATACGCTCTTGGTGTCGAGAGCTTGGTCGGCGCTCACGACGGTTCAGGTCGAGAACCTTCTGACCGTTGATGTAAACACCCGATGATCTCTTCTTCTGGCTGGAGGAGCTACCGTATGAACGGTCAGACTCATCTCCAGAGCGGTATGAGCCCGAGGGTGTCGAGGGCTGAGGAGTGGGAGGCAGCTGAGTGGCATAAGGATGCGGTGATGTGGTGTTGTAGGGAGCAGGAACGTATTGGACTGGGTGCTCAAAGAGAAAGTTGCTGGCGCAGACCTGGTTATGGCGGGAGTTTGCGCAGAGCGTGGGTTGAGAGTACTGCTCTTGACGTCCGTCGGGGTGGACGTAGGTGTAGATGTTTGTGGTACACATAGTGTCGGTGTTGTGAGTGAGCTGACGCGGATTGCGCTGAGGAAGATCCTCTTGGATGATCACAGGAGACAGAGAGTTTCTAGGACGGTAGTGTAGAATAGTCTGCTCAGGCTGTGGAGATATGCTGCTGCTGTTGTTGCGGCGTTGGTTGTTGTAGACGATGTTGTCAATGATGAGTGGTGACTGTTGAGATGGCAGTTTGTCGAAGAGAAAAGCCAAAGTGAGTTTGAACAGGAGATGTCAAGCTCTTATAGTTATTGCTGATTGAGCTTGTGTAAGATGAATTGAGTGTTTTGTTTGGTTGCTGTGAAGAAAGGTGCAGATGATGGTGGTTATATAGAAAGACGACTCAAGGTGGGTAGGTAGTTTGAAAGTGTGTAAGCCGATCCTGGTAATGGTACTTGGGTACTGGATGCCTGGGGACTAACTTAGACAATCGAGAAAGTGTAAGTGGAAAATATGGGGATTGATGCCTGGGATTGGTGTGAGTGTGTGAAAGTGAGTAGCCTTAATTCTAGTCCGCCAACTGGTTCGTGATATATACAAACTATGTACGTTCCTGAAGGTGGTGTTCCCTCCCAGAGGCTTGGTCCCCCTCCACTCGCCAAAAGGCAGCCTTGGAGGGCAGAAGGGACCGTTTCTGCCTACCGAGCAGGGGTGTGTTAAGCGTCCGCAACCACTAAAACACCCCTGTTCTCCCAAAACCCATGCCGATGACTCCCAGTATCTCAGCCACGACCAGGGGGGGCACACACCCTGTGTTCCAAACCACCAAAAGCCGTTGTGGCCGTTGAACATCACAGGCTTCTCATAGGGGTTTGAGGCTTAGTCCAAGGGAGAATTATGGGGGAGGGACGGGTATCGATGCGGGTGATGAGGGACGTGAACGAGAAGTGACGAGCCTCATTATTAGCGATTGACGTGATGTCAAGATTGAAGATTTTTGTTAATGGTACGAGGGAAGGGAATTGTATGTTGATCTAGGACTTTGGTGACGGTTACAGAGTACGCGGCCATGGTTGAAACATGACCCCCCAGCTTTTTGGTGTTTCCAGTCCTATTCTGAATTGAACTTTGACAAACAATATCCATCCCCGGTTAAGTTTCGAACAAGCTTGATACTCCGAGACTCCAAAAGTCCGGAAGATATCGCTAGTCGAAGAATCTGCAGAAGCCGCAATCGTCCTTTGTTCTGCATCATGCGATCACTTGACGCAACAGACTTGGACCGGCATTGAGTCATCAAGGACTTGCACTGCAAATGGGGGTCTGCAGACCGAAGACCGCACTAAGAAGACCGACCCTGTTCAGGACTTCCATTTGAACCAACAGGAATTGTATCTGTACGTACGGAGTACACTCATGCGAGTGCTTCAAGTTCGTGCCAAAATGGTTTGCATACCAAAAGCCCAAATCCCCATTCGTCCAAAATGCCCATTTTGAATCTCGACATGCACTAATTTACCAGGCCTGACTCAACATGGACCTCTGTGAAAAAGGTCGGCCCCTCCCTGCGGGCTGTGTTCGCGGCAAGCTCCAGTGTGCCTATCGAGGCTTGGGTCCCCCTAAAATCGGCCCTAGCGACCTTGGACTCTTTTTTTTTCTCCACTACAGCCTCAGCCCTAAGCTAGGGTCTGTCCCTTTTTGCTCGATGATGGCTGTTCAGCCTCGCAGCAGCTTTAATTACCATTTCCTACGGTAGGTACATCCGTTTCAATTGATTTGATCATCGTCAAGGATCGATTGGATGCCTCTTCCCAAGAGTCTGTTCTTGACATGCATCGCGTCAGCCCGGCACGGGAGCTAAATCGTACAGGAACAGGTACGTACGACATGTACATGCTTGTCAACTTACAGGAAGGGCACTTGCACAATGATGCGCGTCAAGCTTTGGTAAAGAAGCCACGAGAAGAAGCTATGGTGAAATTCAAGGGCGCGCGCCGTGCGTCATGTCAATGATGCTAGCCATTCGTGACTATACAATTGCGCATATTTGCGTTACACTACTGCGAATAGCTTCAGGTTGCCAGATGACGTCTACATGAAACCGGTCACCCTAAACGCATACCGAACCAAAGATCCAAAAACTGAGGTTTTATTGCGTTCTGGCCAAGGACTTTCCAACTAAACCTTGTCTATATAATTTGACTTCTCGTGCTGGGTCGAGGCTGCGGCACGGCGGTCGTTGAGAGAAACGGACGTGGTCGTGCATCCACTAAACAGGCATCAATTGGTTTATGGTACTCATCGCTGGAGAGAAAAATACTTTTAATGACTTGGGTTTCTCCTATGGACATACGGCTCAATCGGTACCGAAAAGTGTTTTTGTCCGACGGACAAAGCGATCAAGAAACGGCCCCCAATGGCCCCCGAGCCAGGGTCGTTACCTAGAGCGATTGCCTCTGGCTGCCTCTCCAAAGGACCAATCGAGACTGCTTTATTTCCTTTAATGGAGTCGTACGCATTCAAACACTCATCTTACCGACCATGTAAACGCGTTACCACGACTGGCCATCGTCATGCCCCTTCTGCATTTAACCATGGTGTTGAAGAATAAAAACGGCTGAGCAACAGACATGGGCCAGGGCCAGGACGCATTAATCCAAAAAAGGAAAGATGTTTTTCCAGCCCTGTGAGGCAGGCCTTGACCCTGGTTCCTCTTTGATTGCTGCTGTAAACACTCTACGGCACCGCCTCCTCTACAGTAGGCGCAGCAGCTCTCAGATTCAAGACCTGATAATACCGCATGCGATATGCGATCCTTCCCACTTCGCCAGCTTGTTTAAGGATGATAAGAGCCGCTCCGTCATTGTGATCTTGTTTCTCTTGGATGCCTCTTTGTGTTTGTGTTTGTCGCATTCAACTCGACTGTTTTGCTCGCATCTGACCCGCTCACGATTTGTCCGCCCGCGTCTTTGAACTTAGCAACATTCAATCGATGACCTGTCTGTTGGTTCGACTAAGGGGTATTTCGAGTGATCAGGTTTCAAAAAGGGCTGTTTAATGGGCTAGCATAACCATATCCTCGGGTCAACTCCAAGCGCCGAAGCGACTCCAGGGTATGTCGGGCGACGACTTGACCTTTTCTTCAACACCGGCCGCATGTAAACGACCACGCGTCTAACGAAAAGTCTATTCCTGTTATAATGTATTTTTGGCTTCTTGTGTTTGAGATCACTGCAGCTCTACAATTTCGTAAGAAACGATTGAGTGCTCCCAAATGTTCTTAGTAATCCTGCATCCTTTGACCTGCCTATTGATAGTAGCAGATGTTTCTATACATATCCATTCCTACTAGTGGCGACTTGTCGATCGGGGCGTTTGTTCGGTCACTTGATGTGATGTTTCGTTATCCGCGCGCGGCTACCAGGCAGAACCCGTTGATCGACTAATCTAATTCTATACAGAGGCAAATATTGTCTGTAGATCTCGGTCTACTTCAACGGTACTTAGGATCATGTTGCTATTCTTACCGATCCTCCCAACAAACATGCCGCAACCTCTACATCACCAGGCAAATCCAACAGCGAAGTAACCTTTCTCAGGTACCCGCAACCCTCAACCACATGACGAACTGTCCATGAGCGCAGCTGAAGCTGAGACTGTCAGTACCCTCGTTGTGCGGTCTGTTCTCACACCAATCCAGCACAACTCTTTTGAGCGCAGCGATCAGGATTTCAAATACTGCTATGTACCTTGCAGTGCAGCACAGAGAACTCGTCACCATGTACGCGTACCGCCCCCAAAGGCTGCGTACTGCTGTTTTATGAGGTTGAAGAGTGCTAGTCTAGGACTACACTTCCCTGCGAGCTGCACAGGCGCGTTTATTCTGTTGAAATGGTCTGGGACACCGCATGGTAACTAAGATATATCGGTTGGGAACATATAGTTTGGAGGAATGGCAGAACGGTGAGGTCCTTTGGTTTCGAACAAGGAACATGGCCCGACAGCTCTTGGTATCACTGATGACATACAGTACATGTGTTTGTGAGGACAAGTGAAGCAATCCTTCTGGTACACCTGGTATATCGCTCACGTCACGAGGTAACTAGAAACTCACACTTAAGCCAGAAAAGCCGCCAATACTGTCGCATCAACATATTGTTAGCAGATCTTGGCATAACCGTCAACTTGGGATCACAGGCTTAGACATATAGCTAAGCATGTTGAATGTCATAGTGATTAACGGGTACGTCCTGGAAGGCCAGTCGATCCTCCATCAGACCAAGACATCCGCCTAGAGCTCCATATCTGTGATAACTAAGAGCATCCCGATCGGAACTTGCCAGTTAATTTTAAAAAAGGCTAAATCATCTCGTATAACGGCAAACCGGTTGACCAGACTCTCACAAAGATATAGGTGAGGACAAAAGACGCAATGAGGATGACAAAATACCACGTTCCGAATATCAGGACACCAAACGAATTTATTCATCGACAAATGCATGATCGCGTGGTCTTTGTGACCACGAGGCTCGTATCCCGCTCATCTTCTCTCAGCGTCAGGGGTGCATGTGTATCAGAGTGGTAGCGTAACTCATAAAGGCAGCCGCATACTTGGTCACTTGAGTTCATATCACAAGGGGAACACTATACTAGTAGCATGTCGTTTGATTTGGGGTGAGATAGGCTGCAACATGGTCGAAATGTTGTAGCATTGGCCGTATCATGGTAGACAAGGTCGTTGTTACCGGGGGCTTTGGTCGTGTTATTGAGAACATGTATAAAACCAATTAATGAGTCGATCCTGCGCATTCGTATCAAGGCACTGTACCGATAGAAGTCTATGGGGTTGCCATGGAATGTTGGTTGAAGTGTTCTCTTCACCATGAGAAGCACTTGCCATAACAACATAGTTTATGTACTTCCTTTGACTGAAAGCCCAGAGCTGGGAAAAGACAACACTTGGCAGTTTCTTCTGATAATGTCGAGTCATCTTTAGAATTCATTACAGCTCAAACTTCAGGGTAACTAAAACGATTGTGCGTTGGATCATCTCATCCCGGCTGGGAGTTCTGCAAATTATCCTCACCTTTGACATGCGGCGTGGTCATGTCTCTATTAGAAAAGTCATTGCCATGCTAATCTCAATACGTCTCACTGAACCCAAGTCATCTCAAGCTGAGCATGAACTGTGAAGCGGGAAGCGGAACCATTCTTGAAGGGAATACATTTGTATTGTCAGACAATCTTAAGTTTATACTAGTGGAATAGGTCAAGTCTATAAGCTAGAGATTCGCCATCATTAACAGACGAGCATCCTCATGGGATGCCCGAACAAAGTATAGGAATTCACCGGGGCATTCGCCTCGGCTACTGCCTCCGAGGATGACGAGTTCATTCGCGTGTGTCGAGCCTAATTGCAACAGGTCCTCAACGCAAGCATATCCCTTAAGATGTCTCGTATGAGCCGAAGATGCACAGTTGTTGTGCGTCAGGGTGACAACTTGATACTGGAAGGCTGATATTCGGTAGGTACGGCCATGACGCTATAAGGACCTGGAGCGGTATTTAACGAAAGCCCACGAAGTGGCTGCATGAATATTATGTATGCCATTTGTTCGTCGCAAAGCCAAGCCGCCTCATAACGATGTCTGAGGGAATAACTTCCAACTCCATTCGAGAACAATAATCGCATTGTCCTTGGGAAGCTTGCCTCTCCTTCCCGACCCAATCCAGTCGATTGGCCCAGACTTCCAAGGCGAATCCCTTTGAGAGATTCCTCAGTGACTACTGCGAGTGATGCCATCCGATATTTCAGGCAGAAAACCCCGGCGTTCCGAAGTAGCAGTCACAGAGGTCGCTTGTCCAACAAGAGTAAGGCAGTCCGAAAAGTCGCAATAGTGAGTGGTTGGGCTCCTTCAAGCCATGCGTCATGATCAAGGCCGTTACTACACCAACGTCGAGGTCGTAAACGATATTCCGTTGAAGTGATTCCAAAAGTTCCCAATTCGATTATTTCATTTGTTGCAAGTGTCCCTAGGCCGTATTAAGCATATCGTCGGCAAAGTCTATCACAAAAAGTCGATATTTCAATTCCCAATGCGCCGTTTTGAATGCGTGTATGTCTCGAATCATTCCCGCTCAAGGTTGTCGTATCATAATGCAGTTAACACATATCTTCTTCACAGGATTCCCATCTGGCGCCAGGGGTCATTTTGCCTTCGCCGTCTTTGCCTCCGCGCTGCGGCGCGTCTGGCATCGCTGGAGCAATCCACACAGCCCCAGACGGCAAATATTAATCTCCAGCCACTGCATCACTGTTGTAAGTAACATGGCCCTTTAGATGTGGAGTAGGAAAATAAGCTTACATCACTGCGATGACCGCCCATAGGGAAGCCATCAGCCACATATACTGGCGCCTCTGCTCGTCGTTCCTGTCGGAGATGTTGATGGTGGACACCCACATCATGATGATGCCGCCCACGCAGAGCGCCAGGGCAAAAAGATCGTGGAGAACTCTTCGCGAGGTAGCTAATCTAGGGACTGTGAATGAAGCATCTGTGACGGCTAGGATCTCCCAGCTGTCATTGAGCATTGCGATAGCGCACTGCAAAGCGCGTCAGCCTCGTGTAACCAATAAACCCCAACTGAGGAACGATGGTAGTAAACTTACACCCACGGCGCCTGCTATAATGACCTGGCTCTTAGATGACCATTCTTTGCAGACAAACGCGAGGAGGAGAATCGCAGCGAGGCTGGTGATCCATCCGAGCAACCTCACACCCGCGTGGAGCAGGGCATAAGGCCTGGGAGGATGCTCCTGGTGGTGATGCCGCCGCCTCGAAGGCATGACCGCTGACGGGGGGCGGAGGGAACAATCCTCAGCGGCGAAGCATTAAGAGAGACAATTTCAGAGAAAGAAACAGCTGGATGAGCGACGAGAATGAATATGAGGTGAAGTCGCAAACAATGAGAATGGAGGTGATGGAAAAAGAAGTGGAGTGAGGAACGGAGAATGGAGAATGGAGACTCGGGAGGGTTCAGGGGTACTGAGTAGCCAATGAAGAGACGCTGAGCTAGCCCGGGCGGGTGTAGTCAAGGGGAGCTATTGACGAGCCGGGGGATCAGAGAAGGTGGAGAGAATTGTCTTGAATTTTTGCATTCCAATATGGTCGAGGTCGAGACGTGGAATGCCAATAAAGAGGCATTGAATGCAAAGAATAGAGAGATCCTAATGAATTGGCGTCTTTCAGGAGGGGCAAACAACTTGTTTCAGTTACTGCATCATTCGGTAAGGACCTTGTCACCGTTGGTTGCTATGCACACAGCGCACCACTTTAACCGCCATGCACAACCCCTGCAAGAACTAACAGGATTCGCTCAGCCTTGTTTCAATTCCATAAATATCATTGTTATCGCATTACAACTAAAAAACTAGAAGGAGTATTCCTCGACATGTAGATATATCCCTTGCGCACCAGTTCCCTTATGTACAGCTCTCTCGTCGCTCAATCGACTCACGCAATTCCTCGCTCGCGCCACAATCTCTCGGCCGCCACAGACAACTACCCCTGTCTCCCCCCAGGCCTGCTCTACTGGCTCGCGAATCATGGCCTCGATGTCTGGGCGGCACGTGTATTCGCGGATGAGCTCCGGAACTGCAACTGCGGCGGCTGTTTTGCCACGGCAGGGCGAATCGCTTGGACATCCTTTCTCGACAGTTCCTTTCTCTGTTGGGCCGCTGCAGCAGCAGCCTGTTGAATCCTTCATGGGTTGAATATTGTCCAGGTCACTTTGACTTGATGATTCTGAGTTGACTCGTGAAATAAAAACAGGACCTTCGTTTTTGCTGGATCCTGTTATCGCGATGTGGATGCTCACGGCTACACCCTTTGCTCGCACCATTCTGCCAGCCTCCTCTGCTCTCTCAACATAGTATCTAATCTCCTCAGCTGTCCTGGCGACAAGAACAACATCAACTCGGCGCGTACAATTCGATTTCTGAGCTGCAGCAACGCTCTCGAGTATGGGGACCACAAAACTTGCTCCGGTAGAAGCTCCAATTAGCACCAACGTCTCGTAGATGTTCCATTGTGGGGGAACACCGTATGGTCCCGAAACGAAACCTGTAAGATCAGATGTTGAGTTCTTGGTCGCGTATTCGTGGATTCTTTTCGAAAAACCATTATGAGCACGCACAACAAGCTGGATACTGTTACAACAGCAGGTTCCGTCGAGCTTGTGCGCACAAGCGATTGTGTAAGGATGCGCTTCAAAGAGGCCAAGGCGTGGGAGCCACAGGTGGACATGCTGTCCAGCTTTCCATTTAAAATGCACGTCCTTAATAGTGATGACTGTTGTCGCGGGCCCAACAACTCGAGCGGCGACTCGATGTCCAAGGTGCTTCATGCCTTGACAAGCTGTTCCCTGAGGACGTAGGCGGACATTCTGCCATAGCAGAAGAATCCATCTCATGGCGCGGTCAAACACAAGGAACGAGATGCTCATCCACAGAAGCCATCGGGAATTTGCTGGAATATGTTTGTGCAGCAACCACAGCATGATGATGCTAGTGAGTACATGCTGGGCCACCCAGACCTCATATGAAAGCCTGCGAATGGGAACAATCCCTGTGATAACGTTCCAGAGTAGAATAGCCCAAGCTGCAAGCCCATACTTGACTAAGGGCATGATCTCAAGGGCGTAGTCGAGAAACTCGGCGCGCACCCACATGGTCCAGAAGTGAAAGCCGTGAACTGTCGCAGTGACAAACATGGTGCGCGCAACCCATCGATGCAGCCAGTTGAGTCTCTCATGGCTGGTCCCTGTAAGAAATCCGATAACGTTGACCTTTGTCGATAAGAGGTAGACCAGTGGGAACTGGGCCAGAGCCACCCACGCATTACGGTAACCTATGCGTTCCCAATAATAGACATCATTCTTAGAAACCCTCCAGCTCATTAAATAGACAACAACGACCCAGTAGCACGCCAGGATGATGCACCGACCGAGAGGGAGTGGCGTGGCCCATCGAAGGCCTTTGGTGGTGATGAGGTACTGCGGATGGCCTAGCTCGCGAACGACGGCTGTTGCTGTTGCCCATGCTTGACTTAAAGGTCCTCGGGGACGGGTTGGGTGATCTATCGAGGGATCGCGACATGCTTTTAATCTTTTGAGATGTTAGTAGGTACACTGAAGAGGTTATCGTTGGAGTGTACCTTTGCTGAGCGTCTAGGTAGTTGATTCCACGAACGGTTGCAAGTGCGCTGACAACACCAGCGATGGTATACCAGTATCCACGGGCGAAGGCATAGTTAACTTCCATGCCTAGGCCGGGATCATGATGCATATGATCCATATCCATGATGGACTATAATGCGCCGATGGCGCTTAAGAGTTGAATGTCGTTAGTTGTGAGGTGAGCGAGACCACAAGCGTCGCGATAGAGCCCAAATCTTTCTTGGTTTTCAGCTGCAGAGATATTGTTGTCTTGTCAAGGCATTGTGTTGTTGTATGTCTGCCAGGTTTCGCTACTGATGTGACTATCAAGTCGGCTTGGCCTCAATGACTTGTCGAGACACAAATAGTGAGACAGATTGAGCAAGTTGATCTGATGTCGAAACCACTCTTGGCTCACTCGGATATTGGCTACGCCGAGACGAAGACGGGCGAAAATGAAATGCTGACTTGGCCGAAGAGTGCTGATGTTGGATGGTGAGGAAGGCAAGTTAACCCCGCGGAGTGAAGTCGTGAGACGAGAAGTACATGCCCGCCCAGATAAGCCACCTTGGTTGCCAGGAATAGCAACTAACCACCTCTAAATGGGCATAGAGGGACAGGATACTTGAGACACACTAATAAGTTCAAGTGTAATATCAACGTCTGAACCCGTCAGTCAAGATTGCGTCGAGTTAACTCAGCAAGCGCATCTTGCCTTCAAACACTTCAACATTATCTATCCGTGCTATCCGTCTCATGCCGCATATCCGAAATAGTGAAACCTTCTCTCATGAAGATTCTTATGAGCTCGTTTGAAAGAGTAAATTAAATCAACTATTCCGAAAGTGACAATAAAAACTCGCTCACTAACATGAGGGAAACTTGCTCAAACAACCTCAGGGCCCGTGCACGACGCTGTTTGATTGGCTCCTCCGCACATCCAAGGGGGGGACCCCTGTTTTTATGTTCTAGACTTTTGGGGTAAACGTGCTCTTGAGTGTTTTACTTCTCCACCACTAACACGGGAATTTGGCGATGAAGGCTTGCACGGGTGAAGTTTAGCTGCATTTCGTATGAGGTTCGCTATTATGGATTATATGGCTTCTTAGGTGATTTTGGGGCTGTTTGGAGATGAAAATGGTGAGAATTGCTTCTGGTTAGTGGAATGCCTTGCATTGACTTGCAGGTTCATCATGGGAACACGGAGCCTCAATGACGTAGTATTCATGATGGGAGTTGGCTGCTGTTGTACATACTAATACCGTTCGACTGGACTTATTCGCGACTAGAAGTGACTACATTGTATGTAAACTGTGAAACCGTATAAAAATATGAATTGCATGTTCCCCATATGGAGGCGTGGTTTCGTGTAAGCGTGAGGTATTCCTATACCTTCTCATTAAAGCAACCGACACAAGCCCAGCCTAGGCACATTAGTTCAGCCTCTCTCTCCTTCCCTTGCCGATATCCGCAGCTGCTACAAAAGCAGTCAGCTGCCCACCATCCTGCCACCCTCTAACCATCGACTCTCCCCTATAAACACACCAACATTCTCAAGCGCCCTCTCCATATACCCAACCAAATCTCTCACGATGCGCTCCTCCCTCCTCCTCTCCACGGCAGTCTTCTGCGGTCTTTCCCTCGCTCACTTCGAGGTCAAGTACCCCGACACCATCGGCTTCAAAGACGATGACGAAGACAAATCTCCTTGCGGTGGCTTCACACCGGATCTGTCAAAGAACAAGCTCGTCGACTTCCACGTTGGCGGCGAGGCTATTGCTCTGAGATCTACACATCAGCAGGGTAACTGGCTCTTCCGCGTTACGCTCGATGAGAAGGCCGATGGCGATTGGGAGCAGGTTTTCCCTATTGTTCAGCAGAGCGGTCTCGGTGACTTTTGCCAGCCGCAGGTTACAGTCCCTGAGAAATATGCTGGCAAGAAGGGCTGGGTGAACGTTGTGTCATCGGCCGTTGATGGTCTTCTCTACCAGGTGAGTTTCCCCCAGTCTTGAACCAGCTCTAATGCTTACTAACTTCGCCAGTGCATCGCTGCCAACTTCATCAAGGGCAAGGCCGATGCTCCCAGCGAGTGCAAAAACGCATCCTCCGTCGACGCTTCCTTCGTCGACGATTCTGCCCTCTCAGCTCTTGTAGAAGGCGGATCCAAGACCGATTCCTCCTCGACAACTGGCACAGCTTCAAACACCGCCTCAGCGGCATCCGCGACAGAATCTGATAATGCTGCTGCCGCTTGGTCATCGAACGGCGCGGGAATGATTGCCGGGCTGGCCATGGCGTTTGTTGGAGGTGCTGTGTTTATGTAAATGTCTGGCCATTGTATAGAAATTGCGCTGATCAACAATGTATTCTTCTCATCCTTTCGCGGTTATGATGAAATGAGCAACAAAATATTACCTTCTTTTACTCACTGTGCCGCCTTACTGCAGGCTCGTTCGAGCATCACCCTCAGTTGCAACATTGACATGGTATCTCATCCTACCTCACTTTTTTAATACCTTTCTCGCAATCAACATGCATCACCGACTGTACCAAACCGTATCCGGCGAATGATCCACGGTCAACAAACATGACTCTTCCCCACAAGATCGACGCAACGTCTCATTGGACATTGCGGTATTTGGCTGGGGTCAGTCTGATCTGATGGCCGAACAATCAAAAAAAAAAAAAAAAAGATTCACCGCTGCCACTAAATCCATTCCCTCTCTCACTCACCACCTCACCGAGCTCACCTGTGCATTCAATTGATGTTCTGTGCTCTCCCATTGTCTGATTCATGAAATGCAGTGAGCCAATGGCTGGCATTTCGTCATCTCATATGTCGTTTTCCACAGCCTGCGAATAAGGTTTCATGTGAATCGCCCAGCCCCGACATAACAAACGCCATCCATTTATATGTTTTGTTCTCTCGCGTTTCTGTTTATATATCATACCTTAGTCTCTCCTCCATTGTGTCCTGGTTAAAACATATTACATCGCCAAAGCTATTTCTCGAAACCTCACTGAGTTTTATCCTACATGTATCAACCTTTCGAGTCTCACATTCTATTCGCAACAAGCTTCATAAGCTAAAACTCTTAACCAGCCTCGCCTAAACGCCCTGGAAAATATTGAAACCTACAAATCACAAGTCCCGGCTGCTCAGCCAGTATGGCAGCTGTAGACCTATATCACTCCAGCTTCTCGAAGCAGCTCTTCCGCTACCCAAGCAATCTCACAGCTGATGCGTCGCAGTATCAAACATGGGCCAAGTCGTGGCCGCGGCGTGAGACGGCCGTTATGCTCAGCCTAAACGTTACTTCGAGTGTGATACTTTTACTTTACCTCTGCCGCAAGCCGTTGCTGCACTTCACTCCGCGCTGGCTGAAGCCATTTGCGCAAGAAGTTGCGCCGTTTCAGGCCAAAACTAGGAAATGGACGTTTTGGACGTTGTGCCTGATGCTTATTTCTCTAGCTGGGCTGGGATTGGCTATCAGCTCTACTATTATTCATTCTCGCCGTACGGCCTCGCTTCTTGAGCTTGCGCCGTGGACAGTAGCGGCTCTTCTCACGGTCGTTGATCTACCCGTGCAAGCCCCGAAGCTGTTGCTTATGCAGTATCTACTCATGACAGCAACAACCCTTGTTCTCCACGCGATGCAGTATCTAAGCTTCAAGACCAACTCCCTCGACTTTTTCCAGGCTGGGCATATTACTCTCACGCTACTAGCCATCGCGGTCATTGGGAACATGCCCCTAAGAAACCCATTCTGGGGAGCTTTGGATATTGGAAACGCCCGCGTTGCTCCTTCAAATCGCGTCCGCAGCCCGGAAGATAACCTCACCTTGTTTCAGTTCTGGACCATGAGATGGGTAAACCCTCTTTCAAAAATCGCCAGCAAGCGTGAAATCGCTGTCGAAGATGTGTGGCAGCTACCGTATGAGTTCCAGCATTGGAGACTTTACATGGCCTTCCGGACACTCAAGGGCAAGCTTCTCCCATGTCTGATCGAGGCCAATGGTCTGGATCTTTTTATCGGAACTTTCGCGGGCATTCTCGAGCGTGTTGCTGAAGTTTCTAACCTTCGTCTTACAAGCAAGCTATACCAGGCTCTTGATAAGAATGACCCTGCAGAGGCTGGTCTCTGGTGTGTGGTTATCCTGACAATTGACTCCGTGCGCCAGATCGCAAGAACATCGTCAGGATGGTACGCCCGCAAAGCTTACGAGCGCAGTCGTGGAGAGACATTCATCGGTTTGTTTGGAAAGCTCCTCACAAGAGCGGTTCCCGGATCTGAAATGACCGAAAAGGATCCTTCAGCGAATACCCAACAAAAAGATACCTCGCCTGGCCGCTTCGGAAAACTCACCAATGTCTTTAAATGCTGGGGACGCAGCAAACCTAAACAGCCAGAAAAGCCCATCTCAGACCATCAAGCCTCCAACGCAAAGGTCGTCAACCTGATCCGCGGGGATACCTATGAGATATCCCAGCGATTTTGGGAGTTCCCGCGCGTAGTCGCCACGCCGATTAAAGTCATGGTGACAATCTACTACCTCATCGACATAATGGGCTGGCCCTCCTGCGTCGGCTTCGGATTCATGGTCATTTTCCTCATCTGTAACTCTCTCCTCGTCCGTCAGGTCATCAAGCTCGAGCGCCAACGAACAGTCCTCTCGGATCGTCGCGCCCAGGCCGTTGCGCATTTCGTAGAGGCTAGTCGCCCGCTCAAACTCAACGGGTGGACGTCCTCGTGGCGGGACAGGATCTTGAGGTTTCGCGATGTTGAGATGCGGAAGAGGTTGCACATCTCGATTGTCAACGCTACTATTTCTACGATCAATGTCTTTGGCGGTGCTGTGTATCCGTTTGCGAGTATTTGTCTCTACACGCTTATCCTCGGCCGTGGTCTGCCCAACGATGTTATCTGGCCTTCGCTGCAGCTATTCGCTCAGCTGGAGTCTAGTACCAGGGAAGCATTCGATCTTATCTCTGCAGTATGGAAGTGCACTATTCCTGTAGAGCGTGTCAACAAGTACATGGCCGAACCCGACAGGGACGAAGATGCTTTTAGTGGTTCGCAAGATCGTGATATTGAGTTTGTTAAGGCGTCTTTCTCGCGACCTTCGACGGATCATCTGGTTCTGAGGGATCTGACTGTAAAGTTCGCAACTGGTCTGAACATCGTACGAGGAAAGGTCGCTGCTGGAAAAACCAGTTTGCTACTAGCAATACTCAATGAGATGGAGCATCGAAGTGGCCTATTCTCCAGAGCTGATGAACCAATTGCGTATGCGCAGCAACTTCCCTGGCTACAAAACAAGACCATCAGAGAGAACATCATTTTCCACGAACCATTCGATGCCGATCGCTACCGAGAGGTTCTTGTGGCCTGTTCACTTCTTCCAGATTTAATGGCTTTCCCTATGGGTGATAGAACTAAGCTTGAAGAAGGTGGCATTGGTCTTTCAGGAGGCCAGAAAGCGCGTGTCGCCTTGGCCAGAGCTGTATACAGCAGCTGTCGTATCCTCTTACTAGACGATCCCCTCGCAGCTCTGGACCATGGTACAGCCAGTTACATTGTTCAGTACTTCCTTCGCGGACCTCTCGCCAAGGGCCGCAACATCATCCTTGTCACGCACCGAGATGATCTTGTTCTTAAACACGCTGACCAAGTCGTCGATATCACCGATGGCGTCGCACATGTGCTAACCCCACAGGAGGTGAAGGAAGAACTCGAACATCCCCATCACGTTAACTCTGGCCCTGCCGAAGAAGTACAGCCGCACGAGGCGTCTCACGACCACGCATCGGAAGACGTCGCAGAATCCAAAGACATCCCGGAAGAGGTGACAGAGACCGGTTCTATTCCTCTCAGTATCTATCTCAAGTATATGGGCGCAGGAGGCTGGCACTTGTGGCTTTCCCTCGCTGCTTTCTATGGACTATCCCGATACTGCGATATTGCTCGCGCACGTCTACTGGAAGCCTGGGGCTATGAATCTACCACTCTCGAGGGACTCGTTGCAAGCAGCTACTGGGGTCTTCCCAATCCAAGTCGTCACCCTCTGCCGTGGCTATACGTTCTAGCTGGTCTGTCGATCGCTCAAGTCGTGGCATATGCCTCAGCCCAGGTCCTCCTAGCTTCTATCAGTATTCGCGCCGCCCAGACTCTCTTCAAAATCGCCATCAACAGAGTCAGCAAGGCATCATTTCGATACCATGATATCACACCAACAGGTCAGCTCAAGAACCGTCTTATATCAGACATGGGCATGGTCGACGGTGGAATCCTAGGACCACTCGAATCGTTCGTGTTCAACTTCGTCGCTCTCATCCTTAGTCTCTTTGCCATCATGACGCACCAGGCCTTTCTTGTCATTGTCGTCTTCGTTGTCGCTATGCTCTTCGCATATTTCTACCGTATATATGTCCCAGCTTCGCGCTGCCTACGCCGAATGGAGATGCGATATCTAACCCCCATCATCGCCAACATCGGCGTCATGCAGGATGGACTCGTCACCATTCGTGCTCTCAAGGTCGAGGGTCGCTTCCAGGATAAGCACTTGGAAGCCGTCGACGACTTTCAGAAGCACGACCATTTCTTCTGGAGCATGACTTTCTGGCTCGACTTCAGACTCGGCATGTCGTCAGCCATCATGCGGACCATCTTGGTTCTCTCCATGGTATATATGGGTACTCCGGCCAGTGCAGTTGGTTTTGTCTTGACCCAGACCAATATCGCCATGATCTCTGTCCAGCAATTGTGTGAGAAGTTCGCAGCACTTCAACTTGACGCTGTTTCGCTTGAACGAGTTGACGCACTGAATCGCGTGCCGGAGGAACCCAGCGGCGACATCGAGCCTCCCCAAGACTGGCCAAGACCTTGCGACAGTATTTGCTTCAAATCCATGTCTTTCAAGTACGCCGATGACCTTCCCTGCGTAATCGACGACGTATCGTTCGAAATCCCCGGCGGATCAACGTGTGCCGTCCTCGGCCGAACAGGATCTGGCAAATCAACAATCGCCAACGCCTTACTCGCGACAGAAGCACCAGCCTCTGGCACCGTAACAATAGGAAGCATTGATCTGGCCAAAGTCAACCGTACAGCCCTACGCAACCGCGTCACCTTCATCCAACAGGACCCGGTTCTCTTCCCCGGCACGTTACGCGACAACATCGACCCGGTGTCCAAGTTCTCCGAGCAAGAGTGCACAAACGCCATCCACCGGGTCCTCGGCGCCGACTGGGGTCTTGACTCTCGCATCGACGCGGGTGGCAAGAACCTCAGTCAGGGTCAGAGGCAGCTCGTGGGCATCTGTCGAGCTGTTCTGCGACGGAGCGGGCTTGTCATTCTCGATGAGGCGACAGCATCGATTGACCGTAGCACGGCTGCTACGGTGCAGCGGATCTTGAGGCAGGAGCTGAAGGAGAGCACTGTCATAACTATTGCGCATCGGCTTGAGGCTGTTGAAGATGCGACGTGGTGCTTGAGGCTTGATAGAGGACGAGTGGTTGAGTGTGGGCCGGCGAAGAATCTTGGAAGAAGTCCCCGGGAGGTGGACACATAAATTATCATTATAAAATAAAGGTTGCCAAAAGGGGGTTATCTTCTTGGGAACTGTAAATTCAGATACGGAATATACCATGGAAGGTCGTTATTATTCTAGACCAATATATAAAATAATATGGTACTTAGTTCGAGGCGCTGAGAGTCAGATGGATGATTTACTGTCTGAGAAATAAATATTTGCGACAACTTTATATATAAAATCTTTCCAGTCGGTTAATCACTGTTCCTTTTTGACACGGCATTTGTCAGTCAATATGGTTGACAAGCACAGAAGAGGCAGCAGTTGTTGGTTACCTGTGCCTATTCCACGGCATGTTGAGGCTAAAGATTTCACTCGGAGCGTGTACCCTGTGGACAAAAGCGCTTGACTCTCCGCTGGTTACATCACACTAATGTTCAGGCCTTTACATTCGACCGATTCGGAGTGTCAGTACATCGGATGACTGGGCATGCCGTACACTAACATCTCATCGCTTGACTTGCCCGGCATATCAACAGATAATTGTACTCTAACAAATTCATAGTCATGCTACACGTGTGGCCAGACGGACGTCTCCACCAGAACTCATCTTTAAAGCTTGTCTAGCAATAAAGAGCAAGCAGGGATGTAAATATTATGTGAAGGTTATACGGCTATGAACACTTGGGAGAGTATGGGTGCCATGCATGTGCTGAAGTGTGAAGTAAACTAAAACACAAATATTCATGAACACACGCCCATGAAACATCAGATATACGCAAGATCAAATTTCTCTCCTGACTCGGTGACCACGATATGAAAAGCTCATGACACTGAGTTGCCCTTGCCCCTAGCTGAAGCGTAACTCTGTACTCTGCAGTGGCGTACAAAGCTATTGTATGTATCGAACACTGCTGATGAGGTATGGCTCCAGACCAAAGCGTTTCGGGCTCGGTGCGGGTGTTATGTCTCTCTGCTTCATATTTATTTGCAGATTATGATCCCTCAACTTACTCCCACACTGGTTCTGAACAGCACTACACTTGGACCACTCGTATAAAAGTCACCTACAGTACATCAGTGGGTATGTGAATGAGGCAACATGCTGACGTTGTGAGTCGTTTTGCAGCTTCGACAGGGTTTCGCAAAGGGTCAGATGTGCAGCAAACCAGCGGTCATCTCACTATTGTTTGGCCGTTGTGATGTCAAGACTTTAAAGACACTTTGAAGCTTGTTGCTTCATGCAGCCTGTTTTTGTTCTTTTTGAAAGGTTCTACATCATGATTGTAAGGACGGCTGGTGCTTGTTGAAGTATGACGCAGAAAACGGAAATAGGGCCTTTGTGGAATATGGCAAGACCGTAAGTTTCCATAAAACAAGGATCGATGAACGCGAGAAGAAGAAGGGTTGCAGATAACCCGGCTACGTCTGTTGAGACCCTGTCACTATGTTCTGGTCGTGAAGAAAGCCACAGCCTCGAAATAAGTTGAATGGGTATATTATAACTTTTCATGTTCTCATCTAATGCGCCAACGGTCAAGATATAACTCGACGTACCCATGTACCATATCCCTCTTTTTATTCCGTTCAATATTCTTAGTTTCACAGCTTACATTCTGTTCTCTGATTAGCAAAGCGTCACAATTGACATCTCATGGGGAATACATACCGCTGAACAGGGGTGAGACCAAGCAGGCTCATACCGTTGTGGAGCACAATTCGGGCGGCATCGTACAGACCCATACGGGCCTTCATGAGCTCTCGCTCGCTGCCGACAATTCGGAGATGATCGTAGCTGGAGCTGAGCACGTGGGTCATCTTGAAGAGGTACGTCAAGATGGTGGTAGGCTCGAGTGTCTTGAGGGTGTTCTGGACGACATCAGGCCACTGGCTGAGAAGTCGGACGAGATCCGAAGCATGCTTCTCAGTCAGAAGGCTGAAGTCAGCAGTTGCCAGGTCATCATCGGTGAGCTCAGCTCGTCGGCGGATAGAGCACAGACGAGCATGGGCGTACTGGAGGTAAGGACCAGTATCGCCTTCGAAAGACGTCATAACGTCCATATCGAACTTGTAGTTGTTGATTCTAGTGCTGTTAGTGGGGATTTTCTTCACAAGTTCTTATAGGATACATACCGCTTGCCGGACATATCTTGAACCATGACACTACTGATACCGAGAATATCGGCAACAGCCTCTGGGTTCTCAACTTGGGAGTACTTGGTCTCGTTCTTCTTCATGACCTCGTGCATCTTGTCGGCGACATCCCGGAGAATATCATCAAGGAACTTAACAGTACCCTTTCGAGTACTCATGCCCAGGACCATTCCAAAGTTGATGTGCTGGCACTTCTTGGCAATATCCTCATGGCCCATGAGCTCAATCGTCTTGAAGAGCTGCTTCAAGTGGAGATCTTGTTGAGAAGCAACAACGTAGATCATGTGGTCGAACTTGTACTTCTCTTGTCGGTTGAGAAGCTCGCTAATGTCTCGGGTAAGGTAAAGAGCAGTGCCATCCTTCTTTCGGAGAATGACCTTCTCAAGACTCTTGCCGGGCTTGCCAGGGACGTGCTTGGAGAAGTCGATCAAGACAGCGCCGTTAGCGTCCTCAGTGAGTCCCTTCTCGGAGAGAACCTTGGCAGCCTTCTCCATATCCTCCTCAGGAACCTGAGACTCTCCTGAGTACTCGTCGTACTCAATGTTGAGTCGGGCATAAGTCTTCTTGTATCGAACAATGCTGAGGTCTCGGAATCGTCGCCATAGGTCGACGGCAGCTTGGTCACCATCTGTCATTCGTCGGAAGTACTTTCGGGCCTGCTCATCAAGAGAGTTGGCCTCAAGAGCAGTAATATCCTCGCCAAGTCCCTTCTTTTGCGCAATCTGCTCTTTCTCGGCAGACATCTCGTTGTTGATTCGGACATAGAGGTTGAAAAGATGGTTGATAGGGTCAGCCTTCAGAGCTTCCTCATCACCCCACTTCTCCCAGGCCAAAGCCAACAGGCCATATTGCTTGCCCCAGTCACCCAGGTAGTTCATTCGGGTGACCTCCCAGCCGGCGCTCTCGTACAAACTCGCGAGAAAACCGCCGATGATGGTACTTCGCAGGTGACCAGCATGGAAAGGCTTGGCAATATTGGGGGAAGAAAACTCGACAATCATGCGCTTCTTGCCTGAGTTGGGGTCGTTGGGGTCTCGGAGACCATTATAAGGGTTCTTTCCGTAGTTGTCGGCTTGCTTTCGGATCGTAGGGATCAGCATGCTGGTAAGCTTGCCGGGCTTGAAGAAAAAGGAGATGAAGGGTCCAGCAACAGTAGGCTTCTCGATAAGAGGAGACTCAGGGAACTGCGTCTTTGTCAGTGATGGTTTAAGCGATGTCAATTATATGCGGTTCACCTTGGACACCCATTCTTCAGCAAGCTCCTGAGGCTTCTTGCCCTTCACTCGGAGGGCGGGGACGGCAAGAATAGCATCGCCCTTGTCAAGAGTCTGAGTCCACTGGATGGCGGGATAGATAATCTTGGGATCGACTCCAGTGATGGGCGCCAAAAGGCCTGTGATGTGGGATCGGTAGATGTCGACGGGGTTGCTGTCAGGGTGACATCCAGGGAAGGATTCGACACCATCGATGCCAAGCTGCTGGAGCTGTTGGGCGAGGGCGTTACCGTCGGTCGCCATGGTGCGTATACGTCCAAATATGGAGGGGTACCTGTAGACGTGATCTAGGGATTGCTGTCGCGGGTATTGGCGAGTCGATAATAGTGAAAGGGCACGGTTTTGGATGAGAGACCGTCGCAAAGGCGAAGAGGATGTAGATATAGAACAAGAAGTAAGAGAAGAAAAAAGGTTAGAAGGAGCGAAGCGCCGCGCGAGCATCAATGGCGATTCAGAGTGTGAGTCAAGTGGGTTCGAGGGTTAACAAAAAGGCTTTGACTCTTTCTTGCATGCGGCAGGCTGCGGGTCAATTCGCTGCAGAGCTTTGAAAATCGCGGGGCACGGTTGCCCTGAAATTCCGGTCCCGGTTCGATTTTTACCCCTCCATCTCAGGCCGGACACGATAAGATATCCATTGGCAGCTCATGACAGCTTCAGTCATGATATCTTTTGACTCACGCATGCCGAGAACGGGGGAATTAACTACACCAAGATAACTTCACTGCATGAGTCAAGGGTTGGGGATGCAAACATGTGAGCAAGAAAGACCATTAACTTATGAACCACACCGGTAATACGTTATATCAATTTAAATTGTAACGATCAAACGACACTAAAACGCTACCGCTAACCATTTAAAAGCCAGGGATTTACCAAACCATTCCGCACCTTGACATGAAGATACCCTTCTGGGACCTTCGAAAACAAATTGTACCAAATTAAAGAACCGAACCTAGACAGTCGATATTTTTATGCGCCGTAGTTGTGGGTCAACTTCCTCGAAGCCCATGCAACATGCCATTAGAAAGAGTAAATGAAAGAAAGGATCTAGACATTGTGATCGCCAGGGTGAACCTTCATATCGTTTGTGCCGAACTTGCCACCGTTCAGCTTCTTGCGGGCAATCTCCTTGCGCCACTCAAACATGGTGTTGGGCTTGTCCTTGATAGTCTGGCGAAGCTTCTCATCGCTGCGCTTCATCCAGGCATTTGACGAGGCAGTGCTGACAGGGTACAGAGGCATGCTGTTTTGGCTAAGGAGGAATGCATCCGGCTCGCGCTTATCATGAGACGCAATGACATCCAAATCAGCAGCAATTTGATCGCAGTAGATCTCAAGGGGAAGATCGTTCACATCTTGTCCGAAGGGGTTCTCGATTTCCTGGCCAATGAAGAGCAGTCCGAAAATGATATAAGCAGCAACAATGGAGGCAGGAATCGTGATCCACTTGAGCCTTTCGACAAGCTGGAAGGGGAGAACAAAGACGTAGATGAAAGTGATCTGACTGATGGCGATGGTATAGGCAATGGGAAGTGGTGTGTTAAGAACTCGATCGCAACCAGTCATGCAGTCGTTCAGCATAGTGAGGTGGTTATAGGCAATGGTCTGTTGCATGGGAATCTCGAGCTGTCCTTGAGAGATCATGCGGTCGATAGTGACGGCGAGATGGTTAAGGATTTCGAGAGGAAGGTTACCAAGAGGCCTGTCGGTCTTCTTGAGAGCCTTTCGAGGGTTGCTTTGAGCGAATGAAACACCGAGATACTCTCCAACAGATTTGAACATGTTCTTCTTCTTGATGGTAGGGGCATCCGGGTCGGCTGTGGTGGCATCCTTGGCGAAGGTGTTCAGATGACCGATAAGGTGCTCCATGTCAGGGTATGCGCTGTAAGGCTCGAACCGTAAAGCGTGCTTGAGGGAAACCGCGAACGCGACAACAAGGTTCATAGCGCCAATCTTCTTGAGGATGGTCTCGCGAGGGTCTTGGTCCGGGACGTCCTTGGCGTGAATCCAAAAGGTACGACCAAGTGTCTGAGAAGCCATGGTAATCATGCCCCAGTATCGACGGCCTTCAGCATAACGCTCGTATGCAGTAGAGGATCGGAACGATAAACTCAGACCGACGACGAAACCCAGAATGGTGAGCAGAACCGAGTCAACAGCAATCTTCCACACTTTGATGTAAATGACTGTAATGGCAGTTGACCAAGCAGCAATAAGGACAAGAGGAATGATAAGTTTGGGCAAGATAGAGCCATGCATCTGCATGACAAGGGGCCATTTCGAGTGCTTTTGAATGTCACGAGGGCCAGTGAAGTAATCGTCAAGATCGAGCGAGGTCTGCTTGCGAAAGAGGGCTGGGTTGACGCCAACGGAAGGAGAAGGAGGAGAGCGAACGTTGTCGAGGGGAATTTCGAGGCTGTGAAGGCGTTTCTGGTCCGCGTGATCCATGCTTTGAAGACGTGAACGGTCAGTGGTTGGTGATTGACTCTTCTCTTGTGTTATAGAACTGGTGTCAATGGTAGGTCGGTTGACGGCCGTGGTGGCAGTAGCGCCAGAGGCAGCTGAGGCTGAATAGCTGTCGCCCATGATGCCGGTGAATGTATTCGATGTCGATGTATTACACTTGAGAAAACGAGATCCTGCCAGCAGGCGTACAGATATGAAATTGGGATCCAAATCTCGCGGTAGAAATAGACCAAGACGAGATGTGAGTAAAGAGAGAGTATGCTCAAATGAAAGAGCGAGAGTAAGTGTATAGCCAACGAGAGTAGAAAGAGATCAGACGAAAAAATGCGCGAACGGGGGCCAGGTGTATTATATTGGAGAATGAATCAGTGGAAGCAGGAAGCGGATGCTCCTGGCCTCATATGGAGATTGAAGCTCATGGGAGCACAGGAGCAAACATGGAACCTAGAGCAGATGTCATTGGTCGGGAGAGTCAAGTGGAGGTGGTCTCAATGCCGCCGCCACTCAGGAACGCTTACACGCCAGGCCCCCAAAGGAGAACCCCCTGCAACGTCCAGGCGTTTCGTGCCGCGATTGGCTTATTCACACCACACCCGGCACCGCCGCCTCGTCCTGGAGACTCACTTTTGTGGTCTCAGCGGCAGGGCCCGCCTGGGCGAAAGCATTAGGAACCCACCATTTGGTTTGCTGTGAGTTTTATTTCATACTGTGCTGTCGTTGTACTCGACTCCTTGGCTTCTTGGCTCCATAGTGGATGACTTGCTGTCAGCGCCAGCGCGCTTCAAGCCTGGTCGAGGCCGCTACACGACTGGATCTTGAAACGAAGCTTGCCCCTTCTAATGCGTGCCAAAATGTTTTTCTTTCTCTCCTCGTGGTTAGTGGCGGCAACGGTAGTGAATAAACAGATCCAGAGCAATCATTCATGGTGAACACAATTCGTCACAAGTCTTCACATTGTTGTGTTGATCGCCAACGGCGAAACCTCCTTGCTTTTGCCTGACACTCAAGCGCCACGTCCGCCTCTGAGACAGGAACACACAAGCATGACACTGCATAAGATGATACACACAAGTAGTTCATAACGGGCAATGCAAGAAGGCGATCTAAAGTGCTGGGGTTAGCAGATAGCGAGACCTGATCATTGTTACACTGTTTCGATCATGGTGAGAGTGCAGAATGCATGCGAGTTTCAGGGGGCCAAAACCTAATTGGCGCCCTGACACCTTATTCGCACCTCCATTGACTCAATTCACAACAAACCGTTTTGTCTGCTCTACGAATATTCCCGCCGTCGTTGGAAAGCAAAAGCAGGGGGGCGCCTAAAGCGAAGTCATGTCATTCACGGAACATGTCTAAAATGACTCTCACCTTAATCTCGATTGGCTGTTTTATGAAAGGAGGTCCGTGACGTGGACAAGAATCCACGATGTCGATGAGTGACAAACCCTATCCCTAACAAAACAATGGGTCCTTTCCGAGGAGAGAAAGAAAAAATAGGCTGCACAGCCCCGTTGGCTGTCAAAGAACATTTGGATCCAATTACAGCATACGGTAAAGGACATTTACGGCCTGCTGTGGTTCTCCTTTGCCGAACTAGGGGGACGGCGGTGCAATTAGACCTGTAGCTAGAGTTCTCATGGACTGGTAACCGTCTAATTTTATACACAGCTCGTCACCATGTTGATGTTGAGTTTTCAACCATTACCTTTGTCCGTTTACTGAAGAAAAGTTAGTTCTTTGTTGGCAACACAACATCTTCACTATAAGCTATGCACTACTTTCTTTGATGGATCATCTACACCTTTCCATTCCATCCATCGCGCACAGTATCCTTCACAGTCCGACACAGCCCTCAGACCCTTGCGGAGCCAATTTCTGAGCTGCTGGGAAAATCTCCAGTCTCCACTGCGGGATACGCGTTACACTAGAGTACCAAGCTTTTCTCTGGTTGTTGATCGGTTCTGATAGTTTATTTGGGGCGATTTGAAGCCAAGTTTATCCTCTCGCCTCTGTGACTTGGCTTTTTAGGTAAATCAACATTCGCGTCGATGCAAGTAAGATTCCTCGCGTATTACTCCAGTCCACAACTATCTGCACCTAGACCTTGGCAGGCGCCCATTCTGGAAAATTCTTCGGCCTGATCACTTCTTCTGGGTTATAATTTTCGAGCTGGATGCCGCAGCAGCTCACACTACTGCAGCCATTTGATCCTACAGGAAACTGGTTTGGTTAAAAATGTGAAAATAATTATGTAAAATATTGTACTGGTTTGCCAAGGATAGAAATCGTCTAAGTATAACCATCGCCTAATCCAAAGCGGACAAGTTTACTCCGTGACTCAACCCCGACATGAGGCGACGCCAGGCGGAGGACAGCCAGACCCATGCTTTGAACCTGGGCTTTATTAAGCAAGGATCTAGGCATGGATCCATTGGATCGGATTCATGCCTTGCCAATGTGCGGTCAAGAGTGAGCTTAATAAATGACACTGGAAGCGAACCGGCCGTGATCTATTATCCTTCCACTACTAGCATGGATGTTGACCATGGTAAAATCCTACACTCCTTTCCTGTGTGAGCATCCTCCACACTATGATCACTCAATTGCTAAGCGTAAGAAAACAGCCATTATTCCTCTCCGGTAGTGTACAGGGTAACTTCCTTTGAAGATTGACGTGGACATCCATATCATAGGACTGCACACGTTTACTTTGCGAACGATCAGAGCTCAAGCGCCTGTTCCAAGTTTATTATATCTCATATACCACAATTTCTAAAAAGGCAATAGACTGTTCCACTTCCTCGAACCAATACAGCATTGGCATGTTTCTCACTATAGTTTGAAGTTTGAACTACAAACTAGGAATTTGAGACTTCACATTGTCGTTTCATCGTCAGCCTCAAACTTCCCACAGTTGCGCTACCGCAAATTAGTCTAGCAGTGGCGTGGAGGAAGACATGGATCTCGAATTGGATGAGCACTAGCTGAGACGGGAGGGCAGCCAATCGTTCACAAATCACGGGTAAGATTAGATTTTACGATGCTGCAAATCGGGGAAAGCTTCCGAAATACGGGAATAGCTTCTTTCGTTTACGATATTACTGCTGAGCATGTACCAGGGTCAGAGAGAAAGAAAGCACGAGAACGGAACAGGTTGAAGATCGACTAGCTTCCGTATTGTTGTTCTCTCGAAGCCGAGGCAAATGCCAACAAAGACGAATTGACAAGTGACTGCGTCATCTATCTCATTAGGAATCGTGTTGTCTCCCATGGCCACAACTTGGGGTCCATTTCTCTACATTGACTATTAATGCTTTTGTAATACATCGCGACGTGAGAAATATTCGTAAAGCCATGCTGAGTGCCGAGAGCTTGGTTTCGAGAGGCAGGAAAACTGCGATTGAAGCAGTGTCGAAAAACATGTGCCGAATATCAAACCTTAACTGGAGTTTGGACACGTGAGTATATGCAGGCTATGAGGATAGTAGTGATGAGTCTGCAAACTCGGCGGGTTTCATTGGTGGTTCACTCATGTTTGTTTCATCTGAAGGTTCTCCCTTGTAGGCTCGTATTTTGCTGCTCGGATAAAGCAAATAAATAACAGGAAAAACAAAACTCTAGTTCAAGCTTTCAGGTCAATTGAGTCGTTTAGAATCCCCGACTCTTGATTGCAGGTCAGCGATGATCATGGACGATCATAGGGCTGATGATGTGGAGGGCTAAACATCGTGGATATTATTGAGACGTTGAACGTGCGGATCAATGGCGGCGGGTTGCCGTCCATAGATCAATGCTCAATTATCAAGCCCCAAAACAAATATTGGGTTTCTACAACGTATGGACGTTGAGAATGATAGTAATGAATTTCCATATCAACGATTTGCCAGACAGCTTCCACTGATATTTTTGGAAGCTTTTACACGTGCTGTCAGACGGGTCAATTCCATGCCTTGTGCTTGTTAGAAATCAAGGTTTAACAGTTGCTGCAATTGAGATATTTCCACGAAAATGTGGAAAGTTTATGTGAAAAGATCAACGTCTGCATCATTCCAGTCAATTTCAATGATGCTAATAACACGAAGCCGAAAAGAGCACTTGGATCTTCACTGTTGAAGTCAGTGGCTCTCAGAAAGACACTAATACAGGGGCAGCACCCGATGTGGTCCACCATATCCGGCTAAGCCACTGAGCTGCGGCGTTGAAGGGTCTGGGTCCAGGTCTGACAGCCCCAGCAAAGGGCGAGCTGTCACCCCATTCAAGGGATAATCTGGAGGACCCCCTAAGAACAGATCAGGTCCCGACTGCTTCGAGCATCGTCAACCCTTGCTCCAGCTTCAAGGACCTTTCTTTGCGACTCTCTTTTGTCCTCTGCCGCTGTATTAACACCTTCACTGCCCCCGAATATACCTTCAACCTCCTGTTTCGACCGCCATCGTCTCGTCATGGCTGGTCATTGGACCCCTCGACAGCGGACGAATCGCGTCAACACCATCGGCGCATTCGTCTTCTTCGTCTTCTTCATCTACTTCTTCCGCGACAGCATCCTCCCCTCAAATACGCCGTCGCGCAAACACAGAAATGATTATCCTACGTTGCACCTTGGCGATAACGATGTCGAGTTGGTTGTGGCAAGCATGAAGCATGAGAATGTCTCGTGGCTTGACGAATATCTCCCTGAATGGAAGAAGAACATCTACGTCGTCGATGACAACAAGGCCAAGCTGACCGTACCTATGAACAAGGGTCGCGAGGCCATGGTCTTTCTGACGTATGCCCTCCAGTCTCAGATGCGATCTCCTTTGTGCTAATGTCAGTGTTGCAGATATATCATTGACCGATACGACTCCCTGCCCGGTAACGTCGTCTTCCACCACGCCGAGCGCTTCCAATGGCACAACGATAATCCCGACTACGATGCCCTCCCTCTCCTCCAGAACTTCCGCTTCGACAATCTCAAGAAGGTCGGCTACGCCAACCTGCGGTGTGTTTGGGTACTTGGCTGCCCCGCTGAGATCAGGCCTATTAAGGACGAAGCTCCTGCCAAGGAGGGTGAGCCTGTGCACGCCCGCCATGTTTACAAGGCCGCTTTCCAAGAGCTTTTCCCCAGTCTTGAGGTCCCTGAGGAGGTCGGTGTCACATGCTGTTCTCAGTTCGCTGTTCGTCGGGAGACCATCCATACACGTCCTCGTGCCGAATATGTGCGATTCCGAGAGTGGTTGATTGTATCTGCCTTGGGAGACGATCTCAGCGGCAGAGTTCTCGAATACTCATGGCATAGTATGTTTTCGAAACTCCCACATATCGCGATTGAACATCGACATGCTAACCCTTCATTCCAGTCATATTTGGCAAAGATGCGGTCAATTGCCCAAACGCTGCCGATTGTTACTGCCAGAACTACGGCATGTGCGACTTGAAATGCGAGGCAGATAAGTGTGAAGGCCAATACACTCTGCCTCCCTTCTCAACTCTTCCTAAGGGTTGGCCCCAGCTCGGCTGGAAGGGAGAGAACCGTGGTTGGAAAGGACAGCCTTAAGCGGGAGGTGGTAAATACGATGGATTCGCGTCGCCTATATGGATTTTACGATTGAAGGAGTTTCATCATATGTTTTTCCGAAGTCTGATCGGCATGTTCAATTTCGGAGCAGTCACGGGCCACGTATTGACGTAGGGAAACTCAAAACTGTCCCTTGCCTTGGGTTTTTGGAATTATTGGTTAACTATGGTTTGGGCGTCTGGGATGGGGGTTGGGCAATCTGTTATGTCTGCACCGACTAGAGTTTCTGTAACATCATTACGGGATAATTGAAAAACCAGGCATGAGAGTGCGTGGTATCTGTATTCAAGTCAATATAGACTTAGGGTTAATGTTAATACGTTGAGCCTTGATCACATTCCAGTTCTCAAAGAAGAGATTAGGAGTTCCTCGACGTTTAGCTGGATTTTCGGTCCCCCACCTCGGAATTGTAGCCCCACCCCCACTTCTTTCCAGCTTAAGCCAGCAGCTTACAGCTCATCTCTATCATTCAACACATCCATTGCATCTCAGTCACCATCAATATCTGCTCTTCCTTAGATCAAAGAGATACCTGACTCACAGCTCTTACTACTCAAAATAATCTATCATAAGCCACATTCATAATGGATACAACAGCTCCTACTAATTTGCTGGGTAAGACTCTCCGACGCAAATCATCAACACCGCTAACGCCATTGCAGACAAGCACAACAAGCTCATTTTCGAGGTCCTTAGAAGCTATCGCGATCTCATGAACTGTGCTACAGTTCAAGCCATGGACAGAAACAACCCGCAAGATCACGAAGCTCAAATCAACAAGCTCAACTTCAGAGATCCCGAAACAATGGCAGCTGCTGGCATCAGAACACAAAGAAAGTTTGACCAACTAGTTAGTCGCCAATCTTTAACACAAATACACACCGACTGACATTGTACAGTACGATAACATTAAGGAACTACTAGCGCTATCACGCACGATCAAGGAGCTTTGGGTATTTGGACCTCTGGACAGGGCCGATACCCACCGTAAAGAGAAGGAGGAGCTCATTGACCGCGACGTAAACGACGTAGCGCGTCTGCTTGACAATCTAGATGCAAATTCCATGCGATCACTTGCCGAGTGCAACGGTGGAACATGGGAACCTCAAGGAGAAGCTGCTTCGTCATCAACAGCAGCAACGGTAGCGACGGCAGCGCAAACATCGGAGCCGGCGGCCCCAACTGGAAATTAGAAAGCGACAGCGCCGGCGGATGAAAAGGGATCAGTCGCAAGTCCCAGCTCGAATGACGGCTCGCAGAGTCGCCATGTTGAACAGGAAATGGGATTCTCGGGGAGCCCCAGCACAATGAAAGCCTCGCCCAGTCCTCCCATTGAAGACGAAGTTGCAGGTAGCCAGAATAGGACTTCTGGGAGTTGACCGAGGCAGTAGGGGGATGATAATGGATGGGGATGGCCTTGAGGCGGTGGCTGAATGGACTGACTGTTTGGTACAGTGATATACCCGGAGACTTGATGTTCTCGCTTGTCGTTTCAACGTGGCTCAAATTCCAGATAGACAATGTCTAATTCGATGGTGACTTGGGAGATGCTCAATTATTCTACACTGAACTCTTGGCATGAGAAGTCAAACCGGTCTCTTATCGAGGTTCTAGCAAACTCCTCAAGGTGAGGTCCCGACATCCTGTCCATATTCAAATTACTCAAGGTGAATCCAAAGTCGAACTGCAAGCTATGTGCCCTTTACATCACGGTTGTTCTTTTCTGATCATACAGTTATCCTTGCTGCAGGGTCGACGTTAGGGAAGGCACGGCCACAGCACCTGCCTTGTGATTAGGAGAACCGCGTCTGTCCCCCCTCCCGTCTTTCCTTCTTGGATAAGGACCACACCGTCTACGCCCGTCTTTCTTCTAGGTTCATCCTCTTTGTCCTCTTCTCACCATTTCCGGGATATCATAACATCAATTTCACCATCATCACAAGCCTAGCCCGGCACATTCACCTTCCCAAGTCAGCCTTTTTCATGATCATCGTTGGCTCACGATGTTTTCCCTCCTTTTGATTGCCATATTTGGCATCGCGACTGTCCTTGGCCAAGCTTCCTACGGCGCGGAGCGGTTCAAGTACTGGGGCTGTGCGACTGTTGACGCCGCCGGTTTTAGTGCCCCTGTACAGCTTCCCAATGGTGTGTTGAGTCCCGAATCATGCCAGGCTGTCTGTGCAGGCCACATGTTTGCTGCTGTTTCTCCTGAGTAAGTCATAAGATGTGCCCATACTTATCTTAACATCACTCTGACGTTTGTAGTGGTTGTCGTTGCGGAGACAATCCCAATGCCATCAAGTCGATCGACGAACACTCTTGTAACTATCCATGCTCCCAAGACCCCAACTCTCCCATGTGTGGTGGAATCTGTCCACAGGGTACACCCGGCATCTCGAATCTGTTCATCATCCAACCCGCGTTGTTGCAGACTCAGGAAACTGTACCTGAACCAAGCAGCCCGGCGGATCAACCTGTATCATCCAGCAACATCCCTCCTTCCAACACGCCGGATGTATCTTTTGCATCAGATGCGCTTCCATGGGCAACAACTCTGTCACCGCCATCATCGCCGACTATCAGCTTCTCGTCCACCCTTACTCTGCCTCAAGGCGAGCCTTCAGTGACCCCGGCAGGAGATATTCAATGGTCGACACTAGAGGACCCCGGGTTTCCGCTCGAGTCTCGAACAGCTTCCACCACAAGGGAGATCTTGGTGACGGAGACTGGACCTGAACCCGTTCCCTCAGTCACACCCAGCCTTGTAGGCGTGTCAGACTCAGGCCACTTGGAGATCCCGATGCTAGTTAGCCTGAGCGAGCTACTTCTCATCGCTGCCGTATTTATTTAGGACTTTGGAGCGTTATTCTTACTCGTCTTAATGTGCTTCATGGAAGCCTCAGGGGGGAATGTGTACAGGTGGACGGCAGTCTGGTCGACGTGGGACAAATCTTGGGGCCATCAATGGTCAGCAGTGTGAAGAGATATATTAGTGTTAAAGAAACTGAATGGGCTTTCTTAGTTGCGAAATTGTTCAATCACGATTACTACCCTCAGCTAAAGGTGTTTTACACATTTCCAATCGACGTGATCATGGTGTTAGTCAATCTCGCATACGGACGAATCAAACTTGGAGCCAGAAACCTTTTGAATAACGCCAACTTTTGCAGACTTCTCATGTGAAATAATAGATGGAGATTACTATGCAAGGAGGCACTTCGCTACTTCAGTCGAGCTCTTTCTTGGCCGCCAGCATTGAAAGGTTGACTGATATTTTGTTGAATACAGGGTAAGCCGAACAGCAAGACGCAAGGCAAGACAGGGAGCTCTTGAACCAGAATTCCTGATTCTTTCCTAAATGGTGAGAGGAAAAGAAGACAAGAGAGAATGTCGCCGAGTGCACTTGACTTTTAAAGAGTCTCTTATGAATTTGTTAAAAAATCCAATTCCTCAAGACAAGAAAAAGATATCTTCGTAGTGGTCTGACGTAAATCCTGGTGGGCATGAATCGCGGCCCCACTAGAGCTCCGACCGCCAACACCAGGGGAAGTGGCGGGGTAGGTCTGACAACGAAGCAATCAAGGATAGAATTAACATCTACCTTTACAACCTATATTCTTAGCCAAAATGCAGTCTGGAATAGCAGGTATGAAGAACCAGATCTCAATAAAAGCCTAGGCTAACTATCACAGCCTCCCAGGAGCTACAGAACGAGTTTAACTCGTTGCTGTCATCGACCGACACCTTCGGGCTTCTCGCAACTATCGAGAAGGAATCTATGGTCCCTGTTGCTACGATTCCTTCAAAGTCGAACTCCTTTGCCGATAACCTTTCGGAACTCGAGCCTCACCTTAAGCCTGATGCCGCCCTCTACATTATCCTCCGTCGCTACGACACCGCTCCCCGATTCTTAGCCATTACCTATGTCCCCGACTCGGCAAAGGTCCGCCAGAAGATGCTGTTTGCTTCGACTCGCTTGACCTTTGTGCGTGAACTGGGAACAGAACACTTCCGAGAGACGATATTTGCTACGACAGCTGCAGAGCTGAGTGTCAAGGGCTTTGAGAAGCATGATGCGCATAACAAGATGGATGCTCCTCTCACCGAGGAGGAACAGCAGTTGGGTGAGGTCAAGCGTGCTGAGCAAGAGGCGGGATCGGGAACTGGTGCCAAGGAGATTCACTTGAGCAAGAACTTTTCCATGCCCATCTCCGAAGACGCTGTTGCTGCGTTGAAGGAGGTTGGCCAGGACGGTGGACGACCTGTGACTATGCTGGTTCGTAACATTGAAGTGTTGCTTTGTAACGGAGACTGACCGCTTGATAGAAAATCAACCCACAAACCGAGGTGGTGGAGCTAGTTCCCGAGGCACCAACTCCGAGCGGCATCTCGGAACTCACCCAGGTTATTTCATCGTCTGAGCCGCGGTTCACCTTCTACCGCTTCACCCACACGCACAACGGCGCTGAGTCGAGCCCAGTGCTCTTCTTCTACACCTGCCCGTCGACAGCCGGAAACAAGTCTATCAAATTCCGAATGATGTACCCTCTGATGAAGCGTTCAGTTCTTGAGGCCGCTGAGAAGGTCGCTGGGCTCAAGCTTGAGAAGAAGTTCGAAGTGGAGGAGCCTAGTGAGATTACCGAGCAGTCGGTCTTGGATGATTTGCATCCCAAGGCCGCGGCTCGACAGGGCTTTAGCCGACCCAAGCGACCCGGTCGATGAATTCACGAGATATGATGCATGGATAGAGATGACGAGTTTACAGAAAATTAGATAAGTATGGTTTCAAGAATTGTCTTCGCTTCCACACATATGCTCCTGTGGATGGGAATCACAGATACTACTTATACTCAAGAATGACGATGCGATTGATACTCAAAAAAGTCAATTGCTTAAGCTACAAATGCTGGAATGTATCCATGAAATGCGTAGGAAGAACACAAGCCGCCCCTCAACCCTATGCGTGGTATATATGCCTCTTCTATACTTCCCGATATTTTATTTCTCCTTCTCTTCCCATACCTTCCTCTCAACAATAAACGTTAGACTCAGATCGCCAGTTGAGTCTCCCACAGTGACTTGCGCCGCCAACCAATTAGAAACAAGTGCGATGGACAGTATCTTCTTGCTAGACTTTTGGGATACTTGGTGTTATTATCATCTGATCTTCAAATCAGAGGGTCTTTGTCAATAAAGAACCTCGGATGCGGGATTGATGATGATGTCGCTTTGGGTGACATGCAAGCACTGCCTTATTCCTCATACTTGCCGCCAACAAGGATAAGATTGCTTCTTTCTAGCTTTTCTCTCAGATACTCGTAGACGGTGAATGTGACGGCTTGGCCAGGGGCAACACGCATGATTCGGGGGGTGATGCCCTTGTAGAAAGCGTGGAAACCTTCTTGCCTAATGGGGTGTCAGTATGTACGAAAACTTTTGGTGTCTATGGTTGAACTCACTTGAACATGTCAGCGGCGATGGCTGTAATACGAGTCCAGGCGGTACTTCCAGGCGCGGCGGTCGCCCTTTGCAGACGAGTTTTGATGGTATCGATAGGGGCGTTGCTCAGAGGACCCATGGCTCCAGAAACGAGACCGCAGAGAGTAGTTTGGTAGTTGGGCAGGTTTGTGTTCTCGTACTGAGGCTGCCAGACCTTGAGCCACTCCTTGAAGTAGCTGTATGCAGTGAAGTTGACGGCCTGGTTGGAGCCCTGTCGAAGAGCCGTCAGACTCACACCGCGGTACAACGCACTGAAACCCTCCTCCTTAACGACAGTGTACAGCGCGTGGGCGGCGTTACGGTACTTGGGAATATCCAGCGGATCGGCCATGGAGTGGTGCTGGGCCTGCAGACGGATCTTGATAACCTCCATGGGCGTCACGACGGCGACAGCTTCTGTGACACCGGCCGCGAGACCAGCAACGAAAGTAGCTGATCCTGAGACGGTACCCGTCTCCGGATCAGCGAGCCACTGCTTGTATGCCTCAAACGATGTGAACCGGATGGCCATCTTTGGCACGATGCCCGTGAAGACGGCGCCTAGACCCTTGTACAGACCGAGCGGCGTCTCTTTTGCGACGATGGAGGCGCCGGTCGCGATGAAGCCGCGCTTGGGGGCTCCTGGTTGGCGTGCGCGTCTTGAGAGCTGCATGCGAACCTTGATTGTGTCTATTTTGCATCATTCACATGTTAGTCCTTTGGAATCAAGGTTTGCGCCTGGTTGCGCGGTTGGCGCATTGTGGAGGAGCTTACCGAGGGGATGGCACGCGAGAGCCTCCATCATACCAGCACCACCACCGGCTACGACTGATGTTAGCATTCTTGTTCATATTATTTCGTAAACGCTCTCTTTCTATGAGAGTTTGCCTCTTTGGACTTTTGACATACCAATAAGGTTTACGGCCGCTGAAGGCGGCGCCTTCTTGCCGTTGCCATTCTTAGAAGCCATTGCGACGGATACGAATATCGGGCGATCTTGCGCCGAGCTTTGCTGTATTCCGACGAGACACTATTGTCAAATCCGAGAGTTTTGCGCCGAGTCGTAGGTAGAACCGAGGTCCGGAGAGGTGGGTGAACGTTTAGCAGCAGTTCAAAGAGACGGACACCAAGAGGGACGAAAGCCAAAAAAGAGAAGAAGAATAAAAGACCAGAGCTAAGAAAGAGAGAAAGGGAGCGGAAATCGGAGGAGGGGATGAGGGAAACAATTTAAACAAGAAGAGTAAATTGAATAATAGCTAGCCAACAAGCATATGAAGAAGGAAAAGTATCCTTGTCGGCAAGGGACCGAGTCTAATGTTAGCTCTGCTTTTACTTACACACCTTTTTCACCTTCGATTGTCAATGTCCGGAGAACCCCACATTGTGCGGATACGGGGAAAGTTGGAGTTTGGGGATGGAGTTGGGGGTTAAATGGAAGACCTCGGAGGGAGTCTTGGCAGGGATTCAAGGGAATATACACGGTAGTTGTTGTACTGGTAGGAGATGGTATATGCGTATATTGAGTTATAGTAGATATTAATTGTTTGTGTTATTTGGTTATTGGCACGTGTATATGTTTGTGAGGCTCACTCATGGCATTAATTAGCTAGCAGAAGTGTATCATGATCAGCCCAGTTGCTCGCCGCACACCCTTACATCGAATGCCGTTTGACTGCTTCTCACATGCAAGACTTGTCCAATGCCACCACAGCACACACAACTTCTCACAACGCCCATAGCCCTTTTCTCCACGAACAGTCAAACACTGACGTCCAGCTGCTGTGCTTCCTTAGACCGAGAGGCCCCACCACTGGTCCGGGCAGGCGGAGGGCCGGGGTACGGCGTACCATCCATGCGGCCGAAGTTTTATGGTAGGTAAGGTAGTGTCTGTCAAAGAAAAAGAAGTGCCACATGTAACGGAAGGTCTGCTTGTTGATCACGAGCTTTGCATCATAGCCTTATGACTCAATTAAGGTGTAGGCTGGAGCAGTGAAGCTCGGTGTAAGAGAGCTTGGGTGACGTCGGTGTCTTTACCGACGGGTAGCCGAGCTTGTGATTTTGCGGGGTCCCGCACCTCTTTCTGCGAGGTGAGATCGGTTTAGCTGGCTAGGCTGGGAACCTCAGCAGTACTGTTTATGAGAGCACCATGAGAGCAGTAGGTTGCTTGTGTATTTCAAGCTACAATAGCTATTACGTGGCACTGGCAATCGGGTCAATGAAATGTTGCTTTTTGGTATACAAGCAAAAGAGTCATCATGAGTTGAATCGTCAAACTACTGGACGACCAAATCAACATTTCCCCCACAGCTTTGACCTCGCTATTCACACGCCATTGAATACATCCACACCCTCTCCAAACGGCCATCGTCCGCCGTCAAACTCAAGGGGGAAATAGCAAAGACGTGAAGCGCATGACCGAGGTTTGCCGAGGTCTGTGTTTGACTCAACACTGATTTCCTGCGATTTTTAGTTATTTCTATAGTGAAAGCTGTGGATTCAAGAGACTGTTTATCGGAAGTAATTCACCGGAAAATAAGAGGTATTTTCGGATACAGGATTTAGTTCGGTAATTAAGATTATAATTCAAGTTGTACGATATCTTATCAGTATATATAGAGCCCATTGCCGACGTTGAAGACATCAACCTCATGAAATCTCCTAAGCCGCGGAACATGACCAAAATGCAAAGCGCAACTCCCCATGCCCTTCCGTGCTATTCCGTTAGATCTTTAGACAAAACAAATCCATTTGCCGACGTCCATGGTATTCCTTCCCTGTTCCCACTATCGACTCGGAGGTCGCTCGTCGGTAGAATCTGTAGCAGGCTCGGAGCTTCGGAGAATCGGATATGGATAGTTGATTGGTTCTTGCTCTCGTGAGAGGCTAAGGCAAGGTACGTGCGCTTCCGATGACCATTCCGGAAGCGGTCCCCACTTCGCGGAGCCGCGTCCGGGTGAAAGTGGTAGCCGAACCGGCGAGGAAGGCCTCCGCTGGGGGAGACGCGGTGACTCTTATTTCAACGGGCTTGTTCTGTAATTGATATTGATGTATTTTCATTTGTGTACTGCTTCTGAAAGGCTTTAACGAGTTGCTGGTCCTCAGAAAGAATCACGGCATAAGACGGAAGACTTCCCTGTCGTTGAATGACCCCTGAGAACAATCCGGTCCAGACAATTTATCGCCAATTCAGAAAATCTGATTGGTTCGCATAACTTGAATTGTCCTACATCCGCGGGTCTGCAATGCGGCGTAAACCCCCAAAGTCTTTAAATTGTCAGAGATCTGGGAGACTGGCACGACAAGGGTTGATTTTAGGGGCTTTCATTCACCAGCAGTGAGATCTCTGGCTATGTGGAAAGTTGTGGTATTGGAAAATTGCTCGGTTACATTGAGTATCAGGCTTGCAAGGCAAGGTGTCTCATTTCACAATCATGGTTCTGCCCTTCGTCTCGTAAACGGAACTTGACAAGCCGAAAGCACATGCTGCATAGCAAGTGTTCGTCACGATGGAGTAACATAGACACTGCAAACCTAAAGCATTAGCAAAGATTTAATAAACAGACTACCTCGCTGAGCTGTCAGTTCTAGCGCAAAAGACCTCGAACGGTTCACGTTTTCCGGTTGAGTAACTGTTCGGTTGTATGTCCTGCGACTGCTTTGTCTCATGGAGTATATGTGAAGCATTTATATGCGCCACTGTATACATTCTCACGCATAAATCGATGCTATTGTCGTTCACATTGCTTGGTTTCCTGATACTCAAGGTGGACGATGGGCCACCTAACTTGATCGTAAAAGACTTGTTTCTCATGCCTCTGCTGGCGAGTGAGGCTGCCCATGGCTATTGGTCCTTCTTTTATACAGTAGCCAGCCCATATTAAGCCTAGCTAATTCATATCGACACTTTCAAGCTTGAGCAGAATCCGAATCCTTCTGTAATTACAAAATTGTAGTTCCTTCCCGATCATAACGTCTTGTGCTCTAGGCTTTCCCTCCATCTTCATAGTCGTACAGTCATACTCTTGCGCCAAATATTCGCCGTTTTGTTGTACAGCTTCATAAAACAGGAATGAATCATTATGGGACCCAATGGCTCTTCCCTTTGCTCGAGCTTAAGCGGGAACCTTTGTCCTGATCTGAACGCCGTGCCAGCCCTTGACGAGGTCGCCGAGGGCAGCATTGACCATGCGCTGCTGCTTGAGAATCGTTTGGCCCTTGAACGCAGGGGAGGTAATGTCGATGGCATACATGCTCCCACAGCCGCCTGAAACATCCTGGACGAGCAATTCGGTGGGGGAGAGCTTCTCGGAGAGGATTTCGGCAATGGCAGACTCGGCGGGGCTCATGGACGGGAGGTCGGGCTCTTCTTCGGCGGCGGCAGCGAAGCGCGGAGTAGAGGTCGAGAGAAAACGTCGGGGCGTTGTTGAGGCGGTAGGTGCTTGTGTTAGGCGGGCGATGGTTGTGGGAGCGCGGACGAGGGTGCGTAGAGGGAGACGGGCGGAGCGCATTGCTGCGCGGCGACAGGTGTTGCAGATCATGGTGGCGGTGATTGTGATTGTTTTTTGGTGGTGTGAATTAGAGATTTGCGATTGATCGATTGCTGTGCTGAATGAAAATAGCAATGGACTGGAGAAGTTTATGACGATAGGTGAAAGGTGGTGGAGTTTGCGGGTTGATGGTGCGATTACTTAATTGGATGAATTGGAAAATGTGGAGGGGTTTGTAATCCAGCATTGACGGTTAGTTGAAGATGCCGAATACCGGAGGTAGGCCTTGATACTGCTCTGCCAGAGTAGTAATTCTGGTTTACAAGTTGATTTAATTAATTATAGCTATATAACTGAAAGTTACTCTAATGAATGAGTATGAGTAACAAAAGGCTCAAGAAAAAGTGGCTGAATAGTTCATTACCCAGTTTGTATTAGATGCTGGGTTCTGGTGTGGAACCAAAACCACTGATGCGTAACGTTCAACTCTCTTTTGTGAGAGAATCTTTTTCATCCCCATTCGACCCATGTCCACAACACGGGGGTTTATCCAGTACCAGCGCATCTCGTTTTAATTGATAAGATAAAACACCGTCGTCATACCATCTCATCATGCCGCGCAAGGTAAGAACAAGCTCGACCCGGCAGATCCGTCAGACAAAAACACAATGCTTACCTAAAGCTACCTACCTAGACTCGAACCCCAGAGTCCCTCGCTCTCAACCGTGAGAACCAGCGCCGCTCTCGTGCTCGGCAACGCGAGCTGGTCGATGATCTTCAGTCTCGCGTGCGTGAGTATGAGCGTCGCGATGGCCAGGCCACGCTGGAGATGCAGCGCGTTGCTAGGGCTGTTGCTGGCGAAAATGCAGCCTTGAGGGGCCTTCTTGCTGCGAAGGGCGTGTCTCCTGAAGAGGTCGAGGCTCATGTTGAGGCTGTGAAGCGTGAGGAGAGGGTGATTGTCAAGACTGGAGTATCGTCTGTCACGCCCGCTTCGACACCGTCCTGCACTGCGTCGCCTGTTGAAGTCGCTTCAAGGCCTATGATGTGCTCTCAATCCCAACCTCAGACTTATGGTCCTGTCCGGGAGAACAGCAATCCTCCTGTTTCCTTCCAGCCCAAGATGTACTCGCCACCGACACCTGCTACGACCGTCACGTCATGTACAGAAGAATCAGGCTGCTGCCCCAGACCACAACCTCAGTCACAGCCACAGTCACAGCCACAACAACCAGAAGCACACGAGCCAAGATCCCCAGACAAAATTCACTGCATGGAAGCTGCTACGATTCTTGCTCAGATACGAGGCCATTCGGACATCTCTCACGCTCGTGCGTCTCTTGGATGTGCTACCAACGACGACTGCATGGTCCGAAACACAGACTTGCTCAACTTGATGGACGAGATGACCTGATACCACCGCTGTCTTATTCTACTATGGTTCCTCAGACCCTCCAGTTCCATCTATCTGAAACCCAGCGAAGGAGATACACCAACCCCAAAAGAACCGGAACCTCGATCAGCGGCCCAACTGTTGCCGCAAGTGCCTGGTCACTGCTAGGTCCATATGTGGTGATGGCTACTGCTATGGCAAGCTCGAAATTGTTACTCGCGGCTGTAAAGCTTTGTGTTGTCGAAAGCGGGTATCCGAACCCAGCGCGTCGGGACACGAGAAGCGTTGCGAAGAAAATGATAATGAAATAGACGATGAGAGGTGCAGCGACGCGCACCACTGCTACGATCTGATGTACCACTTGATGGCCCTGCGAAGCGAACAGAATGAGGATGGTATACAGCAGACCGATAAGAGACCAGGGGGAAATGATGCGCAGGAAGACTCGCTCATACCACTCGGGTCCGACCATCTTGCGTAGGGAGAAGCGAGTGATGATGGCTGCTGCTAGAGGGATGCCGAGAAAGACTGCTACGCTGGTGGCGACTGTCGAGTACGATACATCAAGAGAACCCTCCTCTCCGCTGATGATCCGGATGAAGAAGACAGACATGGGCGCATAGAGAGCCATCTGCAAGATCGAGTTTATAGCCACGAGGATAGCGCAGTATTCGCCGTCGCCACCAGCCAGGCCGTTCCATATCAATACCATGGCGATGCACCGTGCAAGACCAACCAGGATAAGACCAATGCGAAGTTCGGGCTTGTCTGGTAGGAACGCCCATGCCAGGCCGAGCTGGTGCGTGTCAGCCTATTACAGTACATGGCCAAGGGAGGTCATAGCTTACCATCAAGAAGGGCGCAACAATCCAATTGATGACTATACTGAAGAGAATTTGTTTCCAGACATCGCGCTGGGAGAAGATTTCGTGGAGACTCTCGTATCGGACTTTGCAGAGGATGGGATACATCATGACGAGCAGACCAACCGCTGGAACGCAATGGAGGTTAACAACTACTGCTCAGTTCTATATGAGGAGGACCGGCTATTGTGCTTACCTATGGGCACTGAGACTCCAACAAACTTGCCCTTTTCCAAGGCTGGGCCGGTCGAGGGGACGAAGTTGCCCAGTATGATGCCAATGATCATGGCGAGAAGAATCCATAGAGCAAGGAAGCGATCGAGCCAGCCCAGCGACTTGAATGCCGAGACATTGTTCGTCTTTCTGGATTCTTCGGCGGGCGGTATGTTATTCTCGGTGTCGTGTGCAGAGGGTTGCTCTTTCGTACGCGAGTCTGTATTGAACATGTTTGAACCTCAAAGGACTTTGTTGAATGTTAGATAATGCGTGAAGAACGTAATCGATTTTGCATTGTAAACACGAAGAGTTGAAAGAATAAGGTCCTGATTGTTTTTTTCTTAGATTCGGGCAGCAATGTTACAATAAGTTTCATATCTGGTCATCTCATTCTTGACTTTTTCAACATTTCGTAGCAGCTTGCTGTGACGGACCAATCATACATAGGGCATGACACGGTCCTTGCTCTCTCCGGCGGCGGAACCGGAGGCACGGCGATAGCCCGGGTATCGCCTGGTAGACACTTTCTTTTATTTCGGGCCTCAACCGGAGCATCAAAAAATGCCATGTTTGGTTTCGACTGTTGTTTGTATACCTGGATGCTCTGTTGTACTCAACCATGAATTATCTTGTGCGTTTGACTGGGCGCTGCCGTTTACGTGGAAAGCAGGGAAGTCAGCGGGTACAATTACAGATCCGTATTTGAGTTCGGTAACGTGCATGCACACGAGAGTTGTAACGACGTTGCCCGTTACACAATAAACCTTTCCGTGATCCAAAAACGTGGTGTTTATATCGTCTAAGCCAAGCACGGATATAAACCATTGAAGAATTAACGGGAATTAGCTCTTTAAATAATGTCAGTCCGTAGACGTCATACCGTCCCACATGCGAATGGGAACCGTCACCACACCAACGAAGCTCTTAAGAAAAAAAGAAAGGTAGAAAAATCAAGATCTTAAAAAAGCAACACCTTTTTTTGTGCCCGCCCTGCATATGGCGTTTTTTTTTTTTTAGGTGAGCCGTGGGGCCTTTTAAGCTACGTGTACAAGCTAGCGGCCCAGCTTTTATGTGCTGCCGTGCTGGAAATACGAGGTTCAGCTTGGTGCAACACGGGACTTTGTGCATATGGGCTAGAACGGAAGAGTAAGGAGTTTTTATTTTTATTTTTATTTTTGACACAGAGGTATTTTGTGGAATTGGAGATTTTAATTCTTTTGATCTTGGTTTATGCATAATGTTGCACTGGTGATTTAATCTCGGATCAAGGGTCGTTGGATCGGTTCTCCTGTCTATCGTGGGGCAGATTGGGATGCGCAAAAGGATCAAGAAAGGATCAGAGTGAGGAATGATGATGCTGTTTCATGGTGTTTAATCCTGTTTCTTTAGGAGTTAGTGCTAACCAAATATGCCAAGAGTTTGGTGGTCTACATTCAGAAAGTAAAGATAACGCTGCAAGCCCTATCTTGACTCGTTGAACTAACGTTAGACTGCTTTGGAGTCTTGAAAAAATAGGTGATAACCCTGCACATGCATGTTCAAAGCACGTACGCGCAATCGCCTCATGTAGGCTCCATCGTTCAGCCATGAGATGAGCTATGTTTAGCGACGGATCCTGACTGCGTTTTACCCAGTATTTAGCAGCAAGCAAGGTAATCCGTGCGGTGCCTGTCGATCTCATGTTGAATGGCCTGTCTCACTTATCCCGGCTTTTGTTATTGTGCTGCCATGTCTTTTTTCTATTACCCAAGGCTTTGAGCACCAACAAAATAAGCCTAATTCGTTGGTCCAGACTATTCGAGACATTGTTTCTACTAGAGCCCCCTGTTTGCTATTCGTCTTGTTGTTTCCCAAGCTGTGGGTGCACATCCCCCAAGAGTCCATCCACTATCCCGCAGAAACCCACTCAGTCTCCCGTCTCCCCCTAGTTAGTACGTAGAATGATAGTCCATGTCCTGATAGTGACGAGGGACGAACAATATGGGTCCTGCCATGACGATGATCGTATATAGCCCGCTCTTGCCGGTATCCAAGCTCCCCTAGACTGGCCTTTTTACCCCAGGCTCTCTCGTTTAGCCCTCTCTTCAATCTCTTTTTCCCTTTCCACCTCTCTTCTTTTCCTCGTATCCTTTGGTGGTTCTTCGTGATAACGGAGACGAGATAGCTTGGTGTTTTATTCTTATCTCATCATGGTGCGCTTGAGTGTGGTTGCAGCGCTCTTTGCTGCGGTGGCGAGCGCCGTCGACTTTGATAAGCTCCCCATTCAAAAAGGACATAGTCGTTTACCAGGTGCTTATATCTTCGAGTTTGAAGAGGATCATGTGTGTTTATATCCCCGATTATTTCCGTTCAGCACTAACCATATCCTAGGACTGTGCCGACTTCTTCGCAAAGGCCTCGACAGAAGGCAAGACTCGCATGCAATACAACTATAAGCTGTTCAAGGGAGCTTCGATCCAGTTCACCGATGTTGACAATGCCGATGACATTTCTGCAAAGATGGCCATGCTGCCTGGTATCAAGAAAAGATGGCCCGTTCAGGTGTTTAGCATCCCCAAGCCAGAGGTTCATTGGACGGGCACGCCCGGCACGGACTATACGGCTGTTAAGAAGAGAGGGTTTGAAGAAAGAGATCTAGCGAACGATACCTTTTCGCCTCATGTTATGACACAGATTGATAAGCTCAGAGATGAGGGAGTTACCGGCAAGGGCCTCAAGGTTGCTCTTGTTGACAGTGGTGTAAGTCGTCTTGTTAACCACCAATTCGCCCAAAGCTGACAATGACATGCAGATTGACTACAAACACCCCGCGCTGGGGGGATGTTTTGGTCCCAAGTGCCTCATCTCCTTCGGCACTGATCTCGTCGGTGATGACTACGACGGCTTCAACAACGCCAAGCCTGACGATGACCCCATGGACTGCGCTGGGCATGGTACCCACGTCGCTGGTATTCTAGCCGCACAGAAGAACTCTATGGGTTTCACTGGAGCTGCGCCAGGAGTTAGCATTGGAGCATATCGCGCGTTCGGCTGCAATGGCGAGGCTGGAAACGACGTCCTCATCGCAGCCTTCAACCAGGCCTTCGAAGATGGTGCAGATATCATCTCTGCTTCCATCGGCGGTCCTTCCGGCTGGTCGGAGGACCCTTGGGCTGTTGCTGTTTCTCGTATCGTCGAGCAGGGCGTTCCTTGTGTTCTTGCCGCTGGAAATGCGGGCGCCACAGGAATGTTTTACACCAGCACGGCCGGCAATGGAAAGAGGGTTACTGCTGTTGGGTCATTTGATAACACCAAGTCTCTCTCGCTTCTTAATGAGTCGACATACAGCGTGAACGGAGGACCAGAGCATGAGTTTGGGCATCTAAGTGGCAAGCCCGGCACCTGGAAGGGTGTCAAGCTGCCTCTGTGGGCACTCAACTACGACACTACAGTTCCCGACGACGGCTGCGATGCGTTTCCCAAGAACACACCCGATCTGAGCAAGTACATTGTTCTTCTCCGACGAGGTTCTTGTACATTCGAAGCCAAAGCTACCAACGCTGTGAAAGCTGGTGCGAAGTACATTATGTTCTACAGTAACAAGGAAGACCTCTCCACGTTCGATATCTCAACCGTCGACGGCGTCAAGGCTGCCAGTATAGTCTCCCCTGCACAGGGCAAGGACTGGATCCAGACCCTCAAGAACAAGAAGAAGATTGTTCTGAACATGTCGGATGGCAGTGACGGCGATGTCATCCTGGAGGAGAACCGCAACAACATCACGGGTGGTGCTGTCAGCGCCTTTTCTTCTTGGGGTCCAACCTGGGAAATGGATGTGAAGCCGCAATTTGGAGCTCCCGGTGGCAAGATCCTTTCGACCTACCCCCGCAGCATGGGCAGCTATGCTGTCCTGTCGGGCACATCAATGGCTTCACCTCTTGTCGCTGGGATTTTCGCCCTCATTGCTGAAGTTCGAGGATCCCGTGATCCGGCTCTTATCGAGAACCTCCTCTCAGCCAGCGCAAACCCACAGCTCTTCAATGATGGCAAGGCCTTTTACGACTTCCTCGCTCCTGTCCCTCAGCAAGGCGGCGGTATTCTGCAGGCTCACGATGCCGCCCACGCAAAGATTCTGCTTTCTCCCTCGAGCCTCTCCTTCAACGACACAGATAACTTCGCCGAGTCGCTCAACTTTACCCTCAAGAACACGGGAAAGAAGCAGATCAATCTGCAAATCTCCCACGTCCCTGCAGTTACCATGTTTACCCTCGTTGAGAACACCATCTACCCGGATACATTCCCCAATGACTTTGCTAAGGAGCAAGCCAGTGTCAAGTTCAGCGAATCCAAGGTGACAGTTGACGCGGGCGAGAGTGTCGTGATAGAAGTTCTCGCCACGCCTCCTAAGGGCCTGAACGCAACTCGTCTGCCCGTCTGGTCCGGCTACGTCGCCATCAACGGCACCGATGGTACATCTCTCTCAATCCCCTATCAGGGTCTGAGCGGTTCTCTCCACGACTCCACGGTCCTGGGACCCAACGATGTATGGATCGCCAACTCAACCGACGAGAACCGCTTCCCAATGGGAGCCAACTCAACCTGGACCCTCCCCAAGCCCGGCACCGCAAACAACTTAACCGACTCACTCCCCGGGCTAACTTGGTTCTTTGCTCTCGGTTCGGCCAAGCTCCACGCCGAGATCATGCCCGTCACCACCGGAAAGCCTTCTGCGACGAAGAAGCCGCGTGTCATTGGCGAGCCTGTCGACTTTCCCCTGCTGTGGAACCCCATGGGTGCCAACTCGCAGTCTTTCACTGGTGAGCTTGCGGACGGAAGCTTTGCGCCTGCGGGTGAGTATGTTGTTCGGTACAAAGCACTGAGGATCTTTGGAGACGAGAAAAAGAAGGATGATTGGGACGAGGCATATTCGCCTGTTTTCTCAATCAAATACGAATAATGGCTTGTCTTTGCATTCTGCAGGCACTTTTAGGGAGTTTTCTTTCGTGTACAAATACGTCAAAATGGCACGGTTAGGGTATGGTTAAGGTTGCTTTTGGATAATGACCTGGGCTTTAGTTAATGATCTGATTCCAGACATAGATTAGAATACATAGATGTAATTAGTAGAACTATTACATAGATAGACTTAAGAATAGCATTAGTTCATGTGCCAGAAAGGTGTTGAGAAATGAAATGCTTGATCTATTGCATGATCTATGGATGAATCCTAAGCCGACTAGGTGCTATTATAAAACCCACGCTTTAAGGCTGCAAACATATGGCATTCGCCTGGCAGGCTTTAGTTCCTGCACGCATCACACAGATAACGGGACATGCCGCTATACACTACCGACAACTGTTACTGAGTAGCAAAGAAATTCTGCACCTTTATGTAAAATGCGAACCGTCAATCAAGACACACAGTAGCTTCACCGAAAAGATATGCCGTTCTTACGACTCATCCTCGTTCTCCTCGTCGTTAACCTTGGACGACCGCTTCCCCTCGGGGACGTATAAGCAGGCCACAGTGAATGCCATGGCAAGCGGGATGAGTATCACCCATGCGAGGTGACCGTAGAAGATCTGGCCACGAACACCAATTGCATAGATAGCTGTCGCGGCACCCGGCACAACAGCTCTGATGGCGCTCGCAAAGCTCATGGCTAGAGCGTTCAAGGTGCCCACCACATGGGGATCAGGTGCCGAGTCGTTGATGGCAAGCTGCACACCTGTAAAGGCCATGGAGACACCAGGTCCAACGACCATGACCACCACGCCCAAGATCCAGAATGTCACCATAGCGGCGTGGGTGTGTGCGCGCAAGAGTATGTTGAGCATGATGAATCCAAGGAAGAACCAGGGATACGCATATCCACATATCTTCATGACACCGCGGGTGCCAATACGGCGATGGAGCAGCGGGAAAGCAATGAGTAGCCACATGGCCTGGCTAGCACCCTGAACAGCCATGTAAATGGAGATCTTGAACGAGTCGAAGCCTGTTCCGCCGAATCGAACAGGCGTATAGAGAGCGACAGGGAGAATGGCTGTGAAGGCAAAGGCCAGGAACATAGCATGGCCGTAAGCCCAAAGAGAGATACCCACGCCGGGGGATTTTATGAGTTCCCACATCGATCGCGAAGGTTGCTCAACGACTTGTCGATGCGTGTCTTTCGGCTGATTAAGTGTCTCCTTCAGAAATAGGATACTAGTTATACAACCTGTGAAACTGAAAGCACCGACAACAAAACCCTGCAGTGCGTAGGGATAATCGATGAAGAATTGGACGTGTCCGAATGCTCTTGGGAATTGATAAGCCGGGTCTGCAAGAGCACCACCGATGAGAGGACCCAAAAAGATTCCCACGTTTCCTCCAAAGGCAAACCAGCTGAAAGCCTTGGCCTGAGTTTCAGGGGTGCTGAGTTCGGATATCATAGTCCTGATGACAAGACCAGAACCGGAAAACACGCCTGCTAGACATCTGAAGAGAATCATCTGTCCGATAGTCTTGGACATGCCGAAAAGAATAGGACCAATAGCCGTGCCGATTAGGGTGATGATAAGAACTGGCTTGCGACCAATACGATCTGCCAGTCGACTCCAGCCAAGGAGGACCAGCATCTGCGTAGCTGAGAAGAGAGACTCAATGAGACCACTGTAAAAGCCAACGTCGGTCTTGGGGAGATGTCCATTCTCTTGTACCATCTGCGCAATGAAGGGGAAGATGGAGAAGAAGGCAATGGGCTCCATGACCCGCGCATAGCAGAGCAGCAGAATCTGGAACTTTGGCATAGGCTTGGACGCTGGCTTTGGGCCCGGAGCCGCCACTATTGCCTCCGCAGTGCCATCGCCGGAGGCTCCGATCGCTCCGTACTCTCCAGTCACAGACACGGCCCCAGGGCCGGCTTCTGACGACGCGGTGCCGATGAGTTTGCCGACCAGGAGCGGCGTCGTCGCGGAAGCATTTCTATCATTATGCGCGCCGGGGCTTGGCGATCGACTTGATGCTTTTGTCATTGCGTCTGTCACAAGTGAGTAATGCGCGCTGCTGTGCTTACGCCGCGATCGGCACTGGTGAGTTCGGGCGGTATCTCTGTGATGGGTCGCAAGAATTAGGAGCGCATTGAGTTTTGGTTATGATCTGATTTCTGCGCGTTGAAGAAAGTTCAGTGTCCTCGGAATTGGGTTGAACGCGATTCGGGGAAAGTGAGATTTGAGTGACTGCATGTTGGCGACATTTTTTATGGATCTCACGTTGAGTGTCAGCACTTTCCTATTTTGGTGTTGTACTAAAAGCTCGTCATCTATTAAAGGTCACGTGAGCCATATAGGGTAAGTTAATTCACTTGCTCTTTGCAATGTGAATATTTGGAATGGGAATTTTGTAGAACAGTCGTGTTTGGGGGAATCGGTTGTGTGAATCGATGTTGTTATGTTCTTGGTATAGAGTTCCTGTGGTAGGCTATATGGGACTGTAGCAACCGAAAAACATTGTTTACTCCAACACGAGACTGGCCAGCGTATGCGGCTTTGATCTCGGGAGACGTCCAATGAAAGAACACAACAATCAACCACCAAAGGCCTCGACATACAGCAATAGAGTGGCTATTTACACTGGAGCACCACGAGAAATGAGTGACTTTGACCCATGAATATACGCAAATCAAACATCTCCGCGGAGCCCATTTCACCGAGAGGCCGCCTAACGGCAAGCCCAGCCGTGGATGCTACGCTATGTATCTTTGACAGTGACAGATCCGTAGGGTCGTCCAAGACCATGCACTGTCGAGTGTTCGATCATTGCATAGACCCAAGGGGACTGTCCCGCATGAACTGAAACCGCGGGAATAATCAAAGATTAGGCAGCCGGTGTGCACAAGCTGCAGCCTGCAGCGATATTAGTGCGGCTTCGGGCCGGGTACGTTCATCCGGATGATCAGACCTGTCCGGTTTGAGATCGTGGGTCATCCGGAAGCTTGATCGGCGCCGAAGCGTTGCTTCTTCACCGATGATCTCTCGACTGGTACACACTTTTATGTGTAGTACACGTTTCAGCACCACATTTTCAAAATTCTTTGGAAGAAACAGGTTTCTGCCCGCGAATCAGTGGATGGATAGTCGATCATGCTATTGTCGAATGAGGATAATGGAGATTTTGTAATTTCTACGTAGTTGTTACGTAGTCATTATTCCAATGTCGTTGATGCTAATTATTAATGGCATATGCCATTTCCAAAGAAGGATCGATCACGGAATTGGGCATGGGCCTATAAAGCAGTTTTTAACAGAAATGACGACTTGCTACATAGAGTTCGCTCACTACGTACTTTTTGTGTTGTGTTATAGATCTATTGTTGGTCCATGTGGATGTTATCTTGTTGGATGTTGCGGAGCCAATAGAAATCAATCCGTGGGTGGTTCTTTCGACACACAAGTCAAGTAAATACTGTTGATAATTGCTACCATCACTCTTACAGACGACTCGAAGTTGCGAAATCGCTCGTCAACATAATTTAGGCATGGATGAGGTTGAACCAGTTTACCGTTAAGCCAACGGCCAGAGAGATATGCCCGAGGCGTGGTGGTAATAGGTAGACTTAGTCATGTCATCGGTACTGTGCACCCTTGATAATGTGCATTTTTGGGCTGATTACATATAATGCAGGGTTTCGGCCTTGGGAGAACTTTCAAACAACGAACAAGCCAGGTTCCGGGCACAGGGTTCAAAAGGTGAATGATGGAAGGAACTAGGGATTCTAGCCTGGCGTTAGATGACAGCTGTGGCGGCTAGAAGTGTTACAGCTGAGACAGACTGACGACACAGGATCTGATGGGTGTGGGGATTGTAAGAAGATCGCCTGTCAGTGTGGTTCTAGAAGCCTACAAGGACTTACGGATTACATACAACTTATCAAGTACATATTGGAGAAGGGAGACCCTGCATTACACTGACGATACTGCACAATAGCTCAACACCCCCCCCATTTCTGTTGCTCTCGCCCATTAGTGCAAGGAGAAATATTGAAACTGTTGGCACGGAACGTTGTTTTTCTCCGGAATCCGTTGAAAACTAGGAAGTGCCAAGACGGAGAAAATAGGCTCCTACGTAATGAAGGACCGTTGAGTGCAACACTATTCATGGCACAGCAGGTCATGTCGATAGAGCTTGAGTGGTGATAGGTAAAACCGTAAAATGGTGTTGAGGTACTAATACCAAAGGGACTAAATAGGAAGTGAACCCTCGATGCAGAGGATCCATGCATGGCATCCATGGCATGATTGCCCCGGACGAAGATCAATTGGGGCATGTTAAGCTATATCCGCGCATCCGCTTCGGCAGCCCCCACTTTATTCCATGCTCAATCGTTCTCTATATCTTCCATTATATCCGTATATCTGTGCGGGACGTTTGAACTGCCAACTGCAGTACGGAGTAATTACACAACTTGTCGTACCGACAACCTCGTTCGACCTGAATCTAGCAAGGGTTAAGCAAGACGCTCGAACCATTTTTGCATCGGGTACAACAGCCGGAAAAGCAAACCGAAATGACAGGGCTGATACTCCGTAGAAGACTCAATATTGATATCTGTGAACTAACAGATTTTTCCATACAACCGAGGCTATGCGCAGCTTTGAGTCACTTCATGCAAAGAGTTCATAATCACGGAGTAGATAACTAATCAATCTTGCCATATCTTATCCACTTGAGTTGTAACACAATCAGACTTAAGAAGAATATTATGTGGTGTTTGCTTGGTAGTTGCTCCATTATTTTCACGCCAACCATATAGTAGTATCTGGGTCTTGAGTCATTGGCGGGTGGGCATGTACGATGCAGATTTCTCTTCTGGCGGGAAATACACTGGTATACCTGCTGACCCTGCTGACCCTGGTAGTCTGGAAGTCTACTGTCGCGAATAGTAAACAACAAGTGACAGAAATCAATTAAGATTAGAGTCTGGGGTCGCGATCAGCAGGCTGCATTATCAGAGGTACTTCGATCTCAATACTAAATGCACCTAAAGTGAGGTAGCCCTGGTACTAGCCTTCTGATTGGAGAGTACTTCAATTTCTACATAAAGGGTGCCATCTCGGTTCCTAAGGGATGTAAATGAGCAGTCTAGCGACGTCAAGGCCTGCTGCCACTAGACCAATAAGGGAAAGCCCAGGATCGAAAGTGGCGTGATTGTCGAAAATGGGCTTGATAAAACGGGCGGAAACCTGGTTAAAGAGCAATCAGCAAAATGATGGGACCTGCAGCCGTAACTGGTAGCTAACCGCAAAATATTGTTTTGCGATTGATGTCGTGAGATATCAGACTAAAGTTCACACGCAAAATTTGGCCGGCTCGAGCATTCGACATTGACGACGCCGTGGTTCTGCAGGCTGACAGCATGTAGTGGGCTCAGGGTCCCTTCCCCTGTCGCAAGGACAAGGCTCCCCTTGTTGAAGATCGTGGTCTCACCAAAAATTCCCCGGCCACAAACTTTGGCGCTAATAACCAGGAATTCGGTCTTGGACAGAGCTAGCCTTAGCTAGCAGAGGCAGACACCCAGAAATTGGGTATTATTCCCGGAGAGAACCGGCGCTGTAGTCTTAGACTATATCCTGGCCATAGCTGCAGCCTGCAGCCTGCAGCCTGCATCCTGCATCCTGCCGCTCCTGGAAGCTGAAGCTGTTGAAACAAGCTCACGCTTACTCATGTATTGTTGTCACCATCGTTTGCTTCCGCTGGTTGGGTATTTGGCTACCTTGACTTGTGTTTAACCCGTCACCAGTCTTCTCGGCTAAAGTCCTACAGTACTAAGGTACCTTAGTTGTGGAAGCTGCCGTTCAACCGACGCGGTAGCTACTGCCCAAGGTAGCCAAGCTGCATCCACAAACCTGGTCGACCGCTCTTGCCAAAAGTAACAAGGAAGTCATCGCTTGGTATCTGCTCTATCCGTACCTTCCACTAAGTACTAGCATCTATTGGCATCTATTCTCGTTCTGTCGTCTCTTTTCTCTCAACCTTCACTCGTAGCAAAGGTACCTGTAGATGCAGACTGCCAAGAACCTGTGTCACCACCAAGATCCAGCTTTGCTGTAGTTGTTGCTTTTTTGCACATCAGCTTCCAACAACCTAAAACAGGGATAATCATCTCAGCATCTCAGCGACCAACCACAGACGCCCGATCATGCGAATCGAGGGCCCTTCTAGCAATCGTGCCATACATGTTTCAGCCATCTATCCCTTCTAGTTCCTGATGTGGAACTCTGCACGTGGCTGGCTCAACAGCCTCTTTACGGTAATGCCAAGTGCCGTAGGGCCACCACGGCGACGCATGTCTACGATCCGGCCCACATCGCTGAAGAGAATCAAGACACAAGAGACAGAGATCGACCTAGTTCTTGGTCCCATAGATCCTGATTAGTGATCACGTCTCCCGTGACCTTCGGTCCCGAGGTTCAGAGCTCAGCTAAGGAAGAAGATCTGATCTGCTAGCCGTGGCTGTAAGCTTTCTTTTTGCCTTCGGGGCTTCAAGTTTTACTATGCAAGGCTAACGGGAACAGCATTCCATCTAACTACGCGCTAGAATTTAGAAGTACTACCTAGTTAGCTCTTCCCGAGTTAGATGCGGCTCATCGTACAGTTCTACGACATGATGACTCTGTCGTTGGTTATTGTATCGGCAATGGCAGTGAACCCGACACACCGGGCTGACGTCTGGCCTATGCATAGTCCGCTGAACTATCAAATATTGATGCCCCTGCCCCTTGCCCCTTGCCCCTTACTACTCCACCCTTCAAGAGAAGCCAAGATTACCCAGGCCACAGGGATTAACCAGTGTGAGTGAGGCTGCTGCACGCTGGCTACAAGGATCGGCTACACCGTCACTGACACCCGTGGGGGGAGACAGAATAGTCCTTCTTATACATAGACAACTACCGAGTTCGCATCCTATTTTGACACAATTTTGCGTCACCGCCTGTACCTTCCCTGGAGTCGTCAGAGAAAAAGGGTTACCTCATTTGCCGCAGTCGCTTCGCTTAACTACTTACCTTCACTACTACCTCACATCACAGCTCATCACATTTACATCACCCAATCCTCTTCACCATACGCTTCACTCTCTGTCTTGACCGAAACTCACAAAAAAGACAGCACATTGAATAGGACTTGCACTTTCTAGCTACTGGTCCGCTTCCTGTCTGACCTGGCATAAATGGGGCATTGGGCAGTACAACAGCAAAAGACACATAGCAAGTGCACTTTTCTTCCTCATTAGGATTCTTGTGATCACATCCTTTCATCATATCTGATTTTCGCCTTCATACTCAAACCCAAAAGCGGCGAAAAACGTCAACGGTACCAGGCCCTCCAACGAATGGCTTGCCCTTGAGGGTTGTTGGTCCACCGTATTGAACACACCTAGAAGGGATATCACCGAGAGGGAAAGTCTGATGGGTACATATTGAGGCTTTCTCGCCATGCTTATAAACTCTTTCCTGGTTCTTTCATGAGGCGGCATACTAGTGCCATGTATACGAAACTCAGCCAAAGCCAAAACATCTAAAAATTTACCAGTTTTAACAACCACGGCATGCCGACCCTTGATATTGCCGTCCAGCCACCCTCTCGGGCTCAGGTCTCGACGATGCTGTACCCCCCTCCCGTCGCGAAGCTTACATTCAAAGGATCGATGCCAGGATATCACTTCTTCGCCATGGCCCTTTTGACTACACGCAACGGAGAGATTGTGGAAGGGGGCTTGATGGGGACTACCACCGTGTCGGGCCTGGATCTAACCGCAGCGTCTGGATCTTCGAGAAACACAATATACTTTGCTTTTAACGAGCTTGCAATAGCTCTAGAGGGGGTTTACAAAATCAGAATCGATGTGTACAAGGTTCCCTACGAGAATCCAGATGGTTGCACTTTCCATGCGCAAGAGAAAAGCAGTCGCATCACTGTTGTCAACGAACCTATCCCGGCTGGATCTGCAGGTAAGCCGCATAGACCCAATGTGATAATGCTTGTGAAACTCACTTCTTCTTCTAGGATCGGGCGAACGTTCTACGATACGACTTCTGCAGAGTGCTGGTGTTCCTATATCTTGATAACGCCGTTACGCAAAGGCCCAGAATCGCGAAGCTTGAAGTTCGGACTCGAGAAAGAACGATATTGACGGGATATACGGCAATTCGAAGGAGGAATCGGGTAGACCCAGCAGCGGTGCGAAGGAAACGATGCCAACATGATAGTTGGCAAGCTACACCCGAACCGACATGTGTTTAGAGAGCCGGGATCTGATTCTTGCGGAGTGAGTAATTGGGATAATCTTGTGTGTTCTATATATCTGAGCTCTTAATAAACTTCTAAAAATGATGCATCATATCTCGTCGGTTCAACTTATCCAGTCAAGTTTCAAAAATCATACTCTGACGCTGACTTTCCCCACGTATCAGCCATAACGCAACCTTGCTCGGTTAAACGCCGAATGACACCATTTAATACGGCCCGATACACTTCAGGTCAAGACGAGTATGAGAGGCACAGCCGTTGTCTATTGCAGAAGCTCAAGGAATATGCCGTCGTGTGTGGTTATTCTCGACTGTTGCTTGAATGCGTCGACGTAGGGGTTGTAGTTGACCGGTCTCGTTCCCCGGCCAGACAAAATCGTCGTAGCTACTGTAAGACCCTTGCTGCAGGCGATTACTACCGCCGCTATGACGCCAAGCGACGTTTTGACAGCGCCTGGGCGCCAATGTTATATCGGAAATACACGCATGCCCAGGGAATTAGGACCTGAGTCTTCGGAAATATATCAGCCATTGATTAAAACATGACTGTTTCAGGTTCAGATCAAGAAAGATAAAAAAAAATAAAGAAGAAAGAAAACCAGGAACAAAGCACATTCAACTTACTCCCGGAGAAGCCAAGTTGTCTACCATCGTTCCGTGTTCACCCTGAATCATGTCGTCGGCCGTGCTTTGCGGTAGATATATCCCCCTACGGAGTACAACACCGTAAGCTATGAACCTGGGCTTAGCTACGCCAAGAGCGCTGCATCTGAGTGCATGAGGCGCGCCATAAATGCTTTGATCCGGGGCGGATTCCCTTGTTCCCTCCCCGGACATGGACCCTTGCGAGGAGCAGACAAACATGTGTCAACAACCTGGTAGCTAACAGCCCTACTGCATTCACGTTCATGTAAGACATCCGATAGGCTGCAGCACACCCTTTCGGTGAAGAAGGGCAGGGGGAGGCCGACAATAGACCGCTGTAGCCGCTGGGATATGTCCATAGTAGCATTCTGAGGATGGCATCACCAACTCAGGTTTTGGAGGCCTTTGCACTTTGTTGGATCAGATGCTATATGCATACACTATACATGCAGTGTAAATTTTATTACACAGGGTTGTTTCGGTGGAGAGGACCATCTTCTCCGGATATCACGGAATCCCTGACTTGTAGATAGGAGTGTCGTCGGTCTCACTGCCTGCAGGCTTCTGCGCCGAGATATTGCATGGCCCTTGCTATATCAGGTAACACTCATGCGAGCGCCTGCGCCTTTCCTTCACAGAAGAGAGGTTGGGCCCGTGGGATTGATCATATAGAGATAAGAGATATTTAGCTGCTTTTGACTGATGTTGGGACATGATTCAGTTAACCTTTGGTTTAGCGTCTATATGAGTCGTGAATCCAGGTACGCCCTGGGGATGGAGTTTGCTGCATTGCGTGGCGAGAAGATATATGCAGCTTGGAACACAGATGTATTGAGAAGTTTGTATATTCGATAAGATGAATTCAAAGTAATGTCCCTCGAGATGCTTCGTTATATACTCTGTACAGATAGCTTAAATGCAAGCTCAAGGTGCTTTTCTAATTATCAGTCTATCACGTGACCTCAAGCCTGAATCTGGGGAACAAATTGGGGGAACTTCAAGCATAACACGTAGGGCTGATCGATCGTTGTGGTAGCCCCTATCGGCAGCCCCTAAATATCTTCTGCTGTTAGCACACATGTACCCCCACCAGACGGAAATTTCTGAAGATCCCCTCATCAAACCACAAAGCTCACCCTCAGCCCGCCCACAGCAATATCCACATTCTTTCTATACATCCCATACGCTCGTGGTATTCTTGACCTGCGGGTCTCTTTCCAAGATGGTCTACTACTTCTCCTCCAACGTCGTCGACCCGGCGGGTTTCATTTACGTCGGCAAGGATAAGTTTGAGAGTATGTCCTGACGTGCAACTTATCACCACCGCATGAGGCTGAGACTTGATGCTAGATGAGGACTTGATTAAGTTTGGCTGGGAAGAAGATATCTGGTAGGACTCGATGTGGGAATTCGGAGACGTGTGGTTTGTGCTAAGTTACTTGTAGGGTGAGACAATGCCTTTGTGCAGCATGAGTGCCGTGCTAAATGACGATGTCTAGTTCCACGCGGATAAACTCTCCAGTGCACATATCTACCTCCGCATGCAGGAGGGTCAAGCATGGGACTCCCTCCCCGAAGATCTCGTCATGGATCTAGCTCAGTTGACAAAGGCCAACTCCATCGAGGGTACCTCACCCCCTTCTCTTCTGTACACCCCCGATCACAGCACTATCTAACACCCGATCTTCAAGGCAACAAGAAGGACAATGTCACAATCATCTACACGCCCTGGTCCAACCTCAAGAAAGACGGCAGCATGGAGGTCGGCCAGGTCGGCTTCAAGGACCCGCGCAAGGTAAAGCGCATCCTCGTGCCCCAGCGCGAAAACCCCATCGTCAACCGCCTCAACAAGACAAAGGTGGAGAAGAAGCCAGATTTTAAGCAGGAGAAGGATGATCGGCTCAAGGAGCTGCGAAAGCGTGACCAGGCCGCCTTTCTCATCAGGGTAAGTAACACGCGCTGTGGGAGTACAGAATGGGTTTGGCTAATACTGGTGTTCTCGTAGAAGAAGGAGGAGGCAAAACAGGCGCAGGAATGGAAGGAGAAGAAGTGGCAGAAGGATCACGCATATGATGACCTTTTCACTGAGGATCAGATGGTTGGCTCTAGTAACCAGGACCGTGACGAGAACTGGGAAGACGACTTCATGTAAAACTCAAGCGGACGAAGCACTTTCAGTATACTGCAGAGAATATTTCCAATTTTATCCATGGTCAAGAATACCGTGGAAACCTATCGCGGGACTAGAAAACTATCGCACTCTCAACAAATTCCCAACCATCTCGCTAACAGGGTATTTAAGACAACTTCTTGCAAGCAAAGTAAACGAAAAAGAAAAACTACTGTCGCTGTCACCCGCTAACGCCTATCCCAAAACTACCGCTCATGCTCATCTCTTCAAACCGATTCGACAGCCCTCCTATGTCGCTGGATGTATCAAGTCGGATTGGACTTGAAGAACTCCTCTCGCTGATGTTGGTGCAGCTGGAATGAGGCGACTTCCGTGTACCCCCGATGGGATCGGGAGAACTCACCAGCTGCGGCGGCAGATCCTCTTCCTCCTCGAGGAGATCTTCCAGGTCATCTTCCGCAAGCTCAGGGGCGTCTTGTTTCTTGGAAGCGGCGCGCTGGGAACTTTCCAAAGTTACTACGGCCTGCCCTCCGGGAAGTTTCACCTCGTAGGCCTCCAAGGTTTCTGCAATGTCCTGGAGAAGGACGTCCATGGGGCAGATGTAGGCGACTCGCTTGCGCTGACTCCAGGCTAGGACATGTCCGCAAAGCTGACCTTCTTCACGACTCACGATCCAGGCACCACTATCACCTGGGATACCTAGGGGTACGCCTTTGCTGCACGTCTCCTCTGATTGGTCTGCACTGGTGACTTGATAAGCGTGGCTAGGTGAAACTCGACCGTAGATCTTAACGCTGGTCAAGGCTGGGAGGATCTTGCCGGTCTGCAGGCCGCTTGTACGAGCCATGCACTGCACCTCCATATTTGGCAAAGAATCTAAAGGAGCGACAGTTGTAGGTCGCAGTATGGATAGCTCAGTCTTCTGGTTTGGGTCAAGCTTTTGCGTGGATGAGCTGCCGTCGACGCGGGGAATAGTATTGTCATCCGGCAGTCTCTCGTAGGCGAATTCGAAAAGTGCCCAGTCAACCTCATGCACAAGGCCAAGGGCTTGCTTCCTTCGGATACCACTTGAAGCATAAACCTCGCCCACGCTGTACGTGTCGATGTGATCCTCATCCTGAGTCTCTGGATCGGGGTAGAAGCCCTCTTCCACATCATCCAGAGCTGGCTGTGTGACGATATAACCATCGCCACATCCTGGCTCAATACCAGGAATGTCTCCAGGCTCGTTGTATTCCTCATCTTCCTCGTCCTCATCGTCATCCTCGTAATCGCTTGTAATGTCAGACTCGGAGTAAGTCTCAGATTCGGTGTCGGACAGCTCATAGCCAAAGTCGTCATCAGCAGTGCTGTCATCGCCAGACTGCGCATACCAGTCCATATCAGGCAATGCACTACACCTGAGGGTATCGCTTGGTCCAAAATCACGATCTGGGTCGTCGAGCATGTGGTGCACAGTCATTCCGTATGGTTTGTCGTCAACCATTACCAGACCTCCGAGACTAACAGGGGGCAAATGCCGGTCTCCAATCCAAGCTCCGATGCTGGCGCCATTGCATGGGCGCTCCTGATACTGTGGATTTATGGCGTCAGCATCATCGCCGTCCTGGCCAGAGCCCTTCGCGCTCCTTCGAGCCATGGATCTAAGGACGGAGTTTGGTTGTCGACAAGATCTCAAAACGTGTCCTCGACAGACTTTGAGTCCAAAACCGGTGCTTCCGTCGAAAAGATCACCAATCCTCTTCTTAAGAATAGCTCGGATTTTGCCGACGGAAGTGCACACGACAAGCACTGTTGGTCGAGTTTTCTGAGGGCTTGGGCCGACTGACTCAAGCGAAATTTCGACGGACTCGGGGTGCTTACGATAGAAGTGACGGAGTGCATGGTTGATCTGAGGCATAAGAATTTCATTCCACTTATCCACGACCTCTGGAGGGAGAGGAACATGGGGGTAAAGACGGATCTTGGCTTCGGCTTGTTTGTCGAGGATGTCTATGAAGAAATTAGCATTTTGGAAAGCATATCGGAGAAATGATAAGCATACCATCATTATCAAAAGTACTTTCCACCTTGGCAGTAGGTCCCTCTGCCACCAAGGTCGGCGCTGATGCTGACATCGGCTTCTCGCTTGTAGTTTGTAGTGAAGGTTTGAAGTCTCTAGCATCCTTTACATCTCTGCTGGTCTTGCTGATAGGGGCATCATTGGTAGGCGCAGCTGTCTCAGTCTGGCTTAACTCCTGATCGAGCCTTTCTTCCAGTCCACTAACACCGTCCAGAATACAGCAGGCTTCCAGGAATCGACTGCACCTGACCTGTACCGAGGATAAGAGAGGTTCGCCCGATGATCGTCCCGCCAGCTCATCGTCAACGGCGGCCCAGCAAGCCTGAACTGCCTTGGTATACAAGCTACCACATCTCACAGCAAGCTCTTCAAGTGCAGATTCGGGGATTGAGGACGAGTTTGCGGGAACGATATCTTGAAGTCTTTTCCATAGACCAACTGAAAGTAGAAGCATGGCTAAGGAGTATAGGTCGAGCACTCTTTGGTCGGGATTGTTGGCAAGAGGTGAGGTTTGCGCATTCCGTGGATCTAACGGATGGCGAGAGAGAATTGGTGATGATGAAGGAGTATCTTCAGAAAAGAGATCAAAAGAAGAAAGCAAAGGTCGTCTAATATCGACCTCTCCATTGGTCGCGTTTGGCTGTGAGGTTACGGCATCGCAGAACGAGACGGTAGTTGGCACAATGTTTCCATGGGTGATACCGCGAGCATGCAGATCGAAAACAGTGTTCATAAGGTTATGAGCCAGTCTGAACTTGGCTTCGAGCTTGGGCTCTGAGCCTGGTAGTAAGAGTAGATCGCCCAATGTCGGAAGGTTATATGAAGGATTCTTTGTCAGACGTTCGAAAGAAACGGCATTAAACGAGGGAGGGAACCGATAGACAAGGCCGAGTCTTGAGTTCTCGATATCTTCGAAGTAACCGAGAAGCCGCGGCAGTCCGGTCCATGTTCCAGGTGATCTCTGGGAGTCTTGTTGTAGCCCGGCAGACAGTTTCTCGAATCGCGCCATGGGAGGCATGATGCCTGTCATGGCATAGATGGAGTCAAAAGTAGCATACTCGAGAAGCAATGGCGCCCATGGCTCACGGGTAGTTCCATGAGTGAGCTCAGAGTAAGCATTCTTGCTCATAAAGACTACTTCGCGAGGAGCTGATGCCTCATCGCCTTGCTTGGGGCGCAAGTGAGTTAGAGTTTGGGGGTTGATCTGTTGAGGCGTCTGCATGCGACTGGATTCAAACGGTCGATACTCATCCGCTGAAGCCATGGTTTTGAACGGCGTTTTCGATGATCTTCTAGGGGCTCCGCCAGCGGCTCGTGTCCGAGAGAGGTCGTAGAGTGTGTCGATTGATGAAGTGAGGTCATTGACGAGATCCTCGAAATGCTTCTTATCCCATTGTACCAGGGGTGGTTTTGTGTCTTTGGATGTTTGCGGTCCTTGCATCATACGCTTAGAACTGAGCCAAAGTGGTTCAGCTTCTGCCAAGATGTCCTTGATGGTGGACATGATACTCCCGACGACTTCGCTCAACCCAGCTTTTGAGAGAGTGTCATCAATTTCGACAGACTGAGTTGGATCAGACCATTCGAGGCCCCAGCTTACCAAGCGATCCTTCTGAATGCGTAGTTTTCGATGCAGGGCCTTGATCTCTGGATCTTGTTCATTTTGAATGGGTTCCTTGACAAAGTCACTTGATTTCTTGGTGTCGTTGTACAGTCTGCTGAGTCGTTTTTGGAAGGGCAGCTGGAAGCCGCCCATCGGTAGAAAAGACTCCATATCTGCTGTGTGAGTATTGTAGCCAGCCTTTTTGTGGGATTGTCTGTTTAACAGCAGCTGAAGAGTGTTTATGCAGTTGTTGCCAAGTGTGATGGTGATATCAGTCTTGATGCTGGATGTCGATCTGATGCGGGGATCTTAGTCTTGGTGTATGGGTATATGTAATAGGTGAGGCTCAGTAGCCATCAGCATCCTTGGCTCGACCTTGGTGGGTAATTAAGCCAATAGTTAAAAGATCACATGCAAATAAAAAGGAGAGTGAGGATTAATATTGTTATCATGAGAAAAGGCGCCTTTGATGGATTCAAATCATGGTCTTTTTTTGCTGTTTATTTCGTTGCCTACATAAAGCGGATCATGCTAGGCTTGGGCTTGGGCTTGGGATGCGGCGCGGCCTATTTGCGGTCATTTTGCATGGTTTCATCATGGGAAATGCTGCTGCCTGAAAGATCGTCACTATCCCATTGGTCAATCGGCAACCAATAACAATTTTATCCCCCGCGTAATCACATGATCTTGTTTAATTGATGCATCAAAGAATTCGGCTGCCTATCAACCCTTGTCAACCATCACCAGCTTTATCTATTCCATCCCATCTTTGCATTTCAGTCTTACTATGTGGCTTACGCCATGGCATGAGTTATCTGTCATCCCTTTTCATGATAATGTCGGTTGGATAAGAAGCTCGATATTGTTCTAATCGTGATCCTGTGCTCAAACTTTCATACTTATCTCCTCGATTACTCAAATTGGACGCTTACACGGAGTATGCCTCTTAGCCACAGACTGTATAAACTAATAACCGAATAAGATATTTCATCCTCGATGGTTATTAATTCCTTGCCCACTACGTACTCGTAAAGTCGATGTCGGCTCTACCCCAAAAAGTTCAAGTTACGTCCCCCAAAGACGTTGCTTCCACCCAGCCACATAGTCAGTGACGCTATCAACCCACATGCCGAATCTCCCATTACCATGTCTACGAGTACATTGCCCAAGTAAAATTCTTCGAAATGGAAGAGTAGATATCCAAGTACGTCTACGTAGGCCTCAACCATCGAGAACGACTACAATTACGCACGACTTGAACTAGCTCAGAAAGTACATCAGAATTCCATGTCAAACAATCTAGTGACGACGCTTAACCATGGAATCAGGATTAACTCCCTTCTCTGTGCTTTTACACCTTGTGTGAGCTTCTTTGTAGTCCAGTTCAATTGCTTCGCCGTTGACACCCCTTCAAGCACATGACCAGACAACCTTGTATCTCGTCCACATGGTACATGCAATTCTTTCACTCATCAGTGCCCAAGTATCTAGCAAACTGTTGTTAAACGAGCTTCAAATTGTGTAGTTGCCTGTCTACCAAGCCGAACTATGCTGTTTATGTGGAAGCCTGGCAGTTTCTAGTTTCCTATTACAAAGAGACTCGTCGTACCTTGTTCGAGATGAATTGCCAATGACCCAGGGTGCCTCCGACATACATCAAAGGACTAGGCTTCTGTAATTATCTAGGCATCTCTCAAATCCACGGGGTTACCGGTCCGTTTCGTCGATGACAGAGTGAGTGCTGAGTGAGGTAGCGACATCAGCAGTGGTTCCGAAGACTCCGAATCGAAACATGTCTCCAGTACCATCACCAACTCCCGACACCCTGTACGTATGTATATGGGAATATCCGATCAGCAACAGGCTTCCGTCAATGCGACCATGATTGCTGTGCCAGCGGTAAATGCTTCACAAAACAAGTTAATGCACGCAGGCGTGTTTGCCGACAACAGTGACAAACGGATAGCTTTACACAGTTGCCTATCTATCTCGCATTACTCTGACAAATACAACTCAATGATGGCTCAAAAGAGGAGAAACGTGAGTCGGGTCCGTCAGGTAAGGATATGAGTGTGTGGACAAACAAGTAAAGATAAGGGAAAACACAAAATGCCAAAGGCTCTGCTCTGAAGGGCAATGGGTACGTCAAAGTAACTCAAATGAACATGAACTAATAAATTGGATATTGAAATCAAACTAATCCAGTACCTGACGCCTCATAATACACATTCGTCCACTGTCTAATGTCCCTCATTTCTATTTGCCCTGATGCTTTGACATAAACCATAAGCCACGTAAATTGCCAATAAAAGCACACTGGGAATTACTCCCATCTTATAATCCCTCCACAGATGTAATCCTTCCTCCTTACTGCTGGAGGTACTTGAGAATCTGCTCCCGCTCCTCAACGGGCATGACTCTCAGCACCTCACGCACACCAGTCCATCCGGACTTGGCATGGCCTCGTACAACGCTAGCAACCTCGGCTGCCAGCACCTCAGACTTGAGGGTCTCGACCTTCTCGCTGATGGTCTTGCGCTCAGTCTCATACCACTCAGTGACTGCCTGATCATCCTTCTCCCAATCAACAATGCCTGACCAGCTGCGGAGAAGGTGCAAGTATCTGTCGCGAGTATCCTTTTTCTTGGTAGCAGTCTGGTTGTGCGAAGTGCTGATAATGGTGGAGGTCATGCGGCGGAGGATGTACTCCTCGTTGAGACGGCGGCGAAGACGCCAGTAGAAGAAGCGTCGAGCGTTGGTCCACTCCAGGACATCGCGGACGACACCCTTGGCCTTCATGCGGCCAGCACGATCGTGGAGGTCGGCGAACTGCACGGCGATCTGAGAGTACACGGGCAACAGCTGCTTCTCACGAGCGGACATCTTCTCCTTGACCGCGTCGATCTCCTCTGCGGACAGGCTAGAATCCTCAAGCTGCTTCTTAAGACCAGCATAAACAGGATCCATGCGAGCCATAGTCTGGACCTGCTTGTCCTTGCGGTACTTGATACCAATGATACCATCGGGCTCAAGAACACCACCTCGGGCCTCGGTGTCGGCGTACATCTCCATAGCGGTAGGGTTAATGGTAGGATCAACGACGACCCAAGATCCACCACGGAGCTCACCGAATGGAGGAATGTAGATGAAGATGGGCTGCTCATACTTGACGAGGGCATCGACGATGAAAGAACCGTACTTGAGGACCTCGTTGAACATGTCGCGCTGACCACCAGAGAAACCACGCCAGTTGGCAAGGATCATCAGAGGAAGCTGCTCACCGTTGTTGAAGTCGTTGATAGCCTGGGCAGTCTTGAAGGCAGAGTTGGGGTACCATACACCACCAGCCTCGTTGCTAACCTGCTCGATAGAGTCAGGGTTGGCGGGGTCGGCGGGAGTGATGTTCTCTACTGATCGGACCTCGACGGCGATAACACCCATAGGGATACCACCGAGACGAGCACGACCAACAACCACAGTCTTGGCCCAGCCACCAAGGGCCTCGACGAAAGAGTCCTTGTCAAAGAGACCAGACTCGAACCCGTCCTCGCCCTCACGACCACCAATCATCCATCTGACATCGTAAGGCTGCTTCTGGGGAGGGAAGTAGGTGATGTCACGGTTCCAGTCATCAACGCTAGGGCTGACTGGAACAGGGCTGTTACGCTTCTCAGGAACGAAAGACATCCACTCGACGATCTTGGAAACACCAGCGAAGTCGTCGTTGGCAGTCATGTGAGAGACACCATTGCGGTACATGATCTGAGTGCCACCAAGCTGCAGGTTAGAGGTGTAGACCTCACGGCCAAGCAGGTTGTTGAGAGCAGGGGCACCAGTCAGGATGATGGGCTGGCCCTCGATCTGGACAGCACGCTGACCAAGACGAACAAGATAGGCACCAATACCAACGGATCGGCAAGTGACCAGAGTGACGGTGAAAATGTCGTTGTAGGCACGGCTGGTGGCACCAGCAATGAGACCAGAGCCTCGCAGACACTCAACACCGAGACCCTCCTCCTTACCAATGACGGTAACGATCTTGTGTCGCTTCTCACCGTCCTCGGAAACCTCCTCAGTGATGACGTCCTTCTCAAAGCGAGTCTTCTGCTCATCGTTGAGGTAGAGGTACTTGAAGCCAGAATCTTGCTTCTCGGGGTCGTTCCAGGCAACCTTGAAATGACCCATGAGCTCATCGGCAAGACCAAGACGAGCACCAGAGTTGGCAGACAGGTAGATACGGGGAATACCCAGCTTGCGAGCCAGCTCAGTGCACTTGTAGAAGAAATCGTCTTCCTTGGGTCCGAAAGAGCCGATCTTGTAGGTAATATCGTTGGCAATGACGATGAAGCGTCGGCCATTGGGGTACTCGGGGGTGCGGGCCCTGAAGATCCAACCAACCATACCGCAAGTGTTGGTACCGGGCTCACGGTTCACCTCATCCAGGCTGTCCTTGTCGTCAAGAACAAGCTCGGTGAAGCTGACACAGTCGCCGACCTTGGGCTGCTGAGATGCCAGGCTAGGCTGAGCCTTGACGGCCTTGTTCCAGGTGTTCTGGATAGCCTGTCGGAAGAGTTCAGGGAAATCGTAGACGTACTGAGTTCCCATAAGATGAGCCTTGTAACGCTTGGGCTGGAGCCAGTTCTTGGTAGCGTAAGGGGTAGAAACAGGCATCAGATGCATAGGACCCTTCTCGTGAGTGCCACCAATGCTGTGGAAGACCCACTCGCCCTTCTCCGACTTGCGCTCGGCGTACATATCGACATCAACAACGTATCCAGAGGTGTTGGTGATGACGACACGAAGGGGGTATGGCTCGCCAGTCTCAGGATCCGTGCAGATGATACGGATCTCGACCTGGGCAATACGGAGTCTCCAAGCACGGATACCGAAGCGATCAAGGAAGCCCTGGAGACTCTCCTCAACCTCCTTAGGCTGGAGCTGGAACACAGGGGAGAAGTTGATGAAGACCTGGTTCAGATCGGAGTTGTTGTTGCCAATAATCTCAAGAGCGTCGAAGATATCGTTAACAACGCGGTCAGCTTCGGAGATGAGATACTCAGCAGTGGGGATCTCATCTCGAAGACGACCAGGTCGGATGACAGCACGTGTGAAGTATCGCTTGTCAGTGTCCACGGTCTTGCCAATACCCTCGTAAACGTGGATGCTTTTGTTCTCAGTGAAAACAGGCTTGATGTGGAACTTGTTCAGACGAGCAAGCTCGAGCTGGAAAGCAAGGGCAGGCTCGCTGTGACGGATACTGTCATCCTCCTTGTACTCGGGACCACGGAAAGTGTAGTATCCGGGATAAGAACCATCACTGTGACCGCAGATGAATGTCAGGCGGCGGACACCTCGGGCAAGGAGTTCATCCTTGAATCCTTCAACAATAGGTAGAATGTCCTCCAGGGCCTCTCGGTCGTCGCGGCTCTCAACATCGCGGATAGCAACGTTGATAACAGCAGAGAGCTCTTCCTGGGGCTGCTTGGCCTGAGCAGGCTTGCGCTTACCAGTCAGGTCGGGGATCAGACCAGGAGTGTTCTTCTTCTTCTGCTTCTGCTCGTGAGCAAGAGCCTCAAGGGCCTTACCAATGAGATCCTCAGCCTCATCGATGTACTTGCAGGGAACGATAACACCCTTGCGGGTAGGCTCATCCTCCCACTTGCTGGTGAGGTAGGACATATCGCTGATCGAGTGGATTCGCTTGAAGTTGAACTCGCCTCCACTGGGTGTGGCAGGGGTGGAGGGAGCAGCAGACTGCAGAGGAAGGCCGAACTCAGACTGGCCAAGCTTTCGGAGCTGGAAGTCCCATGAGACGAACTGGGGGGCATCGTTCTCGTCCTGGTGGTACTCAATCTGCTTGAGGATGTATGCACGGTAAGCTCGGCGGACGTAAACCTCAAGAGAAGCCAAAGACACCCAAGGATCATCGTGAGCGAAGAACATAGTCAAGACGTCGAAGACTGTGTACTTGGAGTCAACAACCTCCTTGATGATGTCAAGGCTAGGCTCTCGGTGATCCCAACCAGACTCGCCGTAACGTGACTCAATGACGGATGAGCGAAGGATGTGCTCCATCTGGGTGGTTCGCTCCTCCAATGAAGGGAGGGCACACTGAATCATGATCTCACGAGCCTTGAGGGAGACCTTGGAGGTGGGACGCGATTGGAGCTCAGTGAGAAGGCGAAGAGTCTCACGAAGGTTCTTGGCGATGGTACCAGCCTTGGGCTTGTTGGGGCGGTACTCATCAAGAATGGCCAAGATGAGAGAGCTCTTGGAGCTCACACGGCTGTGAGACAGAACAGTGTGAACAACCTTCATCATGTCATCCTTGTGCTGGTCACGCAACTGAAGGATAACAGCATCCTCCTGGGGCTGGTTCATGAAGAGGTTCTCGACCTCCCAGTACTGCTCAAGGAGTCCCTTGATGACATGAAGCTCTCGGTTCTTCTGACCCTCAGCGTACATGTCGAGAATCTCGGTCAGAGGAGCGAGAGTAGCCTTGAGAAGATCAACATCGCCGGCATCAACGTTGTCGTCAAGGAACTTGTGGAAGGCCTTGTTCAGAGCCTTGGCGGGGAACTCGCCATGTCGAGACTTGCTACGCTCAACAATCTGAGTGAACTGGGCGTCAAGCTTCTGAGGCATGCGAGAGTGGAGGGCAGAGAACTGAGCGTTCCACTCGCTGTAGGGCAGCTCATTGTCTCGGAGAACCTCGATCAGCTCCTTCAGGGTGTTGTTCATGATGACGGAGTTGTCGTAACCAAGGAGGATGTTCTGCAGGGTGTTGTAGAGAAGGGAGTATCGCTGAGCAGGCTTAGCACCAACGACCACGGGCTCGCCATAAGCAGGGAGCTTATCAACGAAAGCCTGTGCCTGCTTCACGCGGCTAGGGTCGTCGAGAGCAAGTATACCTAGAATATCACCAGCCTCGAGGGTAGCTCCGGGCTGCTTGATAAGCTGGACAATACCATCTTCTTGGGCAACAAGAGGCATGTACATCTTCATGACCTCAACCTCGGCGAAGGCCTGGCCAGCACGAACATGGGAGCCGTTCTCAACGGAGTACTTAACGAGCTTACCAGGGCTGGGAGATCGAAGCTGGGTAGGGTCGTTCTCCTGCTCAAGCAAGCAAGTCTTGCTGTCAACTGACAGACGGGTGGCGCCAACCTCTTCCTTCCAGTAGACGTTGTGGCTTCGTCCGTCAAGGAGAACAAGGAGACCACCATCGCTCAGAGAACGCACACCAACGGAGCACTTGGAACCGTTGATGAAGAGATGGTAGCTGTCAACACTGGCGCGTGTGGCTGTGAACTTATAACGGTAACCCTCATAGATGAAGTCGATGGTGAAAACCGTCTTGAGAACATCCTTGGAGGGTACCTGACCCTTTTCAAGGCCAGCTCTGTAGGAAGTCATGCAAGCCTCGCTAGCAATATGAGCCTTGGCAACAGCACCACAAACGATAGCAAGCATGGTCTCAGGTCGCTCAGCAGTAAGACGCTTAGAGATGAGCTCATCCAGCCAACCAGTGGAGATGGTGTTGTCCTCGAAAGCCTCGGTCTCGAGAAGCTTGATGAGGTACTCGATGGTGGTTCTGAAATCACCACGAATGCTCAGCTCCTTAAGAGCCATAACCATATGTTTCCGTGAAGCAGAACGGTTCTCGCCGTAGGCGAAGATGTGGCCAAACTGACTGTCGGAGTAACTGTGAATACCCCCCTGAGAACTGACAGAGAAGTAACCCCAGACATTGGAGCTACTCCTGAAGTTAAGCTCGTGCATCACACCGTTTGAAGGCTTGAAACCCTCACCGGGATCCTCGGAAGTGATTCGGCAGGCAGTGGTGTGGCCCTTGGGTTGGGGCCGTCGCTGGCTCATGGAAGTTTCCTCGTTCTTGAACTCGAAGTCGATATCGCTTGAGGTCTTGGGGTCAACACCGTAGAGAAGTCGAATATCACGGATTCTGTGGAGAGGGATACCCATGGCAATCTGAAGCTGGGCAGCGGGCAGATTGACACCACTGACCATCTCAGTGGTAGGATGCTCGACTTGGAGACGGGGGTTGAGCTCGAGGAAGTAGAACTTGTCGTCGGAGTGGGAGTACAGGTACTCGACAGTACCAGCGGAGACGTAGCCGACGAGCTTACCGAGACGAACGGCAGCATTTTCCATAGCCTTGAATGTATCGGCCTTTGCAATAGTGACGGGAGCCTCCTCGATAATCTTCTGATGACGTCGCTGAACGGAACAATCTCGACCAAACAGAGAAATGTTGTTTCCGTACTGATCAGCAAGCAGCTGGACCTCGAGATGTCGAGCATTGCCGGCGAGCTTCATGATAAAGATGGGAGAGCCAGGGATTTCGCTGGCGGCAGCCTTGTAAAGGGCCTCGAAGCCTTCCTCTTCGACAGCCTTTCGGATACCCTTACCACCACCACCCTCGGAAGCCTTGATCATGACGGGGAAGCCAATCTCCTTGGCCTTTTCAAGACCCTCCTCCCACGATGACACGCATCCCTTGGCGTAGATATCATCGGCAACGGTGACAATGCCCTTGTCGTCGACGGCGACATCAGCAACACCTGTTCCTGACCAAGGAATACAGGGCACCTCTGCGTGTTGTGCTACAATTGTGGAGGAGATCTTGTCACCTAGTGATCGCATGGCAGATCCCGGAGGACCAACAAAGACGATCTTGTTTGGTGAAGCAGCCAGAGACTCTGGTAGCTTAGGGTTTTCTGAAGCATGGCCCCTGATGTCTCGTTAGTCCCTGAATACAGACATGCCTCACAGCAAAGCTTGAGGAGGCAACTCACCATCCGGCCCAGACGGCATGGACGTTCATGCGCTCGGCAATATCCACGATCAGCTCGACGTTGGCATAGTTGTGGTTGTTTGTGCCGCCGGGAACCTCGACGTAATGGTCGGCCATTCTAATGTACTCTGCGTTGGCCTGCAGATCTTCGGGGGTAGCCATCACTGTGAAGTGGATGGCTCGTTCGTCGCCGAACGTCTCGTACGCCCATTTTCGGACTGATCGAATCTCCTTAACGGCGGCGATACCGTTGTTGGCGATGAGAACCTGTAGAGCGAATCCGTTAGCAAGATTATCACGATAATTGCAAAAGTGGCGGGGTTAGACGGAATTGGTCCAAACAGCGCCCCGATGCCATTGAGTTTCGCTGGTAAGGTGTCTTCTTACGTTGGTGATAACAGTGTGACCATCATTCTGGGCAACAAAATCCTTGACCTTGCTCGGGGGAGCATTTTCCAATCGGTTGCCGCCGATGAAGTGGTCTGCGATACTGTACTTCTCTGCATACGACTGCTTGCCATTGACATAGGGCACCGACCGCCCATTGGCACCCTCCTGGGCACCAGCTGAGATCTCAGTCATGGCTGCTGTGATATGTGTGAAGAGAAGAAGAAAAGAGGGGGAGGAGAGGAGGAGAGGAGAAGATTATGGGAGGATTCGAAAAAAGAAGTCCAAGATTCGAATGTAAAGGAGGAGTTTGATGGTCTCGCTCAGGTCGTCATGAGCCGGTCAAAGTGGCGGGCGCGCAAGGGGAGACACGGGCAGGGGTAGCTCCGGCCGAAGAAAAAACGAGACCCGACTGGGGGAGCTGGGCCTGGCGTGTTGCTGTTGGGGATAAAAAGTCTCCCGAGTGGTATAGGCGCTAAAAATTACAGAAGGGTGAAACGGAGAGCAATTAAGATGAGGTGGGAGGAAGACGGTTCTGGCGAGGAGGACCAGAATAAAATTATGTGAGTAGAACAAGGTCTGAAGCCTGTTCTGTCTTCGGTTATTGCTTCCACGTTTGTATTCGACGACAGGTGAAGAGAGGGAGAGAGAAGACCAGGGACGATAGAACAGAATAAGACCTCTAGAAAAGAAAAAGAGGATGTGGATGAGCCCAAGTACAAAAAGAAGTGATTGGAAGCTAGGCTTGGGATGTACAATTCAATGGATCTGCAATGCTCCCCACTCCATCTTCCCCCTTGTGGGTTGTTGACCTGGTCCTGTTGACTGCTGTTGGTTGGTGGCAAGCCTCTCTCGGCACCTGGCGGGGAAGAGAAACGTGGGAAAACTAGAACTGTTGGGAGACATGGAACCTCCACCAAAGGACAAGCAGACAAGTAAATTGACCCCCTTGAGGCCTGTGGGTTATCCAGTAAAAGGACTACGATGTGGTACCTAGTATCCAGTTGCAAGACTGTAATTACTACACACTACACCCCCAATGGAAGAAATGTCAACTGTAGAGGGTGGAGCTGCTGCTCAAAGTCCAAACTTCGGCTTTGAAAAGACCCGGAATGGCAGTGGAGGGGGGTTCTTTCAGGGTCCATACTGGGACAAGGGTTGTGGAAATGGATGAGAGATTGAGGGGCCGATATTTTCCAACTGAGGGCGGAGGTGGGGGGGCCGTAGCCAAGCACCGGGCAGTCAGGTACTGCACTGCGCAAACACCTCGATAGCTCTATCTCATTCCCAGCCAAGCCAAAGCGGTTCCGGGGAATAACTGATGGGGAGCGGCAGAATTCATGGGTCATGTTATTTAGTACAAGGCGCATTGGCTTGGAGCTTTGGCATTGAGTGGTTGAGAAAATTGATTGATACCGAGACCTTTCGGTCTCCGGAAGCCGTATCGGAAGCCGAATTTTGTCAGGTCGTATACGGGGTCGGGGTTTTATTGGTAAGAGACGCTTATTATGACGGTAGAGATTGATCTATCCATCTTGTTCCTGAGCCGATACGCATTAGAGGGTAAGCTGACGGCTTGCTCGTGATCGTAGATACACCATTCGTGTAAGTCAAGTTATAGCTACGCGAGTGTTTGAATAGCTATAGGTACGGAATGAAATGCACAAAGAACATGGTCTAATCTATGTGTAATCTACTCAGGGGACTATAGTATTATTTCTACTGGTGAGAGCTTCAGCTGAGCTTTCGGAGAGTTTCGGTGTTGGTCGGAAGTATATCATCATCTTCAGTGGCTGACATCTTCGGAACCCGACCTCACAATACAAGGTTTTCTATGCAGAAGGAAAGAGTGACTACCAGTATTATCCTCCGGCAGCCATATCTCCTATACCAGCTATATAATAACCACACAGCCAAACTCCAATTTCCCATGTCCAAACACCTATTCTCTTCATACCATCACAGCCTCGTAGTCCATCTTCAATCTCCCACCATAAGGCTGGCACATCCGTCGTCGTGTATGAATGCATCTACACCCCTGCCCCTAGCAGATCTCCAAAAAGGCTCAAAGCCACAGATGCGAGCCGCATGTTGGGGACCAGGCGGGAGCCACATCGCCGCGTCCGCGTTGAGTGACAGTTTGCAGTTGCGCGCAACTCCAACGCTTCTCGGTGACGTCTTGCTTCGAAACTTCCTGTGACCCGGATTACCGTTGCTTGAGCTTTTGCCGAGCGGGAGCGGACAAGCGAGGGCACGGCAGACAGATCTAGACAAGGGGTTTTGAGCTGTGAGTATTTTGTGGAGGAAGTCTAAGTCATCGATGGGTCAAGTCAACCTTCTTTGGGGATGTCTTTGAGAATCTCTCGAACTCTATGGACTACAATCCGTATGAGTGATAGCTCAATGCCACCATCTCCAATTGACACCAGCTCATTCTTTGAGTCTCGTGTAAACCAAGACAACCTAACATCCACTTCCCTCGTCCAAGCACCCCTGTCTTGGCATCCTCATCTGTGTGCAAGCTTATCTTCCCCAGCATTCCAAGCTTCAGAATGCTGATATCGCCCTCAAGTCGTCATCTCTACCCCAGCACTAGATCATACTCACTCACAATTCAAGATACTGTATCTGCCCGAGATCAGGTAGATTCAACAACCTCCAACTTGATAGAAGCCCCCCACTTCCCACTAGCGTCTTACCTTATTTCATCCACGCCCCCCCTCGAAGGAAGCAAGAGGAAGAAAAAAAAGGGCCATCCCCAATTGTTGAGTTCCCCAATCCTTCACCCCCTCCGCCCAATTAAACAAATCCCTTTTTTCCTTTCGGGGGTCCTTCAGTCTCAGAGCCGCAGCCTCGCAACCCGCGGCCATCGTCCGAATTCCCCAACATTGTTTTCTTTCCTTTTTTTTCTCCCGGAATGCCGGCATTGCTCTTGTCGAGCCTAGCTAGCCCAGATAACTAGTGATTGGGCTTCAGGAAGTTGAATTGAGTTGAATCCAGTGAAATACGCGGACGTCCAGCGGAGCCGAACTTGGCCGGTATGTGGGTGTTAGGTAGCATTCAGCTCACAACCTTTTTTATACGTTGAGTTGTATTGAAACCATGCAATTCGAGTCTATCAAGAAGTAGACCCATTGTTTGAAGCGCCTGCCTGAAGAGGATGAAGTAAAGCGCAGGATCAATTATCGATAGGAGCTATCTTCCAATCTCAAGCAGCCAGATTCTTTATCCAGGGATTTGCATGCCATGCGCATTAGCTCACGGCCTAAGAACAGGGTCGCAGCCATTAATCCGATCAATATCTCTTAGCTCAACACATGTATACGACCTCAACTGGTCAATATGCCTGAGATAGCTCAGGACTTGATATACTAAGTACGTGTGTGTTTTACAAAGAGGCTATTGAATCAGGTCCTTACCTGCCTAGCATCCGTCTACTATTGCACTCTTCACATCACACACAATCACTCAATCGAACGCTTATAATGTTATCTGTATGTATTTGGCGTACCAAGGCCGGGACGTCATCTCTAATGCTCCCAGTCCAGGCTTAAGTTAAATGTATATCGTACGCCTCCACAATCTGTATCTACACCTCCCTCCCTCTACTCCAATGTACAAAGGAAAAGTAATTCAAGATGTGGTAACAAAGGCGAACTAGCCCGCGGGCCGTTGCCTCAGCCTTGTCAGACATCGTACGACTCCCCACTGATGTCCGTCCTCCCCCCGCGAGCAACCTTACTTCACTGAGAAAAGGTAGCCTCGCATCATTCTTCCCCAGTATTACCCGCTCCTTTTTGGCAAGCCGTTTTTAAAAAAGACCATCCAAGCAACCTGCCTGGTCGATGACTCGCTTTCAAAGCAGTACACCCCCGTCTCTTCAGGCCCTAGCTCATATAGCATGTATGTGACTTGGACATACATCTACCCAGCCAGGCCTTCCCTTCTAGAAATACAAAAGAAAAAAAGATAAAATGCCATCCATGTCTTCATAACGTCCGTAAACCCCGGTGCCGAAATCCCATGTACCCAAAAAAGCAGCAGTATTAGTAACGAAGTCTGCCAGAGAGCAAGAAGTGGAATTCCGTAACCATCGTCAACACCGTCTTCGCCGTTTTCGAGCGCCAGCCGTAAAAGTATGCCGAACCGTCCCACCCCTGGGTTTTGGAAAATGGATATCAATGATGGGGTGGATATGCGACCAATTTGTATAAACCGCTCGAACCGCTGTAAAGCAAAACCAAATCAAAGAAATATGAACGACCTGGAACTGTCGTGAAGTTGTTTGCAGGGGAGACTGCTTAGTAGGTCTCTCCCAGATCGCTCAGTTTTCTCGGTCCGGAAATACTGGATCTCATCGTATTGGCACTGATTCGTCGGCTGGTGCTTTGGCGCCGCATCGATGGCATTGGAATGCCGGTGCCGTCAGCGTTCGAGTGTGTACCTCTACGGCTTGGTGTTCGATATTCGCCTTCATCCTCTTCTTCCAGGTCGAGTTGACTAATGCTGGCAGAGTGTCCATGCATGGGGCCTGCCATGGACGAACGAGGTCGGGCCATAGGTGTTCGTGTGCCTGGAAGCGATGCCCTTGAGGCGGGTCGAGGAATCATATCCCCAGCAGTTCGTGAGGGCGGTCGAGCATAAGAACTGATACTAGCACGTGAGCTTGGCCTGCTGATGTCCTCCGGGCCTCCACGGTTCGGCAGTGGTCCAAAAGATAGCCGGCTGACTCCAGACGTGCTAAGGCGGGGCACATGGCTTGATTTGGACGCAGATGGAGGAATGCTGCTCGGGGTCTCATCGCCAGCTATCGAAGATGCGGCAGAGCCACCAGTGCGCTTGCGAGATCGGATCGTAACCGACGCAGGCATATTGGTGGCACTGTAAACGGAGGTCCGAGGTGAAGCTCGAGGTGGCGTACGCGTCGGCCCGGGAAGCTTAGATCGTACAGAGTGCACGCGGGCTTCGAGACGCTGCATTTGCGCTGTCAGAGTTCGAATATGAGTAAGAGAGTTGGAAGCAGGAAGCTTGTTTGAAGCCGAGCGAGGCCCAACAGCACGGCTGGCGGGCGTGCGCATCGTCGTGGCACCACCTGTCGAGATGCGGCTGCCAGGTGCACGGGTCGTTTTGGTAGGAGGCTTGGAACGAGGCTTGGGAGTGGTGCTGTTGTCGGCTGAGGGCAAACGCGAGCGACTGACTGTTCTTGCATGACCTGGAGTTCTCGTGGATGAAACCTTGGGCAGAGGCAAAGAAACATCAGACATGGGAGGCGAAGGCGGGTCGGGAAGCTCGGAAAGAGTATCACCATCGTCATCTGGAACAGGCGACTTGGAATTGGGAGGCGTGGTGATGAGAGGGGAGCTGGCGGTAGAACCTGGAGAGGCAGGATGGGTGAAAGTTGGTGAGCCAAGGACGGAAAGATCGGTCGAAATGGTAGATAAGTGGCGAGACTCTTGCTTCTTGATCTTGTCCTGAAGAAGTTCGGCCTCGATCTTGAGATCACCCAACTCCTCGCGCAGACGCTGCGATTCAATGCGTAGCTGTTCACGTTCCTGCTCGCCCATCTTGATTTCCTCGTCCATCAAAACAGCCCTCTCGATTGCCTGGTTGTACTTGGATTCCATATCCTCCAACGATGAGGTGGTGTTGCGCGCCTGTCGCTCAAAATCATCGTTGGCAACCTCGATATCCCTAAGCTTCAATTGTAAAGTTCTGCTCGTGTCTCGAAGGGTAGTGATCTCTTTCTCGAGCGCATTCTGGGATGCGCTAGCTTCGGTCTTTGATTCCCTGTATTTCCTCTGTGCGACGAAAACGAAGCGGTTGAGTCAGCCCAAATGTCCGCCCAAACAGACTTGTCTGTGGCTGTGCCTGTGGAGAATGAGTGAGTCGACATACCTTCCACTCTTCCACTTCGTAACCGAGAGTTTCGGCCTTTTCCTGGTGCAGACGCTCCTGCTTCTCTGCTCGCTCGATATCCTTCTCCAACTCCTGCTCCAGCTCCCTGCTGGAATCCCTGAACTCGACAAGTTCGGCCTCTAGTTGTTCATATTGCGACTTGTACCAGTGAAGGGTGTCCTCAGCGCTGGCCCCGTGGCCTGGCGGAGAGGAGGGGGGCTCTGAAGCCATATTGGGCGGTTTAATTGGGTTGTTGTTGTTTTATTGTTGTTTATAGTCTCTCTCGCATTTATTCGGCCGTAAAGGGGGGTGATAATTGGCGATGATGGAATGTCGGGAGACAGGATGAAAGATGGCGCAGTGGAAAATACGTGTGCAAGAAAGATAAAAATCGTCGATAATGTCGTCGAGTGACTTAGAGTGATCACTGCGCAACTATGGACACGGTCAGTCGCGCTGTTCGTGAGCAAAGTGGCTGGAGAAGTCGCTCACCGATCCCAGAGGCCCCAACGTTGATCCGAAGGGAAATAGACTAGAGGACTCCTTTGATATGGAATGGCCTTAAGTCGCAACTACACTTACCAAAAGGTCTTACCTGTAGTGCAGAATTGTTGCTATATGCTGTTAATGTTAGTATTCGCGGCCGCTCTCGAGCGGATGTTCCATGGGAGGGAAACGTCGCGCGATGGTCGAGATGCGAGGTTGTTGAATGTTGAATGTTTGGCCTGTGACCCTCGCTGTTGATGCGACACATGGTCCCCCCATTCTCCTTGTGCCAGCATCATGCACTATACCTGTATAGGAATGGTCGCTGGCAGCCATGGGCAACAAGAGCGTTTTCGTTCCTTCAACAACCCCACTATTGGACAGCAATAACATGTCTCAGATACACGTGACTCATATGACTCTTCGTTTGTGCCTGAATTGTGGTCATGGCCTTACGCATCATCCCTTCTATGCGTTGGCAATGGATCTTTTTTTTCTTTAGGCATGTCCATGTCTAGTTGCTTTTCTAGATCATGTCGGGGTGCATTGGTATCGGGATCGTGCACTGTTATTCTGTGACTCTGCCAGGGGTCCGCCACTTGTCTTAGACCGACCCGGGTTTCAAAATTGTCTATGAATAGATGCCGGTGCTGGATCAATATGATGCACACATATGTGGTGTTCTTATCTGACAGCGACCAAGTGACACAAACACAGAACTGTCAGTGATGTACAAAAATAAAAGAGATATTTTTAATTAAGGTAGCAACGCAGAAGCATCACCTGCATGCACTCATTGTTGTCTTTAAAACACTAATGAATATCCACCTTCGTGCAGGGTAAGATGTTCGTGGCCTCATTCCGCAAAAGCACTGACATCACTGCACGCTTGTTATGCACTCTAATTGAAATGATGAGTGGTTCAAATGGACAACAAACGCTAAGTATCAAAAAAGCCTCTAAGATCTATCATATGCCGCCTCTTGTCCTCTCATAGTCTTGCCCCTCCAGCTCTCCATGCCCCTCTAACCCTTCCCGCTCCCGCAGCAACAGCACCAAAATTATGCAGCCTCTCCCCAATCAGGTAAGCCTCATCGCGAATGCGCGCTGACCAGCCGTTGAACACCTTCACCAACCCAATTGTATTCTTGGTCAGCAGAGCCATCAGTGCAACAGCTGGGTATGACTGTCGATATAAGATGGCTAGTCGTGCAGCTTCTGCCAATTCATTCTCTCCCGATCCAATGCCTGAAATAATGTTGTACTTGATAAGACCGCCAGTGATTGCTGGAGGTCCAAAGATGGCAGCTCCTGCAATTGCCAGACCGGGGAGGACGAAAGCTCGGCTGAAGACGCCAATATCGGGCTGCACCCATCCACCTCGCAATACTGTCTGGACAGCAATGGCAAGGCGGGTGTCAGGAAACATTGATGTGATCATCCTAGCACTGAGTTTCAAGTAAAGCAGGCCAAGTGTCCAGGCCTGGATAACACGCACCGTGTGGCGACTCGCCTCGGGCCCTCCCTCTCTTGATGCTTGGACCGACGCTGCTGTAGGAGGATACATGTAGGTGTGAAGGGGAATTGTAAGATATAGCTCCACGAGTCCAGAAGCCAGCAACGGGAAAACAACAAGGAGGAAAAAGTATGTATAGACCAACTTGAGTCCTTGCAAGACAACCGCAGCGGTTCGGCGCTCAAGATCTCCAGCAGTCAACGACGCTCGGACAGCAGAGAACCCATCCTGGATCTTTGCCCATACACTGCGGACGTGGAAGACGAGATAAGCTGTAGAACCCAGCAAGTAAACACCGATGCTGAATGCATAGATGTCATTCGTACGGATATGTTGCGGAATCAGCATCTTGAACATCCGTCGACCAAAGACAAGCGGGATGATGGTGAAACCAACTCCAGTGACTGCTGCAAAGACCCAGATAAACAGAATAAAGAGGAAGATTCTGGCGCGGAAGTGAGGCGGGATATAGACCATTTGGTACTGGGTGCTGGCGTATAGATCGGTATCGTCCTGCCCGTCATTTCTTCGTCCATTTTCGTCCACCTCGAGAAACACCCGTCTGCCCTTGGGGATTTTGACACGGTCCGATGCAGGTGCGCGAACAAAATGCCCACTCTCAACAAGCTGGTTCGCATCCTTGAGGTGGTTTTTGTGACGGGTAAGAGAGCGGATCTCGCTGTTGCTGAGAGGCGTTCTTGGTTTGGAATTACCACCGTCAAAGAAATCAACCCACGTCTTAGGGACAACATGGTACCTAGTGTTGAGTTCCAAAAATAAGGTCTTGTACCAGGGAAGTCGCTGGTACCTGCGAGCATTGCCCAATTGTAGGCTTCCCTCCTCGTCAATCTTTCGTTCGCCAAAGAGGAAGTAAGTGAGTCGCAAGCTTCGGGCACAGGTTCTGAACCACCAAGTATACATGGCATGGAGTCCATCCCCAGGTTTGAAAAAGTTCACAGCAAGCGGCATGAGGAAGTTGTAGAACAATAGGTCTACAGGGAACTCAAGCACTGGCTCATTGGAAGAGTAGTGGACTGGGAGAACCCCAGGGACCGCATATGAAAGACCCCATACCACGCCGCCCAGACAAACGATGACTAAGGCACCATACACAAAAGCCGAGAAGAGAATCTTTCTCAGCTGTGTTGTCAGGTTTCTCTCCAAGACATCCCGGACAGGATGAAACTCGGGGTCATCCGGATCGCGAATGAAGTCTAAAATGATATTAGTAACAAGATCTTCATAGAGAAATCAGCGAAACTTACAGAGAACGCCTTGGCGCATTATCTTTCGGCACATTGACACAAAGAGGGCGAAATGGAACATGTATCCAGTACCAACAAACCAGTGAACGAAGACTGAAGTCATGGGATAGTTATAGGTAAAGAGGAGACGAGACTTGAAAGTTGTGTTCTCAAAAAGGGGAAGGAGGGCACCATCCAGGAGAAGTCCGCAGTAAAGCGGGAACACAAGCATCTCGATACTGATGATCATGATGACCTTCATAATGCCGCTCGCTTGATGCAAAGTATCGATGATACCAGCTTCCCAAGCTTGTAAAATGTGACCTCGAGAGAATGGGCTTCCACGTTTCAAATACAGTGCACCGAAGAAGAACAGTGTTGTATAGCCAGCTGTGATGGCCCAGAAGCGATCTAAACCAGACCAATGTGCCAGCTCAGGGTTGACAGAGAGCGGTCCATCAGGCTCGCCAAGGTTGATAACCCATGAATTGGGCTTCAAAAGTGCTGACGAAATAGAGACAATCTTGGGCCACGCTACAGTACCGGTGAAGGTGATAGCTTCCACAGGGATGCCACTGGTCAAGAAGCTTCCACTAAGAATAAAGCCCAAGACATTGCTGATGGTCGTGAAGACTGTTCCAATATTGCTTTTGACAGCGAGAAGTGCACCATGGCTGATAGCGGAGAAATTCTGCATCTCCGCTGCCGACATGGGAAGATCCATGAAAGTATAATCCACAACTCGAGAGCCAGCACTGGTCCAAAGGGACCACGAAGCCTTTCTCGCGAAAAGGACATGAGCACCAATGACGCCTCCAATCAGGCCAGTGAACATATCGATTATGTTGATGATAACCCATAGGCCAAATCCTGCGGCCATGACCGCCGCATCCTGCAGCAGTTTCGACAACTCAAAGATCAAGCGAACAAGACGCATTGGGTTCGCAAGAACCCAAACGCTTACACGCCCAAAGTTATAAGGGACGAATATGCAAGCAAATATTGTCACAGAGACAAGGACTGCGCAAAAGATGGCGTTTTGAAAGAGTCCTGCGACAGGTCCGCGCATGCCGACCAGCTCCATGACTCCCTCAAAATCTTCCAGATCTTCCATAGCTTCTTGGTCAAGTCCTGCACCAGGAGCATCACCCAAGTCCTCAGGTTCCTCGGGGTCGTTGGCTACACCCGCATCTGGAGGTGGGGCTCCATCATGAATCTCATCAAGCTCAGTTTCCCAACCGTCAGTGTCCTCTGGAATTGCTGCTAGGTCGCCCAGGTCGTCTGCAGCGTTTGCATCTTGTTCATTCCGTTGCTGATCATCTAGGTCACCCCACATAAAGTCTGTTACCCTGTCGACCAGGCCAGCAGGTCGAGCATTATCTGGACCTGCAGCAGCAATACCCTGCTCTAGCGTTCGCGGTTCCGGAGCTGTTCCAAAAGTTCCAGCACGTCCAACCTGGGGAGCGAGCTCGTGGAGTTCATTTTCTATCAAGTCAAGCGAGTCACGTCGACTGGACGATCTGGGATCAACCGCTAAATCCTGGGGGAAATCCTCGCCGTCGTCGGACATAAACATAGACTGTCTAGAAGCGATATGGGGCTCGTTCGATTGCTCTGCATCCTGAGCATCCAATCCCGCAAATGACCAGCTATTATTGGCTAGAGGGTTGACAGAATCATGCGGCTGAGGACCATCCGAAACAGCGCGAGGCCGAGATGTGTTTGGAGAGAAACCCGACCTCCACGAGCCTGCATCAAAATCTTGATCAGGAAGTGGCGGTACAATCTCTCGCTCCTTTCCTTTGCTGGAAGAAGGTTCACCAGGCATATCCATTGGTGTAGGGAAGCCATCGGAACCAGGCGTGTAGGCCTTTCTAGATGAACTTGCAGCAGTAGAGCCAGAACTTTCTGTGCGCTCTCGACGAATAGATGGATCTTGTACACTAACGCCTGGTGTATCATCGCCATCGTGAAGAGCCCGGCGAGTGACATCTACCCAGTAGGATAATTTCCTTTCAAGTCCCTCTTCGTGAATAATCTCCAATATCCTCTCCGCATCGCCGTCAGCCTGGCGGTAGATACGCAGGTAATCGTAGACGCTGGCACGTTCTTCAGCAGGATTGATGTCTGCAGGCAGATCGTGTTCAGCAGGGCCTGCCTCAGCCGACCCACTGTCTATAAGACCCGGCGGAGCAAGGAGCTCAGAGTTCGTTCGCCTGCGAAGAGGTGTATCGGCTTGGGCCTGCATAGCAAAATCTACATCGCTGGCTCTCGCAAGAGGTTCACCAGTATCGAGAGTCTCGTCGTCAGATTCATCTGGGCCCTCCAAGTCGTCCACATCCTCAGGCCGCACAAGCATTGGTTCCTGTTGCGCCATGGGGTTTTCGGGGGCTGCAAAGGCTGCGCGCATATTCATTTCGGGCTGTTGTTGAACAACATAGTCCCTGACAAGTATGACTAGAATAAAGCAAACAATGACCAAGACAGTGATAATCTGGCCCTCAAGAACTGATGTTATTGTTCGGTTAATAGTGGGGTTACGAGTGAGGTTGTTCAAAAAGGCCACTTCCCCAAGCAGAGTTGGTGGGATGGATCCAGGTCCAGACGAAGTCGTGTTGCCAGTCTCAGGGGTTGCGTCAGATTTGCCAGAAAGTCCCCAAGGGCCCATGAACATGCGCACAAAGAAGTCCGAGATATTCTGCTCCGATAGGCCTTCGAGCAACGCCTTAGCAGCCGAAGCAGGAGTGGTTGTACGCACAAATAGGGGACTTGCAGGACATGTGTCGATATCAAAAGCTGATGCAGACATCTGATATGTCGAGTCCGCTGCTGTTTCGTTGGCGTGAGATGCCGTAGGGGAGTTGCCGAAACCCTCGTCACTAATCCAGAACATGAAGGACCACACTGATCTCATAAAATAGGGCAGCCAGAAGAGCCAAACGCTAACAGCCATGGCTGCACGAAGCCAGACTAAGACATTCTGCAGGAAATACCGGGCCATATGTCCAATGAAGATATGTACTGGCAAAGACTGAGGCATGTCGGGGGCGTATAACTTGGTGAACCGGAAGGATGTCTTGCAGAGCTCGCAGTACTTCTTTTGCGAATGGGAAAGCCATTCCATCAAACAATCTTGGTGTACATATTTAATACTACCACTGCACTTGCACGGGTAGAACAATGGCTCCTCGGGTGTTCCTTCACCTCGACATATTCGACAAATGCTAGGGGTAGCATCTTGAGGTTGGAAAGCATCGTCGGATCGAGTCGAGGTTCGGTGAAGGCCTTTAGCCTTGGCAATCAAAGTCGGATCTTCCATGGCGATAATATTATTTCGGCAACGGCGATTCGGATGAAATCGATCGCGCCCACAAGGGGCTTATTATGAGGGCGTTGCGGACAAGAGCATGCGCCGGTCACTGAGTAGTATCCGAGGGGTCTGGATAGAGACAAAAGACCGAGTTGAATACGGAGAACGTGCCGAGGAGCGATACAGAGTACGAGTCGGTTTGGATGCGGAATTAAAAAGAAGGGTTCGGTCTAATAGTGTAGAGTGTTTATGCTTTCCGCTCCGGGTGGTAAACACTATTACACGTCGTCGCAAGAGTAAGGTTGAGGCCTCAAATTCAATCAAGTCAAGCCAAAGTGTTGAGAGACGTGGTTGTTAACAATTGCCCTGTCCGTGCTGTCGAAGGAGCCAGCGACCGCCACCCCCCACACTTAACCTAAACCCAACAGGAAAAGGTGCCTGGTTGTCCGTTTCGTCCTGGCGGGTCGGGGCACAAATATTCCGGGCAAAGACTGGAAGAGCAAAAACTCACGTGTCACGGCGATAGATGCGGAGGGAAACCTGCCGAAATGCTACAATGTCTCCCTTCATTTATGCTAATACAAGGAACAAATGATAGAGTGCTAAGATCTTTTCCTAGGCAACATGAGATCCATACCGGGGTTTGGTTCTGATGATTCTTTGGTCTTGTGTCTTACATGGTGTTGTGTAAATTGTAATAAATATTCTTTGTTTTAAATAATACCATGTAAAACCTTTATTTCAGATAATACTATGTAATACTATCCAAAGACCTACCCAAAAGTCTTCGCATAATTATATATCCTATCCGTATGTAAATAAATTAACACATAGTTATAACTCCCGGGTGAGTCGCTGTCACATGGGAAACGAATATCGGCTACAAAACCTGCAAGCCTGGCTCGGAGCAGTGCGTATGTGCACTGTGAGCTCTGATGCGAAGAGGGTTGGGAGCTGTCAATTGTCAAAGCTTCAAGGACGATCCTTCTCATGAAGTTAGCGTACGATGTGATTGTTCTTGGCAAAGTTTATCCATCGATGATAACTGTTCCCCAGACTCAGACTCCAAGAAAAAGACGGAATAGAAATATCTCTTAGACCGAGATTGTACTGAGATAATGACTGTTTTATCATGAGCATGATTTTTAGTATCTCTAATCACAGTCAGTGTCGTATTCAGACACATTTGTCGATGATAACAAACATTAGCATCAATCATGGTGGAACAATTCCGAAATCTTTGTTATACCCGAGCCATTGTTGACACCTTTTCAGCCTCCCTGACGTATTATGTTTGACTTTCTGATCATATTTATCTACTGTCCGTGTCCAGAATGAGCCAATCATTCCGCGCACTGATGTCTCTGACATCAAAGGGCACCCGGGGTAAAGCAAGCTTATGCGGTTCGCAATGACGTCGTAACCATGCAACTGTTTCGAAGCTGCAGGAGAGGAAGCGAACTGCTGGGCGCAGCTTATCTTTTTCGATGACCGTGAACCGCTAAAACCTGGTGGGTGATCAGAATACAGTATGGCGTATGGATGGATGACACCACTGTACAGATGGATTGGCTGTGATGTGATGTGCGAAGCTGCTAGGGTGCTAACGGTAGGTATTAGAGACTGCACCGTACGTACGTACAGTTCAAGATTCCAGATCAAGGCAAGGCAGCTGAAACGACGTCAACCAGTGACTTCAATTCTCCAATTCTTTATTTCCTACCTTATTCCTATTTTCTCCTCCTGAATACAACACCATCAAAAGCCAAGAGTTTGACAGATTCGCTTTGTCTGCAGTGCTTTAGGTTAACTTTGTTTCGTCGTCTCGCTTCTGTCTCGAGTCGTGTTGCAGAAGTCCTCCTTTTTAACCATTCGCTTGCTTCACTGTAGTACATACTACTTTACAGCACGTAACCCCTGCAACTTGTACTGTACCGCACCAGGTAAGCCAGCTTCATTCATCCCAAGCTGCAGCTTCCAAATCCTCCCCAGGTCGAAATTTCTCCTCAACCCTAACCTTTGGCTGACCTGATTTTGCTCAAGGTTATTTGTTCACCACAGCGAACTCATCTGTTCCACGGTGATTCTTACCGCGTAGCTCGTTGCTGGACTCTTGCTACCGCTCGCTTGCCTATCCTGGCTCTCGTTCCTCGCTATCTTCCATCATCGATTACCTGACCGCAGCGCGCGTTTAGTTCGTCATCATGGCCGAGTCCGCCGGCTCAATCATGAACGGCAATGGCCACATGAACGGCAAGACCAATGGAAAGACTGTCGCTGGCCGCAGAAGACCAATCCAGCAGAGAAGAAGCATTTTGGCATGGACTTTCAATGTCGTAGCTAGGTATGTCCGTCGTGCGCAGTGATACGCACCATCTTGCCACTGGCCTGATGCTTTTCTTATCTTCCACCCTGGCATTAGCGCATCGAAACGATGCCATCTTCCAAGTCCACCTAAGCTGACCATCTCTGTTAGACTCGCGACATGGGCCGCCATTCTCACTGTCCTCTTCCGATGCCCCTCATCTATAGAGGAGTGTGACGAAACCTCTCCCTCAATCTGCAAACCCTACTTCCAGATCAAGAACAGTGTGCAACCTCATGTCCAACCCTATTACGACAATTACGCAGCGCCATACGTCGAGATCGCCCGCCCCTACTACAACACCGTTGATAGCAAGGTCTGGCAGCCTACCCGTGCGTATGCCGTTCAATACGGAGCTCCTTGGGCTGAAAAGGCGCGAGCGCACACTCTGGCTCAGTGGGAGAAGAACGGACAGCCCCAGCTCGCCAAATACCAGACTCTTGCGCATGCGCATTATGACAAGTCTGTTGGCCCTTATGTGAACCAAGCCGGCCAAAAGCTCGGCCCCTACTACGAGATTGCTCGCACCAATGGCCTGCAGGTATACTACGAATATCTGCAGCCTGGTTATGAGTTTGTTCAGCCCTACGCTGCCAAAGGCTACGGTGCCGCTTCCGACTTCACCACTACCACTGCGCTTCCTACTGCTTACTGGACCTGGAACAAGACCTATTCCTTCCTCGATGGCAATGTTTGGCCTCACATTCGTGCTGTATACGTTCAGAACGTGGAGCCTCAGCTTGTTCGCATTGGCGAACGCTTGGGACGTTACAAGACCAAGGCCAAGCCTGTCCAAGACAATTATTCCTCAACGTAAGATACATCCTTTAGCTCCACAACGTCGATACTATTCCTAACCGTTTGTAGCTACGTGACTGGAACAACCGCTTCATCCTTCCAGAAGCCTCCCCAGAGCACCACATCTGTTGTCTCCTCCTCTCAAGCTCCCGTTGCCACTGAGAGCCCTGAGCCCGTTGTCGAGCCTGCTTCGCAAGATTACATCAACCCTGTGCAGGCACCTCCTGCATCCGAAAATGAGAGTGAACAGCGACGCAAGGCTCGAGAGATGGTAGCTCACGACCTGGAGTCTTGGCAAACCAAGTTTGCCACTCAAGCCGATGAGGGTGCCACTGATCTTGAGGAGCGTGTTGGCGAGATTGCTAAGCGCATGATCGAGGAAAACGTTAACACCAATGGCAAGAAGCTCTATGACGACCTTGAAGCTACGATTGATCAGGAACTCAAGAGTCTCCGAACCGAAATCTCATCTCTCGCTGGATCCAATGGAGACAGTGCTGACGTGAACGAAAAGGTCGTTTCCGCGGTGCGATCATCTGGTATGGCCATCAAGCAAAAGGCTCAGGCCATCCGCCAATGGCGTCAATCCTATGACAAAGACCTCCAGGAGACTGTGGTCACTGTTGCCGATGTTCATTTCCAAGTACTAGATGAGACTAGAAACCTCGCCCTGCAACAGATTGGTATGAGGTGGGCCTGGACTGATTCTATCACTTACAAGGACTGGGCCAAGTACCACGAGCTCAAGGCTACGCTCAATGAGTGGACTGAGCAGCTCAAGCAATTGATTGTCACACACCCAGCTCTGCTTGAGGCTCAGGATGCCGCCGCACGAGTTGAAGATGAGGGCATGGAGGTTGCCTCTAAGGCTGCCAAAGAGCTGGCTCGACTTAAGGAAGTTGCTCGCTGGAAGGTGTCAGCGGGAGACTCAACCGACAACTTTGACAGCGACGCCATGAAGCTCGCCGCCGAGCAAGCTCTTGCGGCAAAAGAAGCTGACGAACAGACCCCGGCTGAAGACGACAATGCGACCTCCAGCCTCTCGGAGGCCGTCGAGGAGGCTACATCGCAGGCGTTCGAGGTTAAGCAAGACTTGGAAGACTACGTCGCATCGGTTGCCGAGCCTGTTCAGGAGAAGGCTTCTGAAATCGTCGACTCCGCTAGCGAAAGCATCTCTAGTGCCTCTTCCGTTGTTGATGAGCCTAATGTTATTGAGAAGGCTACCTCAGCTATATCCAGCGGTGCCTCATCTGTCGCCAGTGACGCCTCCAGCGTCGTTTTCAAGGGAGAGAAGAGTGCCAGCAGTGTTGCAGACGAAGCCTCAGAGACTGTTCAGTCCCTGTCCTCGACTGCCTCCGAGTCTGCCACCAACGTTTTCGAACAAGTATCAAGCGAACTCTCAGAAGTGATCGAATCAGCCACCAATGTTCCAGAGTCTGATGACAGCAGTATGTCGACCCCCCTTGCCTCGGAAGCATCTGAAGTGCTTATCGGTGACACCTATTCGATAGTCAGCAACGGTAGTGAAGAGCCCCTTGCGGTTGGTGAAAAGGAGCCACTCGTCGAAATCGAGGAGGACCATGTCATGCATCGCGACGAGACCCCCCTATCTGACCAACATGAACGTATCAAGCCTGTCATGTTTGGCGCTGCAGCTCAAGAGGTCCCTCACCGACAGATTGTTCTCGATGATTACGTAGATACAGATGCTCTTGCCGGCGCCACCGATGCCGCGCAATCAGTTTACAACAACGCTGTGTCCCGTGCTTCTGAGCAATACTCAAGTGCTCTCTCGGTCGTCTCAGCTCAGATTTACGGTACCCCTAAGCCAGTCCACGAGCAGCTTTTGTCCTCGGTCTCTTCTTCCTATGACCAGGCAGTTTCTGCTGCTGGTAACCAATTCGACAAGGCCAAGCAAGCTGCCACCACAGCTGCTTCACAGCTCCCTGCAACGACTACCGTCCCCAACTGGCTCGATTGGGAGAGGATCGAATCCATTGCATCCCAAAGACTCAACGAAGGTCGACTGTGGGCTGAAATTCAATACCAGAGTGCTCTCATCGCTGCTGGACTCGCCACAGCTACTCCCTCTTCGGTACCCGAGAAGTACCTCGAACAGGCTAAGCTTAACTATTATGCTGGCCTTGGTCTTGCCCAAGAACGATACTCTAGCTTCATGGCTGGAGTAACATCTGGTCTCTCATCCTTGACAGCCACCCCTACTCCCACTGACCTTGCCGGATCTGCCTCCTCTGCTGCTTCTGTGGCTCGCGAGTCAGCTGCTTCCGCTGCCCAAGCTGCTCGAGATTCGGCTGCTTCTGCCGCCCAGGCTGCTGGTGATGCCGCTGGATCTGCATACTCAGCTGCCGGTGATACTGTCAAGGCAGCCGGCGACGCGGCTGGATCTGCTTACTCGGCTGCTGGTGACACTGTCAAGTCAGCTGCTCAGGCTGTTGACGAGTCGATCTCTTCGGTTGTTGAGGCGGCCAGTGAGCAAATCTCAAGCGCTGGTCTGGCTATTGGTGATTCTTGGAACAACATTATTGAGCAGATCAGCGGCCAAGTCTATGGCGAGCCCACCCAGATTGCCTGGTACGAGCACGTATGGGGCGATGCCAGCTCATACGCATCCAAGGCTACCGATGCTGCTGCCGACAAGGCATCCCTCGCCTCCGAAGCAGCAGCAGCGTCCGCTGTTACCGCCTCAGCTGAGGCACTCAAGCAGTATGAGTCTGTGAGCGAGCTTGTAAACGAGCTCATCAGTGGCAAGGAGCCTTCTTTCACCGAGAGCGTCCTGGCCCGATTCCAGAAGGCTTATGCCACCGCTGCTGCCAACGCTGAAAGCCTCAGAAGCCAAGCCAATGAGGCTGCCTCGTCTGTGGGTGAAAAGGTTGGCAGCGCAGCCAGCGAGGCCACCGAAGCTGTCAAGGAAACCTTCCAACGTGGGAAGGACGAGCTGTAAGCGCAATGGCCGGACCAGGAAGAATATTCTTTGGACGATACCCTAGATGAAATGAACGATCGTTTAATGCCATGGATGATGCGGAGGAAAACTACAAGAATGACTCGAAAAGAAGGCGGAAAAGGTGCAGGACACGAACAAGAATAAGGATAGGACGTTGGTGCGTTTGATGGGATTTGGATCTCATATGAGTTCAACGATGACCGGCTGTTTATGTATTTTTATGATTGCTAGCACTAATTGAAATGCATCCAATACGTTGTCGAAGTTGTTTTGTGATCTGGGTTCATTTGCTTGGTATTTCTTGACAGGCAAGAAGGCGTAGAACCATTGTCTTCTTATACCTGGACCGCAGCAATTAAGACACGATGCGTTTTTGTCAGCATTACCACTGCCAGCCACATTATTCATGTTACCTTAGTATTCATCGTTGAGAGCAACCTCGGACCTCTTCAGTTCTCCTTGTACATAGAATTAGGTAAATTAAGACCTAGTTTCAAAAACCCCTAACCTTTACGATCGTCACATACGCATAGAATCATGCATCGAAGATTGAAAGATGACCTTGGCGTTTATTCATATCCCTATAAACCGAAGAGCAAGACCGCATGTTGGAGACCAAGAGTGTTTATCAACCGAGTATACCACCCGCTGGAAAAGCAAGATACCATCCCACGCCATATTTCCCATATATCAAACCCAAACCCACTGTCCCGTCGTGCTTATGATGCCTCCCCATTAGGCATCCATTGCAATGTTCGTTTAACCCGCTTGTTTCAAAACCATTCTACGTCGCCGACGAAGTACTCGTCAATATCCATGCTTGCTTGACCAAAAGGCGCCATGTCCACTTCCAGGGCTGCGACTTGTGCCCATTCCACGTTGTCCTCTGCTGCGGCGATGGAGAGTTCGGTGGCTGTCTCGCCGAGGACTTGGGTTATGTAGGATATGTGATCGTCGTTTTTGTCTTGGAGGAAGAAGGCTTGTTCGTAATCGCTGAGTTTGTCTTCGCCCATGAGCGTGTCTTCGGAGTCGAGGAGGGTTTCGGTATCGGAGAATAGCTCTTCTTCGCCCATGATGAGCTCGTCGTAGTTGAGAGGTGTGGATCCATCGAGGAGCATTTCTTTGGTGAAAAGTGCAGTATCCTCGTTCTTGTCTTTGGCTTGGAGAGTGGTGATGGAGAGCTTGGCCTCCTCCATGCACGGTAGTTGCCTCATAACCGAACTCTCAAACTCTTCGTCAGAGATCTGTGGCTCATGAGGCATATAGCATGGCTCAGGGAGATTATCGTTAGGCCATGTCTTCCGGTTAATCAACTCATCAGGGACGTCGTGCGGGATCCAACATTCTCTATTGGAAAGGTGCGCAAGTCGACATCTCTCGATAGCCCAAACTCCCGGGTCCAGATCGACGGGGTGACCGCAGCCAGGATGGACGTATCGAACAGGCTTGCACATTGTGGTCTGAATAAACAATATCAGCCTTGAGAATGTCCTGCGAAAATAATAACTTACCGCACCGTCAACCTCAACACAATACCAAGAATGTTGGTGAGAAGGAAAGCTCCAGTGCGTCTCCCGCGATCTAAATATCTTCCCCCTTTGTGGGAAAGTCACAGCCGTTTGTGGGACGCTCTGTTGTAGTCAAAGGCGCGGCTTGTTTGCCGTTTACACAGCATCACTTATTGACACCGGCGGGAACGGTCAAAGAGATAGAATGATCCAAGACGGGAATCGAACGGCCACGCACATCAGAAGATACCACATCGATGGGCTGTTAGCTACAAACAGTTGTTAAGGAGCTCAATGGGTAGAAATTGGTTGCTAGACTTTATGTTATCAGTGACCAATGTATCGCATGATTTGCTGTTTGATGGGATACACCAGTGCCTGAACATTTCTGACCATATCTCTTCTACTGCTATATCTATCCAGCAGGAATAAGTGACGACATTATCAAGATATCGTGTTGCTTTCTGGCTCCAGAGAGCCATTGCCTATTAGAGACCGCTTTATCAAAAGGATGTGAAGCACTGCCAAGATACCGAGAATAGCGTAAGAGGACAACGCAGGATGAAGGGAGCCTTGTCCATCACTGAATAAACTCAAAAACAGAATCGGCAGAAAGTCTCTCTCATCTTATATAGCTTAGATCCCCTCAATCAATCTCCAACTTTACAAGGCCTTTCTCATCTAGTTACAAATTCCACAAAGCACGAGGGTATATACAGTATCACTTTATGAACATAGACGATTCATTGGGAAATATCTTTCGCTCTATTCTAATCTTACGTATAAGCCTAGGTTGAATTACTTACACGACATCCCCTGGGACATATTTTCGAGACCATCGTTATATCTTGTGAAGGAAAACGCCATTGTAAATGCCACCAGTTACAACTCCATACCCATAACTCCTAGACATTTTGAGCCCCATTTCGGTACCAATTCGCCCGAAACCTTGTTTGTTCCCATCCAAGACCGAAAGCCCTTGAATGCAGTCGAGTCCAGCATAAGCGACCAATAGTCACAACTTGTGTACTCCTGCTATCTTTTGAAAATGAAAACCAAATATGAACAGAATGAAAAAATAAGGCGAGCTCTGCCACTATACGTGGCGGCTTAATTGTCAACGCTGCGTTGGGATATCATAAATGCTTGAAAAGAAGAACTTTGTACTTAAGAAGGTGTGCCGCGTTCTTCAACACGCTCACCCTCAAAGCTGTACAATCGAACCTCGCCGTCTTCACTACCACTTGCCATGCGGCTGTCACTCAGACCAACACAGGTAACAGGACCAGCATGGCCAGTGAAGCTACGTTCACACTTTCCAGAGCGAGGCTCCCAGATCTTAGTCATGGAGTCATTAGCGCCTGTGACTACACGGAGAGTGTCACCGACAAGACCCCAGATACCCTCAACATGGCCAAACATGCTTCGAATACACTTGCCATTGGTGGTGTCCCAAAGACGGACAGTGTTGTCCAATCCACCAGTGAGCATGTAGCGCGGGGGCAAAGGCCGGTCAGGATCAGATGTAAACCCTGATCCATAGGACGCTCGAACATCGACGGGCTGTTCGGAAGTTGTTGCAGGCGGAGTGTTGCTTCGGCTACTTGACACGGAAACAGCATCCGTGGTGTCCAAATGAGGCATCTCATCAGGCTCGAAATCCGCAGGCATCAAGAGCACCTGCTGAACCTGGCCAACGTGACCAAGGAATGTCTTGATACATTGCTTGGAGTCGATGTCCCAAATCTTGACCGAGAGATCGTCCGATGCTGAAAATACAACACGGGAGGGCGAGTCAATGCGTACGTGGTTAACCCAGTCAGTGTGACCTCGGAGACAAAATGTCTGCTTAGTGTTGAAGCTGAACACCTTGATGGTCTTATCAATGGAGCCAGAAGCCAAGGTGCAGCCATCGTAGTGGACTGACAGAACACCCTCAGTGTGGCATTGGAGCGTACTTAGGCACTCTCCCGTTTGCCAATTCCATATCTTGATAGTCTTGTCAAAGCTGCCACTGATCAACTTGGAATCGTCGAATTGGAGGGTGCGAACTGCCGATGTGTGGCCTCGCAATGTGCGTATCACTTCTCCGGTTTCAATATTCCAGATTTTGATGGTAGTATCGTATGATCCAGTGGCAAGGATGTTATCGTCAAACTGGAGACATGTGACACCATTCTCGTGACCTTTAAATGTCTTGATGGAGCAGCGACCAGTCTTCCAGTTATACCCCACCTTGAATCGGTCGCGATAAACGTCTTTCCAAGGTCGAAACTTGCGCTCTTGTTCGAGTTGTTGTCGGGACTTGCTCCCGCTATTTACTCTGGTGCGTTTGGCAATTCGTTCTTCATGTTCTTGTTCGTTATCGGCTTGGCGTTTTCTTGATTCGCTCGTTTGTGTCTCAGCCTCGTCGTCGATCTCAACCACATCGGCGGCACGCGGTTGTCGGTGAACTTGTTGATGGCGGCTCCACGCCATGAGTTTTTTTCTTTCGAGCAGAGGGAGTCCCCAGCCGCACTTTGTGCATTTGCGATCAATATGTTGTTCACACATGCGATGCCACACCACATCGTCATCGGCGAGGTTTCTCCATCGCCTGCTGACCTGGGCGGCTTTACAGAGAGAGACTGTATCGAGGTAGGATAGGATCTTATAGGATAGTTCGGTGGGAAGGGCAGCAAGGAAATCGATCTTGAGCTGTTCTTGGACCTCGCGCGACACGGTGGATAGTTGAGGGAAGCAACATTGAGTGATGATACCCTGCAGCATCAGCTCGCGATGCTTTGATGGAGCAGCGGAGAAGAGAGACCAGACATGGGTGATGGCCTCTTGGTCGGCGGATGAAAGACTGTTGAGTTCCTAAGACTGAAGTCAGCATGAATTTATTCCAACATTCGCAAGAGGTGGTCAAGCTGTCCATGATGGGGAGGGATAAGAAAGACGAGGACTCACACTCTGGATGAAGCCCATTTTGGATTCGTCAGCAGCGCGACGACATTTCGAATCAGGTCTGTGTCGGTAACAGAACTTGCTGTTGGGGTCCCTCTTTCGAATAGCAGTAGTATCATTGGAATTTGGAGACAAAGACATCGCTGCCTTGGCCTTGCCAAAAGGTGCATAGAGGCCAGGAATATGTTCCTTGAGGAAGGGGCTGACGGTCTTGCCGACCAGTTCAGAAGGCATCTTGACGAGACGTGGATTTATTTCTTGATCGGATCGGTGGCGGTCGCAATTGTTTTTGGAGGGTTGGTTTTGTGAGTTGTCGTCGAGTTGTTCGGAGTCAAAGCCGAAGTCGGTGACTTTCAGAGAGCCACCATTGGTAGCAGTAGCAAGAGGCGATGGTGTTGAGGTGGATTCTGTGGACAGCACAGGATCATTGCGGTGTATAGAATCTGCTGTTGAGACAAGAGCAGGGCGAGATGCAGAAGAAGAAGTAGACATGGAGGATTGAGATAGAGTTGAGTGTCCGGGGTTTGCGACAGAATCGGAGGAGGGCCGATGGCCGTTGACGAGCGAGGGGCTTTCCATGGCGCAGAGGTATGTACTGTACTGGAAATCAAAGCAAGACGCTGGGGGGTGGGAGATTGGAGTCGCGCGATGAAATGGCTAGATATCGTAACTCCCGGGCTGCGTCTGGGGAAGAATGGCTGTCAACTCCTGGGATGGATCTGAGGCAAAGTGACTGGCGGATGGCGTGCTGGGCTGGGCCTTGAAGCGCTATGTATGTATGTACCAGCACAAGCTGGTGGCCCACCTTGAAAGACTCAGGACCCTAGTCAGCGACTGTGCGACAACGATTCTTGGCTTCAGAAGACGCTAATTGGATTGTGGAAGGAGGTGAGCCAGGTCGTGATTTGCTGTTTTGTCTCCGAGGGTTGTCTAGAGGATTCGGCTTGGCTGATTGTATCGCAACGAGTGTCGACGCCAAAGTTTTTGTGGTGTGAAAGATGTAACTTGTAAGTGGGAATGGAAGTGACGTTTGGTGGAGGCAAAGCATTCAGGAAGAAAGGGTTGCTTCGGGTCGTCGGGGATGGGCCCCTCTTGTTTCCGTTTGGTGAAATTCCCATTCTGCAAGACCCGAACCAAAATGGCGGGGGAATGACAGGGAAAGATTCAATGCTTCTGCTCCCTCAACACACGCGCTAAAAAGACGGACATTGACTTTGGCTATCTAGTATCTAAGATTGGTTGAGCTTGATCATCAAGTATTAACTGACACGCATTTTGGTGTTATTCCCTATCATGGACGACTGCTTATCTCCCCGAGCTTCCTCTTCAGTGAGTCTTCCGTATCTATTGTGTGACCGTGTCTTCTTTTTGGGCAGGGTATTTCATTAGCGGAGGTGCCTAGGTGGCTCATTCCCGTCAGCTTGTCCGCACTGTTTCGAGCCCTGGAGAGGCGTCTAGCTTGCTGGTTTCTATTCAACCGCCTTATAGGAAGCTCTTTCAAATTTGGAACTCAAATGGCGTTATCAGCGACCGATCAGCCGAAATAAGCTGACGGGGCGTTAAGAGTGGGGCTTTGACACGGCAGTCGGTCAGTGTGCAACCCAAAATCGGACATTGGCGGCTCTGCTGAGATGTACAAATTCGTGATATTCGCCACTTGAGCTTCCATTATCAAGATTGATTCTATGAAGATAATGTAGATATCGATGGTTTTCAACGATAAGCTTTGTCCCAGGCACCTAAAGCGGGCCCTCACAACACCGTTTAGGGGACCTGACGCTGGGCTATTTACGACTTAGCCGCTAGTATGGCATGCACCAAAATGGGGAGTCTAGGACCCTTCAACGGCACAGAGCAAACGCCTTTAGCGACGATGAGCAGAGCTGTTGTTCTTCTGACTTTTGTGCAATCCACCTCCCCATACCAACCTACAGCGTAGTTTTTCTGTTGCTCGGTAGATAAAAAGAAAATGGAGCCTCGACTGCCGCGGTATCCTCGTCCTTGTTACATAACAAAGACTCCATCGTCAAAAATTCTCACTTCAGGTCTCCTCTTTTTTACGTCTTGTTTTCTCTTAGACTTCCAGGCTTGTCTAGCTTCTTCCCTTCATGCCTGTAGCTGATCTCTCTGATTTTCTCTCGACAGATATATCCAGAAAATTGCGCCACAAGCAGCCACCCTGCCATATACATCATTTAACCAGCGAATTCTGTTGTTGTCACGATTGGGTACAACTTGAAACAATGACCCAAAAAATGGTCTCTTGTTCTAGAACTTGCCACTCGGAATGATGTGATTTCTCCATGGTCATTGGCACCTTCTCGGCCGATATCTGGATATCTTTGTCATCCAGCTCTGTCGCCATTCCGATATCCGAGTCGAGTCATCCTGACATACCATGACAGCTTATCAACCTTGAGAAATCATCACCGGATGATTAAAGGAATGGTTTTTTTGGTGACTCAGGATTCCGGTGTTGCCGGGTCTTGTTTTGCTTCGACTTCATGTTGTTTAGCCGAGCAATGCGTGGCAGTCTGAGACCTGATTGCTCACTTAGCTCTTCGAGCACATCATCGCCGCAGGTACAGTTATGGTGCTGAACTATAACCATGACCACGACAAGCCTATCGTTCAGGATGTTGGCTTACGTGGGAATTCTTTTGCACTCTATTTCCATTTGGATGGTCAGATCTCAACTTTTATTCCGGTCTTCGTGGACAGTCGAAGGGGTCGGCAGTCGACGATGCATTTGATATCAAGGATCATCGACATTGGATCCTACTCGCGCAAATCGCAGGGCGCTCAGACCTGATGGTCATCTACAACGACTTTCCATAGATGGGTTGGTCTGCCATCAGGTCGACCTGCCAAATTGCCCTGTAATGCAGTTCCAAAAGTCCTTGCGACATTCTCTGTCGGTGTGGTGAAATCGAAAACAAAGCAAACCTTCTGCTTCTTGGGACTTTCTGATTCGATGTTCGAGTCGCGGTGTAAAAGCAACGGGCAAAGTTATGCAGCTAATGTTCTGTCCCCTCAAACATGAGCTGGTTGAGCATTTGATCCTTTGTATCGAGGTCTCGATGGGCTTAATGTTGAGTTCGGGGCTATCCCGACTCTTGTGTTGTTTTGGTGTTGACCATGAAGGAGCTTGAGCATGGACAGTTGATCTCATAGATTCATCCCTTGAGGCTTGCATGACGTGAGAAACGGCCATTTGATGCATCATCGAAATATGACAGGTACACCGCAATGTGGTTAGAATGTTAGATGTTAGACGTGTCTGACCGCTGTCGCATTTGAGAAGCTGACCTGCATCTTCATTTAATCAGCACACCAACTCAGTGGACGACGACGTGATGCAGACGTGATTATTGCTACATATTCATACTTTGCAGCGTACTATTCAACAACAAGTTCTCGGTGAGATGGCCGAGTTGGTTATGGCGCCAGGTTAAGGTTAACCTTAACACCAATTCCTGGTGGAGCAATCCTCCTGGGTTCAAGTCCCAGTCTCATCAATGATTTCTTTTTGCATTTTTTATCATCTTGATCACAACCTGCCTGATGCTTCATAGTTGATTTTTACTACGCGACTCATACATAGATTGTTTCTGATGTCTTTTCCTTTTCTTCTTCTCTTTATCATGAGGGACTATGGTTAGCTCTATGTTCAAGCACATGGAGACCCTGGTAAAGCAATCACACGCTTGTCTGTGGTCAAATAATTGTCTCCCTTTCTCCCTTTTCGACACTCTCACAACTCTATGACTTCATCCATGATATAATCGTGTCTGTAGCCAATGCAAAATAATTATTGGGTCTTTAATTTGCTTCTTTGCAACTCCCTATTTCATCCTCCGCTAACGATTGTCCGGCCTACAAGAGCACCGACCTCGATTTAAAGACTAGCAGCAAACTCAGCATCATCGATCGTTGATGCAGCTCAAGAGAAATCGGTTATTGTCTCATCAACGACATCCAAGATCGAACTCCACCACTGAGCAAACACCACTTAACGCGTCGCTTCCCGTGCAAGACGCGCATCTTCCACGGTTGTAGGCCGCCACTTGCATCACAATATCCCAGCTAAGCGGTGTCTTATCTTAGATTCAATGCGATTAAGCTCCTGGATCGTAGATCGCCCTTGTTCTATTGAGAATCCAGGGGTACTATGGATCGGGTGCGGAAGTGGTTGCAGTTGAGCTAGCTGTGAGCTGTGCTGTTGGTCTTTGAAAGATGATTCATTGAATCGACAATCGGACAATGTCGTCATGGATAGGTGGAAGCCATGATGGATCAGTTGTTCTCAGTAAGAACAAGTGTTGTTATTGAAGTACAGAGCTGAGGTGTATAAGAAGAGCAGTCTTCTCGGTTGAGGACAGGAGCTCTTTTCATCATCACTCAAGCTCAACTCTCATCTACAACTCACAACTTCAACCTCAATCACCTCTCCAAACAACTCAAACAACAACCAACATGTCTTCCAACGGTGTCCAAGATGCTCCCACTGGTGATTACCAGGAGGATTCTTACGTTTCCCGTCCTGGTCAGAAGGAGCAACCTGTTCCTGTGCAATCCGACTCCGACAGAGTTGATGACCCCATCGACGCTGAGCAGGCCGACACTGACGCCCAGCTTGGTACGTTTATGCCTATTGCTTGAACGTGGAGCGATTACTAACACACTGACAGAGCGTGATGACAAGGATGCTATCGACGAGAGCAACATCATTGAGGAACGCACTCGAGGTGCTACCCAGCCCGGCGGTACTTACACCGAGCCCGGTGACGAGGAGGGTCTTCCTTCTGATACCGGCCGAAGCTCCAACTACTGAGCAAGTTTTGAAGACTGAGAGCGTTTTGTTGATATAAATCCGGCTGTATAATAATAACTGAAATGAAAATCACACAAACCTGTCGGTGCCTACTTTGACTACGCATATCATTTTTGAGCTACTCTGCTACTTTCCTGTGATTCATACTCCAGCAGATATTCTAAACAATAATCGCATTCTACTTCTCATTTGTACGGGCTATTTAACATGTATCTCTCCACACGTAGTACATGGCAGTTAGATAGAATGTTTAGACGTAACGAAATATTTCCCGACACCCTTCTTTACTTCTAAGAGAAATTCACAACGTAGGTACTCATAAGACCATTCTCTCTCAATATTCAGCAATAGTTTTCGAGGTCTTCATCAATCATGTTTTCATCAAGGCAGAGCTTTTGTTATTTCACAAAACTGGGAGACCAAGGGGTGAAAAAACGCTCATCAATTTCCATTGCCACAAACATAGGCCCCGCGAATAATAAACAATTTGGTACAAAGTAGATCTTATAAAATGAGGTAGTGAAAAGAGAAACAAAAATATCGATCATAGCTGCTATTACAAGCAAGTTGTTCCTGAACATGACTTCTTGACAGAGATCTAGGGTAGTCCCCACCATAATGATAAGATCCCCCGCCACCGGGACCACAACGGGAAGCCCCACTCGCCCGCATCGAAAATCTCGTCCGTCAAGCAGCCAAAAAAAGTACTACGCGATAGCTGCACCTTTTCTCTTCCATCTATCATTACACTTGTCGCAACAGATGCAAACATGGCGGCAGATAACGAAACTCCTGCCGCGAGCGGTACCAATGACTCTCGTCCCTCGGGCGACGCTAATGCCTCTCAAAACAACAACTCTGGCAATCGTCGCAACCCGCGCCATGACCATCGAAAGCCTGGCAAGGGACGAACTGAGAAAGGACGCGGAGAATGGGGGTAAGTTTTCACCTCAATTGCTGAATAGATTACAGTCGCCAACGGCGCTAACTAGATATTAGTCGCGAGAAGGGCGACAAGCGCAAGAAGAATGACGAGTTCAAGGAATTCAAGCGTCGCAAACTGAACAAGCAGGGCGATTCTGCAGACGCTGATTCAAGCAACAACCCCTTCTCCAAGGACGAGATTGCTGCCGAGGAGCGACGACCCAAGCGAAAGGTTGCTGTCATGATTGGATATGCAGGCACTGGCTACAAGGGAATGCAAGTCAATGGCAATGAGAAGACCATTGAAGCCGATCTGTTCAAGGCTTTTGTCGCCGCGGGTGCCATTTCCAAGGCCAATGCCGACGACCCCAAGAAATCGAGTCTGGTTCGATGCGCCCGAACGGACAAGGGCGTGCATGCAGCCGGAAACGTCATCAGCTTGAAGCTCATCATCGAGGACGAGGATATTGTCGAGAAGATCAACGCAGAGCTGCCCGAGCAGATCCGAATCTGGGGCATCCAACGAACAAACAATGCCTTCAGCTGCTACCAGACCTGCGACTCAAGATGGTACGAGTATCTTATGCCCAGCTACTGTCTTCTGCCTCCTCATCCCGAGACCTTCCTGGGCCGAAAGTTGGTTGAATTGGCTAAGGAGCATGGCGTTGAGGATGAGTTAACAGCCAGAATGGCGGATGTTAAGGATTTCTGGACCGAAGTGGAAGAGAGGGAGATTAAGCCTATACTGGCCCGCCTAGACCCCGAGACTAAGGCTGCTGTGCTGGAGCGAGTTCACGTCGTGGACGATGAAGAAACTGCTGCACGGAAACAGGCTGATAAGCAGACCGAGGAGAGCGCACCAACGGAGGAGATGCCGGATGCTGAACCAGCCGCTGGAGAGGCTACTGAGCAGCCTACAGAGTCTGAGGCTCAGCAACCTGGCCTTACTCTGGAGAGCCATAAGCCTAAGAACCGTGAGCTTGGCCCAGTCGATTTCGCCCTCCGTGATATCAAGGCAGCCTACGTTGCCGCCAAGCGACGATACCGTATCAGCACCGAGCGCCTGAACCGCCTTCAGGAAGCTCTCGACAAGTACAACGGCACAAGGAACTTCCACAACTACACTGTTCAAAAATCGTTCTTTGATCCTTCAGCCAAGCGACACATCAAGTCATTCATCGTCAACCCTAAGCCAATTATCATCGGCGACACAGAATGGCTGTCTCTCAAGGTTCATGGACAGAGCTTCATGATGCACCAAATTCGCAAAATGGTCGGTCTTGCCAGTCTGATCGTTCGATGCGGTACACCTATGGTGCGCATGGACGAAAGCTACCGCAACCAGAAGATGGCCATTCCCAAGGCCCCTGGTCTCGGTCTGCTGCTCGAGCACCCCGTTTTCCACAACTACAACCGAAAGGCGACAGAGTCACTAGGAAAGGAGGCGATTGACTTTGGAAACTACGAGGAGGAGATCCAGGCTTTCAAGGATAAGCAGATTTACTCTCGTATCTTCAGTGTGGAGGAGAAGGATAACTCGTAAGTAACGACGTATACTAGACCTGGACAACGCTAACAGTACAACGCAGGTTCCACATGTTCTTTAACCAGATTGACCAGTTCAAGACAAATCACTTCTTGTGGCTCACAGCTGGTGGTATGAAGGCTGCCGAAATCGCAAGAGACACCACAGGTGAAAAGGTGCAGCAGGATGTTGACAAGGAGCTCGGTGATGAGGATGAGGAAGACCCCGAGGGCGGTGAGGGTTAAGTGTGTAACATTAGAAGCTGGATAGAGTCAAGTTTTGATACGATATGTTGTAAAAGAAGCATTGTTTCACCATAGGCATGTTGTCGGACCTTTCGGAGAGGGTTTCTACCATTAGAGTTGTTGCTGGTGTAGTTATTGCATTAGTGGCACTGCTTTTATGTCTTAGATCCGAGCTTGAGTTGCTTTGAAATCATGAAGAGTTGTGGGTATGCGCATTCGGAAACGCTGTGTTACCAAGTTACCTCACGACTTTCAGTCGCATCAAGCCGTGAAGCACCAGACGCCGTGTAAGTGAGGTGTGTTTCCGTTTTGGGCAATGGGTGGAAACGACCCACCAACTCCAGGTGAAGCTCGGTGGAGAATGAATACCTCAGGCATCAGAAAAGCAAAGCCGCTAGCGCCGCGCACAAATACCACAGGGTTTGAAAACCCCAATTTAGCGACCCACCCTCGAATTGCAAGCTACTCAAAAATATCAACGGACTCTTGCAACCGATCAACTTCGTCGTCGTCAATCACGTAGTCGCACCAACCGTCAAGATGAGCACCCAGGCCCTTAACAAGATCGCTCCCAACAGCCCCTCGAGGCAGAACCCCTCCGAGCTCGAGTCGAGCATCGCCCAGGCTCTCTTCGACCTCGAGTCCAACACCTCCGACCTCAAGGTTGCCCTGCGACCTCTGCAGATCGTCTCTGCCCGTGAGGTGAGAACACCGTGAAAAATACAGATATGAACCTAGGCACTTCTTTCGAGAAATCCTGTTCCCACACAAGAAAATTGTCTTGCAATGGCATCGTGTCCACTCCGTCTCCCCCCGACCGCGCAACGTCGAGAAGATTATCGAAGATGAAATAGCTTTTCGACAGATCGACCTTGAATGCGTATCCCCCGTGTCGTCGGGGACGGAGGCGTGCCCAGCCGGAGTATCATTGACTTCTGTGGAACAGGACGGGAAGCGGTCCAAGGTTTCGTCCTGGAGCTCGCATGCTGACTTGGGATCTTAATTAGATCGAGGTTGGCCACGGCAAGAAGGCTGTTGTCATCTTTGTCCCCGTCCCTTCCCTGCAAGGCTTCCACCGCGTCCAGCAGCGGTAAGATAACTCCTCCTTACGAAGCCATAGGCTTTAGTACTAATTTCTCCACAGCCTCACTCGTGAGCTCGAGAAGAAGTTCTCTGACCGCCACGTCCTGATCCTCGCTTCTCGCCGCATCTTGCCCCGCCCCAAGCGATCTGCCCGCTCCCGCAACAACCAGAAGCAGAAGCGTCCCCGTTCGCGAACTCTCACTGCTGTCCACGACGCCATCCTCGAGGATCTCACCTACCCCGTCGAGATCGTCGGTAAGCGCGTCCGCACCAAGGAGGACGGCTCCAAGACCCTCAAGGTCATCCTCGACGAGAAGGAGCGTGGTGGTGTTGACTACCGCCTCGACACCTACTCTGAGGTCTACCGTCGCTTGACAGGACGCAACGTCAACTTCGAGTTCCCTCAGAGCGGCCCCGCTGACTACTAAGTCTGCGTTGCTTCGAGATGAATAGAAAATGACTATTTCCCTCAAAAATTCAAGGGACTGGGAGTGCTTTTAACATTGGTTGGTCAAAAAGGGGCTTGGCGTCTTAAGAGAGTAGCTTGATAAATGGTACAAGCTGCGTATGATTTGACAAGACAACTTAAACACTTCTTCCGTCCATGAACTCGTCCAATTATCTGGGTATCTAGATCTATGTGTCTCATGTGCATGTCTATTCTATTTCATTCGTGACTGATACGGCCAACTCCTAGCACACACCAGTAAGCCAGCTCCCGCCTCTCCTGGGTATCCTTTTCCTTGGCAGATGTTGCGCCGACGTCTTGCTGGGAGTCAGGCTCCCATTCCATCCTCACAAACATGGGTATCTCCAGGATATCCTCGTCCTCCTTTAGCGGGCTCTTGTCCGTCTGGTGGTCTAGTCCTAGCGATGCCGGAACCACCTCCAAGATGATGCTGACCCAGTTGCGCCCTCGCTCCCAAATCTTACCGGCTTCAGGCTGCCCACTGCTCTCTTCACCTTTCCGTTTCTTATCCCGGTCATCGTCTTTCAGTGCATCATCCCACATATCCGTGTTGGCATCGATGTCAAACTGCGGACACAGGATAGTGACCTTGCTGGAGAATCTGCCAGGAGTACTGTTTGGCGTAGCAAGTGTCACCTTGATACCGTCGAACAAGGGGTTCTTGAAGGTTATGATGTAGTGATGTGGAGTGAGAGGTTTGAGAGAGCGCTCTTCTTGGAGCTGAGGACGCTGTGTGGTAGGAACAGGTCCGGCCGTAGGGTTGAGAGGTTTAATGGTAATGGTAGGGATGTAGGATTTTGCGACGAGCTTGATCTTGAAACGTGTTGACGTGACCTTGTTCTCCGGTTTGGAGATGATATGTCGGCATACAGAGCAACGCTTAGAGCGCTTGGTTCGCAGGAGGTATGGTATAGGCCGTAAACCGTCCTGGAATTTCTGGCCCTCCGCTTGTTGGAGGTTCTGCTCTATAGAGGCCGTCGTGTCCCACCCCTCTTGATGCAGTTTCTTGATTTGTACGGATTCATCCAGGTCGGCTACCTTGAGACCTTCCTCTGTGGTAAGAGCCTCACGCATCACATCTGAAGGACCGTTGCGCTTGCGGGTATGGCCGTGGCCGGTGTACATGGCCATAATACGAGTCAACGCAGCAGGTGATCCAAATCCAACATTGTCGTTGAGCATTGACGCACCGCTCAAAGAAGCGTTGGTGTCTGCTAGCTGCGTCTGGTAGAATGACTTCAGATTGGCATACTGCAGGTCTGTATCGACGTCGCTGTCGGCCGGGGGTGGCTCCTCTGGGTTCTCCTTGCGGCGCTCCTTGAACTCTCTAGCTGTGAGCTTGAGATCACCGCCGTTGTTGATCTTGGAAAGCTGCGAGTGTATACCGCTGGGCCGGTCGAAGTCGATGCCTATCTCGGTGGAGGTCCAGTTACAGTACTGGCAGTACAGGGCATACGGCCCGCCGTGATGCGATGAGGGATCTGTGCCCAGCTGTGATGCATCCGTAGGGGCCAAGGCCATAACCTGTAGAGGTCCAATACACACAGGACATTGGTAGCAGCTTCGAGTGCATCTGAAGGCGCATACTGTCAGGCTCCATCTTGAATATTTTCCTCGGGCTGTGTTTACCTGTTACCCTCGCTCCGCAAGTTGCTGCTTGGAACCTCAAAGAGACAATTGGGGCAGTAATAAGTAACAACTTCTTCGTTGACGCATCGCGGGCAGCGGATCTGCTGGCAATCTTCGCAGTAGAGGAGGTACTCGAGGGGATAGAGGCTGTAGTTTGCACGAGGATCGCGGGGGTCAAAGGTTCGCTCGTCGGAGGATTGTGTTTGAGGCGTTTGTGGCTGGTCGGGTGAGATATCGGAACACGGACACTGGATGTACGTGTAGGGTATCACGGGCGACATTGCGGCGGTGATGTCGTGGAGTCTGCCAGACTCGATTCGAGAAGCTGTCTCGATGCTGGGGTTGTGGATTAGAGGTGAGCACGGTGAGCTAAGGTGAGACGAGCGAAGTGGGATGTTAGCCCGGTGAAGAGCCAATCGTGGGGACGAAGATCTGAGAGTCAAGCATATAGGTAGGTATCAGACTGGATAATAAGATATTCTCCAACGTGGTACGCAGTGACATTATTGATGAAGTAGTATACTGAAGGAATTGCAATTATATCTTATGTTCAAAGCACCTTTCTCTTATGATCGCGGGTGAAAGACATTCACGACATTTGTGGTACACACTGTTTCTCATCCTCGTCTCCAGTTACCTACTTAAATGATCATATTGGCTGGAGTAGAAAGTTAGCCTGCTAAACCCTTACTTAAATATCCCCCTTTCCAGCTATATCATGTGTCGTTTCTCATGTCTTGTTGTTTTAATCTGTTGTCCGTTCATGTATATTGGCTGATATTGACTCTAGGTACACAACGCCGAATGGCTTCACCCAAGCCAAATCAGGAAGCGCCTCAACCTGCAGGGAACTTGCTCTCGCTACCAGACAATCCGAATTGGCTATTGAACCCTTTCCGAATGAGTGGCACCGAAAAAGAAAGTCTTTTAAAGATTTTTTCTTTCTTTTTCTCTACGGTGTGGTCGGAGCTTTTGGGTGGGTGAAACACACAACTGAGAGGGCAGTAAACGCGAATGCTTTACACCCATTCTCACGATTTAACGTGCAACTATGAATGGATAAACTTTTCACGGCCGCTTGAGGATCGAGACCAATCGCTGGTCTCATGTCCAGCTTTAAGGCGGGAGAGGAAACATTGGCTGGGACCACAAACGTCCAGTCTAGACCGGTAAAAAGTTTGTTATTTGGCCGAACGGCTCAACCTTGCTTATTCTCGCCTTACGAAAAGAAAGACTCTGCTCAGCGATGAACCCTTCTGAGGGATTGAGGGGTCTGTGTTTAAGAAACTTGGACCTTTTTACTTGGGACTCTGCTTCCGGGTCCGAATTGGCCGAGGCTCGGGAGCCGTTCTCCATCAATGTTTGCCTTATCTTGCTGAAGTCTTGGTCCTTATGAGACCTGACACGATGTTAGGTTTGTGCGGGGGTCTCTTTCTCTGAGTTTTGGAGAAATGGGATTAGTTCACGATGGGAGGGGGATGCCAAAAGGTTAAGTTGATTGGAGTGTTGATTCATGATGAAAGAACAGCTCATGCTTGGCTCATTAATGCTTGGCTTACTATGCAGCTAAAAGCCTAGAGTGCGTCTGCCACTCTGAATCTGCCCCTGGCCTGCCCCTTGGTCCAAGCATCCATAAAACCAGGCTTGGCTGAGTTGACCCAAAAGGGTCCAAGTATTGAAGTCTCTCGACGCCTCGTCGACTCGGTGCGGCTGAGCCGAGTATTTGGATTTTGGGTTGGGTTGCCACCACGATAAGTTTGTTACGGAATTGAAAGCAATTGGAGTAGTCGTGGTATTTTGCAGTTGCAGCCGATGGAGATCGATTCGTTGTTCAACGGTCAAGGATGGGCATTTCATGTATGGATGATCCATGTTCGTAGATAATCTGTTGTCCCTGGTGGAGCTGAGAATCTCCATTTCCCAAGCAGGCCAAGACAAGACAGGACGAGAGACCCGTGGAGACAGAGAAAGAGGGGCACGTTAATTAATTCCCGAAATCCTGGAACGTCACAGATTAATTCAAGGGCAACCAATTTCGGTGACCTTTTTTACGAAATTAAGCCACTTTCTCATTTTCTTTGCTCTCTTTCTCATTCTGCGAGAATGGAAATCCTGTTCTTGCTTTGTAACCCGGCAGGACCGGTTCAATAGATAATGAGGATCATCATTTCTCAAGAAGCTGTGTGACTGTGACCAACAGCAGCAGCATGCAGAGAAACACACCTGCACTGCACACCTCTTGCTGGCTGTATTGCGTAGTTGTACGCGTCGAGGCTAATTGATGGGTGGGTGGTAGAATTGGGTGTTCTCGATGCTCCGATAGATCGGATCGGAAAGACTTGGGAGGTTCTACAGTTGTCCAGTAACAATAGCCAACTTACAGTGGCTCATTAGATTGGTATGGCCTGATGAGCAGACGGGGGTGATGGTCTCTTGGAAACTTGGCTCTATTTTCCTTCTCGTTCTTTCTGATGAACCCGGCTCCTGGCAGCTGGAGCCTTTTAAACACATTTGCTGACACGGGGCGAACTGTAACAAACCCTTCAACTTTTGTTTTTTATTCAGTTTGCAGCGGCATGAACGAAGTAAAGCATTGGTCATCCAGTGACTCTCATCCTGTACGGTCCAGATGCAGTTGACAGACCACACACATAAAAAAAGCCAGCTCAGAGCTCTCCCAGAGCTTCCATATTAGCTCTCAGGCTTAGGCGAGCTGCCTGCAGGGATCGTCAGTGCTTCAAGTCTAATGGGCCCAGCGCTAACGCGGTGGCTTGCTGTAGTGTCTCACAAGCCCAAATTCCGACCGTCGGGGCCTTGTCTTCCCGGACAGTGGACTTTCAACAACTCCTCGCAGGGCAAGGCTAGGCTTGGGGCTTTGTTGCTTGGTCAAGGGAAAACCAATATTAACACGACCATGTCCCCCCCCTGAAAATGCCTGATGGGTGATCTGATCTACCCGTCGATGTCTTTGACTATTCTCTCGGCCTTGAGATCTTCTTCCATTACGTAGGTAGGACCCCGTCATGGAACCCTGCGCCTGACGTATTCTCTTCACTCCCTCCTACCTATCTATAGTCATGGCCGTATCACATGAGATGTCGTCTTGAGTTTTGTCAGTTTCGTTTTATCTGTCAAGTTAAATCAAACTCGCTCGCTCGCTCCAGACAATACAAGACATTTCTAACCGCAGGCCGATTGGGGAAGATTATAACCTGAAAACGAGCATCCTTAAACGAACAAAGACTTGAACCTGCAATATCCCGACGACACGGCTCGCTGCATTGATTTCTTCAGCCGCTTTCAGCTGCCACCAACACTTCTGTTTCGGTATTCTCGGCACCAACAGCCACACGCTCACTTACATATATATACGACTCATAACATCTTCATCAATGGCCAATTCTAGCCAGAGATCACTGAGGTTCAATGCCTTTGTGAGTGGGAAAATGGATCACCGCCCAACAGTCATGCGGTGGGATGGTGCTGCAAGATCATGTACGGAATGGGACAATATCCGTCGAGTAAGTTACGGAAGTTTCACACATTGACAGCAGATATATCTAATCACACATATAGGACCCAGAACTCTGGTTTCGAAATGGCAATTGTATGGTGCATCTACACGGAAAAGGCCAATCTAAACGAGGCCCTTCATTCAAGGTCCCCTTCTCAGCTCTACTCGACGCACAATGCTACCCTCTCATTCAAAGATTCCTCGTATGGGATGGGATTCAAACGCCTAACCTCCGGGAACTCACAAGATGGAGTCGAAAGAACCCTACACGAAAGATCGACCTGTACATTCCACCGCCACCGACATCAGATAAGACTCAGGCATTCAACTACCACTTGGCAACACGCAACTTCTTCGCATGGGTGTTTCGCAGATCAATGGTCGGATGCAGCCTTGGCAGTGCCATCATCGGTCTTCTTCACAGCATGCACGAATTTCGCTCCGGCGTCGACGACAATGTCGCAGATATGATGGACTACTTCGACGAGGAGGGATACCTCGACATGGCTAACCAGCCCAACCACGCGCTGGCTATGTTGCATTTGGCCGAATTTTTTCAGATGCGTGAGCTGTATATCCGGGCTTTTGCTCATTGCGTAGGCATGAGCGAATACTTGTTAGACAGCCCTGGGTTCGAGGTATGTCTTGACGCTGCGGAATGCTGGGGTAAGCCACTGACGGAAGTAATACAGGAACTTGGTACCACCACACGAAAACTCCTTCGAAAAGGTCATCTTGAACTGGATTGTCGAATGACGCGCTCTTCAGCTATGCTGAAGACATTTCTCGATGATGAGTTGTCGGAGGCTCATCTGAGTGTGGCAGCGGGCGCTCGATCACACCTTGAGCGTTTCCGAAGCTTTCTATTATCATTTTTCGCGACTAAACTGGGATACTACCCTCCTAACGCTTCTAGCCGTTATAACGACTTATTTGATCCAGCCGTCCTTCGAATTATGCGCGAGGACTTTGAGGCTCTTTACGATCTTCTGGTTGATGACCAGTATACATCATCTAATACCATGCCACCTACAGCACATGGTGGCATTTGCACTATCCAATTAGTGCAGTCCTTCGATCTGGAACATAACTACGAGACTCTCCAACACCCTTTACCGTTAATCCCAGAGGCGAGTGGTAGCAGATCGCGTCGAATGACTTGGCTTTCTGAACGCGTCAATCTCAGATCAGATCGTAGGGTGACGGCACACTCAGCGTTGATTAACGCCTCTAATGTTACAAAGCCAGGCGTGGGTCAGAACGACCTCGTGCGAGCGTACCGACGGTTCGAGGAAGATTCTATCATGTCGCCCAACAAGGCGGATAAGCAAGACAAGGTGTCGCTTGTGGATGCTCGCAAGGTCCGATGGATTCTCATCTATGCGACCTATCAGGTGCTCCGCTATGCCACTGACTTGGCACCTGAGTTGGAGGAGGAGGAGATTAACGATGCTCACTACAACCTCTCGACACTAACTGAGAAGCTTCCTCCTTGGGATACCCCTCGTGAGTTGAACCAGGTACTGAGACGCCAGACGCAGTTCGTTACATCTGATATGGACTGGAGTGTGTATGCCAAAGAGGACACATTTGCAAGAGATGATTCTTTTGGAAGAATTGAGATCAAGCCAGATATCGATTACTTCGCACTTACTCACCAAAACCGCCCCAAAACACAACAAGACAACCACAAGACGGAGCGCCGAGCAACTATGCCAGCGCAACCATCCCGCTCAAACTCATTCTCACAAGCGCTAAGCCGCTCTTCGACCATACGACGCTCCATGGCTATGTTCAAATCACCAAGCAGCACACCACCGCAGTCCACCACACCGCCATCTCGTCCGCCCTACCATGAAATCGTTGTGCTCGGTTACGGAAACGGAACCAACGACGTGAGTCTTGAAACAGACTCGAGCGACTCAAAGACGGACGACACAGTAGCTTCCCCCGAGAGCATAGAGACCATCGACGACTCTCTCGAATCACTCCCCGATACTCCCACGCTAGTGGAATACTACGTCGAGCCCGCAATCCCCGAGGATGTGAAGGCACGCCGCGAGCGACGTCGCAACGTCGTTTCCATGATGGCGCGCTCAATGTCCGGCCGGGTCCCGAAGCGCGGAGGAAGGCCCATCAGCGCCATGTTCTCAGACAGCTCCCGATACGCGGGCGAGATGGACGCCAGACGGCAAAGTATGTTCCCGCAGCCGCTTCGTGTGAAGACAGACCTGAACGAGCCGTACATCATGAACGATGACGCGGACTGGGCGGCTATGCAGACGTTTATGGAGAGCCCTGGGGAGATGAGTGAGACGGACGACGATACGATGCCGGCGTGGGAGCAGTATGCTGACTTGGGAGGCTTGACGGATATGAGGTGATTGAGGAGATTGTCACATCTAATTCTTTTCGATTTTCGCTCGACGCGAGGTTCTTTTTTTCTTTGTTTGAAGTTGTTATTAGCGAATACCCCCTTTTATTTCTTGGTACGAGATGACAACGATATGTCTGGACGAGATAGTTAAGTTTATTATGTTTGTTGATAAGATTTTATAGGATGAGTCGAGGGTAGTTGAATACATGACCGTAAAAGTTACTTGGCTCTTTCTTATACTGTGCTGTCTTTGCTATTGATATGTGGTAGGGAATGGCGACACTGCTCTTGCTTATATCCAGCTCAACTGCCTTATTCCCGTGGTTATATAAACAAGTTAAAGCCATCCCAGTTCTATATCGTTCCTCATTACCGTTACTCATACACAGTCCTTCACCAAGCCATGAATTCTACTCTATGCTCTGTTTCACCTTGCTCTTCTTCACCGGTTCACCGGAAGCAAGTGTCAAGCCATCGAGGATCTCCTTACCAAATACCCAGATCATGTAAGCCGGGAGGATAATCCAGCAACCACTGTCAAAGCATTAGTGCCAGTTAATCAGGATGATTGCAGAGGTGACTTACTTAGGAAGAACCCAGAGAGTGAAAATGTCGAAGGGTGTGTTGTGGGCGATGTTGTCAAAGCCGCTGTAGTACTCGTTGGCCCCTGGTGGTCATTGTTAGTTTATGGTCGAGTAGTTATGCAACATGTGTACGTACAGTATAAGACCGTTTTGCTCAACGTCATAACGGCAGCACTGAAGCCAATCACAACGGCCAAAGCACCATCTCGTCCGCTCACAGTCCTCTTTGCAACGCCCTTGCTAGCTTTGTCGGCTCGAGTCCAGAGCATCCACAAGTACACAAGGTACATGGCGGACTCAACAACATTCAGAGCTGTTTGGGCAGCTGTGAAGCCATTCTTGGCATCAAACGCCTTCCACCCATAGATATAATCAATCTTCCCGTATAACGCATACGGTACATACATGGGCCAATGGAGGTAGCCGTCTGGCATGGTGTGAGGCCGACCAAATACGTAGCCTATATCCCACGCCACGAGAGGCACTGATATCGCAAGCCACAGCATAATTGCTGACGAGGGAGTGTGATACCACGTTCGAGACATATCGACCGATACGCGACGTTTCTTTGCGCTGCCGTTTGTAGAAGCCGTTGTCTTGTTGATTGCTCGTTTGCGGGTTGACCTCGACGGTGTAGCTGGAATAGCAGTGAATTCAAAGGCAGGAGAAGAAGATTTAGGACCGACGCTGGCGCCGCGGGAACTGGCTCGAGTAGTGACCATCTTTGTGACGACTCAATGCTTTATTTATGTAAATGTCAAGGAAGAAAAAAAACGAAAAAGTGGTGCTGGTTTGGTTACGAGACACGGCAAGTAAACAATTTGATAAAAATCGGATCACTTTACATCCGACTGGAAGCTCCAATGCATTATTACCCTTTTCGGCAATTAGCGTGTCAGAACCCTAAAAGTCCCCTGAGGAGTTGGAGGGCGGCGCTGTGCTTTAGTGGACTCTCGGCACTTGAGGGCTGCCGCACTTGTCGGACATTATCAAGTCCAGAGCTTCCTATTGGTCTGGTGGAGGTGTATTCGGCATCCGGGGCATTGTGTCAGTTAGTAGACGTATTCGTATGAGAAATACGCTTGGTACGCTATTGTGACACGGCTGGTTAATTAATATCTACGACGATCAATTCTAGTTTACTGACTTTCACTATTATGATGTAATCTAATTTAATACAAGCGCAACATGTCATACCTAGCTCCCAAACGTATCACCTCCATTCTCAAGAAACTCCGTCTCCTCCGGCCTCATCTCCCGCCCAAGTGCCTTGTTCCTATGCGGATACCGCCCAAACTTCTCTATAATGACACGATGCTTCTCTTCAAAATTCTTGCTCATCTCTCCAACTGTCTTTGCTTTCTCAGGATCTGCCTGCACGATTTCCCGCGCCTTCTTCTCGTATTCATTCGCACCACCTGTACCCTCCAGTAGGCTCAGAATATCCTGGTTCATTCGCTCAAACGCAGAAACAGCTTCGTTGTGTGTGGATAGGTCCTCTGAGTGCATCAATGGCATGTAGAACCAGTTGCGGTGGAAGAATACCCATCGAATCTCTGGTGCTTCATCCGGAATGCCTTGCTTGATGGCCTGCTGGGAGACTTGTACGGCGAGAGGGTCGAAGTAAGTGAAACAAATGGATGATTTGTCGCCACGGTATGAGTTTCGGGGAATTTGATCAAGTAGGATGATTAGGCCCAGCCAATCCAGGGAGCTTCGAGGCTGAACAACCGACAAAAGCTCTTGTCCTGATGTAACTCCCAAGTCACGAATGGCCTCAAGGATAGGCTTGAACTGGTTTCTGGGATCTATCAGTGTCTTATCAGCCAAGAGAGGGCGACGGACTTACACGCAGACATCGTCAAACTGCTTATCGGAGAAGAACCATCTCTTTCCATTCTCGGGCGCAGTAACCACACGACTGGCCTCGTCCGGCAAATGTTCAAACCAAAAGTTCCGTAGAGCGTCGAGCTTTTCATGAGTAAGATGCTCTTTAAGCACATCCATATTCTTTTCTTGAGAGTCCATGTTGACGAGTACAGCCTGCTCCTGCGGTTTGAAAGAAGATGAGCTGAATGGCTTTCTTCCGAACACGTATTGCTGGTAGACTCTTGCGGGTGCAGCGGTCAATGTGTTTGGCAAAGACAACAGAGAAAAAGTGCCTCGATGATCTGTTATCCATTCAGCACTCCAGTAGGAAATAAACACGAAAAGTAACAAACAGGTAAGGTTGCGAGTAGTAGTACCCCAAGTGGTGGTTACTCTCTGTGATGCTCTCATGATGAGTGAGGGGAAACAGCACTTACTCTAGGTTGAGATGTCTGATGGAGGGATTGCCTGCGATTATATGTGTGAAATGAATGAAGAATCAATTGTCTAATGAACTTGTTATTCAATCAATAGCATACAGCCTGACAAATCAATTCTTTGATAAATGTGAACGAGGAAGAACTTGTTCAAACTATATGACGCTTGGATATCCGACCTCCGACGATCCACGTCCTAGCGGAGCTGAAGACCCACTTCGGTATTCCGAGATCCCCGGCATGTGCGCCGTGCTGATTACCCAATTAGGAATGAGACTCTTGATGCTGATCACGTTGAGAGAGAATATCTATATGAAAACAATTGTATAGAGCGTATTAAGTGCTAAGCTAGCCGGACCGGGGAAGTTCTGGGCCTTGAAAGACCTGTAGGATTAAGACGAAGAGTACAGACTCAAACAAGCAGGAGCATATTAAACCATCATCATGGCAAGAAGAACAGCAATCAAACCAGCTCCTCCGGCAACAGTCTTGGAGCTGGCAGCGTTGACAACAGGGGTGGCTCCGGTAGCGGTAGGTGTCGCGGCAGCTCCGTCGGCGGATGTTGCATCGGCAGTAGCAGTAGCAAGGGCGGAGACGTCGACGACCTTCATGGTTCGGAGAAGCTCAGGCGTGGTGTAAGTCTCGCTCTCGGTGGCGTAGCTGATGACGGAGAAGGGCAACTTGGAGACGGGTGTGGCATCGGGGAAGGCCAGACGGTCGGTGGCATCAGCGGCGGGCTCGAGATCAGCACGGTCGAAGGGAGCATCAGCCGGGTTGAGGACACTGTTCTGATCAGTCTGGATTACCAAGAGTTGTGAGATGAGATGACTTACGTATCGATAACGTGAGCAACACCATTGGACAGCAGAATATTGGCGGCAAGGATCTTGGCACCGTTCACCCAAGCACTTCCATCCTCAGCAACAGTAAAAGTCAAGTCGGCACCCTGAAGGCTAGGAACGCTGACGTTGGCCAGGCTGGTGGAAAAGAGAACGTCGTCGACAATGTGGTACTTCAAGACCTCCTGGAGGGTCTTGAGATCAGCGCCTGCGAGAACAGAACCAATGTTCTCAAAGGCAGGGTCGTTGGGGATGAAAACGGTGAAGTCGGAGATGTTGAGCAGGTTGGAGGAGTCGGCGCCGATGTTGCCAAAGTTGTAGGGCAGCTCGGCGGCGTTCACGGCAGCGTTGAAGTTGATTAGGTTGTCGCGGCGGGTAAAAAGCTGGAGAGGGGGGCCGAAGCTGAGAGGCTTGTCAACCTTGTGGATGATGACGGAGTCGCCAACTTTGATGTCCTAGGTGTGGTTAGTATATATGAGAATGTTTGAACATGAGTGGAACTTACTGCTTCGGTCACATATGAAAGAGTCTCCTCGCCAGAGATGACAACAACATCGTCACCGTCCTTCACAATACCGTTGTACTGACCACCAGTGAAGTTACCAAAGGGCTGACGGTAGTTGACAAAGCTAGAGTCGAGAAGAGACTGCACAAAGACAGGGATATCGCTAGCCACCTTGGCGGGATAGTAGCCCTTAAAGACATGGTTGGAGAGTAGAGCGCCGATGGCGATGGTGTCGTTGCGCTGCTCAATGGCCTCGCCCTCGGGAATGTCTCTGGGGACCGAGTCGAAGGCCTTGTTGGTGGGCGCAAAGATAGTGATGTTGCTGGCAGAGGCAAGAGTCTCGGCGATGTCTGGGACGAGAGCTAGGAGCTCGGCCAGGGTTGAGAGGTCTTTTTGCGATGAGAGGATGCTGGCCAGGTCGCTTTGAGCAGCAACGGCGGTTGCGAGAGCGGCGAGGTTGAGGAACTTCATCTTGATGAATTGATTCTGGGTATTGGATCTGAAGCGGGATGAGAGCTGTGAGGTTGTTGTGAGGCTGAGAGATGATTGTGAAGCTGATGAGTGATGATGAGACTCTTAGACCGAGACTCCCTTCTCGCTTTATACACAGCGCCGTCCATCATGAAGCCTGCGACGATACTATACAACCCCTTGATCAATATCCATCTCTTCCCAGAAAGAACATAACTTCTTCAAGTCAAAGCATCATCGACTCTGTGAAACTGTAAGCATCGTGCTCCTCCAGCCTGAAGTTGACCTCGAAATACCAGGGTCCTTCATACCGTGTATATCCATGCTTTCCCCACGACAGACAAAAAGTGTCGGGAAAAATTGACCGTCCCCACAAAAGACCCTGGGGAAAATCCTAAATAACAAACTTAATTGTCTAGCACAGCCTTAATTGTGTTTGTAGTTTGCACAGCCTTACACTAGGTTGTTATAAGGCCTGGCATGAGAGTCGTGGACGTCATAGCTAGCGGCTTTTTGTAAATCTTATTAATGCGCTCGCCATTCAACGGGCTTCTAGACCGTCTGGAACGCGGGAAGAATGCTACTGTGATAGAACACGCAGAATATGAGACGATAGGGCAAGATTGAGACAATGAATGCGCTTCAGAAGTGTCCATTGGGGCTGAGCACTTCAATTTCCTGTTCGGCTACTTCCCTTTCCAGATTCGTCTCATATCGCTGAATGATACCTTCGTAGTCATCCAACCAGACACCCAGCCATTCGACAGACCCTATGATCCTTGTGTTCCAATTGCCCATGTGCGGATCGAGCTTAAGCAGAGTTTCCTTGACGGCGACAAGTTTCTTCATCGCATCCCTGATGCGCAGAGCATCACGAGTCAAGATCTGGCTGTAGGTGTTTCCCGGCGCAGACACTGCCACAAACACCTTGACGAGAATGGAAAGCGTGTAGCTCACCGCTGGGCCGAAGCATAAAGATGGCTGGCCTAGGATCGCGATGGGCTCCATCTTGAGAACGATGTCGATGGCCAAGTGGCACGCTTCTACAAGAGAGCGTAGAGCTATCGCGGTTGTCTCGGTCACTTGCAGTGGACAGGCAAAGTCGTTAACCCCGATCCTCTCAGAGAGATATGGTGAACCGAAGAGTATCTTGTTCGTGGCTGTGTGCAGGACCGGCTCGTTGGCAAGGATGGCGACTTGCATTCGCCAGAAGCGAAGTTGGACGTCGTGTGCAAGAGGTCTAGAACCCAGTGCGTTGAGATCGCTGTAGATCTGGGATCTCGTGGCCGCAGCGGAATCGGAGTTGATGTCGTGGAAGGAATGCATGTTGCAGAGATGGAGGGCGCTGGCAACTTGAGCATGAAGCCTGACGGTGTGGAGCATCTCTATGAACATTGTGTCTGAATTGTCTGTCTCCAATGCGTGTAGTGCCTCGTAGTGTGACAATTGCCAGTCGAATGAATGCTCTCTTCTCAGTGGGATGGCAGCCATTGTCGAAGTCATCCACGAGACTAGCCAAATCCTTTGCATCTCCAACGTAGACGGTCCCTGGATGCGGAAGAACCACGCTGGTGGGGAAGACGGCATGATCGCACCCCCAGACCCAATTCCACGCTGAGAGTCTGTGCCAGAGAAACGAGCTGCAATGGATTACCGTGACTCTCGAGAGAAGGTCGGATCCAGAGCCCGACTATCAATGCAGCTTGCACCAGATCCAACGATGGGGGTTTTAGGCCGACTGCCGCCTTGCCGAGGATATCAAGTGTCTTTACTCGTATATCCTCTTGAGTCTGGGGATCGATCTCTGCATCTTTCGGCGCCATGGCACAGGCGATCATGGCCATGAGTTTGACTGGTGTTTCTGCCCGAATAGAGTCTAGCCACGACCTCGCCGAGCTGCTGTCGACCAGAGGAATGAGAGCCCATAATTTCCCAGTAGTCCGCGAGCAAACCTCCAAACATCTCAATTGCGACTCATAATCAAGATGCGCATCCAGAAAATTGAGATCCGATGGCAAAGCTGTGCCAGACCAAGACCCCTCCGCCGAAAACACCGAAGTCGCCCTCGTAGAAGCCGCACAAGTGGACAAACCCTGCGTCGAAGCGCCGTCCAATTTCTCCTGCAGATTCTTAACCTGCTCCTCCAACTCGGCGATCCTATCCCTCTGCCATTTCCTCGCGGCAGGGACACAGGTGATGGTGAAGCGGGCGCATCGCTCACAGATGGATTCGTCGGGGGAGGGCTCGCACTTGACTTTGAGGGCCTGGCAGGCTTCGCAGGCACGAAATCTTTTCTTCATGGTGGCATGGCATTGCTGCTGATGATTTTTAATGTGCGGAATTTTCGAAGGTGGGATTTATAAATTATGGTGTTGGATGGTGGCTTAGCACCCAGTTTGTGACTTGGGTTGTATTGTCATGGTAGATTGTGAGGATTGCGGGGCGGAGTAGAAGCGTCATTACCGATTGAGTGTAGACGCTTTTGCTTGCTAACGTTAAATCAGAGGTTGCATGTTTGTTTCATGTTAAATAGACATACGAACAAGAAAAGCACAGAACTTTTACTTTTGACAACACTCATCCAAGACATATTGAAGCACAATGAAATATAGCATTAAACAACAAACTTACGTGGTCATCAGCGAGGAGGAAAGTAATGAGTGAGAACAACATTACCAGGCACAATCCTTTTCATTGAATATTGAGTGATGTGTATTTCCCCAATTGATGCACATACCCTAGAATACTGATTAAGAAATAGACTACCATTAACATTTTGCCTATGCATCTTTACCCCCGGAAGTTCGTCCTTGTTATCTTACTGGAAACTGCAGTGGCGTCAATTATGTTTGATCTCAAATGGAATGTCAGAGCGACCAGTACCAGCTTTTGTTAGTCTTCCTTCATCTGGGACAATAGGAGCGGAGCCGAAGTAGGCCCCTGCTCTCAGAGATCGCCTATGTAACAATGGCAATCGTATTATAATTGATCCAATATTCGCAAGGTTTTCCGTATCTCCACGACATACTAATTTTACATAGGAGATCCTCCACATTGCGGTAAACCAGCTGAGGCCGTAGGTAGGGCGACAGTGGCGATCTACACTAAAACCCACCCAATTTTAACAACAGCCCATTGAAAGCCCCATAAACGGACGCTACGAAATAGCGTCTGGAAAACGCGCCGAATCATGGATGTTTCACGTTCAAGCGCATTGTTAGTTCCAACGTTGGGCTGAATGACGTCCAAAACGTTCCGTTCCGCCGCAGATAATTATAGCATCAAATTAGGGAGTCTTGAACTATTTATCAACTTTCGATGCAATCTGAAGTCATGGACAAAGCCCATCTTGTGTTGTGAGATCTGGTCATTTGTGATGACTCGGTGTTTCATGGGGCTGTGTGCGGGATTTGATCTGTTGTTTGCTTTTGCAGGATCTGAAAACCCCTGCTGGAGTGGAGTTTTGGTCTGTTTGTTGAAGATATCCATGTATTGATGTTTGTTGATCTCCATGAAATAGCCACTTTGTGAATTAGACATTTCTCTCTCTTTGTATCATGTTTCAGTGGTTGACTTACATGACCAGCCACGGACCTTCACCGAGAAACTCTTTTCACCCAATAAATTCCTCAACTCACGCCCCCTGCCAACCAACAATGCCATATTAAGTCAAGGTCCAATAGTATCCAGCAGCCAGCTTGGCTGCCTTCTCCTGCATACCTAATCATTTCTTCTGTCGCAGAAGCAAGGATCTGGCTGTAATGTGCGGCCCACCTGGATCTGTATCTGACTCGCACTCCAAGCAAGTGTCACTCGTTGATCTGTGATGCCACTGGAGACAGGCTATTTTCCCTAGACGCCCTTCTGGAACACTATCGGCCGTTTCGTCTTTATAGGGCTGCAATTCTGTTTTTGGGTGTTGGATAACTGCTGATATCACGACTGATTCTGCAGTGCAGTTTTGACTGTGTCTGCGGCTATCTTGCACAGTTCCCAAAACTCACGCAAAAGAAAGGAAAATGCAGATGCTAGTAAGATATTTCTATCTACTAAGAGAAAGCCACATAATAATCTCCATAACAGACTTCGCCGGGATGTCCGTTGCTAGCTGATACGCAGCCTCGAGGTTCTCGAGCTGCTAACTCGCCTCTCTCAAGCCAACCACGGCCAACCACGATGTGGCGACCGGTCAAATGGATATAATCCGCCTCATGCCCTGGGATGCCCTGTCCAGTTTAGATCTCTACGGATCCGGAGAATGGATTCTTGATCTGTGCTTCCTCACCCTTGAATACATGATCACCAACGGCTGGAACAGGATCCGCAAGATCGTGCCCTGCTAGCGTCGATGCTTTGTATCAAATATGTAGAGTTCTCCCCATCTTCATGCATACAATCTGAGTCTATTCTATTCTTCTTACACTCTTTTATCAAGGTTCAAATTCTTGTTCATTCCATTTGTCGAATTTCGCTCCTTTCAGTATATCTGCCTCAGTAGCAGATTCACAACGCCGGCAACATGATCGACTTATGGAAGGGCCCCGGGTTCAAAGAGGTCAGCGCGGGCGCAAACGACATGAACATTGCGAGTATCGCCTGGGGATTCTCGCTCGGCGTGGCTCTTTTCACCTTTACCAAGGGCTTGCGACAGACCATCAAGTCGTGGCTGAGAGGACGTAGGATGAACCACTATATCATCTTGGTATGGCTTGAGTGGACGAGCAGTTGTCTTATGAGTGCTGTCACTTGGTGCTATCTGAAAAATTACATTCCCGGGGGGTTCCCGGTCTTTTTTGTTCTGAGTATGTCGAGCCTACAACATCTTGCTCCCATTGGTGTGCATTGGTGAGCTCTGGTACAACAGCTAATATCTCGCAGTTTTCCTTTGGTGTATTCAGATTCAAGCACTCATCCAAATCATTATCAACCGAATTGCGATCCTCATGGTAAATCGACAGAGTGCCAAACGACTAAAAATATGGGCTTTCATTATCATCCTATGTATCAACGTCAGCGTCTTCACAATCTGGATCCCGGCTAGACTTCAAGTCAATGACACCTGGGTCAGCATTAACAAAGTCTGGGATAGAATCGAGAAGGTCATTTTCCTACTTGTTGATGCAGGACTTAACCTGTACTTTATCCATCTCGTGCATTCGAGGCTTATTGCGAATGGCCTTACCAAGTACACCCGCCTGTTTCGCTTCAACCTGGGCATGATTGCTATCTCAATGGCTATGGATGTAAGTTGACCAGGAAATGAGCTGCCATTCTATTTACTAACTTTGTTTCAGGTCATTCTCATTGCAATGATGTCTCTTCCTAACGACATTGTGTAAGTCTTCCAACCAGCCCATCACTTGACACCCACTGATCCAAATTCCCAGCTACGTTCAATTCCACCCTCTCGCATACCTCGTCAAACTCCACATCGAAATGAACATGGCCGACCTCATCATCAAGGTCGTCAAAGCCAGCAACAACGGAAACTACCCCGACTACTCCGGTGATAGATCCCGTAGCACTGAACAAAAGAAGAAGAGTTCGCGCCCATCTCGCAAGAGCAAGATGCCATCAGCCATGTTCATGGGTGGTAACACCACAGTCATCGAAGCGGGAGTAGATGATATCGCCATGGTGGATATGATGGAGGGAGGTATTCAGAAGACGACAAGAACTGAGGTCTCTGTGAAGCATACCAGAAAGTCCGAAGCTGACGATCGAGATATGATCAGCGATGCAGGCTCGACAAAGCAATTGCATAGAGAGCATTTCACAGTATGAAGAAACCTTCTGGGGAAGACGTTGGGTGGGGAGGACGGAGGCACGGAAGCTCCTGGCTAGAGTATTCCTCAGCCTTGAAACAGGATAGACTACATATGATACCCCTTTCATTTAATGTAATGATACAATTCGAGTCACATTTCATACATTGGATCGCTTGCTTTAAATGTCTTAGCAATGGAACCATAGTGATCTAGTTCATGAACTTGGCAAACCACTCCAAGAACTGATCCGGCTCCCTTTGAAAGTACGTGTATCCATCCCATCGTTTCTCCGTCCCCTCGATCCACTTCAACTTCTTCTCCTCCATCGGGATATTATCATAAACCGACTGAACATCTTTAGGAGTCGTGCAAGGATCGTCGCGCACCTGGTATAAGAAAGTCGGCACGTTGACATGCTTCGCGTCGGTCGGGGGGTCCAATTGACTTATGTGGAAGCTGGTCTTCATGAAGAACATCCGATCAGCCTCCTCCATATACGACTCGGCAGCGCCCATGCTCTTTAGCAACTGCCCGATGGAGGACCCCGCTGATATTGGCTGGGGCGCAACCATGCACCGCACGCCTTTGAAGGCATCAGGCCGGTGTCTCATGGCCGAGAGTGATGCATTCGCTCCGGCGCAACGACTGAAGAGTCCAATGGTCATATCCTTCGTATCCGGACACCCTCGCACATACTTCAACGAGCCCAGAACATCGCGCCACTCAAAGAAGCCAAACAGGCCCTGGTTTCCCTTCCCGCTGAGTCCATGGTTGCGAAGATCATACGCCAGGACATTGTACCCGGCGTCGTGGAGGATTTTGTAGTCGGGAATAAAATCGACCTCGAAGTCATTCCCGGGCATGAGCTGGCTCCAGGGCTCGAGGTGAGAGGGGATTCCGGCGCGGTTGAACCAGTGAGGGTGGTTGGCGATGATGATCTTGTTGGAGCCTTTACAGGGGATGAACCAGCCTTCCAGAGGGACGCCGTCGTCGGAGGGGAAGTAGATGTCTTCGAACTCGAGGCCTTCTTCGTTTGGGAAGTGCATAATCGGGGCGAGAGGCCAGCCGCGGAAGTCGTCGACGACGGCTTTGAGGGTGGCCTTGATTTGTTCGTCTGAGGCCATCGCGAATTACTAGCCTATGGATGTTCTTGCTACTGAGATGAATTGAGAGTGAGTAGATACAGATCCTGAACTAGCTATATATTAACGGTCTCACCTCGAGATATTTAAGTCGATTGACAATTGAGTTTTGATGATCTGCTGTCGCCCCGCCTGAATCTTTCGCTATGCCAAATGTACATATCCTTCCAATAATACCTGGTGTTTTTGTTCAACGGTCGCTTTTATCGACATTTCGGATCCGGATTGCCGAACACCGTATCTCCATTTCCGCTTAACTCCATCGGGGTCCAGGGTCCTGCATGGTACTTGTGGTTTGTACGCATCATAGACAACCTCATGAATCCTTTGACTCCCGCGATCTACAGTAATAAAGGTAAAATTGTTAAAGAACAAGAGTCGGCGCAGGCTAAATGAGTATCTGACAGCCACTTTACAGGGGAATGCCAAATCTCTGGGTGAGACATCTGCTGTTAATGAACAAATTGGCAATTGGTATTAATGGCCTAACACTATCCTGCTTATGCTTGATACACCGGCCCAGTAGGAGGATACCCTGTCAGCTTCGAGTCAGGACCAGGCCTGAACTTGGGCTCCTTGAACCACTCCTGCGCAGTCTCTGCAAGCTCCTTGACTTTTGACAACTCGAATTGGGGTTGATCTAGAAGATCGTAGATTCCTTGCGCATAGTCTTCCGAATTATAATTGAGCAAGGTATTTGCTCTACGGAGTATGTCAGTGCATAGGACTTTGCCATGAATGGACAGTTGACTGGGATCTGGTGCAGATTGACACCAATGCGGTGGGACTGAGCATCACGGTAGAAGAACATGCGGAATTGGAGAAGAGGGTCGGGCGAGTCTTCGATACCGGGAACCATGCTGCCTGGTGAAAATGCAGCTTGCTCTACATCTCGGTGGAAGTTCTCAGGGTTTTTGTTGAGCACCAGACGACCAAACTCTTTCATGAGGAATTGTGATCTTGGACAGACCTTGGTGATATCAAAAGGATCATAGCCAAGCTTGTCACGATCGGCCTGTCTGGGATCCATGACCTGAACATGAGCAGTCCACTCAATCTCCTCCCAGAGATCTATCTTGGGGTAATCTGGACTCTTCACCACACATCTGCATGGCTTCGCTGTCGGTAAACTGCTTCTGACCATGCTTGGCGATGAAGTGATACTTTATGTAGAGGAACTCCCCACTTGCATTGACCCATTGTGTGGCAGCCGTAGCCATGATTGAAACGCCACCCTTGAGGTGTTCCGTGATCACTGAAGAACATCAATCCGGCATGTTTAGCCTCAGGGGTGTTGGCGAGAAGGTCGAAGTGGGCGTCGTGGTCCAGAAGGAAGTTGGCTGGGTTGCGATACTGGGAGCGGATGACATCGGGTCCTTGAATAGGCCCACGACAGAAGAAGATTAGCTTGATAGAGGTTAGCTTTGAGATAAGCAGTAGAATAGAGTGGACATACGAAGCTCAGACCAACGATGTTGTAGTTTTCCTCCATAGTGTAGAGCTTGATGGCGAAGCCTCGAGGGTGTCGAGCCTCATCAGGCGATTCTCTACCAAGAGTCATAGTGGAGAATCTAACAAAGGCAGGTGTTTTTACTCCCACAGTAGACAAGAAGTTGGCTTTCTGAGGTTATGATTAGTGAATGGCCATATGTTAAGAGAATGCAAGAAGCTTACAGTGAGCTCAGTGACCTCTTTGGTACACTCGAAATATCCGAAAGCACCAGAGCCGCAAGGGTGAACCATGCCTGGATGTTGTTAGTTGATACCAACAGGTTGTGAGAGGATGTTGTACTTACGTTCCAGGTTCTTGGATCTGTTGAAGTGTTGTTTCCTATCTCCAAGTCAGTTTTGAAATTGTGCTGTGACGACAAAGACTTACTGCAACATGAATGTATCACTGATCAAAGGAAGGGCCCCAACAGTTTTGCTATGAGCACTAGATGAACATGAGTCAACAGTCTTGAGAAATAGTTTCAAACACCTACGGATCCGGGAAAGGATGGCCTTTGTTGTCGGTAAAGTAGGGCCATCATTCTCCCTCTTCCCTCTAGCCTGGGCCTAGAGACCTTGGCGATCAAATCTGCTGGTCCTTCATTTGCGCCTTGGCACTGGCTCACACGAGGGGAGCGTCGTTCTCCTTGAGTTTTAGCGCCGATGGCATTGCCAATGGCCAGTAGAGGATGCTGACGAGGGTCGAGTTGGTTGGAGTTGAGAGCCATGGTAAAACTTTCTTGTTAGTCAGCTTCACTTGAGGAGAGAACCAGGAATGGGATAATGCGAGAGACATACTGTTTCATGATATAGAAACAACTGTTTCTATGCAGTGCAATTTTGCAAGCAGATCGGACTGCGATGAGTACCAAAGGTAGCTCCGGATTATCGACCTGTCCACACCCATAGAAGGAGCTTATATGCGTTGATCTGCGACATTATGATGCTTGATAAGTCTTGAAAGTGGGCAGGACGTTTCCAGACTGTTGAGATGCGATAGAACTGGATGTATTTGAAACCGGTCGACAAAGCTGGGCTAGAGTTGTCGATATGTCGACGACAAATTGTCGTTATGGAGTAGTAGTCTGCACAGCTCACTGCCTGCACGAAACTCTTTTTATGATATCGATGACCCTGTGAACAGAAATGGAAAAGTAGACGTGGAGAAACTGTGAAGAAGGAGTTAATGCAATTGTCCAAGCAAATATCGTGCATATTGTTTTGTGCTGCCTGAACTCGTAAGGCTGCCTGCACTTGTGCCTCAAAGGACAGCGTTTGTGAGGGGTCTGCCCAAGATGAAGAAACGATAATGAAGTCAACAAAACATTTGATAAGCCCAAGTACTGAACGGTATTGATTGTTGATACTGTCATAATTCAAACGAATGCTCCGATGGGCTTGGCATCAGATGTGAAAAGAGTAGACAAGCAGCAAGTCAAGCTAAACAAACAAGTCAGGCTAGAAGAAAAGCTACTGAACCCTCCTTAATAAGCAAACCAACCTAAAATCCAAAAGATTGTGTTTGACGATACCCTCAAACTTGGAGCAATCCCGACTCAACGCAAGAACTAAATTATTGCAAGTGCCACTATCACAATGATGATTATTCCTTAGATCTTGGCTGTTTGCTAAATCTTCAAGCATTCCCAACGAGAGTATCTTTTGTTTTCGATGAGACCGTGACAGAGCATATTTATGAGACTCGTCGTCTGTGGCTGGCCTGAATATTCATCAGTCTTTCTAGCGTAAAATCGATCTGATCTAGATCCTCCCGCCCCTGAAACCTTATCCGATCCTAGGCTTCATCCTGACGTGGTGAGACAAGCACTGGAATTCAACCAAGCATTGGCAGCAGAAACAAACTTACCCAAAGCGTATAGATCGGGACTGTAGTACGAAATCCTTCGGCTTTCTAGGGTCTCCCGCTATTTCTGAGTTAACCCCAAACTTCTTATGTGAACGCCGAGTCGGACTTTAGTACGGAGCAATGGCTGGGCCACAGTCATGCAGCATAAGCATAAGCGCGCGGGGGCTGGATCGCATATCTAATTTGTAAGTCTATTTGAGCCAGGATACAAAAAATAGGCGAATGCTGACAATCAACGGAAATTCACAAAGACCGATGTCCGCAGATGCTGCAGGTAGGGAATTGGGAATACACCAACTTGGTTTGGTTGGAGGTATATAAACAGCTGAGCTGGGATGAATAAATCGTCGTTTTGAAATAACAGTTCATTCTCTGACAAACTACTACATCACACTTTCAACTTTCAAAACATCAGCCATCATGGTCACTATTGCAGTTGCAGGCGGTACAGGTAACGTTGGCCGCTCCATCGTCGAAGCCATCGTTGCGGCAGGAAAACATCAAGTCATTGTTTTGAGTCGAAAGGTAAACACCACGACTCAGAGCATGTCCTGGAAAATCAACTAACAGATCCTAAGGAGAACAAACCCCTCGAAGAGAAACTCGGCGTTCCTATCCTTGCAGTAAACTCCCAAGATGTTGACGAACTCACTCAACTCTTCGAAAAGCACAATGTGCATACCATCATCTCAACTATCGGAACGAATGGACCTACGCCGCCAGAGATTGGTATGATCCGCGCTGCAGAAGCGGCAAAGCCGACAAAGCGATTCATTTCGAGTGACTGGGGAGTTCCCCATACTGAAGAGTAAGCTCTTAATTTCTATCTCCTTGCTAGTGTAGTAGGATCAAGGAACTGACTGGACATGAATAGAGACGCCTCGCAGGCAAACTCTGCCAACAACAAACTCCGTGCCCAAGATGAACTGCGAAAGACAAATCTCGAGTGGACTTCAATCCACAACGGCTTCTTCGTTGATTTCTGGGGCTCTTCTGCCACGAAGTCTCACATGCATACCACGGCTACCTTTGTCGACATTGCCCATCGCACAGCGGCTATTCTTGGCTCGGGAGATGTCCCTGTGGCATTTACTTATAGCCGGGATGTAGCACAGTTTGTATCTGCTTTTCTCGACTTGGAAAAGTGGGAGCGATCAACATTCATCGTTGGAGACAAAGTTACCTTTAACGAACTTGTGAAAATTACAGAGGATATCACTGGTAAGGAACCCTCGTTGACTTCAGAAGATAGAAAGCTAACTGTTCTATAGGTGATAAGTTCTCTGTGACTTATGATAGTGTCGAGAAGATGGAAAAGGGAGAGTTGACCGAGTTGCCAGGCCATGTCCCCATGTACTCTCGGGTTCCCAAGGCTATTCTGCAGAAGGTTATGTCTGTCTACGGTCTCTGGTCTGAGAAGGGTGCTTTCAACTTGGATGAGAGTAAAACTTTGAACCAAGAATTTCCTGATATTAAACCTATCAGCGTCAAGGCTTTCCTGGAGGAAGCTTGGGGGAGTCAGAAGGAATGAGCATGGGTGTCTTGGATAGAGAATTTCATGAGCAGTTACTAGGATGTGTAGAGTGTTTCTAATTCTAGTCTTGTTATGTTTGTTGCATGGCCAAGGTTTCTAGCATGGGTGACTAGTCTGTGTTGAAACAATAGCTATACAGAAAATGCAACCCTGGCTTACAAGCACATGCACTGCACCTCTTTGACTTGGCTGTGGAGTTTTAGTACACCAGTGTTTGTCCCAAGGCCCCCTTCCTAACAATATTATCAACAACCTAACCCATCGCGAGTTCCATGAGGCTCTGCAGGAGAGTGATGAGGTTAATTTTCAATGCTTCCTACCAAGACCGGCCAATCTTGAACAAAACGCCATACAAACAAGGCCGGTTACCATAGTAGTACCGAAAACAGCCACCCCAAACGGATACCGTCGCAGAAAGCAGATTCAGGTAATCTCCCCTGACTATCAAGCCATCCGAAGACGGAAGTAGAAAGTTCGCATCGAGAAACAAGAAAACGTGGGAAGAAACAACGAAAAAAAAGGTACCATGCTCCATTTCTGCAGCAACTCCCAGATCCGATCGCTTAAAAATAGATGAGACAACGCCACGATCGCTGGAATAAGGTTAGACACGGGAAACCGGGATTGGAATCTTATGCAAGGGGGGAGTGAATGATGTTTGCGGGTGGTGCAGTGGCTGGAATGTCTTTGGCGTCTTTTGACCAAAGACGATGTGATGCACTTTGACGCCGCACGCGGCATGGAGAGGCTAGGAGACGGGTATGGATGGCAAATTATGAGTAAATGGGTTGATTTGAATGTGTCTGGGACAAAGCTTATAAACCCCAGGTCTTGGTATGTCTCTCTTTTTTCTTTTCTCATCACATTCTCACACATACATACAACAGCTTCAGTTCATACACCAAAAGACACATTCGCTACAACACTCGCTTCGATATTTAACAAACAACACACACTCTCAACAGTCAATCACAACTCAAAACGAACAAAATGAACAAGATCATGCTCCTCGCCCTCTCGGCCTCAGTTGCCCTCGCCTCAGTGCAGTACTCGCCCAGCTTCCCGCTCCTCGCGGTGCGCCAGGTCGTCGAGGTGCCCTGCTCCGAGCAGAACCTCAAGGACTGCGGCACCGGCTGCATCCAGCAGGACTGGACCTGCTGTCCCAGCAAAGCCGGCGGATGTCCGCCCACGGCCTACTGCGAAGTCGGCACCAACCAGCAGTTCGGGTGCTGTCCCAACGGTAGCATCTGCAACGGCAACGGAGGCGGTACTACTCGCGGCTCGACAGATACTCTGACTTTGGCGGGAGGGGATACGACTACGGTTGTTCAATCTCCTAACACGGCGGAGACGCAGCCTCCTGTTGTCGAGGGGTCCTCCACCGCTGTCATCGTCCCTCCGCCAGTCGATACTGCTTCCGTCCCTCCTGCTGTCGATACTGCTTCTGTTGCTCCTGCTGTCGACACCGCTTCCGTTGCTGTTCCTCCTATCGTACCAAGCTCTGTTGCTCCTATTGTGCCTGCGCCTGGAACACCCGTCCCTGTCGTTCCCGTCCCTACGCCCGACACGGTTATCACCAATGCAGGATCATCCAACAGATACAGCTTGTTCTGTGGTGTCATGGCTGGTTTCGCAGCGCTCGTTGTCTAACAGAGCGCGTGCAGTTTTCTTTTGTTGCGATGGAATGTTAGAGTTTGACGGTCTAGAACGGTGGCACTGGAATGGATTGGCCATGAATGGGTCGAATGGCTTGGTGGATAGCCTCATAGCGAGCCGGATTCAGGTACTAAACCTAGTTTGACTGGGGTGTAATTATTTGTCGATCAGTTATTGCAATATTGATCCATTTATTTGATGTCGCATGCCTAACCTTGTTGGTTTATCGTCTAAGTGAACACTAGAATTTGATCAATCACTGATATAAAGCTGATATGTGCAAAAATGTGGTATCTATTAATCCTAATTATACGTAAAGCCAATCCTCACAGCCATGTACCGTGACTGAGATCTATTGCTATTTTTTCATAACTCATCGCTTAATCAATCTTGACGCAGACCTTGCCCTGGTGCTTGCCAGACCACTGGTACTCATAAGCCTCTCGGAGCTGCTCCAGGGAGAAGATCTTGGAGTCGACGACAGGGCGGAGCTTCTCGGGATTGGCCTCAACAGCGCGGCACATGTCCTCCATCTGGGCTCTGCTTCCGACGAGGAGACCTCGGGTGGTGCAGAGGTTGGACAGGCAGTCGAGGAATCCGGGGTCGTTCTGGCCAGTACCGCCGACGAAGCCGATGATGGAGATGACACCGTCGATCTTGATGGCGTTGAGAGACTGCTTCATGGACGAAGGACCGGCGACCTCGATGATGTGGTCGACACCAGCGCCACCGGTGAGCTCCTTGGCCTTGGCTCCCCACTCAGGGGTCTCGCGGTAGTTGATGATGTGGTCGGCGCCGAGCTTCTCGAGGAGCTTGGCCTTCTCGCTGGAGCTGGTGGTAGCAATGACCTTTGCGCCGGCAGCCTTGGCGAACTGCACAGCGAAGATGCTCACACCGCCGGTACCCTGGGTGAGAACCCACTGGCCGGGCAGGAGCTTCTTGCCCTCGAGGCCGTAGAGACCGTTCCAGGCAGTGAGACCGGCGCAGGTGAGAGTGGCGGCCTCGTGGAAGTCGAGGTTGGAGGGCATGGGGACAAGACCGTGCTCGTCAAAGGCACCAACAGTGCGGAAGGTTCCGTCGGTGACACCACCGAGGCCCGTCTGGATGCTCAGCTGGTCGAGAGAACCGCCGATGTGTCCCTGGTTGAAGAGGGTGACGACCTTGTCGCCGGGCTGGAAGCGGGTGACGTTCTTGCCAACGGCGAGGACGGTACCGGCGCCATCGGAGCCGGGGACGACGCCGTCCTTTGCGGGGAAGGGGTACTTTCCGAGAGGGAGGATGAGATCACGGTAGTTGAGAGAAGCACCCTGAACTGTGAAGTGTTAGCTGAGTTGGTGATGAGAAGGTTGTTGTATTTGGACTTACTCTTGACGAGGACCTGGCCGTCACCGAGCTCAGGAGCGGACTCCTCGCTGAACTTCATACCGCTGAAGTCCTTTCCATCACGGGAAGGGATGACCCACTTCTTGACAGTCTTGGGAATAGATTGAGACATTATGAAGATGTTGTGAGAGTTGTGAGAGTGAGGTATTGTTGTAGAGTGATGATGCGTATTAATGAGGGGGATCGACCTTTACGACGACTTGACCAAGTCTTTATATATGCTAGAGCTCAATCAGATAAAAAAGCTCAGATATATTGTTACAATGCTAGAAAGATACAGATTTGTAAGGAAACAACGTCTGTGCATGAGATTTGTAAGAGACCGTGGCCGTGGAGCAAGAGAAAAGGCCATGATCATGTCGTTCTTGAGAGAGAGTCGGCAACTGACGTAACTCTGTGGATCGCAGATCGAAGCAGTTTAGCAGCCCCATGAAACGGGCTTGACGTTGTAGTGAACCGTGACAGTGGCGAGTGCTCAACTGCCGTCGAAACATGCTGGGAATAGGCCAATGGCGGGCTTTGGACTAAGAATTCCGAGGTCCACCATTAACACGATTGTGTTTTTTTTCTGTATTTTTCTACGGTGGAGTCCATCTTTTTCCTCGGTCTAAGGCCCCACGCGGATCCGAGATTGTCAATGCCTTCCGGTTGAAGATGTAGAGCCGCCGGTTGCCCGGACGCAATTGGGTTCTAGAGTGTGCGGAGGATGTTTTGGCGTTGACGTTTTCAGGCGGTGATTGCATTGTCTGTCATTGGTGGTTGTGCGACGTTGCGTTGATGACTCGTGCGTGGTTCATGCATTGTGCATGAGCATGAGTATGCAACAATTGACATGGTACCTAGTTTGGCATCACGATTGCTTCATTTTTAATTCAATGGCATACCATGACTGCAGTATTAACAACTTTTGCTTCAATTCGGTGCCATCTACGGATTGGATCCAATATCAGCTGTTGGACTCGCCCAAATGCATGCGCTGTAACTTTCAATACTGGGGCCTAGACATGGATACTGCCCCGCTATTGTCACCTGTCATCAGCACACTCTATCTCCAGATTCAGATTCTATTGTCAAGATCTCTTGATTCTCCAAAACAAGGACATCATCAATCAATCACATAATATTCCCGACTCCCCCAAATCAATTCATGGCCGCCAACTCTTTAGGGCTCCAGCTCCCAAGCTCCAGTGGATCCACGACCCCTAGACGCCCCATCAGTCCCAGTCCCAGCGCTCTCTCGGTGCCACCAACCACGGGCATCGTTGTCTTCTCGGGTGGTAGCGCCGCCAACAACCTCGTCGATGTCTTCGAGAGTGTTCGAGAAGCGAATCAATGCACTCTGAGCTACGTTATCCCCATTTCTGATAACGGAGGTAGCAGTAGTGAGATCATTCGTGTCTTTGGTGGACCAGGTTTGTTTCTTTCCCCCTTGCTTGCTTGCTTGCTTGCTTTCACACGTGGCAGAAGCTAAGACTAGGATCAAGGTATCGGCGATGTGAGGTCTCGACTCGTGCGTCTTATTCCCAATGACGGTAGCCCAGAGACTGTAGCTATCAAGCACTTCTTCAACCATCGGCTACCAAAAGCCTACGCTGAAGCCAGGTCGGAATGGTTCGAGATCCTCGAGGCTACTCACCCGCTCTGGAACGACATCTCGTCGCCCAAGCGGGAACTCATCCGCTCTTATCTCAACAGCTTCAACCTTGAAGTCGTGAAGCGTATGAAACCCAGCAGTCGCTTTGACTACTCTGGCGCCAGCATTGGAAACCTCTTCCTCACGGGCGCCCGCCTTTTCACTGGTAGTTTCGAGGCTGCCATCTACCTCTTGAGCTCCATCTGTTCAGTGCCGGATAGAATAGCAGTCCTTCCGGCTCTCAACACTAACTTTGCGAGTCACATTGCTGCTGGTCTTGAAGATGGAACAATAATCACAGGCCAGAACGACATTTCCCATCCCAGTGCTCCAACTGCGGCTGTCCCGGGGGCATCTGCTGGTGTGCATAGCCCAACGGTATCGCGACATGAGCCTTGGGACCATGATCATCATCACGTAGAGGATGCTAATCTGCCCGGAACGCTACCCGCATTGCGCCGACCAGCAATTGCCTTCTCCAAAGATCAAGAAGAGGATCTGCCTGCGAGAATTTCACGGCTCTGGTACATCAACCCATACGGCGAGGAGATCAAAATGCCTGCCAATCCAAGAGTTCTTGATGCTCTTCGATCAGTGCATAGCATAGTCTATAGTATCGGTTCGTTATTCACATCATTAATCCCGAGTCTAGTACTCCGCGGCGTGGGAGATGCCATCGCAAGTCCACAGGTTCGCAACAAGATCCTTATTCTCAACGGCACTACCGACCGCGAGACTGGTCCTTCGACAGCACCTTTCACAGGTCTTGACTTTGCCGGGGCTATAGCGAATGCTCTCGCCGATTCAAGAGGTTTGCCAAAGCCCGCCGAGGAGGAATACTGCCATTACGTCACGCACGTCATTTACATAGAAGGCCCGACATCGCCAAAGGTAGATAAACAGCAATTCGGGATGCTGGGAATTGATGCGACACGGTTATACGGACCAAGGGATGAGAACGGAAGAGGTGGAAGATATGATGCCAAGGCCTTGACCCAGGCACTTGAGACTATCATTGGGAGGAAGGATGCGCGATCAGATAGAAGCCGACGAAATACCCTTGTTGGTTAGAGATGCGATAGAGGCAAACATCATCACGCAGTACTGTAGATGAGCTAGACGAGAGATCAGCTTCTGTTAAGACCCGCCGCCCACAAGTCATTGGGCTGTGTAAGAGGAATCAAGACAAAGAAAATATTTGTATTAGATGGTATATCATCGTGGTATGCATTCAAACTCCAGGTCTGACTGTAATGCCATACCCACACTATTCCTCAAATGCGCCGTAACCATCAATGACCCTAACGTTTCCCATTCCCATCGCTTCCCGCCAAAACACGTAACATCCCATTATCCTTCATTTACTCGATATCAGCCGGCGAAAACAGCAGGTATGCCATAACCACAGGCCAAGCCGTCGATAGTAACATCGCTCCTAGCACTGAACCTCCAGTCGTCCTGACGCGGTCGTACGGGCCCTTCCAGCGGTCGATCAGAGCGCATGTGCTGAAAACCATGGCGCATGCGTACAGAGAAGCTGCCCAGAAGACGGCGAGATGTATGTCGGCGTCGCGGTCCTGGGGGCTGAGAACGACGCCCGAAAGGTCGGGGACAAATGTCGAGGAAAGATTGGCGCCCATTGCGGGGATTTTTGTAAGTGGAATGTGCGTATATGTATGTGAAATACGTCTAGGTGTGAAAGTATGCTTGTGTGTAGTGTTGTACTGGTGATGTAAGGTTGCAGTAAAGGAACGATGCAGGATTCAAAGTATTGCGTAAGATCTCTTTTGTCGGATAAAAAGGATTAAGAAAACTAACTCGCCAGCGAGGAAAAAGAAGAGAATGAGAAATAGCAGGAGAAGTCGTCTGCGTCTGAGAGCGAATGGCGCCAACAAAAGAAGGTGGAAGCTTGAGGTCTCACATCTCTTAATGCATGGGACAAAGCAGGGGTTGTTTCTCGCAGCCAATCATAGCCGAGAAATGGCGATTCAGACAGGTCGGGGCCAAGACGACCCGGTCGCGGATGCGTCTCGTTGGTTGAAACATCTGCCACCTTTTGAAGCCCGGGGCCAATTGCGATATCCTCTTAAGCGCGCGGCATAGTACCAACATGACCATGGGCAAAGAGCTGAGGTGAAGCAGCTGAATGAGCCCATTCTACCTAAATTAACATTTCATAAAACCAGCTGCATTTGCCTATTTTACCATTCACAATTTACACCCAGCTCATCGTCTTGGTAGGCGTTTTCTCACATCTGTTTTCAGATCTGTCTCAGATTCGGGGATGTGACGTTGGTACCACATCCGAAACAACATCTTAACAATGGCCTTATGAACATCCATATCGGTGCGCCCCCGTATTTTAACGACTGATGATTCTGGTTTTTTTATGTATAGCATTGATTACTATTTCTTGGCTTTGTCGCTCTTGGCGCATGCGAAACTTGTCTCCTCCGCCAATGTTCGGGTCGGAGACAGCCCGGAGGGTCCCGCTTTTCTCACCGGCCTGTGACCCGGGTGTTCGGGACACTATGAGATGAACATGTGAGTGCACGATGGATTTTGGTAGATGCTCTGACGTTCCGAGGTTGGTGTCTTGATGAATTATCATACTTTTTATTATTATTTTGTCGTTTACCCTGTTTCATTTGACATTTTCTGGTTATGTAAGAATATATTGTCTGAATAACTTGGGTGAAGCTCAATAGTATGAAGTTGCCGGCGCCACATCTTCTGATAATTCTTAAAGTAAACTGTATTTCATGTGGATGATAGTATGGATGTTGGTCAAGGTATACATCCTTGTGCAAGGATATGATGTGGTGCAATAGTTTAAACTGTCACTCTAGGGTATGTAATTCGAAAGTGGTGAGTATGGTTAACCAGATGTGTTGACCGTGCAATTGATTGTTCCAGATTCAGCTTTCTGTTTACTCCCAAGTTCCTTTTGGAACAATGTTGGGTGGAAGAGAACAAGGAAACAAAAGTGTAGCACCAGATGTACACTCCCAAGCACGAACATAAGAGTTTAGAAACATATATGACAAGAAATCAGCATCTCTTCGTCGAATCTTGATGCCATCTTGCTACATTTCGTGGGATCTGTGGTTTAACAGCTGATCATTTATCTTCTACCTTCCTTTTCAACCACAATCACTCACCATGGTACGCTTTCCACATTCGATCGACAGCCTTACTTCTACTCATGGATCAGCCAAGACTTGCACATGTTCAACCTCCTCGCCTCCTACCCCCCGGCCATCGCCGCCGTTGACGAGCTCTGGGAAGACTGGTATTCCAGACAACCTCTCAACTGCAGCATGAGACCAGCTATGGAGTATGTCTACTGCATCGTAAGGCTGTGCGCTCACGAGCCAGATAAGTGGCCTTACAACCAGCCCAATCCTGACAAGACGACCTGGAGTGAGATCTGCCATATTGCTCGGTACTGCATCAGGAAGTGTATTGTAATCCAAAGCTGGCTACCGCATGCCTACGCTTTGGAATGGGATGCTTGTGTTCCAATGTTCATGTGGCATGCTATGTTGAATATCAAGGCGCATTCTTCTCGGGAATGGATTCGTCGTCGTGAGGAGAGACGGAGCAGAATTGCAGCCAATTGTGAATAGCATGGGTCAGATCAGATGCTTTCATCTGACCAATAAGTGGTTATTGGCACTGATGAGGTGAGTAGGTAAGTCGGTTCTCATTTGTTTTCATTTTGCTCTTACTTTGAAGGGTTTTCAGCGAATATGTTGGTTGGTTGGACATGTAGTCAGGGCGTCATAGACAACGTGAAGTAAAAAAAAAGGAGTTTGACAATTATTCCATTATCGTGCATGTGATTTCGATTGAATTTATATAAGCTTTTGTGAAAAGCGTCAATATGGTATGAGGGGAGTGCTCATTTCATGTGAGTTTGTAGTTCCACTACAAGAATTAAACCAACCAAAGCCTACTTCGAGTGCCATTGTATGCCGTGGATCGATAGATGATTCGCGTGGAAGTGATGAACTTTGTCCGTCCCAGTAAGTGACTATGCGTGCAGTAATGACCTCGCTGGCATACGCCGAATACAGTTTACACTTACATCACGATAAACGTAGAATTCCCAAGACTCAGCCTATCATACATAAGAGATTTCCCAACAATTTTAGAGTGCTATAAATTTATGTATTTCCCAGTGCTGAAAGTCCAATCGTATTGAGAGTCCTCGGCATCTTCTTACAATTCAGAAATCCACGACACAAACTCACCTAAACACACCCCAAACAGTAGAGATGTTCGCCAACTCGAAAATGGTTACTCGCCGAACCGGCACCTTTGTGTACCAGTTGGCTCGCCGAAACGCAGGCTACTCGAGGTCTTTCAACAACGGCAAGGGGCAGATGCTCAACACCCAAGAATCTATCCCTAAGAATTATGAACGACTCAGCCTGCAAGATCAGATCATAGTCCGGAACAGACTCAAGCATCCGAACTATACACCGCAGAAGGTCGACGAGATGACTGAGGGAGTCGGAGAGGAATCCAAACGGCTAGAGGAAGATATTGAGAAAACTGAGAGTGACAACAAGGGAGTTGACAAGACGAACTGCTGAACTTGCGAAGAAAAAGAGAAACCACAACAAGTCTCACACGAGGACTAAGATAATTGCTTTTATGAATGTAAGTTATGTCTCGACTATTTCGGTAGTTTGAAGTAACAGATTTACAGCACAATTATCAAAGAATGAAAATCGCCACCCAATCGCTGTAAATGATATAGGGGAAACTCGAATGTATTTTAATACAGAAGCATCTGACTGTTGATTATGCATAACCTCGGTGTCTTTTCTCGCGGCTCATCAATCTTTCAAGACCCATCCAAGACTGTGTCACCTTCGGCAACATCACTTAGGACGTCAACAGGGATCATCGAGTTAAGACATGTGATATAAGCTTATTTGAAATAATGTTCTGACACTCCCGGGGAGTCTATTAGAGTTTGTGCTGTGCAAAATGTCTGTACCGCCACCAATGTCGAGTTTCCATTGCAAAACCTTGACCTCTGTTCGTCCCAAATTTCTTCGACTCCCTCAAATGAAAGTTTCCAATACTCTTCTTTGATGTTTAAGTTTGAGATGAATTATGTTTCGATGCCCTCACCCTTTCTTAAGCTTTTCGGCGAAATAACAGGCCGAAAAAGCCGCCCCTCAGAGGTATAAGAGGCAGCTACCACCCAGGCAACCCCTCCTGCAAGAAACACAATTAAACTCCTGCGACGATGGCTTCTCCCGCAGCTATTCGCATCTCAAGCAAAACCGCAAACTAATCACAAAACCACAACAACGCAACAATGGCTATGCAGGGCAAGGCTTACCATCAGTCGCAGATACGGCGAGGAATATGGTGAGCTCTTTTGCAACGAGTGAGCAGAGAAGAATGCAAACTCATCTGCCAGAGAATAATATACCCACATGCCGATGTCGAGAAGAGAAATGCTTTCTGAAGCAACTTCTCGCAATATCACGATCAAGTCCAACAACCAGAATTACAACCAAAGATCCCACGACCATAACTTCAATGCACCAAACCACAAAACTAGATTGCCTTAATAATCGAACAAGCTTATTCAATATCTCGGCGAGATAGATCAAAGTTATGCAGATGAGAAAACACGGTTTCTTTCCACATCAGGGCATTATATACCATGTCCTCCAACAAGCTTTACTTCTCGATAAGGACACTGGCCGATAATATACTTTGACCTTGGAATAAGTATAAAACAAAAGTCTCTATCCCTACAAATACATCCTTGGCTTCAAGCCAAACCACCAAAAAGAAAACACCAAAATCATAATGGCCATGAGGACAATTGGAAGGGTCACCTGACCTGAAAGGCTGATACAACTTGTCTGATGTATGAAAAATCATACGTATTACAAAAGTCATCGATGATTATAAGATTTTATTCAATATCTCGCCGAGATAGATCGAAGTTACACAGATAGAAAACACAGATTCCTTCCAAGCAATAGGGCATTATGTATCATGCCCTCAAATAAACTTCATCTCTCGATAAAGACACCGTCTTTATCATCAAGAAAAACCACCAAACAAATCCCCAAACCAACAATGGCTCCTACACCAAGAGGAAGGCTACCTTCCGTCCTCGGCACAGAGATATGGACTGCCAGGGATATTAGAATCTCCGGTATACCGACCCCGACACGCTCAGCAGAGCTAAATGCAGAAGGCTCTGGCAGTGCATTTACCCGTATCTCAACATCAAAGATTGGCCCTAGCCTGATCACAACACCATTGGTAAGGATCAAGTTGGCCATCCTTGACTGCGAGATACTGAACCCGCCGTGCCCCCCACCTTCTGGCCAAGAATCCATTTCCCATACTCTTTGTCTTGGTTTCTGACGGTACCCTACCTTCGAGGTGTCCGTCTTGGGGTAGAACGATGGAACACATCGTCCATCACATCATACCTGGCGTCGGCCTCTGGCCTCACATATCGCCCCCGGTAGTCGTAATACCCATCTGGACTCGGGTAGTAATTATCATAAGAGGCAGAAGCAAGTCCTCTTGGTCGGCGACTACCGCTCCCAAAGCTGTCAACTCTACTGACGCGGCAGCTTGAGTCCAGATACGGAGACCCCGACAAGGAGTAAATGCGTTCTGAGCGGTCTTCTTCACTGCGATGATGTACGCAGAGATTCGGAAAGCGTCGACTCCTGGTGTCTCGAGCCTTGCCACACCCGTCTTTGACACATGCCTCTTCAACGCAATATTCACCAGGGACCTTGGCCACCTGCTGACAAACTGTATTGATGCAGGTGTGCAATGGACAGAAGAATGACCCGGAGCCCGTCTCATTTGCCGTTTCGAAACAGTCGTGTCGTTGACAGGTATGTCGGGAGCAACTCTTGAGTCGGGAATTAGTCGGATCGGTGATACGGTCGGAGCATCCTGCTACGGAGCATCCATCTGGAGTGAAAAATTAGTCTATTATCCAGCAAATCGAGATCAGGGACTTACGCTTGCGGCACCAATCAGGAAAAGCGACGGATTGGAAGTCGCGAGGACGAACGCAGTTGCGTATGCAACATTTATGATCATGGCAGAATTTCGAGTCCGGATGGATGATGGCATCACACCCTCCGTTCATCGTGCATTTACCGTGGCTGGCACAGAATGTCTCAGGTATCCTACTGCTATCAAGGCCAACATGTGTCGTACATCCTGGCGCAGCACATGGCTGATGGCGATGGCACTTTTGTGCATCGCGGCCCGTCGTGAATGTTTGACGGAGGCAATTGGGCTCTTGACAAGTGTGATTCTCGCACATATGTGAGGTGGATGTTCGATCCAGATGGCAATCCGGGATGAAACATTTGAACTCCTTGGAGTGTTCTGCGCAGTATTGCGTGTTGCAGTCCCGACGGGGCAGATAGCATCGTTCGTGTCTGCTTTTCTTCTGACAACAGTCTGGACGAAGTTAGCATCTGGTCCAACATACAAAAGATATTGGGGACTTACGCTCTGGGCAGAGCCATTCACCGCTCCCTATCCAGGAGTACTGGAAGGAGGGTCCTTCAACAACCTCGACTTGTGCAGTGCATCCGAGCTGGGCACACGTGGAGTCTGGACCGGTTAGTACTTCTTGGCAAACAGAATCCCCATGTTGTACTGACGAATTTCGCAGAACTTCTTGTCTTTCTCGGTCCAGGATCTGCATTGTGATCCAGCGTAACAAGTATCTGAGGAATAGTTAGTATCTATTTGAGAAGCTTCTATCACATACTCACGATCTCTGCAAAATAAGGATGGCTTCTTTGTGCTTGTGTAGTTCCCTGCTGGCTTATCACACATCAAGCACTTCAATGGCATGTTGAAGCTAGAAGACTTGTTGCGATTGTGTTCTTTCTTATGGGATCCCATGGTGAAGAGTTTGGGAGGATGTTGGCTTATTGTGGTGGACTCCCAAGCAGTTATGGCAAACCTGGATGCGGTAAAAGAGTCAGAGTATTGAGCAATGTGATGTACTTTGTAAAGGTGTCAGTGTCTTTGGTCTGAGATGGGCAAGATTATGTGGATGTTTGAGCTTGCTTAAGGACAGGTCCAGAAGAGTGGGCAGCCCTTATATATCCCCAACTTGACCGAAAACTAGACACGAAGCTTCGGATAAAGTTATGGGGTGCATTCGGTTCTTTTTCAAGCTTTCTTTGTGTACAACTATGGACTTGTTACACTTCGGCAAGGGAGTCTGTTACGTCCAAGGGTCTTTAGTTGCCTTCAAGCTTCTAGAATAAACGTTGACTGGATAGCTCTTCTACTTGGACACCGACTGGGTGTGGAAAATCGTGAGATTAGGCTGACTTCTGATGTTGTATATCGAGCCGGCAGGGGTGCTACAGAGAAAGTGATGCTTGGTTAAAGAAGCGAACCCTTGCCGATTGCCTGGATGGACTCACGACACGCCAAGACTCAATCTTCCAGCATTACTTATTCCAATCTGGCTTGTCATCGGCGTTTGTAGCCCAAGGCGACATCTTGCCTTGTAGCAATCCGTGAAACCCAGGCCGCTGAAATCATTATGGGTTTTTGTTCACTCCATTCCTAATCAAATATTAGATTCAACCCTGTTTTGGCTCTTCTGTAAACTTGTAGTACCTACCCCATGAACGTCTAAACGGCCCTTGAAAGAATTAGGCAGAGGGGTAACCGTCAGCCTGTTCAAAGCTCTTTTTAAGCCTCATGATGCATGGGTTGACAAGGCCTTGGCTTTGTAACGCTCTTGTGTCTTGTATGGCGAGACCCGCTATCATGTAGCACAACAATTTTAGCCCAAGGTGTCAGACTTGTTGTCAAAGAAGGCATCAAGATGTGTGCAATGCGCCTGTCACCGCGGAAGCAGTATCAGGTATGCATCAGGTTTCTCTGAGCAAGGGGTCGTTTGTTTGAAAAGCTCTGGCGCAACAATCAGCAGATCATTGTGCGATGTGTCTTGGCAAATATTGTATTTACCCATGATTGCTTTTGTATCAAGGTGATACGTCTTGCAATTGACACGCAGGTCAAGATCCACGAGGTCGTATTCTGACTCACTCGCTATGTCGAAGTTTCGGAGATTTTGCTCAACCAACTCGTATCATGTTTCCTCGTATGCATGGTCTGGATTATTTTGTGACTCCATGTTTGTATTTCAATATTGGAAGGGCTTCAAGATGCGATAGGTTGCTGGAAAAGCGGTGGTATCCAAATCAATGGGACAAAGGGGGAAGGATCGATTTCTAGTGCGGTGCAAGGGCGTCGAAATCGTGGATCTATAACTTGGTGTTGTTGGAGAGAAACTCGATCGTTGTTGGCGGTCACAAATTCGAGAAGGAGAAGTTTCCAGAAACAAGACGTGATATTTTGCTAAGGCAAGTGTAATCAACCGAAACCCAGCCCTCTTTCGGCAGTCGCAGCCCACTAGCCCCCAGTCCCATGCAGGCAGCCGCCCCCTCGTTTCCTACGGATCCAATGTCTTTTCAAGTCAACAACCAAAATACCGGCAATTCCGTCGTGTGATCTCTTTTGTTGTACCATTTCTTGCACTACGGCGTATGAGCTCATCCGTGCTCGTCTTTGTGCGGCCGCCATGTGGAAAGTTGGGCAGACGGCGAGGCTATTGTTCGATTTTCATCAGACCACACGACCTTATTCCGTGTTGCCAGAGGTTCGTCTCGGTTATGCTGCAGTTCTATTAGCTATGATGGTCGTCGGTAGAGTAGACAAACTTTAAGAGATTTCGGTAACAGATGCTAACGCCTGAGTTACTAGAGAAGCCACCGCGGTACTAGGTTCGACTGTGACAACTCTCTCGTTTGATTAGCCAGCCACCTCCTAGAATATCTCTAGAGGCGGTTTCCTGTAGCATTCCGACAGCACAGCTGCCGATGTCGGGGCCACGATAACACACCGACAGTGGAGTGCCGTTCATCCAGATCTCACCTCGATCTCTGGGACTCGACGAGGCGAACGACAATGCGAACCGTTATCAGGAACAAGCGGATGAGCTTTGGTTCGCCCTAGATCCAACAGAGGTACAAGGTCAAGTCACCAGCCGAGCAGGCAGCGACATGTACTCCTGAGCCCCAGGCAATCCAACGTTGGGACAACACGATCGTCGATGCCTCCTCTCGCCCGACCTGCTTCCAGTATCCGTCAGTCATACACAGACTCAGCATAAAGGATAACAGAAACTCTTCTCACCTGAGCTGCCACCATCTCTCGACAATGACTCAACCATTGAGTAGCAAAGACAATCGGATCCTCCGTGTTCTGTCTCTGGCTTTCCGAGGGAACGCGTGCATTTAAATATGACCTTGACCCTTGCACATTGTCCTTCCCCCGCCTCTTCGCAAGCTTTACCAGATCGAGATCCTGTATACCATATCTTTCGAGGGTTGAAGGCTGTAAAGCTGACCGAAAGCTCCAGACAGTCAGGTACTCAAGCCACGCAATCTTGCCCATAAACGAGTGTGTATCCTACTAACTTCAAATGGGCCTACAGTTATGAATGCCCAATTGTTTGGTTCTTGGAGGAAATGAAGGCCAATCACCGGACAGCTTTATCCGTCGAACCATCAGTAGTCGATATGCTTGCCTGTGAAGACTAGACATAGCGGGTACAACTAAGCGGACAGTGTGACACAAAAACGGTGATGTGTTCCTCTCGCTAAGACCTACTCTCCCTGGCTAAGTCTTATCTCTTTGAGCCTTTGTACTGACGCATGGACACCGGCAGTTGTTTTGTGCTCCCCGTATTGCCACTCACCCGGACCATGATCATGTTCAGAACTTCAGAATGGCCATCGATCATCACTCGAGATCCGAAACTGTCAGAGAGCAAAGACCAAAGTTGCAAAATCACAGCCAACAGGTTTGTGTCAGTTTAGGCTTAGGTGTCCCTTTATTCAGGTTTCCAAGCAAAGTTGGCAGACCTGCCACAATGGCTGAGATAAACTGTCACAGACCTAGATATCTGTCATAACCACAGGGGCACCAACTGGTTATCGACTACCCTCGGCAGATCTTCTTTGTCCGATGTCAACTTTTCCCCGTCAACTACGAGCTCACATCACATCTTTTGCTAGAAAGCTGACGTTTCTCCAAAACATCATCTTACAGCTCTTTCACAGTCAAGGTCTTTCCAAAATTCTCAAGTGTGTCAAGACTTCCAAGGTATGCCATAACCCCTGTCAAGACCATACATATGCATCAGAAGCGTGAAACGCGGACTCTAGGTCGAAATTATCCCATTGACGGCTTTGTCTCAGATATAGGTTCTAGCACCCCTGATGTCCGTGCCTCTCTACTTCCTCCCGACCGACCATAACATTTTGAGCCACTTTGGCGAAAAGCTGCTCTTGATTGGGTTGCCACATGCAAAGCCACGCCAACCGAAGACCAAGCAGGCGAAGAAAAAGGAAAAGGGTCCTAATCGGGGAATTGTCGCGTATGAGAATCGGAATGGCAAGCGTGTCTTTACTGTCAAGCCTCTTCCCCCGAAGCCGAAGGGAAAACCGTGCCCCAATTGTGGCCACGTTGTATAAGATACAGGCCATGGGAATGCAGCACCACCTTCCAGGTTAGATGTAGACTAAATCTACAGGCAAGTTTCCGAAGTCTCGATTGATCATACTTGCAAGTCACTTCTTAACGTCTCCTCATATAGTTATGCCAAGTCGACGTAGACACGTGGAGCAGGTTGCGAGTGCCAAGCTACATCTTACAAGAAACATCGTGTCGTGATTCGGTCTCTCAAGTCCGCAAAGAATTGTCAAGTACCCAAAAGTCGTATTCCCCGGCCTGGAGATAAACTCCGATACCACTTACATGTGCCCAGCCTGCTCACACTCGTATCGAAAGGTCATTGATTACCCGTGTGTATCACAATCAAAGCGGCTCATAGTTTCCCGTCCCATGCTCCTCGTCCCGAGATTCTGGCGAGTTCTTGATCCTTTTTATGAGTTGAACTAATACTCTTTACCTCCCAGATACTTCCCCGTTCGTCAAGATCACCACCCTCCCTCCTTATCATCAGTCTCTCGAAACCTGGCTGCCACTCGTTGCATCGATCCTAAGATAACAACAATGTGAACGAAGAAGCGGCTCTAGTTGTGAGATACCAGGAAGTGAGGATGTCAGTTCATATTAAGGTACGCCCCATTATCCATGTCCTGCAATACGTTCTTCAGCTAACAGCTGTTCTGAGACAGAAGGCTTGACACAATCCTCCTCCCGGTTCGAATGAGCTCACTTGACCCTTTCGAGGCCTTGCTCTTATGTTTAGATATCACCGTCGGCCGTTAAAACAAATCCGAGTTCCCTTACTCGATAATTCCCTATTGAGCCGCTTAGAACCTTCGCTGCTGCCCTATACTTCGTCGATCCGGGTCATCAAAGACCAATGACTGTTCGGACACAGAGCATCCAGATCTTCTCGTGTTAGTCACACTTTTGGAAATGACCGTTGTGGCTGTGGTATGGGTGCTGCTTTTTATATAAGACCTAGTGGGTGTTCTCTCAAGTCTCAATGCCTCCATCCTCTCTCTTACACACAGTTCCCTGATCTCCAGTGGAGGGTGCTTCCTGAAACACATTGCTGCCAAAGCCACTTGATTCCTACAGAGGATAATCTCTGAACAGACTCTCGAGTCTAGAGTATCTGGAGTGCCTCGCATCTTCCTCTTTTCAAACCTTGGCATTCCTCGACCGTCATGCTTGGACTCAGTACCTCCACCTGACAGGACGTTTGATTTTCACGACTGCTACGAACGAAGAAGTACATAGTCCTCCTGCTACATGCCTCTTCCATAACCCACTGATCAGTACCGTAGTTTCGCTATTCGTCTTCTGGGATGTTGGCGTATTGGATGAACATCTCCAGCCACAGACCTCGAGAACATCAGGTATGTAAGCAACGACCAACTTACATTATCCAGATTGTACTGTCTCTGGGACAGTGGGAGTATAGACAATCCATCGCCGAATTTGCGAATCAATAGTCTAACAATATTCTCTATCACAGCTGTTCACAACCCTTTTTTCCTCTCCGGGACGCAAACGAGCCGATGAATATATCCTCAAATATCGAGCAACAAAGAAGCATGGCGGAAGAAGGCTTTGAGGCATAGTAGAAGCTACACAACAATGAATCGCTCATGCTTTATACAGATCCTATAGCTATAGATCTGATGGATGAGATGTGGAATAGGGTGCTGTATAGGGGGAAACCGAGATCCTGTGTATTTATGGATAGGATGGCCGGATGAACATATACGAACGGCAGCAGATACCAAGAGTTCCAATGTCACATTGATAAATGCCAACTTTTGCGGCTGCTACAGTTTCCATCACGCACCTAACGTGACAAAACATCACGAACATTTGAGACCATCAGTGTCATACGAATACTATAGTATTCAGATGCTTCATGAAAGTAATTATAGTGGCCATTGACGTTACTGGCATTAGGCTATTCCGCAATCCCACCATCCGAGCCTTCAATCCCAAAAATATGCGCATCCCCTATTCCAGCAACCTATTCCAGCTTGGCGCTGAGAGGCAAGTTTCGAGAACTGCTTCCAACATACACCATCTTGGCATGGTCAGTGATGACCCAGTTCTGGGCATCGGTGTCCCAGTTGCTCAGATCACGACGAGTGATGGGAGCATTGAATATTACACTCTGGCCAGGGGCAATGTTTTCGATACGCTCGAAGCCACGCAAAACGCGAAGTGGTTCATTCTCACCACCCAGGCTGATGTAAAGTTGAGGAACTTCATCAGATGTAGCGTTTCCTGTGTTGGTGATAGTTGCTGTGACGGTGTAAAGCACATCCCACAGCTGAGGGTTGCCACCAGGGGCACCAGAAGCAGGGGAACGAGGCTGGGCCGAGCCGTTAACTGCATTAGGGGGCAGGAACTCTTCAGCAGTAGCGCCAAAGCCGGCGGGGTCATTCGATGCCTCCTCGGCGGATGAAGAGGTGTTCAAGTATGGGTAGATGAACTTGTAGATGTATCGAACACCCTTGGGGAAAATGTAGTCGTTCAAGTCGGTGCTGAAGTTGCCGAAAGTAGGTGCAGGAATAGTCTCTCCGGCGGGAGGTTGGTAAGTCGCGTTGCTAGTGGACTGGATGTTGAGATCGGAGTACTCAAACGTAGTCCACGACAGACCGAAACCGAACTCGTAAAGGGGGGCAGCGGTGTCATTAGCAGCTCGCTTTCCGTCGGTGGCAGGGGACTGTCGGTCAAAGTGGCGGTAGTCGATGAAGACACCTTCGGTGAAGTCGTCTTGGGGAGCACCTCGGCCATTGTTGGCCTCGTAGAGAACCTCGGTGCCATAGCTCTTGCGAGTGCGGCCCCAGGTGAAAGGGGAGCGTCCGGGGCTCGTCTTGCCGTAGAGAATATCGGCAATGGCGTTACCGGATTCTTGGCCAGGGACACCGGCCCAGACGATGGCGGTGATGTTTGGGTTATTTTCGTACTCAGACAGCAGAACTGGGCCAACAGTGTGGAGGACAACAATGGTATTGGGGCAGATGGAAGAAACGTTCTTGATGAGCTCATCTCCCTGCTTCCACAAAGTAAGGTTCTTTCGGTCACCAAAGTTGCCATCAACCTCAATGTAGCCTTCGCCAGCGTCGGCATTGGCGAAAACAATGGCTGTGACATTTGGCTGGCTGATAAGAGCTCGTGTCTGGTCCCATTGGTTGTTTTGCAGGATGCTCTCGTAGCGAGAACCGTCCTCGACAGCTTGAGCCTGAATTCCTTGATCGGGAGTGATCAAGTAGGGGAATTGAGCGGTTCCTGATCCCCAAGCCATGGCAAGAGTGCCGTTGTCACATCCACGGTCACCACAGCCATTAGGTCCGGCAGGGTTTGGCCCAGCATCCTCACCAATGACAGCAAGGAACTTGGGCTTGTCGAGGGGAAGGGATCCGGTGTTCTTGAGAAGAACGCTACCCTTGGCACCTGCCTCGCGGATGTGCTTCTTGTGGTCGTGCATGACGTTCACTCCGAAGTTGACCTTTTCAAGGTTCTCCTGAGCGTAGGTTTGGACGAAACCGAAGGTGTCCCGAGTCCAGGATGAGAAGTTGATGTCAGGTAGGTCCTCCACGGTCTTGCCAACCTTGAAGAAAGCTGACATAATTCGGAGAGCCATGTCATCGATACGCCAAGCAGGGACTGTTCCGTTGAGGACAGCGAGGGTCAAGTTTCCACCCCAGAAACTGAATCCGGTGTTGAACTCGGTGTCACCAGGCATGGTCATGTCGAGTCCGGCAACTGCAGAAGCAGCACCAGTGTGCTGGGCCTGCCAATCGCTCATGATGAAGCCCTGGAAGCCCATCTCGTCTTTGAGAATTCCGTTGAGGAGCTTGGAGTTCTGGCAGCCGTAAGAGTTGTTGATCTGGTTGTAAGAGCACATGATTGAGCCCACACCAGCACGGACGGCATCAGCAAAAGGCCAAGCATAAACCTCATGCAAAGTCTTGTCGTCAATGTTGGACGATAAAGACTCGGAGATGTTAAACTTCTGAGACTGGACTTCGCCACGTTGACGGAAATGTTCTTCAAAGCGGTCAGTACACTGTTCCTCCCTAGATTTGGAATTCACACACCTTGTTCATTTCCAATGTAATGTTTTGCACAAGCAACAGTGCCACCATCTTGAATACCCTTGACAGCCTCCGCTATAGCATGGCCGGCCATGTAAGGGTCAACGCTGAAACCTTCCCAGGTTCGTCCACCAGCCGCAACACGGCCTAGGGGACCAGTAGCAGGACCGAGAGCAATATCAATGCCCTTTTCCTTGAATTCAGTACCCATCAGAAGTCCTCTCTCGTACCAGAGAGCCTTGCTCCAGGAGGCACCAGCGGTGATACCAACAGGGAAGGCGCTGTTGTAGTCGCTCAAACGAATTCCTAGGGGGCCATCCTGAAGGCAGAGACCTCGCAAACCGAGACGAGGAACAGAACCTACGTTTCCTACGCAGCGTTCACCTTGCCATCTGGAGAGGAGGTTAGCTGACGAGGCACAGAAACCGTGTTCTCGCGGAGTGACTTACCCAACACCAGTGGTCAAGTTGACCTTTTCGAGCAGAGTAAGCTGAGACACGAAGTCCTTGGCCTTAGCATAGGCATCCTCCCAGCCAACAGCTGAAGGATCCATCCATGGGGAAGGATAATGAGGAGGTGAATGAGCGAGTGTATCCCGCTTGACAACCTTCTGAGTGTCAGTAAGCGGATCAACCATCTTCATGGATGCAACGGCCGCGAGAAGCGGCGTAATGAACGAGAGGCGCATCCTGGTCGACCGAGAGCCTCTCTTGTCTTGATGACTTAAAAGATGATCTCAAGCTCAAAGACGTAGTCAAAGAGACAGAGGAAGAGGGCCCAGGGCCAGCCAAAGGTGCAGCAGAAGGTAACAAAGGCAATAACAATAAAGTAACCTTCGACGTTGAATTCTAGGATATCAAACATGTCGAAAGATGCTGATAAGGAGAGACTGTCTCGCGGTTTCTGTTTCTGATTTGCAAGTACGAACGAAGGGAAGGAATGAAGTGAAGTGAAGTGATCGGGGAAGGTGAGGATGATGAAAAAGAAAACCACTGTAAGGGGAGACGAGAAAATGGTTGTGGCCTGGAGGAGGGCAAATGTGAAAATGGCTGACCTTGACACCTGCTAAGGCTCCTGGAACTTCAGAGGCAAGTGCACCTGCGCCATCACTGCCAGCAGCACCCAGAATAAGGGCTGCGGAGAGCCAATTGGTCTTCATCCTTGGTCGTCTTCTCCGTTATCGGTTATATAATTTATATATACACGTTTGACTGGAACAGCATTTGGTTAGCATTGGGCTCGAACAATAGGGAGCAGTGCAATCGTTTTTAGCGTTGGAGGAGGCACTAACAGGTAGGTAGGTCCAATATTGGACTGGAAGTGAGACTCAAACGGCCGGGACGTTGAGTATAGAAGATGACACACGATGTAAGCCACGACGAACAAGACTCAACGGTCACAGAAACACGGGCGATCGGTAGACTTTATATAAACATCAAGCCCATGCAAGCTCAAATGCAACAACACACGTTTGTGGTCTTTTATGTGAGTTAAGTTCAAGGAGCTTTACTAAATCGTGCTAGAGCAGCCCATGTCTCGGACCACACACTCCACCAACCTCTGCAAATCCCTTCCATTCAAGAGCAACGCTAGACAGAATAAATCAGCCCGCCAGTCCCGGGCATGGGACTCAAGCAGAAAAAAGGTAAATCGTCATCAGCAAAAAAAAGACCCAAGCCTCTACCCCACAGCGTTGGCAATGGTGCTCATGGAGGGTCGACACAGGCTCGGATTGGACAATTCGTGGTGAGCGCGGCATTGACAGACCCTTGGTCGTGGGGTAAAAGGGCCGATGTTGGAGCAGCAGGCTTCCAAAAGGATCATAGGTTTATGGTTTACCAGGTGTTTTATTGTTATTGTTACTGCAAACTCGTCTGACCATCAACCCTTTACTGACAGCACATGGCCAGGGAAAGGGTAGTATTCCACTCGATGTCTTGACGTCACATTTGTTCTCGGCCCAGGCTCGAATCTGCTGGTCATTGTGCTCTGGTTCATGGTTTTGTATTCCCCCGGCCACGAGAGAGCTACGGATACACTGCTATGGACAGGGATCGCTTGTGTGGGCATGACGAGCAGACCGAGTCTGTGGCCTCTCAGTCAAGATCATCAGAGCACCACTGATCTGATATGCAGAGGCCTAACACGAATTGGCACTCAGTGCACTCTTGGTGCAAGGCCAAATCCCAAGACTAACGTTACACTACAGCTTTCGGGGCGCTCAAGGTCGCCGGTCGGTCAGCGAGAACCGTGATCGACATAGCTAAATTTGCATGTCGTCGTCCACGGACGATTAAGCTTTCATCTAATTTCTCTGTTAGTACAACAAGAGGTGAGCCGAACCATGCGCCCGCTAATCCCAATTGCTTCTAACGAAAGTCGCCTACAGGTTTCTCAAGCCGGTGAATTTGCCCTCAATTGCCGAAGAGGAAAGAAAAAAAGGGCTTCCAAAGCCAAGCCTCATCATCAACAAGTCTCCGTTCCCCACGATGCCCTTGTAACCATGCTTCCCACCCTCTTCCCCGCAACACAACCCCTCTTGGAAACCCAGAACCCCAGCACGGGATATCGAGTGATCGTCTGCGTCCGAAGAAACCCCGCGGAATGTCGGTCCTAGGTCCCGTGTCCCATTAAAATCCAGTTATAATGCTCTTGGCAATGGTCAGATTACCACGGTTTATCTAGCGTTGTTGTCGGTATGAAGTCGTTGTTGAGTTACAGCGGTGCAATGATCTTGTACGGACGCCCTTGGAAGCTTGGAATTAAGTGTCTGCAAGTAAGAATATGCACCATGGGTAAAGATGTTTGATGGGTGGTATGCATACTGCATTTAAGCAGTCATATGTTATTAGTTGGTTTACGTAGTAGCTTAATGCCTATATAGGAAGGTAGGTAAGCCGTCTATACGATTTTATCCTTTCACAGGATACTCATAATCCACACGACGATGGTTGCCATCATTGATCCATTGTAAGTTTTCCACTTACAACCGGTCCGTCAAACCAACAATACCCTTAAGGTATCATGGGACCTTCTTCCTCGACCTCCAGTTTTATCTCCATTTAAATCAGTAGATACCGGGAATGATTCTGGATCGAACAACCTTGCGGTACTCCTCCCAGTCCTTGCCGTACTTGCGGTGGCACTTGTTGTCGTCACGGCGTTCGCGATGAACAAGAAGAATGCCGAAGTAAACAATGTAAAAGTAGGTGATGAGCATGCCCCATCCCTGGGCATCGCCTTGGATAACCTCTCGACCATCACTCATCACGTACGCGCCCTCGACGTGGGCTCCGGCGCTCAGAATCTGATAACCGGCAAGACCGGTAGGGAGACAGTAAGGCCATGACTGGATCCAATCGCCGAGGTAGTTGATGTGTCGAGCAATACCCCACCAGCCAGTTGTAAGCAGCTTGCTGCCCTTCTCAGTCTGGATGTACTTGAGGTGAGAGATTCTGGGATCGTCGGGGTTGGTACGGAAGCGATTCTTCTCATTGTTGGCTGAGCGGAAGATGTAGAAGCCAAGGCCGATAAGACCCAGCATCGCAGCAAGGCCGAGAGGGCCGAGCGAGACAGGGTGAACCGAGAGGTAGCGTGTCTGCAGCGAGTAGACGTACGGCACCCAGACAATATCACCGAATGCCAGCATCATGCCGAATCCGTCGGTCGTGATATCCATTGTGGTCAAGATCGCGGGTTCGTTCCACCAAGAGTCGAAGACGTACAAGGCCTGGACAGCAGTGATGAGGATGGAACTATCGGTCACATAACCATAGTTGCGGTACTGCTGGGCGCACCAAGAGCAGTTCATGATGATCCAGCCCATCATTCCAGGTCGAAGCTCCAAGAACTCCTTCAGGTCAACCTCTCCGATGAGAGGGATCTCGACGCGGGGGTTAAGTTCGCGACCGATGAACCAATCGTACAACATGTTGCCCGAGTGGCCTCCAGCAGCGAGCTCGCGGTTCTCCTTGTTTCCAGACTTCACGCTGAAGCTTCGAACATAGACAAAGGTCGACACAAGATAGGAGTAGATGATGTTGGCTGACAGGATCTGAATGAAGTGTTCCGACATGAAAGTCCAGACGGGGAATTCGGCGCCTTGAGCCATGGTTCCAGCGGCGAGCACAGCAAGAGTGAAAGTGCTAGAGTACAAAGCTTGGAGAAGTTAGCAGAATCCCACGAGAAACTTGAGAGTTGACGAACTGTTGAATCGGTAGTTGAGTCGGCCACCGGATTGCAACTCAGTGCCTTCAACCTCGATCGCAGGCAAAACACGGTAGAGGATCAAGGACAGCGCATTGTAGCCCACAACGGCAGCAGTTCCCTCCCAGCTAACCAAGCCAGCGACTCCATTCTGAGGCCAGCCAACCTCTTGTTTGAAGGTGTCGAGCGAAAAGGTCTTGGGGTGAAGAAGCGAGGGCGCGGGGCAGCCTGAGATGTCGTTGCAGACGAAGTTGAAGACGTATACGAGGATGGGCAGGAAGAAAGAGATGACAAAGGCACCGGGACTGCGATTGTATTAGTTATGACTTGATTCAAGACTTGGATGTCAACTTACGGGCCAAAGAATTCGTAGCCGTGCTGTTCCTCAGAAGGAGGCGCCTTGGTCTTGACAGCCATGGTTGAGGTTGTTGTGAATTGAGAACTGGGACAGTTATGAGTAGTGGATAAGGGGTCAGGCCTTGTAGGCTTCTATAAGTGAACTCCTTTGCCAGTACGAAGCAAACACTTGCACAACCAAGAGTTTTGGAGAATTAAGGAGGACAATGTCAACTTTTTGCGATTCTTAGAATAGAACGCGCAAAAGATCAATCTACCGAGAGTCGTGACGAAATTGCACCAGCTCTAGTTTAATCTACGCGTACCAGGCCCTTGCTAGGGGAGCTAGAAGCTGGGTATTCTTTTTCGGGCCCCGCTGGCCCCTGTCGTATTCGGCAAGATCGTGTCTCATTCAGATTGACAAATCAGAGCTTAGGCGTATTGCCAGTTTCAGAGCAGACACGGACGTCGGCAATAGAGACTCCGACAATGTATGATGGTGATATCCGGACAATTACTTTGCCCGAAGACAAAAGGCAGCAAAGAATAGCCTCTACGGAGCAGCCAATCACGCTTCTGCGCCCCTAATCAAGACACGTCCGTCCCGGGAGACCCTGAGCTAGTACCTAAAAGCAGCAGCCAGAGCAAGGCAAGGGCGGGTTTTACTAATTGTGGAAAAGACAGTTTGAGGTTTGGGATGGAACTGAACCGGGGCCACTACGCGTAATCAGGGAGCTTCAACTCTCAATACCCTCATCACCAAACTTATCTTCTCCAAGTCGATATTCCTTGTTTGTGTTCTATTTCTGTTCTGCTTAGTGACGCTGCTTTACTCACTGTCCTTTATATTGCATCCCTCCTTTCATTCCTGGTGATATTCCTTTCATGACAGGTCCTATCGCAACCTACAATCAATCCAAGACAGTAGATCTGTCTAGTACAGCGCGACATTCATTCCATTCGACTCGCTCACTTCAAAATACTCCCACGATCCTCGGCGAGATACGCTTTAATCCACCATGCGCTTCCAGGCATTACCGTTCGTTCTATCCGTGGCCGCCGTCGTCAGCGCAGAAGTCGCCGAAGTGCCATCGACCACGATCCCAATCCCAGCATGTACTGCAACATCACACACCGGGATGGGTGGATTCTACGATCTGCGACCGGACATGGCTGTCGTACCCGATGATAACACAAAGAAGTACGCCGTGACAAAGGACTACTTCTCCAAGGGCTATGACTATGGCAAGAACTTCACATTGAACATCTGCGGTCCTGTGGTAGAGACAGTCACCAATGTTGTTGGCGTGGAGCCTCCTCTGTGGCAGAACGTGAGCGCATATTACATGGAGGGCGGTGAGGTCTTCTCGATAGGGTTTGTTTGAACATAACACGGTATTGCGCCGGAGGAAATTGCGCCAGCTAACCCAAGAGTAGTTTCGAGTCAATGGATCTACAGAGCCGCGGTCGCAAGCTGGTTCTTCAATACACCGGAGGATCTCCATGCGGCGCCGACGTCAACAAGACGGATCCTATCTACGAACGATCGGCGCAAAAAGACTCGTACCTCGAGGACGAGAACGACTTGACCGCTTACACGCCTGTCCCCGAGCCTGAGGAACCTGGGGAGGAGGAGCCCAAGCCCAAGGATAAGCGCAGACGCAAGTCCACAACCATCTCGTTCCACTGCGACAGAGATCCGGGCAGCACCTCAGCCAGCGTCTCTTTTGTTGGTACAGACCCTGACGAATGCGCCTACTTCTTCGAAGTCCGATCCTCCCACGCATGCGCCCACGCGGAGCCTCACAAGCCCGGCAGCGTAGGCCCCGGCAGCATCTTCGGCCTGATCGTGGTCATCGCCGTACTGGTCTACTTCCTCGGCGGCATCTTCTACAACCGAACCGTGACCCATGCCCGCGGTTGGCGCCAACTCCCCAACTACAGTCTCTGGGCCGGCATCTGGAGCTTCATCTGCGTGCGTCACCCCCTCGCCGGCTCTAAGTCGGAGCGATTCTCTCCCTGAGTCGTCTTTCTCCTTTTTTTCTTCTTCCTTATAATACCCCCTTCATATTTTGTTCTCAGCTTGTTAGAAAAGAAAATTGGAAAAGAAAGAAAAGACCTGGGGCTGACGGATCGGAAATCTCTTTCCTTTCTTATAGGAACTTTGTTTTTGCTGCTTCACGACTTGTCTGCGACGAGTAGCCCCCCGACGTGGCTACCAGCAAGTCAACTCGAGTCCGAGCCGAAGAGAGCAGGACCGGGATGCCGAGAACCGGCTCATCGACCAACTAGACGAAGAATGGGAAGAATGAGGAGGAACATGGGGGATGCTATACACGGATGGAGTTTGCGTTTCGTCAATTGAGTGATTTGACTTTGCACCTGGGTCTCTACGACTTAGACAGGACATGAAAGGAGTTTATGGTTGCACGATAAGGGTAAGCATTGTACTAGTTTTCGAGAGACGTATTAGTACCTCAAAATGCATGTCAAAAGTTGATGCTCATTCCCTTTATTCTTATCAAATATGTGAATGTTGTGATTTCTCGATGTGTAAGTGAGGAAGTGGTTATCTCCGTTACAAACTACCTTGCCCCAAGGCTACCCTGTACCGCAACTCCTACCTTTACAAGGCAACCCTTTTGACGGAGGAGAGCTCCCGAAACGTAATGTTAATAAAGTCAATCACATTAATATTCCAAGGTTGAATTTCTCCAAAACTGAGGAACGTAGTTACAGCACAATGAAGGAACAGCCCCTGTATTTGCATACTAAGTTAGAACGGAGCGTTTGTCCCTTGAACTTCACTAGCCACTTCCAAACATGTCGCATCCGCGGATAAATCAAAGCACCTGAACAAAAGAAGACATAAGGTGTGAGCGGCACGGCCCATGCCTTGACGTTTTCTAGCGTTACTCCCTCTTCGCTCACAAAGGAAATAAGCAAATAAAAACAGAAACAAGTAGATGAAAGAGAAGCATACCCGAGAAAACGCCACATCCAACCTCTTATTAATTGGAGGCTAACCAAGCCACATGATGTCTGATGCAACGCAGTATTTCTGAGACATGCTTTACTACTAATCATTTATTGAACCAAAGTCCACGGAGTATTGATCCGCCCCGAGAAGTTGGTCAGACGCAATGCAATGTCTTGGGGTTGCAGAAGCAGTGTGTGACTTTAGGAGAGAGGCGAGGGGGTGAAGGAAAACACAGATCCTCAGTGCAGCAAAATTTGGTGTAAGCAGGGTCTGCGTTTTTCTTCACCCCGAGGGAGAGGCCAGGCTGCACCGGTAGGGTTTACACGGGACGAACAAACACGCACTGCCATTGACGAACTACAAAAAGGGCTTTGCAGGAGAAAACATACATTCGAAATTCAACTTGCTAGGGAGGTTTGTGGACAACGGTGGATACTGTGGGGGTCATGACGAGGCATCGTTTGGTAGCCAGCTGCAGACGAGAGACATTATGAAGCCATCATCAACGCAAATGCAGTAACAACAAAAAAGAGGAAGGATCGCGAGGCGGCCGATCAATCAGAAGCTATCCTTAGCCTGTCCACATGGCCTCCTGATCGATCCAACGATCCAGATCTGCAGATGTGAGATGTCCAAATGCATCCAACGGGGAGACCATCTCGAGAGGCCGGCCTGACCTTGTAAAGTAGCCTTACAAACCCCTATGCATAACACTCTCGAATATGACCGATCGTCGGAAATAAAACGACGATTCAAACGAGATGCAATCTTCGATTCGATTCCGTGGACCCGGGTTTTGGCTCGATTCGAATATGCACGCAAGATGGCTGGATGCAAGTCAACGTCTTTGTGACTCTGAGCTATTTGGCCAGCCACAGGCCGCAGAAAAAAATAAAAATACAATAACCCCTGTACTTGGGGACTCAAGGAGTCTTGTTGCCCCCCGTAAGCCCTTGTTGTCTCAACGGCCAGTGTCTCTCTCCCCCCTCCACGTTCCCCCAAAAAGCCAACTCCGAATGCCGTTTAGTTTTCTCGCAACGGTCCTTGTCTCGGGCCCCTGGTGTGGTAGCGGCAGTTAACGGGAAAGAGTCCGAGCTTTCTGTCGGTGCAGCTGAGTATTGATGAATTTGAGAATTTACCTGTGTTTCATCCATATTCAAGTTTGTATATGACTGCTAACCGCTGGGATGCACAATAGTTTACGCAATGCTTAATGAAACGATACACAACCTCACAGTACTGCTGGATCGATTGAATATGCGTCTGGTGCATTGGATCTGACATGTTCATGCCAATGATCCATGTTATGACCTCGTAGTGTCGTAGCTGAAGGCCGGCCTCAAAAAGTACTACCCCCGCAAAAAGAAACGAACGAATGAGACCGACACAGCTCAGCTCCGAAGCTCCTTGCATATATAGTACAGCTTAGTAGTGTATGATAGCTGAATGAGGTACAATTGTCTTGTGATAAGTAGTTGCTTTTGCCGTAAAAGCACTTATGAATATCAGCTTTCTACTCTCAGTCCAAGACTGCATTGTAACTTATTGGTCGATCGATACTTTATGGGTCGGTCCGGAAAGCAATATGAGGATTGAGACAAGACACTGTAGTCGTGTACAGTAAATAGCTCAATTGGGCCCCATTAATGGCCTCAAGACAACAGATTCGGAGCTGCCGGCTAACCGTACCAATGGCCCGATCTTGCCAGGCTGATCTATTGCGGTTTGATCTAGGAAGTCTATCAAATGGAACTTATTCTCGCATCGTAGTTACTCTGGCTATGAGGTACGATTGATGATTGTGTAACTGTTGTAGAAACACAGCTTAGCCGTACATCTATGGAGTGACAGAAAGCCACTGGGGCCTTTGTAGGAACCGGTACTTACCTGTTGATCTCGAACCACAGTCAAAGGGATCGTATAAGGTGGGAGGATCACCGGGAACTCTTCCGGGCCATCATGCAATGTAGGTATCTTGCAGGCTCATACTGCAAGACTACCCATTGAGATAGGCAATGTAAGATGGTGAACTTGGAACGGGGTATTAGTCGAGACATGCTTGTTGTGGAAGGTCTCAGTGAGGAGTAGATTGAATATGATATGTGATATCTCAAAGCCGGGACGATCATGATGTCCAAGTCCTGAAGAGGAACCAGATCTTCTACAAACAAAACCTGTAACCCGTTGATTCCATCCACTCCAATCTCCTTGCCGTGGACTCTTCCCTGTACCATGACAGCGGTGGCTCTTGTCCCGTCCCCGGACCAGGAACGTCTCTTATAAGCACTCTATTGCCAGATCGAAGTGCCTGCATCTCCGGTACCAAGATAGACAGTTCTAGCCAAGGATAAAGAGCAGCCACGCCTCGTTGCATCTGTGGCTTGAGCCCCAGGGCGGGAAACATAGCTATTGGCACGCCTTCCTCCACGACCGTTGTAGCTGACCCGGTTACACCACCCCCTTCCGGGAGCCATGAAGTGGCTTTCCACGCGACGACAGGGTATATGCTGTGAAACGAAGTGACCCGACTAGCTGGATGCAGCCTCATCTGAGTATGGAAAAGCGGCCATGCTCCTTCCCCACAGACAACATTGAAGCAGCTCACTACCTTGAGGGGATTGGAGATTCCAGTAGCGATTCGAAAAAGAAATAAGAGAAAAGAGACGACGGGCTTGACGGGTTCAACGGGAGGGAAACGGGCTCGAGTGTGGCGATGTTTGCTTCGAAGCTCTCGACGGGAAACAGGGGGCTAAGGTACTTGGGATCATCTGAAGAAAGTACAAGTTAGCAACTGGATAGATTTGAGGAATATGGATAGTACCGTAGAGACAAAACTTGAGGAATGCTCTTCTCGCGTTCTGGATGGCTGATGAGGTCGGTATGCTGCAAGCTGACACCACAACAGTCACCGATTTCCTTTGATTTTCACCAGGCAAATCGACTGGACTGACAGTATGCAAGCAGGCAAAGGTTCATTATGCAGCGCGATGAAGAACTAGTGAGGGAACACAAGAGTGTCATGACGCTTTCACGGTCTGTGCTGCACAATCTGGAAATGCTGAAGCCTGTTGTTTTGGACGCTGCACTCTGGTGTTTTCTGTTAGTGGAGACTGGTAAATGGGGCATACTAACGATTCACTTTCTCCTCTCTGATGTTCCACCACCTGATGCATTTCAAACCCTACAAGCTTGGTCGAAAAAGTTGATGGTCCGAACTACGGCTCGAACTGGGCGATCACTTTATCACGATAAGGTATGTCATCGGTTTCTTCCTTCCTCAAGTTAATCTATGCTTCCTCAATTTTTGTCCAAAGCCCCTTCCCAAAAAAGAAAAGAAAGAAATGCTAATTGCCAAATATGTAGATGTCGGCCACTCACGATGCGGCATATCAATAGCCTCTTTAGGTTTCCCCCAAAGAACTTACAACCCGACTTTCCTTATAATCCCTTTCCAAAGAGCATGGACCGATACGATATGCCTTATATACCGCAGCAGAAGCTATCTGACAGTGGATCATCAAGACGACGTGCATCAACGACCTCCCTGCCCCCCTTTCCGATTTGACTCGAATTCATCGCGATTCATTCCAAACAAGCTCATTGGCACCATACGACAGGGTGTCTATGAATAATGATCTGTTGTCATGATAGAATGTATTGATGGTCTCTGTTCCTCAATTCATCAACTTGGACTCTGAGCTGCTTCAGAGCGCTTATACATGGTCTGAAGGAAGAAGCTGTCTACCATAGATCATCATAGATGAACCTTTTCTCTTTTCAGATGATCTGCGATCCAGGGGCAAAAGTCACCCATCAGTGAATTGTCGTAAATAGCCTCCCATTATCTTCAATTGGTAAGCTTCCAATGGAAGGAGCTACTTCGCAGTGGATCGCCACTACCATCAAGAGGAAATATCTAAACGGCCCTCCTTCCTCTTCCTAACTAGCTATCTTGTAAACTTGTCTTCTTGCCCCAATTGACTTCTAGTGTTAGAGAACAGCTCTTCGAAATTACTTCATCATCACTGTCGCAACATGACCTACACATAATCTCTTCTTCCACTTCGTCACCACTCCGAACTCATCCTCCTTCATGTTGGCCCATACCACGTACAGCAAGCCTGGTCAGGCCGACCGTTATTCCTAGACTTCTGGTTCAATAAAATAGCTCTTAAACATTGACTTATCACCATGGTCGACGTCGACGTGGGATATGTAGGTAGACAATCCTCAACTTCCACTTCACCATGATTTCAAACTCTATAATGGCATAGTTCTTTGTCGATCATCCATCAACATCCTCGAGATGGTAACATGAACGATCTCTTTCTACTTCCCATTGATCTTGAACTTTTCCTCTTTCATACTGAGTCACTCCCTCAGGGCAATTTTGGCCAAGCCTGGCCAAGACGACTCTTACCCCTTATGGGCTGTCGCCTCAGACTTCAGGTTCAATGGCATAGCCATTGACGCTGAGCCATTGACGCTGAGCCATCGACAGTGAGCCATCGACAGTAAGCCATCGACAATGATTCATAGAAATCCACAGAGAGGTGTGTAAGCGACCTCTTTTCCACTTCCCTTTGATTTTGAACTCTTCCTCCTTCATCCTCGCCTACCTCCTCAGGGCAAGCCTTGGCCAGGCCCGACCATCCCCCTTTGATGGGCTGTCGCCTCAAACTTCATGTCCAATGGCATAGCCATCAATCGACAGTGATTCATCGACATCCACAGAGAGGTATATAAGCGATCTCTTTTCCACTTCCCTTTGATTTTGAACTCTTCCTCCTTCATCCTCGCCCACCTCCTCAGGGCAAGCCTTGGCCAGGCTCGACCCTCCCCCTTCGATGGGCTATCCGCCTACAAGCACTGCAGCTCTCCGACATCTTAGTTTGCTGTCGCCTCATTATACCCGTCGATGTCGCCTACCAAACACCCCCTGCGGGTCGCGACACCCCTGTCTAGTCCCGCAGACGTCACTCTAGGCTGTCGGGGGGCTGCCGGGGGAGCTAGCCTGGCCCTAAATCTCAGCTGCAGCTGCAGCTCGACCCCTGCTCGCCCTGGGGGGGTCCGATATGCGCGACACGGCTACGAAGCTACAAGGTACGTTCATTTACAAGCGGAAGTAATCCTATACCATATACCCGTGTGCATGCAGGTTCGCAGATGTGTGTGCGCCCCCCAAGTGGATCTGTAATTCCTCTTTCAGACGAGGACATCTCCAAGGGGAACGGGTTGGCACACACGGTATCAACGTTGAGTGGCTTCCAAGTGGGGAGCCGCAGACACTGCGAGGCCTGTTGCTGTTCTGGAGTTGCAAGTGATCGTTTTGAGAAATGCCCTGCCCCCTGTCTGCCCTGGAATAGCCTGTCAAGGAAACTTGAGATCAGGGGTTCAAGTGATACCGCATCAAGAAAGCCCTCTTCACGTCACAATGGCACTGATGAGCGAGATGTGGCTGCTCAAGAGCTGCCAGGGCCTGATTTTCTATATCAGAAGTCCATTACCCCTCTCCAAGCATGCCAACATCTTCGAGAAAGCACTACAAACACTCAATCATTCTGCCTTACCCCTGTCACTTGACTCTTGCACTGCTATCCCATTGTGTCTCTGTTGTCTGCCTCGTTTCTACACCTGTCATCGGCTCCTGTGTCTTCGTTTGACGCCTGACTAACCCCTCTTACAGCGAGTAGTGACTGACAAATCCACTGACGATTCCTGTTTGGGACGAATATCAATAAAGCTGGTGGTCGTGTGAATCACAGGCAGTGTTCGTCAGACAATGCAGCTGGCAAACGGCGTTTATGGGAGCTCCCCCACCCCACCATATATCTGCCCAACTTGCGTGGGCTTTTCTTCTTCTTACTTTTCTCCTCATCATCTTTTTCTGCAAGCTTCATCTCTCAGCCCGAACTCGTTCCATAACACGACTTCACCAGCTTCCAGTTTAGCTTCCAGTTTATCTACCAGTTCAGCTTCTAGCTCTTCTTCCAGCTTTTCTGCTCAGCGTCCTTTTCTGCAAGCTTCATATCTCAATACGAACTCGTGCGGTAATACGACTTCACCAGCTTTCAGCTTAACTTCTACCCCTTCCCCTCAACCTCCCTTTCTGCAAGCTTCACATATCAACACGAACTCGTTTCACAACACGACTTCACCAGCTTTCAGTTCAGCTTCTATCTCTTCTTCATACCGAGACACGAGTAACCCCTATCAACGTAAGTTCCCCTTCTTTCTCGCATCTTAGCTCTATATCTTGCGAGCCCTTACCGTTCAAAGCTAACTTGCAGAAAGAACAATTACCGATTAAGCAAGAAATCATGTCTGCTTCTAACTCTGACCCCTCCGGTGTTGCTTATGGCCCCTCCGGTGCTGCTTGTCGCGCCGCGAACAATTTATACCCGCTACCCGACCCGCCCACCTCCGTCGATTATCTTAACCCACCTGGGCACAACGGTTTTACTACCTACACAAGCTCTATAGGTAACTATGGTCGCGCTGCCGCTTCTCTTTTCACTGGCTCTACTGGACAATATGGCTTTTATACCCCTACTCCTTCGCTTCCCGTCAATGGGTATCATGCTCTTCCCGACGACGCGAGTCTTCCCGTCAACGAAAGCCACGACCCAATTGACAACGGCCCCTCTTTCGCCGATGATGAAAGCCCTAATGCCCTCGACGGTACTTATCCACCCGCCGATGGAAGTCATGGCCTAACCGACAACGGCCCCTCTTTCGCCGGTGATGAAAGCCCTGATGATTCCGATGTAAGTCTCGGCCCCCTCCTTCTTACCAGGCTCAATAAAAAGCACCATCTAACACTATATAGTCCGAACCTTCTCCGTTGCCGCAGCCACCGACCTCAACCTCGGTTGACGAGTCTAAGTTTGGATGTCCGGAGATTCTTGGCTCTGTGCTTGAAAACCGAGATGGAAAGTTCACTCTCGACCGACAACTGGTAATTGCCAGGATCTTGGTCTGTTTGAGGGAGAACCCGGAAAACCCCTTCCCGGAGTCTCTTCTGTACGCCCCCGACCACAACGACAAGATGGACCGGGATAGGTATCTGCTCATCGCACGGTACTTCAAGTTGAGATTCGCCCAGATCAAGCAACTGGGAGAATTTCCGGTATCAGAGCCCACACTCCGCGGCCGGTACCGGCAGTATACCAGCGATCCCGAGCATCGCCCCCGCAAGCCCGAGTGGACCGAGGACCAGGTAAGTCATCCAAAGTCTGTTCACATTATTACCTTTGTCTAATTCATGTTCCGACAGACCCGGGTCATGCTCATGGCCACACGCCATATCTTGGCGCAAAACGCCGAGATCATGGAGGCCAAGCGGGCTGGTCACTACAAGGGGCCTTGCCCCCCTTTCAGGTGGACGGATGTTGGGAACCTCATGAGGAAATGGGGTGTGAAGCACTTTTTCAGTGCTACTGCCATCTCCAGGCAGTTCAGGGCCAACCAGTAGGGGGTGGCATGGGTGTTGGTGGTTTTCTGTTTTTCTTAGTTCGTGTTTTTGTTGGTCTTTCGCCGGAGTTTGTGAATTAATGATAGTGTGGGCCGTATGGCCACAAGAGCAGAGGTAGAAAAGAAAAGCCATGCTCCCAACATATCCTGTACACGTGACTGACTGTGAAGTGACTCTGGTGTTTCGCTGGTCGGAATGTATGCGTCGTGAGGTGGTCATCTCACCTACCACAGCCGCCAGGCATCCTGACACCTGAACAAAGAAAGTCCATACGCCAAGTGGTCATCTTTTATTTATTTTCATACACTGTCAGAAGAAAACCCGATCTTACCTAGTCAAGATATCGCGAGTAGAATAATGATTTAGACATGTGGTTTTGAATATTTATACTTTTCTTTTATACCTGGTCTATCTAAAGATGTAGCGTCTCATCCTTCTGAAACGAAGTAGGAACACCAATATCTCTCAAAGCTTTACCCAAAGTCTCTGGGTCCTTCTTCAGTGCCTCCCATTCTAATTCATTCTTGACCAAGGCGGTTCCAGCCAGAAGAGTACCATTGAATGCCAGAGTTCCCAATACATCGCCATCCTGACTCTGGAGGCTTACACCCTCAGCCAGGCGAGGGCAAACCACCAAGGTATCTTTCGTCATGGCCAGGTTGTAACTTACTTGCGTCGGACCGTCGACTGGCACCTCCTCAGAATGCATGGGGTCTTTGGTATAAGAAGCGACTGCTCGACAAGCCTTTCGGTATAATCGTAGATAGATAGAATGAAGGTCTGCTCCCGTCATGCCTAGCTTGATTTCTTCTGAAAAGGTAGCAAAGGGAGCGACCTTGGTTTTGAGCTGGTCTGCCAGAACAGTCCAGGGGGTATTGACCTCAAAACCTTCCTTCATTCTGGCAATTGGAAGAAGCTGAATGTGTCGATGAGGTTGGCTTGCTCCAGAGTGATCACCGCAGTTGAAGAAGGCAAATAAACCATCTCCACCCCCCAATGATCCATCCCGGTGACCGTGCTCTGCCTCAGTCCTTCTAGCAGCTTCATATGCCTCAATGCAAGCCAGAGTAGCTTCCAGATCTGCTTCTTCAAGAACGTGAGTCTGGGGCTTGAACTCTGTGGTAGCAAGGATGAAGTGCTCAGGTACAACAGCAAACTTGTTCAACACAAGATAGTGAGAAGGGCCAAGGTCTGTGACTTTGAGGGCAGGGAGGGGATTCTCAAAGGGGTCAAAGGGCTTCTGAGGCTTGGAGAGATCTTTTGGTGGAGGCTTGGGTTTGTTGGCAAGGGAAGGGGAGAAGCGTAGTTGGAACTGAGATTGTAAATCAGTATTTGTTCAATTCTTCCAAGGCATCTCATTGTGATAGGTGAGATTAACGAGTTACTTACTGGGATGGAATCGACATTGAGAATTGCGACTTGGGTGGGGAAGTAGTGCAGGTCACCCTCTGATCGAGCTTTTGTGAAGGTCGATTTGACGAGCTCGGGGAGATTGGAAGGGGCTTTTATGCGAGGCATGATTGTGTTAAGGGGTAGATAGCAGATCTTGGGTTTCTGTGTAAAGAACAGTCAATTATATGAATTTTATATGACTTTTAAAGTTCTCAAAATCTTGATGGATGTCTTGGTCAGATGTAACTGGGGCTGCCTCGGATGCTGGTTGGTCCACGAGTGCCCCCTCCCCCTGCTGATGCCGTAATGCGGACCTAAGCCTCTCCCCTCTCTCCTGCGGCTTCCCGTGCCCTCCTTGACCCATTCTTTGTTATCACCCCCAACAACAAAGTCATTTTTCAAAGTTACTTCTATCGACACGCAAACCTGTTGACATATGGGGATTCTCATTTGAAATTCATTCATCTCATCGGCGTTGTCCTATCTTGAAAATCGGTGTGGCAAATCCGCAGTTTCACTCACTCTCCGACGGTTCACCACGCTGCTGGAAAGCATCAGCTCAAAGTTTGCTGAGATGCCTTTTTTCTCTTCGAATCTCTATCTATCTTTTGAGATCTTCTCCCTAAAGTCTTGAACTTTTTGGACGACTGGGAGACGAGATGCAGGAGATGGCGGTAAAACGGCATCCCAGAGCCCAGTCACGCGCCAAGCAAGCAAGCGGTAAGAAACTACTTGAATGACGATGTTGTGTAACAATCTAACGTGTACGTCGTCAGTTCTTGCAGCCTTCAAAGACATTTGGTCGGGTTGTGCTTGTCACCTGGCCCCTTGTCGCGAAAGGCGACCCAAGAAAACCGCCGTCACGGCCACCACGTTGTCTTGTGCTACGCAGGATTGCTGTACGACACGCCCCTGAGGACATCACACCTACGGGTAATATGCCATGTGACTACCAGGTCAAGCCAGATACAGACACTCGTTGCCCGTCAAGGCTTCCTTCTGTCGGCATATCGCAAGGGGTGATCTCAGAATGTCTTGGCTCGAATATCGCCGAAGCCTCAGCAGCCTCGTTCGAAAGCATTTGGCCTTTCTGAATATGGTACTGAGCTCAATCGAAGCCCATACAACCAAGTTTAGTCGGTATATACAATCATCACCCCTTACCAGACTCGGTTTTTATATACCAGCCATAAACCATCTACCCACTCGCCGGCTCTATCTTGGAGTTGGGAGGTCTAAATGGTTGGTAGAGACAGAGTGACACAGGAGATCATGAAACATCTAATAATAAAATCTAGTATTCGTCTGGAGTTAAAATATTTAAACCAGGAGTATGATCGGTAGTATATCCCAGGCTGAAAGTTCGTCAATAGACGCCTCCTGTCTTTCCCCTACTATCAGACTAGATACCGCAAATATAGGCATAAAAGCATCGCAATTGCTCCCAGAACTCGGAATCTAGGTCTCCAGGTCTCGAGAATAGATGAAAAGACGTGATCTGGTTGCTAAGGGCTTTGTAAGTGATGAAAACCGACCCGAAGGCGAACTTTGACTGATTTTGATTTTTGTGTAGAAACCAGCCACCGAGAACGATCGATAATCTGCCACTGTCAAACTTGGAGAATTTCTGGGTCCCAAGTATGTTAAAGTGAATGGTGTGGTTGTGTCAAGGGGGAATTCGAGATGAGGAAATCGACAAGTCAACTACTTCTTCGAGCGATCTGAAGCACAGCAATGAACACCAGGGCACAAATCAAACTCGTGCGATGGCTCTCAAGACCTTCAGCGTTAATTGCGTTCCTGGCCTTTGATAATGCCCTGGGCTTATCTACCATCTATTCTGGCGAGCTTCTGATGAGGCCCTGTTTGGGCTTATCCTCAACATCCACCTGAGAATCTCTTCAAACGCCCTCAAGTTCAGTTGAAACTGGTTGGTTGTTTACCAGTGCTTTACTGTCTTCGATAAGGTGCGAAGATCAGGGGGCGCAAAGTAGCTCCAGGCACAGAAGAGAGCACATGTCCACCATGAAATGAACGGTCATGTTCAGACTTCTACGCTTCGTTCTTATCAGGTAAGTGAGACACAATCAAGTCGGTGGAGCTCAATTTGAGAGTAGTACGGTTCTGAATTGATCGTTGTTAACGATTTACAGCAGCGGCAGTCCTTTTCGTGGAAACAGCCCTGATCTTGTTGTCAAGATTGTGACTTACACGGTGGACACAGACACGCTCCTAGAGGCTGAAAGCAATCTGATACTTCAAGAGAGCAAAGTATAACTGCCTTGAGCATAGGATATACGAAAATATCCCACAATGGTATCAAAAGTAAGCTAGGTGAAACTTCTCCAATTCTGATATCCTCCGAGGACTAACAGCACTCACCCCAGAGATACAATATTCCACGGAATCCCGATCAACCCATATGTCCCCTGTCATCTTTAAAGCAACTGGCCTAAAGCAATTCAGTTCAAGGTGCGAGCGATAGTAAGCCAAGATAACTTACTATGGCATGACGACGCCGAATAGAAGATGTCTAGTTGCTGCCGAGGAAGACTTCAGGGTCTAAAGGAGGACAGCGAAACGCGAACATCCTGAAAGAGACGAACGGAATGACCCGACTGACACTATCAGTTGGTGAGCCCGGAGCGTGAGTACGCCGCCATTGGGAGCGTGAGTACGCCGCCATTGGAAGCGGTCTGGGTCTGGGAAACTGGATGTAGGAAGATACCAATCCGGAGTATCCACAGCGATTTTAGAAGATTCAGGGCCTGGAAAGCACAAGAGATCTGTCAGGTTCGTACTAAGAAGCGGTAAGTAGCAAGGCACGATAGCTAGGCCTAAACATCCGTCATGACGACGAGGATTCAGGTTAACTTCTTGCTACCTGGTATAGTTCTTTGATGCATCGAAACTAACACATGTGATGCAGAGCTACAGTACGACCATCTCTATTTGAAGCCCTACAAGATAAAGAACTGGGAGATATGATGAGGAATTTCAAATATTCCCATTCTCCACAAGATTCTGTCCGAACTCAATGTCTTACCCCTGAACCGAAAACGCCACAGAGCATACTCGAAAACGTTGGAGATTCGGTTTGAACCTGCTTATGCCCAACCGCTGTTCACCTGGAACCTTATCTAGGATAGAAAGGTGGTTATGGAACGAAAGAGAGTTTGTTTAAGTTGTGTATCAGGGTAGGATGTTGTAAGGTTTGATGATGGAATCAACGGCAACAGTTGTTGTGCATTGTCTTTAGAAGACTGGAAAACAAAAGAATCGACTCATGGCCATCAATTCCATAGCTTCATCAACTCTCTTCATATAGAATGATAAGTGATCGGCCTGCTTCGAGTTTCAACGTACTTCTTGGCCGCAGACAATGCCAGGCTTGGAAGACCCTTTTTGGGCAACGCACGCTGAAGGTGCCTCTTGGACTGCTCAAGCAGATAGGTCAGAACATTTTGATGATTCAAAGTTGCAATCTTGCTTTTGGAAGCCCAGAGGGAAGTACACACTCCCTAGACTACATTGGCTTGAACTGATATCTTTCTAGATGGCTCGCCAGCAGTTCGAGCCTCTGCTGGTGCCTGCCCAGCCCAGAACCCAGCATACGGTCAATCAAACGACCGAACGAAACGTCAAAGCCTAGAGTAACTCAACTAGTCAGGGCAGAGTCTTTGTCGTCGAGGGCGGAATTGCAAGTGGCAGCGCTACCCCTGAGGACCCAACCCCTCAAAGTCAAGGTCGAGCTACGCACTTGTTACTAGCTCCTGAGTAATTCCAAGATCCTTCCCAATATAGACAAAATATGCTAACCTCTTAGCTGTGTTTGCAGTACAAGATAGTCGAAGAAAATCTCGAGTCCTCCGAGCCCCCTATTCCCGAATCCGAACTGAACGGGCCCAGATACCAGCACGTCCTAGGCGCCTTTACCTACCGAAAGGAAATGATACCATTATATATTTTGACTAGGCTCTAATTCGATGCCCGAGCTCTTATCTACTAGAGCGTAAGCCTTTAAATGGTTGTCAATCAAAGGAGCCTGGCTTGAGACATGGCGGGCTCATAGACAGGAGATCACCCGGGAAGGCAACGACGACTCTGAGACCAAACGGTATTAGAGGTGTTGTATGCGCCTCATTGGGTTGCAGAACTAATAATACGGATGAACTGAACGTCATCTGAAGGGGCCAGAGTGGACGATCATCAGATACCACAAGCGTTATCAATACATCCTGACGGCAACACGGTGGCCGTGTAAGTCGGAACAGTCTAAGGGATACATAATAATTACTCTACTGAACTTACTAGCCCCGAGCTTGGATGACGCTCAAGCCTCTTGTCCAATCCTAGCTCTTGGGATAGAATTGATGCCCTGGCGAGCACAAGAGAAGTGCTAGATTCAGCCAGGGCGGCACTGCTATGTGGTAGAGCGAACTTCCCTCGGATACCAAAGGAGATGGAAGCAGGGTGGCAGTAAGGTACAGCACCAAAGACGAGAGCTCTACAAACAGTTGAGCGAAAACTCTGGCCAGAACTACGACTTGGGCATCTCCTAAACGTAGGGGCACGTCCAGACGTCTTCTGGGTCGTGCAGGTATCGTTTGGGAGTTTTCTATTCCCAGAGAGCCCCCTTTCTACACAGGTCAAGACTTGAGCCGGGAACAAAGCCTCACAGGATCATTCTCATGGCCTAGAGGGATCTATGGTGTCAGGAACCAGTTAAAAGATGTCGAGGACTTCACAAGCCCCGTAGTTCAGCTAGAAGCCTCCTCCATGCGCCGAATTGTCAGTCTTGAGAACAACGTCTTCTTCAGTCTGCAATGTCAGGTATTTGAACGGCATCTCCATTACCCTTACAGTGTATGCTTAAACTAACCTCTGCTCTTATACAATAATAGGCATGGCCCTCACTCCGTCCTGAGTCCAAAGGATGCCATCCGAACCTGCTATGGACCAATCCTCTGAGATCTTGAACCTCGCCAGATTGGAGCGAGGACTGATGGGTGTTTCGATGGTCTCGGATTAAACTTGTAGCGCTTTCAATCTATCATAAAAATCCTATAATATGGTTCGCGATTCCCTGTCTCCGGTCTTCTCTTGCTCGCAGCAGTTGAAACACTGTCTCCTCGAAAACAGCCCAACTACCACCCAAGGGTCACTTCTCTTCTACAGTCCCTTAAGCTTCTCTACAGAACGAATCATCAGGGGATTGTGGTTCCCAGTCTTATCGCAAGGCACGTCGTTGACCTCCCGGAAGCCCATCTTCTCGTACAATGGCTTTCCAACCTCAGTGGCTACAAGTACCGCAGAGACTTGCTCCTCTTCACAACGATCAATGCCCCATTGAAGAAGCCTCTTCCCAATGCCGGTTCTCTGGCACTTTGGTGAGACACCAAGCCAGGAAAGACTCCAATATTCGGCAGGGTAGAAACTTTTGACGTCGCCCATCCACGAGAAAACTTCGTTGGCGGCGTCTAGTGAGACTCCGGGATCAGTTTGGCGGAGTAGGGACATATAGAAGCCATCCCACATAACACCCAATCTTGTAAGTTCTGTTGAGGAAGATAGATCAGTCGTGGTATCATTCATACTGGGCTAGGACTGACTTACTCTTGTTCCAGGAATCTCCCTGCCAGCTTTGAGCAACATCGCTCGTTCCGAACCGAACCCAGACTGCAAAAGCAAGAAATTCGCCGATTCCATCGTCCTTGTCCTGGTCCTCTCGATAAGCTGCGAGAATCACCGATCCCTTGTCTCCGTACGCTTCCCGAAGGTTTGACGACCACATCTTTCGAAACGATTCAGGATGCTCACGGCGGCCTGGTATAATAAGAGAAAACAAGTGGTCGTCCATGAAGGTCTCACAAGCCAGGTCCGCGAGTTCCTCGGCTTGGTCTAGGGAGCTGATTCGAACAACTCTGAGAGCGGGTTTGGTAGAATCCATGGTGTCTACGGTATTTGGACGTTTTCAACTCCGTGTATTGATGCAATGGCGAATGCTTTTGGTAAATCGATATATGCGATGCGATCTCGATTGATTTTCCTGGCATATTTTCATAGGTCGAGGTGTCTTGTAGATTCTGTAGAGCCCTAGGGTTATTCTACGACCGTATTTTACCGCGCGTACTTTTGGGCACTTCTACAGTTGAAGTCAATACTTAGTCGTTGTCTCGTGATTGACTGGACCGTAAACGCGGTGAGCTTATTTGGCGGGATCCATGGGTTGGTAGCTGGGGGATCCTGGTCATCATCAACCTAAAACGAATTAGTCCGATAACGGTCTGCCGCTTCCACTGCCGAATCCCCAGCCGTTCCTGGTCCAAATACCGTGCTATGGAGGTACCTACCTAGTAGCGGTCATTGGCCATGAGAGCAGGCTTGTCTCGGTGTATTCTGAAGCTATAATGATAGCGAACATTAAAGGATTCCAGCCACTCTCTTGGACAAAGAATAATCCATTTTGGCTAACGGCTGTGGTAAAACAAGGCGGGCAGGGACGTGGTGTTACACAGTAACACAGGGAAGGAGCTAGGGCCTGTCGTCGGAAGGCCATGCCGAAGAATGTTCCCTTCCCTATTTTGAAATTCCGTCCTTCATCCCATCCAGCCTTCATCATCACTTTTGATGACATTTATGTTCCTAACGACTGCAGATGAATCAATTATGTACGGAATACCTCGCTAGGCGTGCTGGCATCATACAGAGCAAAACCGACCACTTGCGAGGCGACGACTTCCACGAAAGATTGAACCTTCAATCGACAACCACCAAAGAAACCGAGCTCTTGAGACTTTGGTAAAACTTTGAATGGCATCCCGAGTACTCAATATCTAGAATACCGTGTTCATGGGATCAAAACTCGACCCCATCGCCCTGGTCGTGGGCAGTCCATCAAAACAGGAACTTCAAGTTTGATCGGAACTTCAAGGTAAGCAAGCCATCGTTCATGTATCTACCACATTGCTGATAACCCAGGTAGCTAGATTTACTGGTTACATGAGAATTATCCCTCTGCATCCATCTTTAGTGCTCTGCCGGCACTACGAGTTGACAAGATCGGCGGCTGTGAGCCCTTCGACCGAGAAGCTGTGAAATCCTCACGACAGTACGACACATGCAAGTCCACGCGGTCGAAATTCGAGTTCTACTACCTGATACACAGTACCAGAAATGCCCAATGGAGAAGGGAGCAGTGAGCTTGACTGCTCCCAGCCTTGCAAAGAAGCGCAGCGCCAGACAGGTAAGTTCCTTTAGGCCAATCCCTGGTCTGTGGGACAAATATGAATGAGTGGCTGTAGATTGTCAGCTGAAATAATCTAGGTGATGCGATTTATTCCCAGAAACCATGTTTACGGTCATGCCTAACCGGTACTTCGAAAGGCGTCTGTATAACAACGTATCATCGAATCTTGTGGACTTCAAAGCGGTATCTCGAGTCTTCCGTCAGCTGCACAAAAGCGAGTGACACCTTATATTTCAAAGATTCAATTCACGTATCATCTTTCTCGTGAAGCGGTACCCTACCAAAATAGGGTACTTCTTCCCTCTCTTCAATCCGATGGGCGTAGCTGAGTGTCTCGGAGGCAAGTCTTCCATTAGCACCCTCCCAGACGAGTCAGTTCGTAGTGATTGGGCTACTCATGGTAATGTAACTCTATGAGTGGAGAAGGGTCTAACACTCATGCTTGACCGGTAGCACTATGATGGACTGATGACAATAACAGGCTTGGCCAGCCCTGGATAGCATCAACACATTTCAACACACCCTTCGACGACGCCGGCCAGTATGAACAGGGGCAACAAAGATCAAGGCCGTTCCATCCCCTTAACCTGTTTAAGGCGTCCGAGGCCACCCCGCTCGAAACATATATGATACATGGAGACACAAATGGTTGGCTAGGTTCCGACCAATTGCCTGGGGAAATCGAAACCTACACCACGTCATTTGACCTGCATAATCGTCCTGCAGCCAGCTGGCATGAGCCGAGCGGGATCAGTGTTTAGTCTCTGACTAGATGTCAGGGTCAGTCATCAGAGTCCAGGCGCCCGAATGGCTAAGTAGAGCCTTTGTCCAGTACTCGAATATGGCGGCTCAACTTCTGGGCTTTCAGCTGTCGTTGTACCCTCCCAAAAAGCGACCAATGTGTCTTCTCCAAGATGGGCTTATCTCAAGGTGGATGGGATTTCCCTCCAACTGCATTTCCAATTGTTACGTGTTTGTGCTTTGTATCTTAGGCAAGTCCTCCGCCGTAACCCAGTGCCATTGGTCACATCATAAGCCTGCTGAATGTCTAACCGATGTAGAGCAACGTCATGACCCCTGATGTTACGTCAACGCAAAGCTAACCTATCACAAATCTTAGATTTCCCTTTCACCTTATTCGCCAGTTGTACCACTTTACAATCATAAGATGGACACGCAATTCCAACCCGGCCAGTTCTATCAGTCGAGGCATACACGGGGATTTGTACACCAATCTCTATCCCAACCTCAAGGATCCTTCTCCTCAGATCAGGAGAACTGTTCCCGAACCTAGTACTCTCTACGGAAATTTGACAAACGGATACACACTGGCATGACCCTTGATACCAGAAATCTTCACCGAAAGAGCAACCGAGATCCTTGGCAAGAATGGGATCAATCCGGCGATAACGACAAGTCAAACTTGGCACTGCACAATTGCGGTACAAATCCATTTATCAAGAAACTACTTGGATCTGTATTTGAGAGTTACGATGAGATCAACACGAGCCTCGGGAAGCTTGTTCTCAAAGCTCCTTTTCGAAAGTTCTTCTTTCCGAAGAACAAGTTCATCCGGGCTGATTCAACAACAGCACAGAAGGTACAACTGGAGAACGGTCTCATTTCAAGCTTCTCGCTGATATCATTGAGGCAGAGATCCGGCCACACATTGAGTAAACATCGATGTCGTCTCGTTCGATTGCGTGTGGGCGCTCTTCGCGCCTGGTGTCGAAGTTTTCAGCCATTTCGAAGGCCATGAGCGACTGTTCACTTTGACCAGTGGTCGATACTAGGAGTTTCTAGACGGAACGATAGCATGCCTCCTTTTCGTTCGTTTTATAGATACCGACGGATCAAGCTTGGTTATGTAGCCACCGAGCTGGTGATCTCGTCATTCGAGGATGCCAAACCAATCTCGCAGCTTGAAGCGGTACCTGCCCGTCTCCAGGCCGATAGCGACGAAGTAAGAGAGCCACTTATAAAGCGAGTGCAGTTGTTTGAAAGCCTGGAAGGAGTTCATCATAAATCCTATTCGGGCGTCTACAGACTGTATGATGCTGCACCAGGGGCCCCAAAGCAGCACCACATATGTGAAACTCCCCGAAGCTAGGAGCAATCTTCTAATTCCTCCGACAGGTCATGAACTGTTCAAAGCTCCGACACTTCTCAATGGAGAGTCAAGATTGGATTTATATGACGGTGAAGACTTCTTCCTGTCCCTCCAGCTGCTTTGCTTCCACCCGTAACACCAAAGCGGAGGAAAGCTGACACATGGTGTAAGACACGGGTCTACGACTACTGATCTTTATGATCAATCGGAAGATTTGTCGAGCATCAGCCTCGACCTGGTCTGAGAAGTTTCATAAGATCTGATCAGAAGGCAGATACTACCAACAAGCCACTTTCTAAGAATCATTATGCGCTCTGTCCTCACCTAGTCAAAGGCTTTTGCCTGAAGACTAAACAATGGGGTATGTTCATTTTCACATGTCTGTTACAAAACCTCTGCTGACTTGGATGAAGGGTACTTCGACGTTGACTTCGTTAGAGAAATAGCATGGGGATCGGTCGCTATCCATCAACTTGTGCTGCCGCATGACTACAAGCAAATCATCCGAGCCTTCATCGATACCCAAATGTTTGGGCTAGATGAGCTTGACAATGTGATCAAGGGTAAAGGTGAGAGATGCCAGGCATTGCAGAGACAGACGGTTTGACTAATCTATGCTCGGGAGGGGGAATAACTATGCTCTTGAGCGGAGAGCCAGGGACAGGTAAAAGTCTTACCGCTGATTGGGGTATGTCCTCTCGAGGACTTACTATTCCTACTGATACTTCTCTCGTATAGTTGCCGAAACCATGAGAAAGCCTCTATACAGCATGAGCGTCGAAAAATTGGGCGTCATGGCACATGACGTTGAAACTGACCTCCAGCGTGTTCTCGAACTCTCGACGACATGGGGAGCAGCCCTACTCCTTGGCGAGTGTGACATATTTCTCGAACGCCGTTCTGTCAGACATGCATCGAAATAAACTAGTTTCCATCTTCCTTCGGCTTCTTGGATACTACCAGGGAGTCATGTTCTTGATAACCAACCGAATTTCAACTTTCGACCCAACATTCGAGTCATGAATCCATCTTACCATCCACTACCCCAATCTGGACTACAAGAACAGGCTCTATATCTGGGAGGCATTTGCCAGCACTCTCTCAGAACTTAAACTGGAGCATCCGGACCACGAAGAGCTTAACAGAAGGCAGATAGAAAGCATTGCCAAGACAGCTAGACTGCTTGCTACGAACGAGAGGGCTCAACTGGCCATCAAACACGTCAATACTGTCTTGATAATGAAGAAAGGGCTAACATGGATTAATGTTCTGTTCCCTGGACTCGGTTGATGGTATTTAAGCGTTGTAAGTTTTCGGCTGTTTATCCAGTGATCTTATTGCACGAATAGCATGCTAATGATGATTCTAACATTTGTAGTACAGGTCGATGTTTGATTTTATAGATGGCCTAGCTAGGTGAGATTGCTGACAATTGTTCGAATTCACTTTTCTTGCCCTTGACATATTCATCGAATCAGTTCGTGCTGCTGATCCAGATACCGGGCTCGTGAGGCAAGAAAGAATGACATGAGGGTTAGCATGTAGAATATCTTTCAAACCCAACTTGAGTATGTCGCAACTGATGGTTAGTAGCTACACTATGTCCGCTCGTCATTCTTACTGAATCGGAACAGCATACACACAGCGTGATATGACGACTTTCTAGGATCAGGGAAGTATGGACAACGGCAGCAAGGATGTGTTATCAGAGAAATACTAAACTACGTCAGATCAACACTTACTAACCAACTCTTCTTCGTTCTAGTCTCCACTTCCCGATCTCGATAAATGCCTCCAATCACGACTACACAGATGCATCCGACTTGAACTAAGCAACCAATGAGCTTCTCAAACGCCACCACGATGTCAATTACACCAACAAAAATATAAAAACCTCCGAGCATCCACGTGGATCGTAGCAACGATTAGCATTCGATGCTTACAATCCTTATCTCTGCTACTGGTTACTCAGATCGTCACATCACTGCCGCTTTTGTGACCGCGACGCTAGGGGCCCGGTAACACGGCAATGCACGACCGGGGAACACCACAAGCGGTGATGCAATAGACCAGATGGAACGTGTATGAGCCTGGTCTGTCTGTTGGCTGTGGAAATGCGGGAAATGTTTCTATGAAAGCGTGGTTTACAACAGACGTGGGGTGATGGGTCAAGCTTTAAAACGAGACCGGTACGCCGGGAAGAAGCCGTTTTGCATTGTCAACGGCTTTTATCGAACTCAACATGAAGTCTGTTACGCTTCTCTATGCATGTGGCTTCCTGGCTACGGTCACAGCTGAGTTCGACGGCAACCTGAACTACGCCAGTCCGTCTCGTCGTCATGCTCGACTTGGTATTGATGTTCCTCTAGTCAAGCGTCGGTCTTTAAAGCGCGGCAACACACCTTACGAGGCATCCCAGCTCAACTTCACCCACGGCGTGGCTTCTGGCGATCCCTGGCCTGATAGTGTCATTCTTTGGACTCGTATTGCTCTTTCAGCCCAGTCTGATACGAGTAATAAGGTTGTGAACGGCACTGCCGGATTGTACAGTCATGAGACTGAGAAGTACATCAAGGCTGATGCTCATCCCATCTGCGTGGAGTGGAATGTGTTTGATTCTGAGAACACCTCTGGTGATGGGAAGACAGTAGCCAATGGAAAAGCTTATACTACCTCAGATATTGACTACACTGTCAAGGTAAGGATGGTCCTATGGCAAGCTGATTATTGTGCCTAACATTTTGCCAGGTCGAGGCAAAAGGTTTGAAACCTCTTACCACTTACAACTATCAGTTCGCAGTTTGTGACTCTGACACCAAGAGCCCTATTGGTCGTACCAAGACAGCTCCTACCGCAGACGACGATGTTTCTGATCTGAGCTTCGCTGTGTTCTCTTGTAGCAACTATCGTAAGCCTCGTCCTTTCAACCAATTGCAATCGAAAGACTAATCGGTTTAGCCAATGGTTACTTCAACGCATACGGCAACGCTGCCAGAAAGGATGAGCATGACTACGTTATTCACCTTGGGGATTACATCTACGAGTATGGAGCAGACGGTGAACGCACCAGTCAGCCTCGTAATGAGATCTTTACGCTCCATGACTACCGAACTCGCCATGGACAGGTATGTGTCATTGCCCACTTGAATTTCACAAGGAATTGTCTCTAATATGATATAGTACCGCGCCGACTCTGATCTACAGCTACTTTCTCAGAAGTTTGCTTGGATTCCAACTTGGGATGACCATGGTGAGTTGCACTTGCGATCGCAAGGAGCTAGCTGACGCAAACTAGAGTTTGCCAACAATGGCTATAGAGATGGGTTCTCTGGTCTTAACAACACTGAAGAATCTTTCCTGAACGATGGCCCCAAGGTCAGTGTTGATACTCGCAAGGTCAATGCTGTTCGAGCTTACTTCGAATGGATGCCTATCCGGTAAGAACACAGGTCTCAGCCTAGACGAAATCTTTGGTCACTAACACTAATACAATAGCCAAACCGACCTGGACGATGGTTTACGAGTCTGGAGATCTTTTCAAATGGGCAAGCTTCTCGATCTGATCATCCTCGACACAAGGAACTACGACCGCAGCATCACAACCCTCAACTGGAACGACGAGTATATCGACATGATTCGAGACGACCCCAGCCGTACCCTCATGGGAAGTCGTCAGGAAAACTGGTTCTACCGATCCCTTAGTAAGTCTAAGGACCGAGGTGCCGCTTGGCGAATCATTGGCAACCAAATCATCTTCTCACGTATCACTGAGAATTGGGGTGATGGCGAGATTCTTCCTGGTGACAACTGGAATGTAAGTTTGAGATTGGACTCCCGCATTGATCTTTGGTTCTAACGCCAAAAGGGCTATGTGGCCAACCGAAACCGAACTCTTGAGCACCTTTACACCAACGACATCGGGAATAACGTCTTCCTTGCTGGAGACAGCCATCAGAACTGGGTAGGTACCATTTCAAATATCACATTATCTCGTCTGACATCTTTAGGTTTCGGATCTTGTTTGGCTGGGGAACAAAGACTACGATAACAAGACTGGCGCTGGAAGCATTGGAGTAGAGTTTGCCGGGACAGCTGTTAGTTCAAACGGTGTCGACGGACCTATCGAACCTGCGGCTGGTAAGGCTGCCCGTGCCAGAGTCCAGAAGAACCCTGAACTGCAGTGGCAAGAGGGTTATTACCGTGGATACTTCATCTTGGACGTCAATTCCAAGAAGGTTTCGTCTCGGTTCTACGGTAAGAATCAAACATTTGATATTTCTATTGCCCTCACTAACCATCTTAGGCTCTCCATCGGTGGCTTCTCGCAACTCCTGGGATATCCCCTTGGCCAACTTCACTGTTGTCTCTGGTGAGAATCACTTGCAAAGACCTGTTGCTGGCGGCAGTGCCGAGTCTGGTGCACTTCGCTATGGAGAGGTTAAGCACACAAATCTCACACTTGACACTCAGACTGGCGAGTGGAAGGAAATTGGGTTTGACACTATGTATCTTGAGCACGAAGACTAGTTAAAGAATAAGAGGAGCCAAAAAGGACTTTTGTTATTAATCCGGCCATAACAGAGCCTAAGGAACCAATTTCAGTTTTAAATGCTATATAGGAGCTAGAAGGGGATGGGGCATTTTGGGGTAATAAAGAAATAAGACAAATAGTTATGATCTTAACCAACTCTCCCTTTCCGCATCTAACCCTCGTACTCCTCAGGCTCGCCCTCACCCTCGTACTCCTCGACCTCGTCATCGATATCAGCATCCTGGTATTGCTGATACTCGGAAACCAAGTCGTGCAAGTTGGACTGGGCCTCGGTGAACTCCATCTCGTCCATACCCTCGCTTGTGTACCAATGCAAGAAGGCCTTGCGACGGAACATGGCTGAGAACTGGTCGTCGACTCGCTTGAAGATCTCCTGGATGGCGGTGGAGTTGCCGACGAAAGTGGCGGCCATGTCCAGGCCTCTTGGGGGCACGGAGCAGACGGAAGTTTGCACGTTGTTGGGGATCCAGTCGACGAAGTACTCGGAGTTCTTGGTCTGCACCTTGAGCATCTGGTCCTCGATTTCCTTTGTTGAGAGCTTTCCACGGCTGGATTTTTGTCAGCACATCTCACCAACGAATGAATTTCATGTCAAAACTTACAAGATAGCGGAACAAGCGAGATATCGTCCGTTGCGGAAATCGGCGGCGGCCATCAGGTTCTTGTTGTCGAAAATCTGCTGGGCGAGACTGGGCACAGTGACGTGTTGGAAAGTCTTCATCTTTCGGCCCGTCAGAGGCGCAAATCCAACCATGAAGAAGTGAAGTCGGGGGAACGGAATCATGTTAACAGCAAGCTTGCGCAGATCCGAGTTGAGCTGACCGGGGAAACGGAAACACGTTGTCACGCCGGCCATGACTGTGGAAATCAGGTAGTTGAGATCCGCGTACGAAGGGTCGGTGATCTTCAGGGTCTTCTCGTAGATATCGTACAGAGCCTCGTTATCGATACAGAAGGTCTCGTCTGAGTTCTCGACAAGTTGGTTCAGAGACAGAGTGGCGTTGTAGGGTTCCACAACGGTATCGGAGACCTTGGGGGATGGCATGACGGAAAAGGTGGCCATCATGCGGTCGGGGAATTCCTCTCGGATCTTGGACAGCAAAAGCGTTCCCATTCCTGAACCGGTACCACCGCCGAGAGAGTGGGTGAGCTGGAAGCCCTGAAGATGCTCACAGTTCTCGACCTCGCGACGGACCACGTCGACAGCCTCCTCAACAAGCTCAGCACCCTCGGTGTAATGACCCTTGGCCCAGTTGTTTCCGGCACTGGCCTCACCGGCGACAAAGTTGTCGGGGCGGAACAGCTGGCCCATGGGGCCGGCGCGGATAGCATCCTGGGGACCGGACTCTAGATCCACAAGAACAGCACGGGGGACATACTTGTCATTTCCAGCCTAAAGTGCAAGGTTAGTGAGTCAAATCTCAGTGTGTTTTTCTGTTCAGAGGGGTTAGCTTGCCTCAGCAAAGTAGACGTCGATGCGCTCTCGCTGCTGGTCGTCGGTTCCGTGGTATCTTTGAGTGAGTTAGATGGAGTGAGGCAAATAAAGGGTTAGTGACGTTGTTGACTCACGCGCCGCTACCGTCAACGCCGTGCTCCTTGGAAACGGTGTTCCTGATGTTGTCAGCATGGTGGCTCAGATAAATGATGGATAGATCATCAAAAGGAGTAAAAGCTTACCAGAAACTTGAGCCGACTTGGTTGCCCTGCTATAATCAACACATATCCTCAAGTTAAGTTTTGGTGAGGAAACCCCTTACACACTGGCCGACCTGGATGTGCACCTGAGGGGAAAGAGAAAAGTTAGCGGCTGGCAAAGAAGCGGAATTAACTCCCCCCTCGTATTTTCTGGGGGGGAATAAACATCCATCACATCACGGAAAGGCTCACAATCTCGCGCATCTTTGCTGATATGACCTCGGACGACGTGGAGTCTGAGTGGTAGAGTGAGAAAAGGTTGCCTTGAGGCTGTGAGGCTGGACACGTCTTAAATTCTAACGCAGGGAAAATGGTGCCTAAAAGTAAAATGAAGGAGAATTCCGGTGCCTGGGCAAAAAGGCGGTAGCCTAGTGCCCGGTTTCCTAGGCGGTGGGTGTGGCCTGATTATGTTATCCCTAACTAAGGCAAGATCCTGTAATTCAATTTGTTCGGTTAACTGAATAGTTTGTTTTTTCTCGGGCTGGTTACTGGCTGCTGGTTGCTATGGGCTCCAGTGTCTTACAGCAGGGTCCCATAGCAGTTTTAGCACACAACTGCCCGTAGCTCGAGGACGCGCCCGCTCTCAGTTGGTCCCCAATCGCAGGGTGGTTTCATCGGATAACTGGATATAAACAACTTAACAAAAACATGAACAACATTACTCAGGTAGCTCTAACTAATGAAAGAGACCAAGTCTCACCTGTTTGTTGATGGTCATCTCGCTACTCCTTTATGTGGCAAATTAAACTTGTGTGACCCATGTAAATTTGCATCCGTGGTCCAATTAGATAGCTTGAATTTAAGCGCCAAAGAGCTCTCCTATTCTCAACAGTTTACACCGTATCCTTAGGTTCTTTGATATGCAGCCGCAAACACACACGACGTGCGTGACCTTAGCTTAGCTGTCTGCTGTCAATTCCGGCTTGTCGGAAGGGATCGTCATTATTGAAGATATCACGAAGCAATCTTTCCAGTTGCCGAGTCACATGTCAAATGACAATTTACTGAAAGAAATTGCCCAGAAACGCCCCGTTAGCATTCTTGTTGATACGTGAGTCCTCGCTGATTGATGTGTGCATCATATATAAACGCCTCATGGTCAAGCCCTGGATACAATTGGAGCCTCGGATCTTGTCTTCGGGGTAAGATATCGGATTTCTCCATGTTTTATCACTCCGTACTCCGCAATTGACTGACGGATCATTGATGTGCCGCGGTGGAGAGGCTCCCTGGATACTGGATGTGCTGCGCTTAACCTATACACCCGCAAGTAGTTTGGGTACTGGAACAGATGAACTGTCTCGACGATGACTTCTAGGTTTTGGCCATTATTGTGAGCTTTTTGAACCTTTTTTTACATCCGTTTCGAAATATATTTTGCAATATTCGTTTCAACGGGCATGGAGAGTAATTTTCCCAGCCTGAGCTCTCTGTCCATGATAGTGTCATAATGAGTGGGTGAGATCGTGAGGTGCTGCTCCAACATTGTTTGTCATCACTATCACCCTTGCAATGAATCACACCGAGAAAAAGAAAATGCCTCTAGCTGAAGTACTATGTGCGCTGAACGAACGCCTGGACCTGTGAACCGCCATTCAACATTTCTAAACCAACATCACCAACCCCTCGACTCGAGCGCTCTGACAATGACAGACTGACAGAGTCACAAGGTTAGGTTTTCTCGCGCCAACGTCTTCGTGAAACGCCCTTAACTTTACCCATCACCTCGCCTGGTTTTAAAGTCCCCTATCCATTTACCGAAAGACGTGCCAACACCAAAGGACTGGAGTGCGGTGAAGGTGCCTCCGGAGTCTGTAGGCTTCAACTCATGTGCCATCTTGCCGATAACACTCATCCAACACTTCACAAGACGAACATGTCATGTTCTTGAGGTAAGAACTCACGACTGCTGCAATGGACTTCTGGTCACTATATGGCGAGTCCATGCCAACCCAGACCACAAAATTCAATTACGATGACAAGACCATCGCTATATTGTCAGCTAGCCACACTTTGTCGCTAACGGATGCTGTGGCCCAGTTTACTTGAAGTTTAGCCAGGCTCTTCAGTAATACGGATGCTTAGAAAGGTTGCTGAGGTGCACGCGACTGGACTTCGAAGTGGAATGAGCTCGTGCTGCCGAAAAGACTTGGTGCTGAGGAGGTAAGTCAGGACTCGTATAGCTGATAGAGTTGCCTAGCATCTTGCAGGACGTTGACTAGACGCAAGAAGATCGATCTCCAGGCACATAACATGACTGACCATAAGATGGGGTATGGGACACTCGCTTGACTCTATACCAAAGCGGTCGAGGTGGTAGGCCGAGTTGTCAACGGGGATATTTGGATGGCATTTTGGAGTCGAGTTCTCGCCCAACGCACTCAACCAACTTCTTCAACTGAAATTTTACAGCTCATGAACTGTACCTGCTTCCTCAGGGTTGGAGGCACCTTCACATTGGACAAGCTGAGGCTATTCAAGAAGGTGTGAGTTGAACTCACAAAGTAGCCGCCGTTCGGCTCTTCAAACTGCCATGGCTACTGCCTCCTCTAAAGGCCTCTTGTTAACCCTTCTGCCTTCCCTTTTGTTACTTGACACATGGCAAGCGCTTTCGAATCCTGTCAGCCAGTTTCTACTCTCTAACATCATCTGAGTAGAATTCTCCCCATCTATTTTGGTGAGGCCCCTTCTGATTATCTCTCGAGGTTTCTCCTGACATTTTATAGGCTATATTTTCAGCATGAACCACCATCGTTACATTACACCACTCGTTATCATCTTGTACCGGCGTTTCAGCATCAACTCCTTATCACAATGGCATCACCAGCAGACGAAGACGAGACCAAAGCTGTATTCTTCGTGAACTACCCAACCCCTGATCTGGTATCGGAGTTAATGGACCATTCTACATTCAGATACGCGGGGGAGTTGATACGACCAGCAGTGGTAAAGGGCTTCTTGCAATACCAGGTGATAAAAGAGGGGAAAGCGCCTGCTGGTACACTCATCATCAAATATAAACCTGACAGTCAAGTCCGAGGTTGGGCTTTGCTACTGGAGAATGGTAAACAGAAAGGCTTGGCCTTCTCTGCGGTCAAGTACCTCCCCCTGCATGAGGTAGTAGATATTGTCTGCTGGTGCAAAAAAGCGATCAAGGCACACATCCTCTACGATGTGCCCCGTTAGAGAAGGACATGGGTTGACAGAGTGTTGTATAATGAGGTATGGAATTACTGCGGGCCTACAATACAGGCACGTCCGATAACGCAACCGGGAGTACCTCAAACAGCAGGCAATCTCCCGACTCCCATCACAACGCCCAATGACTCTCCTCGTACGAATCAAAATTACGGTGGGCAGTACTATGGGCAGTACTCTGGGCAGTACTCTAGGCAGTACTATGGGCAGAATTTCGGGCGCCAGTAATCGTCACAGGCTGTTCAAGAGGAGGAACAATCACTACAGTCTTCTATCTAAGAAGAGGTGCAATCAGCATATCCTTCTGAAGCGAGGCTAAAATCGAGTATCAGCGGAATATTTGTCACGTACAGAGTAGCGTCAAGATCATAGGTTAGTTTTGAATCAATTGGTCTTTTTACTTTCTCATAATGAAATGTGATCGTTCCTCTTTCCGCGATGGAGAACAATGTGTGTTTTTGTACCTTTTCAGCAAATGCGTGGACGCCTTCCACGATGCTTAGAATTGAATCAAACTACTGTATCCAGATAACTTCTATAGAACTGAGCAAAATATTGCAAGAGTGGTCAAAAGCTACACCTAGTTATTGTCGCTGTCTCCGAGCCGAGTATCGGTGCCATAAATCTTGGAAAACGATTGTTGATTAGACTAAACAGGGTCCAAGTAACCGACGAAGCGGGGTGAGGTTGGCGATAAACGATAACTCTAAGGATTTGCTTAATTTTTATCCCTGTTAGGAAGGTAAATATAATGTCGCAGGCGGGGATTGTGGGAGGTGGATTCTCGGACAACAGTTCTAGCTCCTAGACTGACGATTACCGATAAAAGATCAAGGAAAAGGCGATACATGCGATGTAACCACTCAGTTTATCTTCAGTCCGCCGAACTGGATCGTACCGTAGATGGAGAAGGCAGTGGTACGATGTATAAGACATGGCAATCGCCATCTCTGGAGGCCTTGACTGTTGAATGCGCAACACTCACCACCTTGAGCTGCCATCACATCACCAAACAACCCATGATTAACTGATTGACTTCATATATCACTACTAGAGACATCTGAAGCTCAATTGCCATCAACATGGTCTATCTAGCTCACGCTAGAGGCCTCGCCGCCTTTGCCTTCGGGTTAACATTGCTTGCTACACCGGCTTCATCGCTGCAAACAACGCTCGAGGCCCGGCAAAAGAAGAACGAGGCAAGCCCATACACAGACACAGTCTCTGAATACGTTGACTCTCTGGATAAAGAGCTCTGGTCGATCAACAAGAACATCCACGACAATCCCGAGCTCGGATACAAAGAGTTCAAGGCCCATAAGCTTCTCACATCGTACATGAAGAAGCAAAAAGGATGGAATATCACTGATACAGTTGGTGGAATTGATACAGCCTTCATGGCTGTCTTTGAGGGTGATGGCGATGGTCCTGTGGTGAGCTTCAATGCCGAGTATGACGCTCTCGAGGGTCTGGGCCATGCTTGTGGTCACAACTTGATTGCCACAGTATCACTCGGCGGTGCTCTAGCAACAGCTGAAGTAATGCGCAAGGAGAAGCTCGGCGGCAAGGTCATCCTCTTTGGTACACCAGCTGAAGAGTCCCTGGGTGGAAAGGTGAAGATGCTGGAAGCAGGTGTCTTTAAAGATGCCAAGATCGACATCTCTCTCATTTCGCATCCCAGTAACGCTCCCGACACTCCCTATATGCTTGCGCAGTCAACAGATCGCTTCGATGTTGAGTACAAGGGCCTTGAAGCACATGCCGCAGCGGGACCATGGGAGGGCATCAACGCGCAAGACGCCCTCCTTCTCGCAAACAGTGCGCTGTCCTACATGCGCCAGCAGATGCGAACAACAGACCGCGTCCACGGCATCATCCACTCAGCCGGAACCCGTATCAACGTCATCCCAGCAGATGCATCAGGAAGCTACCAGCTCCGGTCCGCCAACGAAAAGCAACTGGAGGAGCTGTCAGATCGCGTGTACAACTGCTTCAAGGCGGGTGCTCTCGGCACAGGAGCCAAGATGAACTTCACCACACGTCCCTACGGCTACGCCAACATGAACAACAACGACGGTCTTGCTGCATCATTCACGCGCTGGTTTGAGGAGCTAGGTGGCGATCTCCCGGATGCTGATGTTGACAAGAGGAGAGATCCTGGCGGCTCAACAGATCAGGGCAACATAAGTCAAGACTTCCCAGCCATCAGTCCCATGTTCCAGATCACTTATGCCAACGGGACTGTTCCCAAGGGCGGTCCCCATACTGCACCGTTCGAGGAGGCTGCGGGTAGCAAGGCGGCGTTCGAGAAGGCTCTTATGGTTGCCAAGAGTCTTGCGGGTGTTGCAGTGGATGTTTTGACGGTGGATGGACTGTTGGATGAGATCAAGGCTGAGTTTAAGAAGACCAAGTCGCCTGCTAGACGGAGAAGATGAGGTGTTGACGTGGTGTCAAGGCTGAGTCAGACGTAACGAATAGAGTTATGACACCAAGAGTACTGTTAACTAACCAACGCAATAGAGCGTAGTGTCAATTACTGCCTGCTAGATTCGTATTACACTATGCCAAAGATTACAGTATCGGAAAAGACTCGTGACCATGCAAAGTTTCTATCTTACATCTATGTACTCCGTCCGTTTACTCATAACCACATGTCTCGTCAACGCTATGTTTCGATCTATATTCCAGGAAGCCCGATGACCTGTCTAAGAGCTGGTACAAAGCGAGGTACAATGTACACGGCATAGAAGGCCGTGCCGGCGGTCAAAAGCCCAGTAAGCTACGACTCGTTAGTAGTGCATCTTGACAGTTCGCTAGAGTGGAACTTACCTTCTCGAACCATGTATGGAAGTAGATAGCTGTCATCAGCAGCATCCAGACGCTTAGTCCAATAACACCAACGGCGAACTTGCCGCCGAGGCCTAGGGCAGGTCGCTCAGAGCCTTCACCCAGGGATGTTTCAGCCTCGACGTTGGCGCTCTTAAGTGCTCCATCAGTCATGACAACGCATCGTTCCTCATTTCTCTTTCCAGACCATCTCAGTACAGCCCAGCCAACCTCCTGCATGAGGAATGCAGTGCCGAGGGTGAGAAGAAAGACATGGCCCGATATGTCGTGTCCTCCCTTCCACTTTCCACCAGCAGCTTTGCAGGCCACAGCCGTGACCTTGTCTCCGACGGAATCAACTCCAAACTCAACCTCCCTTCTGGCGAGCTCGCAACGGCCACCTGTCCATCGGAAACCACGGTCGATCAGAGCTGGACCAAAGCACCACTGCGTAACCAGGAACCAGATACCGGTAACAACGACCCACCGCAGACTGGCTCGGACACGGCGTCCCACGTCAGTGGTGCTGGGATGGCTAAAGATAAAGACGAAGAAGGCAGCGGTGATCCATGCCCAGCCCCTCTTGACAAACAAGACGTTAAAGAGATTGGACTTGCGCGCAAAGTAACTCGGCGAAGTGCTGGGATCTTGGAGATGCGATTGCGTGACAGGGTCGTATGGTGCGGCGCGTGTCTGCGGCGAGATGATGGAGAAGATAGTGCCGAAGATCAGAAACGCTGGGAACAAGACAAGACCAGCTCTCTCCAGGGGTGTCGGCAGAAAAGGTGACGTCCGCGGTGTCGAGGTCGTTCGTGGAGAAGTGTCCATAACTATATCGTGTTCAGGAGCCGCTCTGGCGGTGCGGCGAGTAGTAACCATTTCTCTAAACAGCGCAAAGAGGACGTATGCAAATGAGGGAGCTCGCTATAGCATCAGAAGAGCTCAATGAAGGGGATGAAGGCAATGCAAGGGAGGAACAAAGCGTGGCGCCAAAAATGGCATTGGCCCGTGTTTTTGACGATGGGGAAATGCAAAGTTGGCTTGTGGCAATGACGTCTACGTACTCGCGCTAGTAGTGGGCTGTCTCGCCAAGGAAGCTGTCGGAAGCTGGGAGATCTGGCGGGACGGAAAAAGGAATGCTCCGATATTTGGCTTTTCGATTTGTTACGTGAAGCGGGGTGAATGACGATAACTTCTTCCTTTCAAAATTTGGACACGAACGCTGCCATTCCGAACACAACGACCACCCCGAAAGATTTCGTCCATAATCAAGTGATTATGGGGTTTACGATTCTTTCCTTCCCTCTTGCGCATGAATTTCCGTCTCATTCACCTTCGCAACCAGTGTCCCTCGCAACACCTTCCGCCCACATCCACGAACCAACCAAACCCGACTGCCACCGATTTTAAACTTTCCAGCGACACGACCATGGCTGCCTCTATATACCAAAAATTGCCCATCCCATATTGAGGAGTGGTGTAGCGGTATACGCACCTAATATCCTAAGACTCCTAAAATCTCTAAAATCCGCTCCTAAAAAACATCACCCGCTACACCACTCTTCTTTTTTTTGCACTTGATGCGCATTTGTTTTTCTCTCTTCTCTTTTTTCAGCGCTTCTTTTTTTTACTCTGATTTCCCAATTTTGACGAAGTTCGAACCCCCCAGACGACGACGCGCGCACACAGACCTCGATCTTCGACATTCCACGTTTCGCAAACGACATTTACGACATATACATGACTCTACGGTGTCACTCTTGCTGGTTCGAATCATCCTCAGTGCGTTACCATGCGACGTCGCCGACATCCCAGCAGCGAGAGTATACCTATATATACCAAAATCTCTCGAATGGTTTCTGTGTGGAGTGGTGTAGTGGTAATCGTACCTAATTACCTAAACTCTAAAAACCGCACCTAAAACCTCTCTCACCCACTGCATCACTTCACACATCTTTTTTTTGCAGTGCGCGGGTTCGAGAGTCCCAACATCATGCGCAATTTCTTTTTGCCGGTCAGAAACACAAACGACATTCCGAGATGCACGAGAACCATGCCTCTTGCGATTACTTGCCCGACCACGACTTGTAACGACAAGCGCGTTTCTCTTTCTGCCGGTCAGAGATTCAAACGACATCTCAACCCAAACGAGAACCGTGTCTCTTGCGACTACTTGCCTGACGATGATTTGTAACGACATACGCAATTTTCTTTTTGCCGGTCCGAAACACAAATGACATTCCGAGATGCACGAGAACCGTGTCTCTTACGACTACGTTACCGTCGACGATTCGTAACGAGGTGCACATTTCTCTTTCTGCCGATCAGAAATACAAACAACATCTCGAAGTATATGAGAACCATCGACCTCTTGCGTCTACTTACCTGGCGACGACTTGATCCTGTTTTGTTGATCGTGGACCGTCAGTGTGGTTTGCCGGTACGACTGCCAACGACTACCCAGACCTACCCCTTACATACCAAAATAACGCATACCCTTTACGAAGAATGGTGCAGTGGTATCCGTACCTAAAACCTAAGAACTCTAAAATCCGCTCCTATGATTCGTCACCCACTGCATCATTCGTTATTTTTGCACCTCACGCGTTCGAACACGCTTGGAGATGCTCTATCTTTTTGCTACCAAGACCAAGGACGAGATCTCCGGGCGCCGACCATCTATGAATATTTGTCTTACATATTTTCATTTTTTGATGACCGCCAACACTCGGTGCAGTGAGTGCCATCAGCGCAGCCTCCTGGGACGTCCAGCCACAGCACCCGCCCACCTACCTTTATATACCAAAATATGGCTATATACCCCCAGCGAAGAGTGGTGCAGTGGTGTTCTCTCCTAGAACCTATAAACCTTCTCTAAAATCCGCTCCTACAACTCCTTCTCCCACTGCACTCTCTTCGTTTTTTGCTGCCGGTTCGAAGATATCAACGACGACAAATATGATGAATATTTTTGCATTGCAATAGCGCATACGATACACGACTTTTTCGATTTTTTTGAGCAACGTGAGCCCAAGCTTTGCAACACGCCGCGGTCAAGCTGGGCTCGTGCCTGTCCAACAACATACTTCGTGAAATTTCAGAGGATATGGAGACATACTGGAGTCAGCCGTGGCCCCCAGGACGACCGGGCGGTGCGCTGGCTTGGTGTCGCGTAGAGTGAACACGTCGCGCTCAACCTGGGCTCGTCTTTGTTCAACAACACATACCTTGGAAGTTCAAAGGATACCGAGACAAACTGGAGTCAACCTTGATCCCTTACGACGACCGGGCGCTGCTCTGGCTTTGTGTTGCTTAGTGTTGGGTGAGGTGATGCGCGGGGTCTCTGCCCCTTGACTTTACACATCAAATCATCACTCCATGTCTTAGCGAAGAATGGTGCAGTGGGAACACGTCGCGCTCAAGTTGGGCTCGTCTTTGTTGAACAACACACTCCTCGAGACAAACTGGAGTCAGCCGTGGCCCCTCAGGACGACCGGGCCGCTGGCTTTGTGTCGCTTTGTGTCGTGTGGAACGACACGCGGGACGGGTCTCTGCCCCTTCCCTTTACATACCAAATTATCACTCAATACCCCAGGCGAAGAGTGGTGCAGTGGGAATCCGTCTCCTAATAAACCTAAAATCTCAAAACCTCATCTACAATTCCTCTCACCCCACTGCCTGCTCTTCGTCTTTTGCTATTTTTTGCCAGAGCTCACCCCTTTGAGAATGTCAGACGCCATGAGACAATTCCTTTTTACCCCTTTTGCGATCCGACCATACATTCGGATTGTCGATATATGGTCAGGGGAAACCGGGACACATTTTTGCTACGTATCTGCCTGGCGCTTCGATGTGCTGAACACGAGCCGCCATACGCACCACCGATCACCCCCTTTATGAACCAAATTATCACTCAACGCCCCCAGCGAAGAGTGGTGCAGTGGGAATCCTGCCTAATATCCTACATTCTAAACTCCGCTCCTATGGTTCCTCACCCCGCTGCCTGCTCTTCGTTTTTGGTCACGGCTTCGACTCCACCCGCCGGCTTTCTTTTTTTGCCTTTGAGCAATGAGGTCCCCTCGGCCCTACCCCTTAAGTACCAAAATATCACATACCCCTTACGAAGAGTGGTGCAGTGGTATCCGTACCTAAAACCTATGAACCTAAAAACTCTCAAAGCCGCACCTTCAATCTCTCTCACCCACTGCACCCTCTTCTTTTTTTTTGCATTTTCTTTTTGCTGTAGTCACGGCTTCACCGGTATGTTTCATCATGCTCTTTTCAGAAATCATCTTGGTGTTTCTTTTTGTCCTTTTCCAGGACATGATGGAGCCAGCGGTGTCTCAATTGTGCATTATCCTTCTTTGCAGTCAATGAAGTGACCTTTTTGTTTTCCCGCCATTGGTCTTCCTTTCTTCAATACCAGGTTCAAGTTGAACTTGATCACTGTTGCTTGTTATCTTTATTCATCTCTTGACAGCTCCAGATCGACGCTTCACATTGCTTTATTTACTCGGACTTGGTTACAAGGCCAGCTTCAGACTCGAACTAACATCGCAGGCACGATGGATGGCGAAACAGCTAGTAGGGTAGTTCTGCATTGGTAAGCAGTCATACCTGGGCACGGTAGTGGCTATGGTGCGGCGGCACATGGTGAGCATGGCTTTTTATATTAAACACTGCTGTTTCCCTTCCGAAGTGGAGTGGTGTAGTGGTATTCTTCCTAAAATCTAAGAACTCTAAAATCTGCTCCTATAACTCTCTCTCCCCACTACCCGCTTCACTTCGTTTTTGGTTGCAAGTTCGAAACCACTGACTGTCCTTTTTGCAATTTTTGCGTCGTAATTGTGATGGTCCTAGTATAGATGGTCGTTCCATGCTTCCATCGTGGTGTAAGTCAGGGGCTCCGCTGTGGGTACACCACTTTTTAGGTAGACATTCATCCATGATAAATACGGCGTGCTTGCCCATGGCCTCCTGAATACAAACATGTTGCAGTCATTGTCTGTGCACTTTCGTCCCTGGATTTGGACGTGTTGTCGTATTATTCCCGCCGTGGAAGCTGTCGTTGTTGCCGCTGGACTGGATGAGATGATGCGGGAAGCCCCTTTTCTTGACCTTTGGATGTGCAGTACTCGGTCACATTTTCAGACATCAACAAGGAATGGCCCGAGGAGGATACTTCTTGCCGAGAGGAAAACATCCAGATCCAGCGACTCGTCCATTGCTGTTACGTCCTCTTACTGCGCCTCCACCACTCCGGGTGACCCCAGTGCCACCAAAGTTACTCTTGGACAACACACCCATCATTGGATACTCCCTTGTACCAAATCAGGAGACCCTCCGCCCGGGACTTCAAATTTGTTCCTTTTTGATGCTTTCATTGCCTCGGGTTTGAGCATGGGACTGCATCACCATATGCCTTGCCCTCACTTCTTTGCAGTGAAACACTCTCATCAATCTGACTGGACCTTATCATGTTCGTCTTTTGGACGTCGGGCTTACGATGGTTTGGCGTACAATCTTCCCTCGGACTGAAGCGTAGGTTCACGGCACAACCTTGTCAACGCCAATCCGTGGACCTTTATATAGTCAAATAATGTGTTCACCTTCCAGCGAAGTAGCTCAGAGATAAATGTTAAGAGTAAAAACATAATATCTGGTGTAACGGAGTAAACCTCTGACATCCCTTCGCTTTTTGCTGTTGGTGTCTTCCCGGGTTCAAGTCCGAGGTTCATAATGCTTGCTTTCTTTTTCTGCATTTTGTATCACTTGCCACCTTCCCAATCTATCAGTAGCGATGTTTTGATGCCTCAATATAGTACTATGGTATATTGTACTAGAATAGTCCTTTGTTCTGTTATCTTTCTGGATGAAGCCGCGATCCTCCCGTCCGGCCACATCACACTTCGACGTGTTATGCACATCATCTTATCAACGCCAACATTTGCCCTTATAAACTACAATAATATGTCCTCCAGCAGGCCTTTAATTTTCCAGAGGATACACTATTAAAATGGTGATGTGAAATGACGGACTCAAAGGGGAGCGAGGCCCAGGGTAGTTGGTTGGTCCTGGCACTTACACCAAAGCACAGCCTCGTAGGTAGCATCCAGGCAGCATCCAGGCAGGCGTCCATCTGTCCGTCTTTATAAGTCGTTACAACAATCTCATTCTCAGCGAAGTAGCTAAGAAACATCCACGTACCGCACCTTTAGTGTGGTGGTATTACCGTCCTTTGGTACCATACTGGTCCAATTCCTCTTAATTGAGACATTGTCTTCGCTTTTTGACTCTTGCGTTCGAGCCTGGCTCTGATGTTGCCGTAGGTTTTTTAACCGTTAGCTCTGCATTTTACATACTTGACACATATTCTCTTGTATTTCTCTGGCTCTATTATCATCAAATTAACAACTTTTCATTATCTTTGGTCGTGATTGCAGAATTGCATTGTCACTGTGTCAGCCCTAGAAGGTAGTTGATGGCAAGTGCTGACGATGTCTCAGGAGCATGGCCCACTGCAGGAACCGTGCTCCACTGATGACCCTCTAACATTGCAACCGTTGACACCCCTGACCTTCAACATACCTTGGCACTAGCCTCGCAACGTCGATCCTCTAGAAACATTTGGTTGCATCCCAAACAGTATAAATGGAACCAACTCTGAGAATTCACAAAAAGCTCGGCTGTGTTATTCTGTGATTACGCGTCAACCCTGAGGCTAACTAGCTCGGCATACGCAGAATATCGCTCAAGCCATGACATGATCAACCAACAACCAACACCCCAACCGTCAGCGAACATCGTCTCTACCCTGTTCGCAGTCCACTTCTATCTTGGACATCTCGGCGTTTACCTGTTTCGACAGACCAGACCCCGACAACTCCCGTTTTAGACCACAGAAGACCTGCAGATCACAACCTTGCGCAAATCCTACGCTATAGTTTTCTCGAAAAGTTCGTATTTTCAAGGGCTTGCAATTCGCTACAATATACGCGACACAAGGAGCTGGAGATTCCTCTTGCTAACGTTCCCCTGGAAAAGACCCGTTAGGATGAAGGTGGATGATTTTGTAATGGGCTTTGCAATGACATAACGAAATCCGCGACAGCTACTCCGTACTCCGTACTCCGTACTCCGTACTCCGTAGGCCAAAGGCTTTCTATGATGGGGTCACGGTCATGCTTTGGCGAAAGGGCCGGGCGGATCCTACTGTCGTTTCATACGAGGTTGTGATTTCGATTATAAGGGGAGTTGTACGCTGATCTGGCAGGCTTGGTCGATGCGCATAAAAGTGCTGCTGCTGTATCGTGTATACGACTCTGTAACATCATGCGCAGCCTGTTGGTGAAGGCTTCAACATGTATTGCTTTTCTCTTGTGCCTCAGTTGGTATGGAAAGGCACATTTCTACCGCGACCCCGGAAGTGTCTTCTTCGATAAGACGCGGGCGTATGAAACCCACTACTCGAAGACTCGCAAAGTCGAAGCACAACAGGTGATAGAGTCATACATGAAAGAGCAACCTACGACGGATCGAAATAAGAGTCTTTGCATAGCGCTTAGTTCTGTGACACGGCAGACGCAATACCTCCCGGTATAGATCACTTTGCCAACACCGCGGGCGACTTACTAAACGCTGCAATGACAGATGACAGTCGGTAGTTTGTTACACGGCCTTACAAAACAGGAACGAGACGATCTTCACATCTCGGTCCTCATTGCAGAAACTGATCCAACACGCCACCCGAATTGGAACGAGACATGGCTTCGTCAAGCAGTCGACGATGTTTTCACTTACGATCTCGACGACACAACGATGGCGCACTTGCGCCAACTCCAAAAGACCCAAAGTTACCTCGAGAAAGGTGTGTTCGACTACACCTATGCCCTCCAGCGATGTTACGACACAGGCGCATTTTACGTTGGCATGTTTGAAGACGACATTATCCTAGCAGATGGCTGGTTCATACGGACACTTCGAGGGTTAGCGGGAATACCAGGCTCTACTCAAGACTGGCTTTACATGCGCTTGTTTAACCAGGAGAGGTCAACTGGCTGGGGAAGCCACGAGATTGGCGGCAACAACGAGCACTGGATCATCTTGGGCGTGGGTATAGGAATCTCAGCGCTCGTACTCTTCGCCCATAGACGATGGAGAGCTTCCCGCAGGTATCTCGACTTCGAGACGCTCTTCGTAGTTGTGTTCATTCTGGTGCCAGGGCTGGTGATACTACTATATCAATCCGGCAAGGCATCTGTATTTCCACCATCACCAGGAGTGTTTAACGAGCCGTTTGGGTGCTGCTCGCAAGCAATGGTCTTCCCACGTGTTCAAGTCCCGCCTTTGATAACTTATCTCCAAGGGAGGAAGAAAGGACAGGTGGATCTGATGCTGAATGACGTTGCTACGGAGAATGGTCTGGATAGGTATGCTCTGTACCCAGTGCAGGCGCAACATATAGGTGAGTTACTCCTGTGTCAATTGAGGGTCTTACTGACTGCTATAGGTATTGAATCGGCGAGGAAGACGACTAAGAACGAGGCTCAAGCTATCTGGAGCATGGCGTTTGAGGATTTGGATGCGAAGGCTCTGAAGAAGGAACATCAGAAGATGGTTAGTCAGTATCAATTATGGCGGAATGAGATTGTGGCTAGAGGGGAAGACTGATCTGCCATCTTGCGTCTTCCCGATGACCAATTAGTAAAGAAATATGTTCCAAATCATTTTACGTGCTCTTTCACTGGTGTCTTTGTTCGGACAATCACGCTCACCCTAGTGATCTCTCTTGGCGTTCGGCCTACAGCCAGGGTAATTACAATTGTTGTTCGCAAGGAGTCATGAAGCTCGGCAAGTCAATCATCCTTTCTATTGTCAGACGGACCCGGTAATAATACTTGACTGCCGGATCATTCCTGACAAGGACCAAATAAATGTCAAATGCAATGCGGCATGGGCGAAGGCAGCGGCTATTCTCAAAACGACAAGGATTGGCATCCATGGATGTTGAATGTCAGCGCTGAGGCCTGCAGGCGGGGTTATCATCAGCTCCAAACAGTCAAAATGTTTCATCACTGACAGGGTGTATCGTGATGATATGCAAAGTAGGACAAGAGACGGTTTTCTTGTTCAATATTGACGACAGAAAGAGACACAATTGAGTGAGAACTGTATAGTCTAGAATAATTCGGGGACAGACATCAATTCCCCACTAGCGACAGTTGATGGGTCGAGCCCTTGTGGCGTAATGGCTAACGCGTCTGACTTCTACTAAGAAATGTGAAATCAGAAGATTCAGAGTTCGAGTCTCTGCTCGGGCTTTCCTTTTTTTACTGGTATTGTATCTATTCGATAGTATTCCCAAGTCAAGAGTTGAAGAGTCTGTGGTGTCCAGCTGTTCTAGCCTTAAAGCATTGAGCCTCACGGCCTCATAAGAAGTCTTGCCATTCGATCAACACCAAAATGCCAGAGCCCAACACTTATACTAGATCTTCAAAACATTTCCATTCATACCATTTGCGTTTCAATCGAGGTATTCTGTGCCATGACTACTGCAAAGCCTCCTAGCATCCTTGGTGATTTCCTGGGACTTGGTACTGCAGAAGATAGGCCGAAAAAAGTGATGACAGAACCATTGATCTCTCCAAAGCTTCATGTATAGGCGTTGGTATAGTATCCTCTTTGCCCGATTACTCTGGACACGGTATAGGGTTTTGGTCATGGTTGAGTTCATATTGTGAAAACTCGAAGACGTGAGCTTGGCTTGAGAATGGAGAAGCTGGTGGTTATATCCACTGTAACTTGGTTCAATAAGTCCTTGGTAAGGAAGCACTCTCTAGTGAATGCAGCGTTAACAGACTGCCTACGAGCAAAGCAATGGTCTTTTAATTGGACGTGCTTTTGTGAGTCTCATGAGGTTATAATATTGGGAGCAGTTCTCGGGCTACTTCATTACTAACTCTTGGGTTTCACAGTGACGAGCACTAATATTAAACAAGAAAGAATTGCTATCTGCCCCCAGTGCTTACTATTAAACCAAGACCCGTGGTTTCTCAACATCAAAATTGATTGCGTGATGGGCAGAGGTCTGACGCACATGGTAGCTCAAATCACTACTCGACTACGTTTGTTCAACTACTTTCAGCTACGATACCTGGATGATATTTAACTGAGAGAAACTAAGAACAATGCCCTGGGTACAGTTGTCAAAAATTATCCCGATTGATCTGCTGGGACTGGACCATGAAGGTAATGATGGCGATGAGGATAAGGAAGAGGGTGACGTGTGAGGCGTGATGTTGGGATTGAGGTTTCAAAATTAAATTAAGTGCAGGGAAGACTTCTGTAGTGTCTAGAGAGCTTCATTACTCTGCAAATATGATGAAAGGAATTGATGTAGTAGACAGCAAACTTGAGTTGAGACAGTTTTTTCCTAATCTTCAGTATATAGACGCTGGCTCAGGGGCTTGTTGTAACGATCACATCTGATTAGCCCCTCTGGCGTAATGGTTAACGCGTCTGACTTCTAATCAGAAGATTGCTGGTTCGAGTCCTGCGAGGTCAGTTCTCAAAGCTTCTCTGATATGCCTACCATCACTAACATCAATCAGGGGTTAAACATAATATCAACATTTTTCTTTTTCTTTTTCAGATTCCAGATCTTTTTAGATTGTAGATTTTTTGGAGGTTGGTGGCGGACAAGGATGTCGGTTAGAGTTAGTGGTAGCGTTGCGCTAAGGCAGACGCTAGCACCTATCAGAACTAACGACGTCAAGCAAGATAACCTCCTAAATTCTGGCTGTCTACGGAGGAAGCTTCCTCCGTACTATGGCTAGTTAGCGCCCCTGCCAACTGGAGCCACACATCTGACATATCAACTACAAAAACGACAACATATACAATTACTCCAACCATGGGTCCAGGCATCTAAGGTTCTCATGAAAACACGTAAAACCTTTAATAAGACTTGTGCGTTGACAGTGGAGACAAGTAAAATAAAACACGCGATAAGGCAGCACTGTCAGTGCTGCCTTATCGAGATATATATGGATGGTAGCCCAGTAGCGATCGCAACGTGTCTGGTAGATCGAGTTTACTATACGGGAGAAGGAATGAAAGGTGGGTGTAGCACTGGTGGTGATGAGAGTGGAGGGGATAAAGGCGGCGGAGGTGGTTAAATGATGTTGAACATGCATTCACTTTTAAATTCTATGGGAATACGGAGAATCTCGTACGCGGTAAGGATGATCAGTATGATGTAGCTCTCCTTGTATGCTTTAAGTACATCCCTGTTTACAAAGACTATTTAGTCCAATCACCACTGTCATTATCCTCAGTTCAGCAACTGAAATGCGAAATCTTCGCTTATGAAATCGGCTCTAGTTTGCTGATCCCGGAAGGGATCCAGGCGAACAACAGCTTATCCATTGAGCTACCAAACATCAGATGCAGAAGGGAAATCATCTAACCATATAGACAATGATTGGCCTATTGAGGGATACAAACCCTGGAATCACGGCCACTTGTGTAAAGAGCTTGCTCGTTTGGCTGTGTGGCCTGGTGACATATTGTGCGACAACACTGGCTACGCTTCTTGTACATTACGTGCCTTGCCTTTGGCCTAGCTGGAGCGTGATGGAGTCTTGGGCACAGTTCCACAAGTGAAACTGCTTTTAATTGAATCCGAAGTTGGTGACAAATGTAACACGGCCCTGCCGCCCTGTCAGCCATTTGCCTCCGTATCCTCTGCCCAGTGAGAGGCCCATAATACTTTTACCAAATTCCCGGCGTGGTGACTCAACGCCGATGTCACGGCCCCACATTCACTTACAACCTCGTCAAGACAACCTCGGAACAAAGAATAACAAAGGAAGATGCTTCATGCACTGGAAAAGACAGGCAGTGTCCGGAGAGTAGTCAGATAGCAACTATATGCTCTATTTTAAAGCATCAACGAATGGCACTCTCTTTCGGGGGCCTTCGCCTTTTGGAAGTGATTGAGTTTCAGTTGTGTAAGCTCGAAGCGTGATCTCGCAGTGATTGCTTTGCCTGACAAATTGTCTTTTGCTCTTTTTATGTAGATAATAATAAAACCAAAGTTTTAAAAGCATCAAAAGTATCAAGACAAACCGTAGACATCATCTGAATATTTGTAAATATTACCGCAATCCCCGTGATGAATCTACAGGCCATCCGTCACCTAAGCCCAGCGTCCAAGACCACCCCAACAAGCCAAGACATCCATCCAACAGGCGCTCACTCTTATATACCAAACCAACAAACACATCTTTCAGCGAAGTAGCTTCATAAACCAAATGATCAAATGTTGTAAACTCAGTAAACTCCCATCTGTTTCTTCGCTTTTTGCCCCGAGAGCATGAGTTCGAGCGCTGATGATGTTGGGGTATGACTCCTTAGCGCTGCGTATTATACTGCCCTCTTCTTTTCAGTTTATTTTCTATTTTTACTCAGCAATAGATACATAAATTTAATCAATTTCTCCTGAAGGTTACTCTCAGTATCTTCAATCCGTGAACGTGCTCTTTGATATCCTCCAAAGACTTCGAGGCACCAACCTTCGATACGGACATACCCTGCATAGCTCCGCCCCATTACCCGCCGATCATTCCCATCTTCTCCGCTTTGGTCAGCAACAGGTTACAGCCCATATATACCATTCTAATAGAAGATCCCTCAGCGAAGTAGCGTTGACCTAAAGTCTTACAATTGAACAAATCAATCGTTTGGTCGAGTGGTTGAGCTTGCTCTCCAACCGGCCCTCTCCTCCTTCGGGAGGGGACTTCTTCGCTTTTGTCGCCTAACGGTTCGATCCGTCGTTGGCAATATTCACCTTTTTCTTTTGACCTCCATTTTTAACATGACAGCTTTTTATCAGCAAAGCTATACCCCATCATCTTGGCTTTTGCCTACCATTTTCGCTATTCCTCTCATCTTTGCCGCCCCTCCCAAGCATTCCAGCTGTAGGCCGTACGACCCGTCGCATCCTGGGCATTCACCCACTACGTCACACAGCCAACACTACATCTACACATCACGATTCACATCAAACAGACATATTTAGTGGTAGCAATTTGATTTGTTTAACTACTTAATAAGCAACGGTGAAGGTCCAAACCGAGCGATTCAACGCTGAGATATCCGAAACTCCATTTACACCTGGAACAAAAACCCTAAAACAAGAAGAAGAAAAGAACCGACTCAAACGTGTGACGATGAGCGGAAAACAGTGAGCATTCGTTGCTCGGGTATTCGTGTCTACACGACTGCCGCACTTTCATCACACTACGATGAGAAGAGAGCAATGGCAGCGCAGAAGTTGTTGCGGTTGTCCTTGTCAAGGACAGCAGACTTGCCATCGACATTGACCATGTTGACGCTGGCCTTGGTGCTCAGACCGTAAAGGTGCACCTGGGAGCTCTCAAGGCTAATCATGTTGTCCTGGCAGTTATTCTCACCAACGCAAACCTGGTCGTAGTTGTCGAAGAAGCTGTAAAGACCGGCACCAAAGATGAAGACGTCCTTGGAGTTGACAGCACGAACACCCCAGGTGCGGGCACACCTTTTAGAGTCGCCGGTGCAGGTAGCCTTGAAGTCAGGGTCGTAGAACTTCTTGTTGACAGTAAAGGGAACGGTCGCATCAGGGTTGCCCTGCATGTAGGCAGTCTCAGTCTGGATGAGTGACATGTAGACGTTGGCAGCATTCTCAAGGTGGTAGTTGTAGAGAACGCTGTGCTCGGAAGCAGTGCCCCACAACCAGGCGCCCTTGGTGCTCTCAATCAGAACACCACGGCCGTTGTAGAGGTTGATCTGAGAGTGGTCGCTAAGGTCGAGCTCGTGATCGGCAACCCAGAACCAGGTGTTCTCGAGGTAAACGCTAGACTCCTTGGTCATGTGGAAAAGCATGAAAGCAGCCATGCACTCAGCCTTGGGCTCGGTCTTGACCTTGGGGGTCTTCTTGCAAGTATCGGACTGAAGCTGGGTACCGGCAGAGCCACCGACGCGGAAGTGAACGTCAAAGAGACCGGCAGAGCCAGGAGTCTCACCAGCGACGTTGAACTCCATCAGAATGGCACCGGGCTGGGGTCCGAGAGTCTCAAACATGAGGTCCTGGATCTCGATGTTGCCGACATCACCAGCCTCACCAACTTGCCAGACAGGCTTGGGGTTGGCCTGGTCCTTGAAGTTCTTGTCGCCGCCAGCCATGATGAGAGGCCAGATCTCGCCAACAATCTTGATGTTCTTGGGAACCTTGACAGTATCGGTAATGACGTAGGCACCGTGGTCGAAGTAAACGATCTGGCCCTCCTGGACACCGTCAAAGATAGCTTGGATAGCAGCAGTGTCGTCGGTCTTTCCATCACCCTTGGCACCCTTGGACTTGACAGAAACAAAGTTGGAGGCAGGGACGGTGTTGTACTGAGGCTTGCTCTTGGTGACGACGTTGCCGTTGCTGTCGAGAATAGCCTTGGGCTTCTGGATGGGAGTCTGGGGGCTCTGAACAGCCTTACCGCTACCACCAGTGTAAGCACGACCTTGAACCCACGAGTCGATCTTGGCGTTGCCAGCGAGGATGGTAGCGCTGGTACCTCCGTTCTTGACAGCAACGGGGACGGCAGAGGACATGTCGACGTTGTCGAGGATCAGAGTGCCGTTGGTGCCGGGCTGGTCGGGGTTGTAGTTGGAAAGGATACCAACTTCGGTGTTGGCAATCTTGCTGTCGGTCAGGAGGATGGAACCGACGTTCTGGATGCTCTCGCCAGCGGTCATGTCGATTCCGACCTTGGCACCAGAAATGTCGAGGCCGTTGAGGGTCCACACCCAGTTCCAGTTCATGTAGACGGCGGTGTTGCAGTTCCGGAAAGTCATGTTGCGGCTAGTGAACTGCTGGCTGCCAAAAAAGCCACCATAGCGTCCACCGATGAAGGTGAGGTCGGTCATGAAACCACCGGAGCCGTTGTCGATGAAGATACCTTGCTGCTTGTTGTCCTCGCTAGGGTCCTCGATCATCTGGAAGACAATGTTCTGGAGAGAAGTGGCCTGGGCAACCTGCCAGTGGATACCAGTTCCGGCACTCTTGGGCATACCAGTAAGATCAATCTTGAAGTTACGGACCTGACGGAAGAAGTTGTTTTGGTTGGTGTGCCAGTTGGAGCCGTCGGGGTTGTAGGGGTCGACATCGATGACAGCCATACCCTCGAAGTTGGCAGAAGGCTTGAGGACGGGAAGCTCGCTCAGATCACCAACCATGTGGGTGTAGTAGTAGGGGAGAATGGGCTTGGAGACAACGTAGGTACCAGGGGGGAAGTAAACGATAGCAGGGGTAACAGTGGAAGAGTCGCAGCCCTTGCCACAACGGTTGCCATCAGAGAAAGCGGAGTTGATGGCCTCAGTGTCGTCAGAGCTGCCATCACCCTTGGCACCGTAATCCTTGACGTTACGGAAAATCTTGTAATCGCCAGCACCGCCATAGGCAACGGCACCTTGACGTTCGATGGAAGAGAACCACCAAGAGCCAGCAGCTGCAGGAGCAACAGCGGGAGTAGTGTACTGAGGAATCTCAGGAGCAGGGACTGCCGGAGCAGTAACCGCGACCTCGATAGCCTGGGGAGCAGCCTCAACCGGTAGGGAGAAGAGGCGCATCGCCAGGAGAGAGGCGGTGACGATAGTTGAAAGCCCCATGGTGACGATGAAGAGCCAGCTAAATCGTTGGTGTCGTGTTGAGATCTGATGTTGATCTAGAGAAAGTTGTGTTGGTATTCCAGCAGAATACTGTGAAGAGTCAGTAAGTTTGATCTTTGGGATGTGTATGTGAAGTCTGATGAATCGTATAAGGGAAAGGTTTGAGATGATTTGCAGTTTGTAGACGAGGTGTCAACTTTTGCAGGCGTTTGAAGGATTAAAGGAAGAAGTGAACAATAGAAGGGAAATATTCAAAGGAACAATTATATACTGAACAGACGAAAGGTAAACAAAGAACAATAGAAATAGTGGATATGAATGAGTGAATATTGCAGCAAGTGAACGCAGCTGTTGACGGCCGTTGAGAGTATAAGTGACGGGATGATATATTCTGCCACCTCTTCGCAGTGCCACTGCAGAAATGGGCAGGTCTATTCTTTAACTCCAAAATCACTCAAACTTTATGCTCACTTTACTCTTCCGGCACTTGCTCAGAAGCGGCACGTGGGATGAAAGTAAAGGTTTGTGATCCCTTGATTCCGGTTGCATATGGAGGCTTGAAACTTACCAGTAGAAAGACCGAGTTGGAAGCAAATAAGATGATATCCAGAGAGCGATGAGAAGATGGCGCACGACTTTTAAAAAGGATAAAAATTGCAAAAATGAGAGAGGGTGGGTGATGCAAAGCAGTGACGCTGTTCCAGACAAGCAGATAGAAAAAGAGAGGGACTGGGAGAGACACGCGAGCGCGTGTTCACACGATAAAGACTGTCGTGATGGTGGTGGGTGTGGTAGTTGAGGATGGGACGGAAGAAATCAAAGACAAGGGAAGACAAAAGGCCTTATATGTGACATTAAAGTAATGAATGACTTCTTTGCTTGCAGTGCGCGAGTCCAGCCCAGTCTAGTCACCTCGACGTACCTTGTCGTTATTGTTACCATTGTCAAGGACAGGGATCTCATCGTGGTAGCTCTCAATGGACGCCATCCGCCGACTCTGCCTCCGCGAACCAGTCGTTGCAGTGGAGTTGTCCATGGCGCGGTCTTCTTTGAAGCAGAACAGGGGTGGCTACTAAGAACAAGGGCGAATTGTTGAAGGGATCGTTATTGGCTATGGGCGCATCACGGAGTGTTTCAAACACGGCCTGTCCAGGACCAAAGCGAGAGGATGCGAATTGAGGATGAAAGGATGAAACGAAGAATATCCCGAGCTAATGGGAAAAGATAGGACAGCGTTTGATGCTGATGAAGAGGCGAGAAGTCTGCAGCAGTGAAGATGAGAGTGAACCAAAGAAAGGAGTCGTCTCCAGGAACCGAAAGCGCGTCCATCATCTCACGCCGAAAAAGGAAAGTAGCAACCGTCCGAAATCAGTCTAGCGTTCTGTTTCACCGGATCACCCCAGACAAGCCAGCGGGTGGCTCACGCCGTCGCCGGATCAAAAGAGCCGGGATTGGATCTTTAGCAGCGGCAAAGGAATATTGAACCCTGCTTTGAAGACACTAGAAACGTGAAGCCATCATGAGTCTCGCGCACAAGACCAGGCATCGGCAGTGCATCGGAACATTCTCCCAAAAGAGAAGCAAGAAGTCGGGTGCCTTGCAGCGGGAGCAGCCATGCAGGCATACCAATAGAGTTTCCTTTATGACCCAATGTCACAGTTTAAACTTTGCCTCTAATTTCCTTACACTTATGCATCCATCATCTCAATTAACGCAAAACCAACCACAACATCCTCCATTCCTCCCGGCGAGGGTCCGTTAATTAGCAGGCTTCTCTGCGCCACGACGTAAAATCCCCAGTCTCAGGCCAACGTCATGGCTTTAAAACACGCGCGCGACTACCCATCAGATAAGCGCTCAAGGAGAAACTGGAGCTGAAAAAGAGGATCGAAACCTCTGGCCGAGGTGGTCCCGGCAGATGGAATGGGATTCTAATTAAAGGATTTACTGTAGGGGTCCCTGGGGTTTTGTTAGTTGGACTCTGGAGTGGCGGTTAATGAAGCCACTCATTCACCACCGATACTGCATCGTGATGCTGAAGCCTGAAAAGCCAGTATACAGACAGAGAGCTGCTGCAGTGCCGCTTATAGATATCCTAACCACTGGTAACCGATTTTTCTAAATCTACATTTATCCGCCCTCGAAGCCATCACAGCCAACAATCTCCCCCAAGGTCCCCTGTTTCAAAACACAACTCCCCACATCCCGCCGCACCACTACGCGCGCAATCCACCAACATCAAGCATCATGCCTTGACGCCCAATACTACGTATCATACTCAAATCGATCTATACAATACTACCCACGGCATCGCATTAAAGGTCAACAGCTACTCGCATGTGGCTCCTATAAAAGCCTATAGCACCTCCCCATATAGGACAAGATAGACATCCAGATCAGGTGAACATATTAATTTCAGGATGGTCATTTATGCGGAGCTGCTCCATTTGTTTCTGATCTTTGCCTTCACATGATCTACGTCTAAATATCACACGGTTCCTGTTTCACTCTGCATCCATCCATCTCATCCCGCATTTTCGATATTGATGCACATTCCCGTTCATCTCCCTGTTTCACGCATCATCCCATGGACCCTGTAAACACTTAAACAAATTAATTCACCCGTTCGTGAAACGACACACAAAGAAACCGGACTGTCGGAAACTACTGACAAGTGATAAATAATTAAACATTTTAACTCCAGTCCCATCTATATGATCCAAATCGCTTGTCAACGCTATTGGCAAGTAACCCGATGGGAGTCGCCGAAACTCAGATGTGCTCCGTGAGGTTGCACGCATGCACCATGTTTCCAACATGCCACCGATGTTGTCCATACATCTTGAAAACAGTCTAACCCAGCCCTTCCATGTCATAAGTCGTAACAGCCAGCTCCGAGTTGGTTTGGCCCATTATTATCCGTACCCTTGGTCGTGTTCCCATCGTAGATCAGTAGGTTAAATAAATCCTCCGTCTACTTCCACCTCGACAGGTCTAGCGCTCTCGATTGTCTCAATACCCTCGACGTCAGCACCAAAGTCCATGATCAGGATCTTGGGATCCTGCCCCGTGCTGACGATGCGACGGTAATCACTCTTTGCGCTCAACACCCAGCTTGCATGCCACTTGGGGAAGTCGAGCAGCTGATGTCCAGTCTCCATATCCCACACCTTGATGTCGGTGTCGTAGCTTCCACTAACCAGTCGACCGCTCACACTATCTATGTGGAGGCTGCGAACCAAGTTCTCGTGGGCACGCATCTCATGCAGACACTCGCCAGTGTTGGCATCCCAGATCCGAATAGCTTTGTCGTTACCAGCAGATGCAATATACCTGCCGTCTTCGGAGAATTGGGAGCAGGCAAGGCCCTTGGTGTGCCCCGTGAACTCGCGAATGTTTTTGCCTGTTTCAATGTTCCACAACTTCACGCGGAAATCTCCCGAGCAGGACACGATGGTGTTTCCCCGCATCTGTACCGCGTTGACAGGTCCGCTATGCCCGCGAAGCTGCTTGATCAAGTCGCCAGTCTGGCGATCCCAGACACAGATACTGAAGTCCTTGCTGCATGTGACGATATGCTTGTTGTCAAAGGCAAGATCGAGAACAGCGGCAGTGTGGTGTCGAAGCCGTCGAATGGGTCGGTATCCTGCACGAACGTCATAGACGATGCAGGTAGAATCGGAGGATCCAGTTACAAGAATTTCATCGTCATACTGCAGACACAGGATAGACGCCATGTGATGGGTGGGAAATGAGGTGCTACGAGGCATCGAGAAGTTGGACTTTTCGTTTTCAGAAGAGCCTGAAGCGAAATGGGTAGGATTTCCATCCTCATCAAGAAGCATGTCCGGTTCGTTAATGACATCGGGAGGTCCGATGATCAAACTGCATTCAAGAGTGTGCATATCCCAGACACGGATCGTCTTGTCGCGGGAACCAGTGATGATTTTGTGCCTGGAAAGTTAGTGATGATCTTCAAATAGTTCAGGTGACTTACTCGTCAAACTGTAGGCAATAGATACTATCTTTATGCCCATTCAGATAGACAGGCCTGGCCTTGCCAGTCTTCCATCGCTGACTCAACTCCTGCTTGACACGGTAAATCTCTCTCCAGTCATTTACTGGTGAAACAGCAGGAACTCCAAGACCAGTCCCTGGCTCTACAGGTTCACTGGTGGCATAGGTAGTGGTGGTCTCTCTAAGGCAAGACTCGCGCCAGATGTGCTGGTTGCTAACAATCTTCTTCCAGTTCTTACAGACCATGCTGGCGCTGACAAGAGCAGCAGCGTCAAGGTTTGCCAAAACGTGAATTGCGAGCTCAGCGGGAAGTCTAGAGACAAAGTCGATCGTGCTGATAACACTGCTCTGGTCCATCTCGATTTCGCTCTCGGCACCAGGAAGAGTCACTGTGATTCCGATGCCACTCTCGCGGTCGTTGGTCTCGTCGTTGGTGCTTGGGTTCAACCACATATTGTATAGGCCTTGTCTAGCGAGGTACTCGTTTTGCATAGCAGCTGAAGCCTTGGCAGCAGCTCCCGAGTTGCTAGGGATGACAGGTGGCTCGCCGCGGAAGCCAGGAATCGGCAAATTCGAAGAGTTCTCGTTGTAGGCACCATGTTCGTGAGTCAGGTCGAACCCATAGATAGATCGTGATCGACGAATGGTAGCTTGTCGCAGGCGGTTCCAAGCCGACTGTGTGTTGCCGTGGGCATAGGAGGTGATAGGTCTGCTGGTCTCGGAATTCTCGTCTATGTCTTCTGCAGCGACAGAAGGTCGACGATGGACCATTCGGTTGATGGAAAGCGAGGCGCGGCGAAACATGCCCTTAATCTGTTTGGCACCGGGCGTATGGAAATGATGGTGTTGTTGGGTCTCGTTAATCTGGTTCGAATCGTGTGCGTATTCAGCGTCGTCAACAGCGAGGTCGTCGAAATTGCGAGATAGATGCTGCGAGTGAGAATGATCATGGCCAAAAGCGAACGACTTTGGTCGACGCCAGGGCATAGATAGGCTCATGCTGCGATTTCGTTGGGGAGGAGATGTATGCATAGTGCCTGCTTCAGGGCGTAAGGTGCCAGTCGCAAACTGACCGTTGTTCGTAGAAGCACCCATAGAAGACTCGGATGGGGATTCCATCGTAGCTTCTTGAGCAAAAGACCAGTCGTTAACAGGGGAAATGCGCTTGGTCATGATCGGTTTAGAATGAGGCGGTTGAAAGAGCGGGTTGAAGGATCGTGTGTTGAAGCCGGGTTGTCGTTTCGAGGTTGAATCACAGAAGAGCGATGGCGGTAAATTCCATGAAAGGTCAAATCGAACTCAAATATCAAGCGATGATGGAAATTCGAGCTAAATGAATGCGCTCGTCGTAGACTCTGAGGCTGAGTTGGATTTGTTTATCGTCATGCGGTCGCGAAGGCGGTCTTGATCTTTAGGTTCCGCGGCCTTGTTTTTGGGCCCGAATGTCGGGTGCTAGGTGGCAACCAGAATGGTAACGGTACACAAGGCGGAAGCTACAACGAGCAAATATCGACACCTTAGAGACGTTCACGCGCTGTGTTGAATCCCAAAGAAAGAAAGGAATAGCACGAAATAAAAGAAAAGGAGGAGAGGAATGAAAACGGATGTGAGGGAGGATGCAGGGCTTCTTGAGAAAAAGCTATTGCAACGCTTCGATTAGCAATCCCGGCTCAGCCAGCGGATAACAGGGGGGGTAATAGCAGGGCGAGCTGGACTGCCACTGAAGGGGGTCCCTGTCACGACTTGCACTGATTAGATTTTCACTCCAAAACAGTACAAAGAGCAACCCCAACGAGTCAGAAAGAACGGGATGATCAGGGGAATAGAAGATGAAGGGGTGTGGTCTAGAAAATAAGGGAAACCAGTAAAGTATTCCTTTAACAGATGTTGGTGCAACTTGAGGCCGAGCTGTGTTACGGATGGACTCTTGGCAGTGATGTAAGGCGGTTCCTAGGTTGTGGTTAACGCCATCTTCAGCACAAAACAGCATCCACTCGCCGCGCCTTGCAAAACTAGCGTTGCCCCAGAAGGAGTTTTGGAATGCGGGAAGACACCGATTCTTGATTCATGGCGTGGAGGTGGATCGTTGAGATCCAGTTTTCTCGGAGGCCGCGATACAATTACTGTCACTACCGGTCCGGTAATAATGGAAGTCACTTTGCAGGAATATAAACAATTGAAGAGATTGAAGGTGCATTCTTTGGTTGGAATTTATAGCGGCCCTCGGGGGGAAATAAAATATAAGACTTAAAGTACAAGTTGCTAGATCTTTTTTATAAATATATCTACTATAATAAACTTATATAAAATTATAAAAAAATTTTAATCTTTAGAGTAAATATTAATAATATTTATAATATATTTTAATTAAGATCTATTATCTTATTGTAATATTTATATTTAGTTAATAATATCCTTAGAGGTAGTCTTAAGTCTTGTGTCTTACTTCCCCCCCTAGAGCGGTGAGATCCCCTTGAACTAGCAGCGCTATGGTCAGCCGTCCCTCCAACCTATTCGCATATCTTCAGCCATGGGTGTGCTATGCGTGGCAATGTAAAAGTCACTAGCCAAGGAATCTGTGTTTTGTTCATAGTTTAGTAAAACAAACAGTACTTTAGCAGATATTTGCTTGACTACCTTGTCATCTTTGAGTTGTGATAACGTCCCGATACTCGTGTAGTAGTTGAAGTAGCTGGCTAGATGATGCAGGCTGTCTAATCGTGTGCGGCGGGTGCGGTGTTCGAGGTTGTCGACGACGTGAGCTGTTCCCGGATAAACTTGAGGTCTTCATGTGTCGACTTGACATCCTCGTGTGGCACTGGAGAAGATGCCGCATCCTCTTTTTATAACAAGATTTCGCTACTTCACTAATCATGAGAGTCTGATACGTCGAAGCTGAAGATAAGTTCGTTTAAGGTGTTCAGTCGGCCAGATATCAGATAAGGTTGTCAGGTCGATATGGTCGACTGACTTCGTCTTTTAGAATCTCATCGGGTAGAAGTGTAGCAGTTGATAGCACCACCCCAAGCTTCTGGCGCCTGTATAGCGAGCAAATATAAGCTAGGCTATCAAGGAAAGGCAGCGTAGCTTGGTTCATTGATATGAAATGTGTGAATAGTCAGTCGATGGTGGTGGTATTCACCACAACAACAGCGTTGCTTTGAAGAACCCATCTGCAGTGCAACACACGAATTTAAAGCGTCCAGGGTTCTTATCAATTTGGACTAGCTCCTCAACCAGTCCGTTCCCCCCCAAACCAACCCCGGATTTGCAAGGGACCGGTGTTTTGCTTTTAGGACCCTTGCTTGGTCTTTATTATTGCACCGAAACATTTCCTGTTGACTACGCCGCTGGCAGGCAGAAATGAAATGCTATTGTCGAAAGATCCCCTAGATCTCTTAGATCTTGGGATCATGAAGACCCGAGGAGAGAAAATTGTTCTTTGGGCCGAGTTGTTGGGTCAATGATCGGGAGGCTGCATCGGTGCTAAAAACCTTAGTACAGAAAACATCGAATCAACACCGACTGTTGATCAATAACCATGATCGAGGTCCTTCAGTTGGTACTTAATATTCGTACAGGATTAAGCACGGTTCTTACCCATTACTCACGTGAGACATTTAAACCTCATTGTCTTGTCTGTGAAGATGGAATTACATGCAGTTGAAGTCGAACATCAACTGGCGATCTGGCTACCCTACAAACACGGAACTACTGTGGAATGAAGACAACTTCCGTCGGAGCTGTTGTTCCTTGAGCATCCCACATATCCTATCGATTGAGCACATGGGCTTTCTGGCAGAGACATTGTGCAAGTGCTTGGCTTCTGGGATTTAGTTATGTCTCAATACAAGCTTAATTAACATTCTCGCTTGCTGCAGGGTATCGTGGGGAAGACAATGGATCAAGTTTTTCCCGCTTAAAGTATCCATAATGGAGTTTTTGTGATTTACAAGAAATCAAATGCAAAACACCACGTTGCGAAACTAATACTATCAACGTCAAAACTCACCGCAGGATTAATCGATCCTGTCACTCACCGACACCATCATGGCCACTCCGCAGAGACCTTCCCAGGTGGCTTTCCGCATCCATCCCATCTACCGCATCTTCTTCCTCGTTCTCGAACCCATCTCAGCTCTTGTGGGCGCCTTCTACACACACTTCCGCCAAGAGACCTACCTGTCCTTGCTAAACGCACCCTCAGCACCAGCCGCACAAGCCCCAACGGCTACGTCGGTCGCCATGTCGCAGCTCGCCAACATGTACTTCTTCTTCGCCCTCAACGAGGCCCTCGTGCTGCGATCCACGGCGGACCTGCGCGTCTGGCGGACTGTGCTTCTTGTTCTTCTTATTGCAGACGTCGGACACTTGTATTCTATGAGTGCGCTCGGCTCCGGGATCTACTGGGATGTCAAGGCGTGGAATGTGAGCGATTGGGGGAATGTCCCGTGGGTTTATGCTGGAATGAGCATGAGATTGTGCTTTTTGATGGGGTTTGGATTGGGCGAGTCGCGGGCTTTGAAGAGGAAGGATTGGAAGCAGTGAAGGTCGAAGGCGGGTGATTTATAGCGAGGTTCGGTGTTGAGAAAGCGAGATTCGGTTGCGATGGCCGAGTTTGGCGGTGCAATGGACATTTATGAGAAATGGGTTGGACAATACTGCGCCGTTGCCAGACATGATGGATGAGATCTAGAACTTATGATGCTTGGAATAAGACATGCCCCCATTCAGGATAATTGGAGTAATGAATGAGACCTCCCCAGATTGTTCAATTCACCGTAATGCATGTCTCATACTAATGCATGTCATGCCCTCTTCGTCGGTTCAATTTCTCATGATAATCCACGAGCTTATGCGAAAAGTCATGATGGATCCCATCCTTCGCGAGCTCAATCCGTCCTATCGGTTATCGGCTGTCGGCTATCGCCTATCGCAAAGCTATCCCCATAACTCGCCTCGATACCTGCAACTCGGGACGTGACCCCGAAAAACCCCCAAACCCCAAAATACGACTTTGGAAACCTCCCCCAAAGCGCGTTGTCGCCTCGAATCATGTGGTCACTTCATGATGGAGGGGTCGCTTCAATTGCCCCTCATCTTGTAACGTAAACAGTAGTCGACGCGATGAGGGGTGAGCATCATCGAGTGGGGGTTTATGCTGCTCGGCTCATGAAAGACCGTGAGGTTTATAAAGATTCAGATACCCCGATCGCCAGCCATTGATTCTCACCTTGTTTGTTTCCCTCTTCTTCCCTTCTCCCTTGATATACTCGCATTTCCAACACATCATGTCTGTCCCCGATAAGTTCCAGGGCTTCCAGTCCCCCAGCGCCGAGAACTGGACCGACTTCCAGAAGAACTCGTTTGAGCCCCGTCCTTTTGGCGAGTACGATGTAGACATCAAGGTCGAGTGCTGTGGTGTTTGCGCCAGTGATCGCCATACCATCAGCGGAGACTGGGGTGACTGCCCTTACCCTCTTGCTGTCGGCCACGAGGTCGTTGGCAAGGTTCTTCGTGTTGGTGATAAGGTCTCGCTCGCAAAGGTTGGCGACCGTGTCGGTGCTGGTGCTCAGGTCTATTCGTGTTTGGACTGTCATCAGTGCAAGAATGACAATGAGACCTACTGCAAGGATCAGATTGACGCCTATGGCGCTGATTACCTAGACACTGGATTCAAGACACAAGGTGGTTATTCTTCCCACACTCGTGTGAATGAGTACTGGTGAGTACACTTATACTCCAATGCATTGACTGCTTGACTGACATCACTGATAGGGTCTACCCCATCCCCGAGGCCCTGTCCAGCGCCCAGGCTGCTCCCATGCTCTGCGCCGGTATCACCGTATACAGCCCACTGAAGCGTCTCGGCGCCGGACCCGGCAAGAAGGTCGGCATTGTTGGTATCGGTGGTCTCGGCCACTACGGTGTGATCTTCGCCAAGGCCTTGGGTGCCGAAGTCTGGGCCATCTCCCGATCGCGCGCCAAGGAGGAGGACGCCCGCAAGATGGGCGCCGACGGCTTCCTTGCCACGGGTGAGAAGAACTGGACCGAGGGCCACAAGATGACCTTTGACATCATCATCAACACAGCCAACTCCTTCGAAGGCTTCGCCCTCAGCGAATATCTCAGCCTGCTCGACATCCACGGCCACTGGAACTCAGTGGGTCTCCCCGGTGGTGAGGGTATCGAGATCCGCAACCAGGACTTTATCACCAACGGTTGCTACATCGGCTCATCGCATCTGGGTAGCCGTCGTGAGATGCTGGAGATGCTGGATCTCGCTGCCGACAAGGGTCTCAAGTCGTGGATTGAGGAGATTCCTATCTCCAAGGAGGGTCTGCAGAAGGCCATGGAGGCTTTGAAGACAAGCTCTGTTCGCTACCGATCTTGCATGGTCGGCTATGACGAGGCTTTTAGTTCTTGAGCGGGTGCTTCATATAAATAAAAGAGATGGCGAAGAGAGTATGAAGAGTTTGGGAAAGGGAGTGGTGGAGTAAAGATACCTTGATGGGTTGAGATGACGAAAACGACCTTAGGCCATCTCTTAGCGAATGACGAATTGAACATGATGAACCACGTGCTGCCGATTGAATAACTTGGAATCGGTGAACTACTTGTTTGAATTGTCTACTAATCCAATTGTGACATACCCATGTGTATTTCTAAGCTTCATGATGGGATATCATAAATACGTAGTTGAGACTAACAGTAGAGTTGATCCATCGACCCAGTGAAGCTACAGTGGGCGTGCATAAGTTCCGACAATTTCCATTCTTCTTTATATACTTTGAATAATCTTATATAAAATGTGATAAACTCTTTTCATTTTATATAATTCTATAGAACTTTATAATAATTTATATAAAATATTCTAATTATTATATATATTTATCATCAGCTTGTATCGGGACTTTTGCACGGGACTGTAGACGGGTTCAGCACCTCCCCGCTTACCACCGTGGGCGGGGATCAATTAAGAGTGAAAACAATTGAGCCGACAATAGACGTAACGTGCCACGCGAAATACGTTTGTTTCATAATCATTGTAACTACGGCCGCTGTTGTACGACCATACTCCCATCCTCTCCCAGTCTTTGAAGGCCTCAATACAAACTCCCTTGAGGCTGACACCCTAAAATGGCGATGGCTACCCCATGTTCTCCACGCTATGCCTAATCCTGCTTCGCCGATGTCAATCTTCCTGACGTCCGGTTATCTCCTGCGGAAACCGGTGGGACATCACAGCTTCGCACAGTGACTCACGAAGCTGTAGCCGTTTTCACAATAGTCTGAGGTAAGCGACAATTCGCTGGTGGCTCTTTTATAGGAAATCACTTTGGGCTTCGCCGGGTTAAGAGATGTGATTAGCAAGCTTGTCAAGATCGGTGAAAAGTATGCATGAAGGAGTCATAGGGGCTGGTGTTGATGATTGTTTAAGATGAAGCTGTTCGCCCTTTCTTTGACAAGTTGGGGAACATCATCAATCAACAGCCCCCAAAGAAAAGTATACAATCAAAACCACCAGATCAAACAATTATATACCCATCGTCTATCTACTCCAGGATAGGGCCCTTTCAATTGACCACTCCAACATCATGTAAGTCACATCTCACTCAACCTCGAACCATAGCTAATAATACCACAGGGGACAATCATCAGCATCTCCCGCTTCATCTCCCTCAAGATCTGGAAGATCAAGCTCTCTAGACCCATCTTCATCAATGAATCTCACTCTTCGTTTCGAACGCTCCTGTAGCAAGGCCGAGATCGCCTCAGTAGGCATCTCCCCTTCTACCTCAGCAGCCTTTGCCATTTACACAGCAGCGCAAACTGCCCAATCCTGGATCGATGTCTTCGACACCAAGACTCAGAGTGGCTACTCCAAGACAAGCGGTTCACGTGCCGTCTTCTCTCCCAATGGTTCTCGACTGGCCACCGTTCGAGACTGGACAGTTCAACTCACCGGTGGTGTGGACTTTCACCACTCCAGCACTGTATTCCTGAGAGATTACGTGAGCGGCAAGACGGCTTGCGAACTCAAGGAGGCCAAGGGTGAGCCCATTGCTTGGAGTCGTGACGGGAGAGTTATCGCTGTTGGAGAAGCAAGGGACCGTATCGGAGTTTGGGATGTTAAGAATGGAACTCGAGTCGGCAAGGTTCTTAGCCACATCGACGCAGTGACGCACGCTGCTTTCCTCCCTGACCACAGCCTGGTCACCATCTCCCGCGACGGAACACTGCGAATCACAAACACAGCAACTTGCAAGACAATCCGCCGTCTCGAGATTGATGGCTCGAACAATCCCCGGGCTTTGGCTGTCAGCCCCGACGGACGACGCATCGTCTCAATTTGGGGAACGAACGTTCACATTTGGGTGCCATCAGCCGACGATCTGACGTCCTACAATCTCAATGCCGTACGCCGTTGCGAGGGATGGCCACTGGCTATCTCGCCCGACTGTCGATATCTGCTCTGCAGGACTGAGGACGGCTTCGACATCATGGACGTGGCGACGGGGACTGTCGCGTACGAGGAGGCCACGGAGGAGATGGTAATGTCTGGTGCTTTTGCAGAGGATGCTAAGACTTTGGTGCTTGGAAGAATGGACGGTGTTGTAGAGGTTCGGGATGTTTTTGGCAGGAGGGCTTGAAAAGTTGTGATACCCGGTTGATCCAGATTGTAAATAGATGTGATATATGGGACGAGCGTACTTGAAGGAGAGGGCGTTGGCGCAAAGGCATTGTTTGAGTTACCTAGTTTCTTGGTCAGGCAGATATTCAACATAATTCTCCGTCTGCCAGGGTTTGCATAGTCCTATGAGATGATCCGATACTCCTTCAAAGTCTGCCCGGTACTTGGTCAACTTCCCACGACACATTGCCCAATGAGCTGTTGTACCTAAAGTCTCGTGTAACATACCCAATGTGCTTTACATACTTGTGTCTAGGGCAGTACTCATCCATCTACCGGTAAGAGAAGATTGTAAGAGCAAGGAGCTTATTAGTCTTTGCCACTAATTATAAACCTGTTTATGTCCTGGATACCTATCTCCCGAATCTTTAGAATTACCTCCTAAAACTTGGCGGTCTTTTCTTGGTCCTCAATGATATAGATGCTGGTTAAGCTATTGAGAGAGTTACTAAATCTGAGAAAGTCACCGAATATAAGAAAGTCGCCAAATCCGAGATCTTAGAAAAGTACCAAATCTGAGAAAGTCACTAAATCTGAGATCGAAGAAAATTACCAAAGCTGAGAAAGTGACCAAATCTCAAAAAGCCACCTAGTTATTATTTCTATCTAATACTTTATAAACTTAAGTAGCTTGACTAACCCAACTTTGCTCAAACCCAATCTCAAATGCATATTCATTACTACGAGCTATTATGCCCCCGTTCTTAACTGTGTATCTGAGGATCCTAGGTTTCTCTTGCGTTAAGGAAGGCAATTGGAAACCCTCTGGCGTATGGGCCGGGAGTCGAATCGAGTCTTGAGGCCCTGGAGTCCATGGCTCAGGAGATATAGCATTATGTGTCTCAGACATATGTTCCTCTGTCTGTTGAGGTTCGACAGCCAGACTCATGCTGGATTGGGTATTTAGCCTCTCCTTCAAGGGTTTGACCTCTGCTTCGAGAAGCAGGTAGTGTTGATCTTGGCGATCTCGAGCCTTCTGCCTCTTGCGCTTCTCTTGGGCAAGCTTTCGTTTCAAGCGTTGACTGTCTACCTCGCAAGATGTAAGGCGATCCTGCAAGCCACGGTTCTCCTCAGTATATACCTTAATGCGGCGTTGTAAGCTGGCATTCTCGTCTTTGATGAGTTGACGGATTTTAGCTTCTCCCATACTGGGCGCTTGCGCCATTGACCTATCAACGTCTTGGCGCAGCTGGAGATCATCTCTCTTGTCAAGAGCGCTCCTGCGGACGTCGACATCTCTAAGCGTCTAATGAAACCGTTAATAGGTGACACCATGATAGTAGGAGCCTGCTTAAAAATATATATGCAAAGAGATATTTTTAAGGAATATTTTTAAGAGAATATTTTTAAGAAATATTTTTAAGAGAATATTTTTAAGAGAATATTTTTAAGAGAATATTTTTAAGAGAATATTTTTAAGAGAATATTTTTAAGAGATATTTTTAAGAGATATTTATAAGAGATATTTATAAGAGATATTTATAAAAGATATTTATAAGGAATATTTTTAAGGAATATTTTTAAGAGATATTTTTAAGAGATATTTCTATTGGAGTGAACAACCCCGTGTGGCCTTGAGATGAGGAATCCCGCCCGTCCTCATGATATCTCGATGGGTATTTCCCTTTTGTACAGGAGTTGGCGTATGGAACGCGGGCTGCCTGTCGGACCCCGTCGACAGGAGGCCACCAAACCACCACCACCGACCGAGCTGCCAAGAAAGCTCCTACTGGCCTCAAGGCTCCTACTAATGAGAAGTTTGCCGCTGTCTAGAAGGCTACCTTCAGTAGTCGGGAGACCTGGTGGTCAAGCAGCATGAGCTCTGAGGTGATCATCAACGGGTTTAAGTGGGCAACAAGCTTCGCTCTTCCTGCCCCTCAAGATAAGACACCGCCTTCTTGAGCTGAGGCCCATGCTGTCTCTCAAGATACTGTGCCGCCCCTATGAGAGGGCTGTTTGCGAAGATAGCAACGGTAGATAGCAAATACCAACTCGTCTCTTCAAAAAATTGGAAATTTCGTTGAATGTGATGTATGTATTCCACTTGACAATCAAGAGGATTTGATAGAGATTCACATGAGACTCGATAAACTATTATTTAATCTAGTAAGAGATAGACGAAGTTATCGGAAGTGTGTAGTGCTTTCAAACATTCCCCTTTCAACGACGAGCCAGTAAGTTGAGTTAGGTACAAAAAGTTCTTGAGCTGCTGTAGAGTAACCATCACGATGCTGTTCTCGGCGTGGTAGTTTCTGCCAGTGCTAAGATGTGTGATGGCACTACAAGATTTCAGTCTATGTTTCCACCTGTAGACTTCACCTCTGTAATGAGATAGAAGCCAGACACCCTTCATGCTTCTAGCACCGATGAAGGGTTCATGAGTAAGGCGAGGAGACTTGTAAATACTGTATGCATTGGCTTGGTGTGCAAGTAGTTCATATATGTCAACCTCTCACGCTTGTTCAAGAACTACTATCATAGCTACCTACCTAAATTTTACTTCCAGTCTTAGTTTGATATTGAAGTGAGGCATTGCTTGTAGTTGTCCCATAGTAGGTACCCTAAGTGAAAGGGACCCGATGCCATAGGTTTCACTGACAGTGCCGGCGGGTGGCAGCCAGCTGGCAGAAGGGATGTCTGTATATAAGGGATATTAGGCACCAAGGCAGAAGCGCGGCATAACAACATGGGACGTGTTTTCGAACCAGCTCACAGAACTCTTGCAAAACACAAACGTTACCACAGCAAGTCAGAAAGCCCTCTCGAAATAATACACCTTTATTTCCATTTGAACACTCACCTCCCCCCAAACAATAACAACAACAACAACAACATCAACAACGACAGCCACCACCGCTCACGATGGCACCACCCGGGCAGGTTCGGCCTGTGGAACAAGAGCGCGAAGCACGAGACGTCCGTTATACTGGACATGAAGCGAACAACCCTGGATCCCGGGATGGGACCAATACTGGCGGTCGTCCCCGAGACGCCCCAGATAGTTCTGGCCACCACGATGCCGGTGGCAGAGCTTCCGGTGCTGGTCATGGCAACCTTGCGCCCGATCGTCACCGAGGCCAGAGCAGCAATGCTCAGGCTCACAGCGCAAGACACGGCGTCAACAGAAGACGTGCTGCTAACAGGCCTACCCCCCTTTTCCTCAATGAAGAGTCGCCAGAGGACACGACGCCACAGGGAACTGTGCTCGACCTTGTTGATACCTCCCCTGGAGGTGATCCCGAAGAAACCTTTTTTGTGAAAGGCAAAGGTGAGGAATTTTGGGGACTGATCAGACGGCCCGAAGATGGCACGATGATTGTCGAATTAGTCAAAGAACATCACGGCGCTGATCGTGTCCTCGTACGTGCAGAGCCATACCGTCCTGACCTGATCGCCGCTGCTCAGAGGAGTCAAGTCCCTCTTACTGTTGTCTCATCACAGGGCACAGAGAGGCGCTTCGAGTCTCACCAAGAGTACGTCCAGTCCAAGGCCAGTCAAGTCACCACTGTGTCCGGAAGACCCAATGTTCAGTGCAGCTTGTGTGACACGCCGGGTCACACCCTGGACAAATGCCTCGCCTCTAACGAAACCGGCGTCGTCAAGGGTTGCATTTTCTGCAATAACTCCAGTCACTCGACTGATGGGTGCGCACAGTTTGATGAGCTGTCGCTGTCCGGCAAGGTCAAAGTGCTTGTCACAGAGCGGGCCGGAAAGCCGCCCTTGGCTACCGTGAAAAGCTGGTGGGACTATCTTCTCGTCTGGTACCGGTCCGGCGAGACCCTACATGAGCAGCCCCCTACTGCCTTTCCTTGGAGACAAGAGTTTGCGGCCAGAGTCAACCGTGGAGACCTGGGCAAGTCCGTTAAGGACATTCAGTCGGAGTTTGATCAACACGGCAGCTCTGTATTGCCCGTGGACAACAAGATGCAGACTCTGTCCGATGTCTTCTACCGATACTGGAAGGGAGAAGAAACCCCCGTGCCTCCTCGCGCACAGGCCCAGATTGGTCAGGCTCTCCTCGCTCAGGCGAATGAGCTTATCGCCGGGACGTACCAGCAGAGTGGTCGATGAAGACCTAGAAATGCAGCAATGAGATGGATAGGTTCCTGGCTAGGCGATCTATCCCCTTGTCTCACACCAGAATCCTACCACACGCCTATGTTGGGCTGTTTTGTCATGTTCCCTGAACTCGTTCTAGGACAGACTCTGTGGATGATCTTCCCGTCTCTTTTCCTGTATCGGCTTATCCACCGATACAATTTTTCTTAAGCAGGTAAGATAACATTGCATACCGAGTACCGGAGTATAAACTGACCATGGTACATAGCATTCTTTCCAGTTGCCCACGTCTCTGGGGCCTTACGGCAAATCGACACCTTTCTTTTAAGCGAGCTTGCTATTAGGTCTCAAGATAGCAAAGAGGACGAACTGGAGAGATTTCGATGATCGCGTGGACGGGAGATTGTGTATGAGTATAGAAATTGTCATGTAATAAAAACTGCTCTGTGTATAATGCCTGGTATTAGTGATTGTAAGCTAAGTGAAGTTCTTCCTTCTTATTTAATTTGTGTTTCTGAGAATTAGCTATCTTATGGAGAATCGGGCTGCTGTTCTCTGGTTTTAGTGACTGTTTAAGATGTGAGATTTGGGTGTATGTCTGAGAGGTGAGATTTAAATATATGCATAATATGTATTTAAGATATAAGATTTAAATAAATATTTAAGATCTTGGGTTTAAATAATTATCCAAGATTTAAATAATGTTTTAGAATATTATCTTCCTTAGTAGACCAGAGGATTATACAAGATTAACGTTATGGCAATAGCCTCTACCAATGTGATTACATGATGACAAATCCGTCAGATCTTTTGCTTTGCACCATGTTCCTCTACCTAGAAAACAAAGAAACTAATGTCCGAAAAGCAGAAACCCATCTACTTACCTAACCATGACTACCTTTCATGGGGTTCCGACTACTTACACCACACGATGGAACACGCATACTCATCAACATCAAGATCCTCGAAGTAGAACCCAGCTACGCAAGTACAATACTTCATGTAACAGATGCCGCAAATCAAGAGTCAAATGTTCAGGCGGTGTTCCATGCGACCGATGCGCATCATCTTCTGAAGTACCGCCGTGTGTTTATAGTCTCTCGCAGCGGCGTGGAAAGAAGAAGGCGATTGGCAATGAGGCTGGAGATTGGCAGAACTATTCTGGTATAGGAACATATGATTCAGATCCTATTCAGCCAACCTTTGACATTGAGGCTCGCATTGATGCAATCCTGCCAAATGACATAGGCTTGGATGTGAGCAAGGTCCAGATGAACAAACGTCCAGTCACTGACACAAACAGTTGCTTCAAGAATCATTACACTCTAGTCAGCCTCTGCATAATGAGGGGCATGAACATGTTACTGGAACATCAACAAACGCAGATTCGCCAACATTTACAGACATAATGAACATCATCACCTCCCCACCTCCAACTCAGTCTCCAAGTCCAAAGCAAAGACCAAAATGCCCCAATACATGTTACGCCGCTATTCACGAGCTGAACGGAAGTTTGGACGCTGTCTCAAGAGATCCCGCGCAAACCAGCATCGATGAAATCTTAGCACTCTTCCAGCGAGCATTCCACCAATCCGCACAATACCTATCGTGCGATGACTGCGATGCCGGATGTCCTCGACACATAAACCTCGCCATGCTTCATCAGCGACAAGTTACTCTTTTATGCGACATTGCTAAGCAGCCAGCGCATTATCTCGAAAACGACACAACAAGAATTTCACTGGGAAACTTTCTACCATCCGAGATGGACGATCTTAAGATAAAACAGTTGATGTTAAGACAAGCTACGAGAAATGTCAAGACGTCGGTCGAAGCGTTTCACCAGGGCGCTCGAGGGTTCGAAGAGAGGTATATCGCGGGAACTTTGGAGCTTGGTGATGCGGGAAAGCTCAACTTGAAGTGGTTGCTGGATGTCTCGGCGAATCTTGATAGAAGGCTTGATTGTGTCAGGGTTTTGCTGTAACAGGAGAACTGGGCTTCGGGGTTGAAAGATTAATTATTTATACTAGTCTAAGTTCCAAGTCTTGTCTCTTGTAATATGCCTTCTGGCCGATATCCCATATCTTACACAGGTTGGCCGTTGACCTGATATACCAACCTCACCGCGAGCCACTCTTAGCCAGTACGACGCGTACGGAGTCTGATAACAATATACAATATTGACTTCAGTCGAACTGAACATCATACTTCTTCCTCAATACCTCACCATATCGCCAGAAAAGAAGAGGCGCGACCGAAACAAGGATGGCAATGAATCCAAGAAGAGAGTTTCCCTCGAAAGGAGTCAGTAAACGACGCTCGTGACATAGGAAAGAAAACTCACCCATCCGTAACCGAGAGCAGAGTATAAGGGTAACCCAGCAATAGGTAGGCAACCACCAACTATGCTTCTCACCACACTAGTAGCAGCCAAAGCGCTCGCGGCATACGTTGTAAACGCGTCAATCATGTAAATTTGAGTGGGAAGCTATGAGTGTTGGTGAGTAACTTGCAGGGGAAGGGACGTGACTTACAAACGAGAAGATTAAGCCGGCTCCTGTGAGTCCAGTGAAGATTATAGGTACTATCCAATGCACTTTATGCTGTGCTGTCCAGCCATACACGAACAGCCCAATGGGAAGTAGGGGTATACCAAGAACGATCGGAAGTAGTCGGTATCTGAATATAATTAGCTCCATTTCCCCATATGAACACAAGACATACTCTGGTTTGGAAACCCCATGCTTTTGTGTGAGTCGATTCTGCAGCCAATCACTGAGCCATGAAAGAACCACCAGCGCAGCAACACAGCCGACTCCAAGGCCAAGAAAAGTAAGCCCTAGAGTATCAATACCAAAGCCGTACTGCTCGGGAAAGACAGTCGAGAAAGTAGTGAAGAGTAGATATAGATAGCCATATATCAAAGCGAGGTATAGAGAAAGACCCGTCACGATTGGGCTGCGGATCAGCATCCTCATTGGTCTCGAGATGGATCGTAGTAGAACCTGGCTGGTCTTTGGCTTATTCTTGACAGGTACCTCGCTTGCAAATTTGGTTCGTTTTCGTTGGATCGTAGGAGCGTGGCTTTCGGCGAGAAAGAGAAAGGTTGCTATCGTCATGGCCCCTTTCTGGGAACAAATGGTTAGTCTTGAGATGAGTGATGAGCGATGGTACTTACAACAATAGTCATGACCCAGAATACCCACCTCCAGCCTAGGTATTTGGCAATGAAGCCCCCTATGACAGGTCTGATACCAGTAAGCCTCATATCAGAGCATGTATACAACGTAACTTACCCAATAACAGGGCCCAAGAATATCCCAGTGAAGAAAATCGACATGACAAACCCTCTTTTCGACAACTCAACCTGATCCGCAATACTACCTCCTCCAATATTCATCGGCCCAGCTCCAAAACTACCAGCTATGAATCGAAAGACGATAAAGCACGCGATGTTTGGAGCTAGGGCGCTACCGATGGAGAAACAGAGCGTGATAATATTGGAAATATTGAAAAGCAAACGGCGGCCGTAGAGCTCGGATAAGGGTGAGAGAAGAACAGGTCCGAATGCAAAGCCGAGTACAAATATCGATACGACGAGGGAAGTGACGGGTCTTCGGGTTTCGTGAAAGTCTTGTTTGAGGAGGGGGACGCCTGGGACTATGATTGAAGATTCCAAGGGGCTGAGAATAAGTCAGCTTTTGGATGCGTAAGTTGTTGGTACGATACTTACGTTATGAAGGCGAGAATTGATACAATTCCGAGGTTGACTGTCTTCTTCAACTTACTCCAATTCTGCGGATTTGCTGCGTCCTGATCCCATGGTATGGTCTCCTCGCGCTGTTGCTTCTCAGAATCTGATTCAGTCAACATGGTGTATGAGAAATGAGACTTGTGTGATGATTCATGAGGTATTTTCGCTTCAAATGCATCTTATTTATTTTATGAGTATGCTGTCTACCATTAGTCTTATGAATGATCGCGAAGCGTAAAATATCCGGTTCGCAGGCTTCGCTTTACGAAAATTGCCTAATTGGGTAATTCACACATCTCGCTGACCGACCAGGGGATGTAGATCAGCAATGTGTCTGTCAACGACAATACCCAATCACAAGAACTGACTGGTCCCCAAGAATTCCCGATTAGTTCCATACAAGTAAGAAGCTTGTTGAAGAGTGAATTCTTTCCTGAGTCATGGTGTACGTGTTGTTTGATAGGTGAAATGTTTTCTGCCTGTACGCCTCAAAGTTACATAGGACATGTATTTCTAGGCAGAAATGCACAAGCAAAGGAAACAAATATTCACGCTACACCAAGTTTTTCATGTTTTTCACCAAAACATCAATCCTCGCTGACCCTACATCGTAGCAACAAGATGGCATCTGAAAACAAAAGCCTAGTCTTCTCAGACCAATTCGTTATCAGTTGCGGTACCGTCTCGATGGACAAACAAAATTCCAAGGTGCTGCTCATTCACTGGCGCAAAACTGGAGAATACTTGCTCCCCAAGGGTCGCAAAGACGTAGGAGAAACTCTCGAGAAGACAGCTCTCAGAGAAACATTCGAAGAAACAGGAGTAAAGGCACAACTACTCCCCGCCAATATTGCGTCGCTTGCTACAACAGCTGCAGGCAGTCATCGTCCGGAAGCGATCACTGAACCATTCGCCGTCTCTCAACGAGCCACCAATAACGGCAATTTGAAGATCATTTTCTGGTACCTTGCTGTGGCGGACTCGACAATTCCTCCGGAAGAAGGAACGCAGCAGGAGAATGAGGATTTTGATACTATCTGGACGGATTTTAGGGATGTTGGGTCTGTTTTGTCGTATGAAGACGATCGCCAGATTGCACAGAGGGCGATCGACATAGCAGAGGGAGGTACAGCATAGCTAGATGGATTTATTTATACAATTTTATGCATCTATTTCTCGCGGTCTGGCTGAAGGCAAACGAGTAAGTTGCCTGATAGGCTTCAAGATGAGTCTATGCTGACATATTTGGGTGTTTCGCCAACATTGTTCTTCGGAGATTATACGAAGCTCCACCTCGCTGAGCGACATTCACCTCGAATTCACAGAACTCGCTGGGCGACATCCCATTAAACTACTAGCAGTCTTACAATGCATTATATAAAGGTGTTCTCTCGATTGTACGCTCTTGTTTAACACACAACATCAACACTCATCTACCACGGAAACCACCATGACAGCAGTCAACACTCAAGTTCAGCTAAGTGACGGAGCCAAGCTCAACGTCTGGCTTCTTGGAGCTGAAAACAAATCGAAACCTCTGATCATATCTCTTCACGGTGCCCCGGGTCTATCCACTCACACAGATGCCAAAAAAGGATTCATGTTTCTTGCAAGTGAGTTTCGTGTCATCGTCTACGATGGTCGAGGCAGCGGAAGTAGTGAAGTCAAAGGCCCTTTCACTGATGAGCAATGGATAGCGGATCTTGATGAACTCCGGTAAGCTATCCTTAGAGTCTCATATGAGATCCACCCTGACAGACTCTCAGAGCATGGGCCGGAGATGAGAAGTTCATTCTCGCTGGAGGCTCCTACGGCGGCTTTCTCTCCCTGAACTATGCCATCAACTACCCCAATCGGCTTCTAGGCCTGATCCTCCGCAACACCTGGGCGTCTGGACCCCTCGGAACTCATAGAGCTCTAGCAAATATCCTCTCATCCCATCGCATCAAGCCGGATCCTGCTCGACAAGCAAGACTCTGGTCCGGCAACCTTCGAGACAGGAAAGATGCAGAAGAAAGTCTTGCAGAAATAGTCAGCATCTACACGCCTGAGCAACCCGATGAGAAGAACTCGGAGCCACTCCAGTTTGAGGGCGTAGGTATTGGAGATGAGCTGCGCTGGGAGGTTCACAATTCTGCCTTTTCTCATAGCCAGCCTCGATTTGACGTTCGGGATAAATTGCTAGAGATCAAAGTTCCCACATTGGTGGTCGTTGGGCGGCTGGATGTAGTCTGTCCTGTTGAAGAGTCGGAGATGATCAGTAAGGGTATTCCTCACAGTGAGCTTGTCGTCTTTGAGAAGTCGGCGCATAATCCTGCGGCGGATGAGCCAAGGATGTTTCAGGAGGTCTTATCTACTTTCCTCGCCAAGCTCGGTTTCCAATAGATGGAACAACGACCGGTAACGGTTCTTTTTAGCTCGGCATGGAAGATGTCATCATCAGTTTACTAAGGTCTAAGGCATGACAATTAAAATATTGCTTCCATCACCAGCCCTTGTTTGACTTCTAGTAAACTTCTATGGCATTTCTTTCAGCAAGGCTTATCGATTTCTCAAATCTAGCAAATAAGCAAATACTCAGAACGGTACCAAGTATCGGCGGATCTTGAGTAGTTCACGTCTGGCACAAACGTCCGCTCGAGATCCAGATATAGATCAATTAAATGCTAGCTAAAAACGAAACGCAGGGCCATCCGGAATAGAAGTTTGACTTTTAACCATAGTCTTTACTGTCCCTGTCTTGGGTCTATCGGTAATTGAATCACTCATCTCTTCGAGTCGCTGGTCAATCGCTCGAAGCGACTCTTGGAACCGAAGTATTCTTGTTTCATCCCATACTACAGACCAGGGTCCGCTAGTAAGATTTATATAGACAAGTCGCAGAGTATGTTGTTTGCCGGCCGAGAGGAGATACGTTATGATCGCATCAATGATCCCTGTCCAGTTGTTTTCATCGATCCAGAGCTGAACGTCCTTGAGAGAAGGGGGGAATGCAGCAACTAGGGCCTGCTCATCTAAGATGGGCTCGTCAATAGGATTCCAGAAGCCCTCAACTGTAATTATTAGACTCCTTATGTTTTCCAGTCGACGCATGGACATGAAGCTACCTCCCGAGTAATAGGTAATTGCCCAGAGTTGCCATAGTGTATCTTTGTGGGGGGTTAAGAGTTCACATATGTCTTGACCCGTGGCGAATTCCTCCTCATCACGGTAACATGAAGTGTAGCTAAAGACTTTCAAAGCTGCTGGAGCTGAAATGAGGGTTCGAAGTTGCTTTTTACGAAGTGAAAAAGCTTTGCAATCTAGTTTGGCTACATGCTGAAGTTGCAACGGATCTCGAACCGTGTTAATATTGGGCTGGAAGATGCTCAAGTGCCGGAGATGTCTTAAGGCAGGGAATATTCCGCCGAGGCCCTCTTTTGACAAATCGAGCGGCCCAGGGTATTCCGACTGGGTCCCAGGAATCTCGCGGTCAAAGCCAACCATAAAGTCATTGATGTGAAGGGGGAGAGCCTGTTGGCGGACAAGAGCCGGTTTATCGAATCTGTCGAACAACGTATGGTCTCCTTTGTGTCCAACGAAAAGATACTTGAGATTCGGCACCTGAAGTAGAATGAGCGGTGCGACAAACGATTCCCAATTCGAAGCCTCTGGGTCAAAAGTTGTACCAGGGAAGGCGAGAAGTTCCGAAAACCTGTTTAGAGGCTCCGTTATCCAGTCTTCGATGGGACTGGCGTTATCTGTTGTATCTATATTTCTCAGTCTTATGGCTTTCACTAAAGCAGCCAGATCTGGCCTCTGCGACATGGTTCTGCAGAAAAGAATCTGGGCGATGAGTGTGGTTTCCAAAAGACCGAAATGATGGTGAAGGAATTTCTGCGCAATACACCCCCAGCTCTTGCAGAGCAAAGACAGGCGAAGAATAGTACCCCTATTGAGTTTGTCTTCATCTTTTGGTTCATCGGTCCACGGAGAATCCACTGTCCAATCTATGCTACGGCGAGTACAGTGCTGGCATAGAGTCTCACAGACCAGATAGATGAGATCCGGTGGGAATTCTTGAAGATTCATTCTACTGAACTTGATTCTTCGTAAAATTGCTGTATATATTTTTGAGTTTGATGGATTTAGTATGGTCATGCATGGTTTTTATAGTTCAATATTGAGTCATAAGATATGATGAATAACTGTAATTAGTCATTGTAGCGAGGTATCACGACTCCCTTACAACACTGACTGTCAAACTTTTTGATAGCCTTACAAGTAATCACACCAGAATTCTATCACTGTAGGTCAATCATTGATGGTGACAACAGTTTGTAATATTGTACTGATCTACAAACAGTCATGCACAAAGGTCACACGCTCCACCTATGCGACCTCAAGAGCTTGACAAATCGTATTCAGCGAGACCGAATAGTTACCAAATCGAAAGGCACCCAGATGCTTAAGACTTGTCACTTGGCGTTGATGCGATCTTTTCACTCGCGGCACAGGAAATGCACAGTTACATATCGACTCATTCAAGTGACATGTGTCACACTCTCGTCAAAGATCATGTTCAGTTTCATTTTTCCCACAGTCTTCTTGTAATAACATCATGCTAGTTCTATAGATTGATGCAACTAACAGTTTGTTTGTTTGTATTCTTCAACGCCGAGGCCTTCATATAAGCAATGCAACTAGCAGTGTACACACCGCAGACCTGGTCAAGCCAGCTCAGTTTCTTATACTATTGACTTATGCTAAATTTATACTAAATTACATGATTTGAGATATCCTTGTATAAACTTATAGAATTATATATAAAAGTCTATAAATTCTTTAAGGTATATACAATCTTAGAAGAAATTATAAAATTATGTATAGAATTCTAAAGTTTTACATATTTCTAGATAACTTTATATAACTTTTGAAGACTTATATAATTTTATACAAATTCAACCTAACCATTAAACGGGGGTAAAATAGAATTCGTGCCCAACTCAGTGCAACTATACCACTGAAGCTGCTTCAGGGTGATATCTAAATTCCCGCTTTCTTCCCACTTCCCGCCGACAACGTCCATCATCGCTCCTAGACATTCTTTCGACGGTTCCCTCAGATTGAGCCAGCCAAGTCGATGTCTTGGAAAAACAGAAGTGATATGGATCATTAGCTGCTTGAACTGTTGTTCTTCGGGTGGCTTATAGGTTGACCTAGCATATGCCCCCAACGCTGCACCGAAGCAATTAAATCCCATCACTGTAGTGTCAATGCATAAAGTTTTAAGAGATGGTGGGAATATGCCAATTAAGGCTTCATCACTCAACGCTTTCTTCCTGGTCATGAGCTCGGGGATATTGCAAAGCATCTCTGAGTTAATCCTCAGTTCTTCAAGCTTCCCCAGCAGCCATAGGTCTCTAAGTGTCTCTGGCTTTATTAGCTGTTGGTCATCCGCGAAGGCTACAGGCGTGGCTGTCATCTGTACAATAACTCTTTTTAGAGTTGATTTTCTGGAAAGAATACTAAAAACCCCGTCAGGCGTCACGCAGGGAAGTGGTGCAAGTTCAGCCCGCGACATCTCCCAAAAGATAAACTCCTCGAGAGATTCCGCGCCGTCAACTAAGAGCCGGAGCTTGTCTTCCACAGTAGCGACATTAAATAGTCGAAGAGACCGCAGATTCTGCAAAGGCGGCGGTTTGAACAGCAGGTCAAGGTGAGGTTTGGATATCGTCAGCATCTGGAGCTTCTCGAAAGTTGCGAAAAACAAACTCATCAACGTATCCTGTATCATCACAGGTTCCTCGTGTACTGGAAATATCATTTGGTGTTGCCTCCCGAGCGACATAGACTTCAAGTTCTGAGGTAGAGCGCGAGCCTGTGTTACATTGCGTATGTTGAAGTCTTTAAATACCAACCAATCTTTGAGTCCATGCAAGGCTATGTGCTCGAGATTGGGTGCTTGTAGTAGTATAAGTGGCACAGCATAGGCTTCCCAGGTCAGACATTTCGTGATGTTGCTGGGGCATGAAATGAAGTCGGAATACTTAGTGAAAGGCTCGACAATCCAGTCTTCGGCAGGTCTCGTCAGTAAGAATATCCTCAGTTTTCTGAACTTGGCGACTCGCAGTTGTCTACCGAGCTCAGGATTTCCACAAATCGTCCTGCAGAAGGATGTTTGCTGCTCGTATCTAGTCTCTAGGAAGCCGAAGTGGTGATGAAGGATTTGTTGCGCGATATAACCCCATTTTGCACATGTCACTGACAGATTGAGAAGGCAGCGACGGTTCTCTTTAATCTTCTGCCCCTGTTCCTGGTTTTGGTCCCAGATATCATATCGAGGAGTCAGATGCTTCTCTGCACAGTGTTGGCAGAAGAGTTCGAAGGTCTGATGGAGAAGCTCGGCGGGGAGGTCTCGGAGCCCCTTGACTACGATTTTTGAGTCTATGTCTATCATGTTGATGATAAATACGAAGAGTAATTTAAGAGTCCGCAGTGTGAATTTTAGGGCCTATTTATACATAAACCAAGAGCGTGGATCAGGAACCAATTGCCTCTGATTCAGTTAGAAATTTCCTTTGTACTCTGTATACAGTTGAGTTTTTCTTCACACAGGCCAGCCCAACAGCTTCAAGTCACGGCTCTTAATCAGGGCTTACATATTATTGATACCCTGAATAATATTACAATAGGCCAAATTTAAGCATTCAGGCTACAGTGAGCATATAAAAGTTATAATAACTCTTTCTTATAGTTTATATAGATTTTCATAAAATGCAATAAGCTCCTCTTCTTATTTTATAAAATCTTATATAATATTACCTTAAGATTGAAACTAGATGTTCTTTATTACTGTGTCTTATATATTTGAAGCATATTATGATTCTGGAAGGAAGGACTAATAAGAGCGGTAGTTGCTGTTGAGAGCCTGGTATATGCTCTTGTCTCTCATAGTTGTTATATGCACGCCTCAACAAGCAACTCAGTACTTTAATCGTTCCCTAACACTCTGTTCGTCCTACTCTACTGTCAGGAACGCAATAGAGTAAAAAGAAAAGAGAATACTCATTCTATTGTTGCCGTGATACCATTGGTTTGTGATATTAGTCCTTGTTTACATCCATTTTCTTGTTGATATCTCTTTAGGCTCTTTGTTCAAGGTTCTTTTTGAAGCCGAGGTTGACTAGATTAAGTGATAATCCGGGGAAACAGTAGAAATGTGGGGTGAGATCGGGAACGTGGGGGAATCGGGACACTTCATGCGGAGAAGCGAACCACTCCCGGAACCAATAATTACGGTATCAGACTCCATTGCTCGGTTCAAGTAGTCCTATACGATTAATATCCTTCGCATACCTATCTCTTAGATACAGTGACACAGTGGAGGATACACTTTATACGAGCTGATAACACTTGCCAATGCGGATCGCCATGCAAGTGTTTCGTTTTATACACTCCCTACTATGGTCAATATACTAACAATCATACGAATACCCGACTTGACAGCTTGGAAAATAATTCGATTTACTATTTCCTTTCATTCATTCTATATGAGATATGAGTCCCCGAATCAATTCTCGTATACTGACGCCTCAAACACACAGATGCGTGCTCGGTAGTGCTAGATACATAACTTCAACCGAGAAACTAGATGCCGAACCGAATCACCGGAACGGGAGTGTGGAGGAAACACCGACTCATCTAGACTCCAACTTGTCAATCATAGCTCAAAGCTACCCAATCTCCAGATATATTAAAGCAACCGTTATGCCTCACTTCAAGCATATCCCTCTCCTCCAAACCACCCAGCACTGATATTGACAATGGCTGAAAAGACAGACTTTCCCGACCTCGCAACAGTAGTGTCAACTGACCACATTGAGGAAAAGGCTAGGGCTCACACAACCCACCGCGATGGCCACATTGAGGGAAACGCGCTCTTGGTCGATCGACAAGGCGAGATTCGCAAAATTCCTATCCCTTCGTCGGATCCGAATGATCCTTTGAACTTCAGACCCTGGGAGAAATGGGGTCTTGTCTTTTGCTGTTGCTGGTTTTCCGTTATGGGACTCTCGGTGGCCTCTGGGCTCGGCGCTATTCTGAACGTCTTTTTTGAGATGTATATTCCCCAGGGCTTCAATTCTGATCAAGTAGTTCTTCTTATCACTCTGCCTACATTGTTTATTGGTCTTGGTATGTCAACATCATTCGTGCTTTTTACACTGACTGACACTCTCAGGAAACTACATCATCCTTCCTCTATCCCTCGCCTATGGTCGTCGACCTATCTTCCTCGTCTCTGTGGTAGTTCTATTCGCGTCTAGCATCGCAGCAGCTCTGCAAAATAGTTACTACGGACACTTGGTCTCTCGCATCCTGCAAGGAATCGCCACGGGTG